>CM059977.1:15009334-16209334 GCA_030490835.1 Annona cherimola | reverse complement strand
TTTGAGCACATCTATACAGCAATATTTGAACAGAAGAAGTTTATTTAGGTTTTTGACTACGAATTATTTTGGAAATTTTTAGAACTGTCCATGGGGGAAATTTCTGGCCTTGTTTTCTTTTTGGAAAGTTAGTGGTCCTGAAACCAGAAGTTTCCCAATTATTTATTAGCCCTATAAGAGTTTTTGTTCTTCCAACTGTGGAGGTTTTTGTGGCAATACAACTGATTTTGAGTTCCAGCAGGCCAATGCTGTGTGGACCTCCCAGAGGGCCTAGCATTAGCATACCATGCATGTACTTGCTAGCACCTGATCATTATTTGGTTTCTTGGACCTCCTGTTGTTCTGTAATAATCTTCTTTTGATAGGTATTGATCTTCTTTTCCGCTTGTCCTTCTATTCACAATGCAATTATTTGGTTTGTAGGTACCTTGGTATTTTAAATGGAATTGATACTGCCTTTTGGAATCCAGCTACTGATGTGTTCTTGCCTGCTAATTTCAGTGGTAAAATCATCCAGCTTCAGAACTTTCTTCCCTCCCTCCCTCCCTCCGTCTCCGTCTCCGTCTCCGTCTCTCTCTCTCTCTCTCTCTCTCTCTCTCTCTCTCTCTCTCACACACACACACACACACACACACACACACACACACACACACACACACACACATGCATGTGCGCGCACACACACGCATTCACTTGCTCTTAAACACATACACAGTCACTTACTCATGCACACACATGCACATGCATATCTATTTTCCCAATCCAAGATTGTTGTGGGGGAGTCAATGTATTACCCAACTGGATTTTGGATCAACTCTTTTTGGTCTCTATAGCTGCAGAGGGGCATAATGCTCTATAGTGAAAGGTGATTCACACAATGGATGCAAAGTTGCAAACACCATTTGGGCCTCAGACGGTCAGTGGCTTGGCATCAGATTTGTGGCAGTATCAATGTGTTAACACATCACAATAGAAGTCAGCTGCGCAAAAATTCCTTCTATTTTTCTGATCATGTCACCCACATTGGATGGCCAAACAACTGATGGAGGTGTACTCCAGGGGAGGGGTAAACGAGACAATCTTCAACCCAACTTTGAACCTTGGACCTCCAACACATACGCACTCTATGTACACTCACGTCAACCACCTGGTTATTACTTTTATTTATTACATAAAGAATAATGAAGTAATGAATATATGTCCATTTTATGCTGTAGTAATGAATAATGAATTCATTTAGGAACTTCAGAATATCACTCCTGTTTCAACTGCTAGAAGATTGGGAGAGATTATTTGACATCATCAGCTGGAGAAAGGATTCATAAACTGAAAAAATTTGAACAAGAACAATAGCTATTTGGAATTATTGAATATTTTTTCAACAGATTCTACTCTTTTTATTTGTATTTAGATTTAATACTCGTCTAGAGCAGCGCTTTGGCTGAAAGAGCAGCGCTTTGGCTAAAAAGGCATCTTGAATGTTTTATATTGGTGACCTATAGTTCCATACCCCTCTGTGTGCTGCTGCTCTAGGTCTAGGTGTTGAGGAGAATTTTCTTTGAGCTGTTGTGTGCATGTGCGTGTGATTTAAGCACTTGCAACCATTCACTTGTGCTTGTGATAGTCTGTTACACGATCTTTACTCCTTTTTAGGACTGTATGAACATCATATTTTGACAGTTGCTCAAGTTGTCACTGAATGTAGCTTCAACTAGTTGCTTGCTGCTGCTACATGCAGCCATTTATAAACTTCAAAGCCAATCTGTACTCACTATCTGTGGCACTTTTACTTGGTTCTGGCCTTGTTGCTCGATTGAATGATCTTTCTTGCATGCTTACATCATTTGTGTGAGATACAGGTTTAACAAAATTCTGTGTTGCATCTTGGAATATTCATGTTACAACTAACAAGCATCTGGTCTTAATTGACTGAGTTTGTCTAAGAAAAAGAATTTAATATATTATTATAATCTGTTATTCAATGTTGGTTTGGTTCACTTTGGCATAGGGCTTTTAGATACCATGAATACAGTCTGTTTATTGAGATGATCATCAGTGAAGATCTCATCTTCTCTATAACTTCTGCTCTTTACTGGATTGCAGCACATGATATTGAAGGAAAAAAGATTTGCAAACAATATGTTCAGAGGGGGCTTGGTTTAGCCATCGAGTCCATAAAGGCTGGTGTGGATGCTCCAGATAACACAATCAGGGTGCCCCTGGTTGTTTGCATAACTCGCTTGGTTGCTCAGAAGGGTCTTCACTTGATTCAATATGCAGTAAAGCGTGTTGAAGAACTTGTAGGTGTTTTTTTCCATTTTCTTTTTCAGTGTATGGTGGCCATTCCAAAATTAAAAAGAAGAAAAAGGAAAAAAAAGAAAAGAAAAAGAAAGAAGATAGATACATGATGGTTAAAATTTACTCCTGATTTGGTATTAAAACTTCAATATGTTAATGCAGGATGCTTATTCTAAAGGTTATTATTATGTTTGGTTTTGTGTTTTGCTGTAGTTAATCCCATTTGATGTTTGCCTTTTCATTTTCTGATCTACCATGTATCTAAAGTCATTTTGAGTCTTGTTTATGGGTTTCCTGTCTAATAACATTTAATTTTGCACCCTGCACAACGTAACTATAATTCCTGTTTGCTGTGTTTAGTGCTCTATTTGTAATTTGTATTTATATTTTCAATTATGGAATTTCCATTTTAAAAAAAATGAATCCCATTATCCCAATTTTATGATAGTTCTCTGACAATAACATTGTGGGTATTTCCAATATATCTATCGAAATATTATTTATTCCCATCCTGAGCATCAATGTACTTCAGGGCACCAAAATTTCAAACATTATAGTGAGTTGCTTCTCTGATATTCAGAATTCGAAGTATCATAATCATGATAATCAAACACCAAAGGTTGACATTTGAGAAGTAAATTTGGAGTTTAAACCGTGGTAGGGCATTTGGCGAACCAATGGAAGGTAGTGTTTTAGGCATTTGGCCCAATTCTCAGGTAAAGGCTTTTAGGCATAAAGTCAAAAAATTCTGTGAGTGACTTTTCATGTTCTTGTTGCAATTCAGCTCCCCTTGGGGCAGTTAGGACTAGTTCCATCGTATCTGCAATTGCTTCCAGTTGAATATTTATCCCCTTCATGCCTACTACTTTGATATGATAATAGTGAGTGTGGCGCTTTAGTAGTTACTATGATAAGGCATTATCCCACTGCTGCTTTCTTGTCACCATTACATTCATTTTGTAGGGCGGGCAAATGGTTTTGCTGGGAAAAGCTCCTGATGTTCGTGTTGAAAAAGATTTCGAGAACCTGGCAAATACAGTATTTTATTTTGTTTTATTTTTCTTTTGAGATTCTGTTTCCATTGAAGATAACAAGCTCACACCCATTATGTTGCCTTTGCAGATTGGCAAAGGTCACAACATAAGAATCCTTCGGATATATAGGTAATTTCAGAAAGTCAATAGTTTCTAGAAACCCCTGGGTTCATTATGATCTTTCTGAAGTTCATTGTTTCTCAAAGAATGACTTTGGCAAATATATGCAAGTCAAACTAAATTTCAAAGTTCTCATTTTTCTTAATTTTTCCTGTGTTTCATTATTTTCTATGGATTGCCTTTGCAGTGAGGTTCTATCTCACATGCTGTATGCAGCAGCTGATATGGTATTGGTTCCATCAATGTATGAGCCTTGTGGACTTGCTCAGATGATTGGCATGCGTTATGGAGGGGTATCTATTTCTATCTATTTTGAACCTGTCTCATGATTTTTATTCTGGTAGTAAGCATGGGTGGTCCTTTAATCCACTTTTAGAAAAACCTTGACCAGATAGGGGCACTAGAAGTCTAGATGACAATTTGACTCAACACTAAGATCAATTTTGGCACTCGCCAGCAAAAACTCGGTATAATGTTGAATTACATACAAATTTGTGAAACATGCAATTAGAAATGACTGAACCAGGATTTCAGACATATCGTTGATTAATTACTCATAATAGTCAGTCAGTCTAAATGAAGCGCAAATTTTTGCTGGAGCAAAGTGGAAAGGTCCTATTGACAGGAGGAGATGATCCACAGACATAGGGCAGGGGTGGCTGGCTTCATAATCTCTCTCCAACTTTTCATTTGCTTTTGAGTAATTTCATTGTCACTAAAACAGCAAAGCAATGCAGCTTTTGATAATTAGATTATTTACTTGCTCCTAATGTGTATGAAATATAACACAATGTGCAGTATATTACTATAAAAAAAAAAACAGAGAAGACTAGAGCTTGAACAAAGGGAATTCCAAAGGAAATACTTTTTTGAGTAAGCTCTTTTGCAGACATTCTGCAGATTTGTTAAACATTGAAGATATTCTCATTTTTATATTCTTTCCAGGTACCAATAGTCCGAAAAACTGGTGGCCTTGCAGACACTGTCTTTGACATGGATGATCAATCGAATCCTGAAAATGCTAATGGGTATTTTTTAAAAAAATTTATTATTTGTATATGTTTCTGTGCTTAAGTAAACTGGCATCATATTGCATATAATTGGAGTGGCTGCCAATTCAAAATTCGGACACAGCATGGGGACAATGCAGCCTGAAGAGTTGCGTCATCTGCTCTATTAAGGACCAAATTCTTAGATCATCCATATGTTCTTGGGGCCTTGCCCTTGCTTTTTGTTACTCCAGTATGGGCCGACTCCCAAGCAAATCTATTTGTCCGATACTATGGACTTTTACAGTATTACTGGTTGGAGCAACCATCATGTTTCCTTGAGTTAGTAGAAATAAGTTTCATTTCTACTTGTATCCTTAACTTTCTTTTCACCTCATTATCTTCAATTCAGTTGCACATCAAAATGTCTTCAACTGCCAATATCTTGCTACTGATGTCTCGTAGACCATTACTACTAACATGAGTATAGATTCACCCTTTGGCTTGCATGAAAACATTGAGATGTCTTCCACTGATCCTGTGTTTGTTGTTACGTCAATTAGGAGTAGTGAAATTCCTGTACCATTTTTTCTGTTTTTCCCCTTTTTTGTGAAGCAACTCATGTGCTCTTTGTTTTGGGTGAAGCTATGTCTTTGAAGGCATTGATGAAGCATCGTTGAATTGGGCCATGGAACGTGCCTTTCTTCAATACAAAGATAGTCAGTTTCCATCTCTCCATTCTTATGTTTCCTTCTTTCAGTGGACTGATCATGGAAAATTCCTACCTATTGAAAAAAATGGTAGATATCACCACTAGACTTCCTGACATTATGAAGCTCCCTCAGCAGGGGTTACTTGTCTTCTTTGGATGTAAGAATTTCAGCGGGAAATTGTCTTTGATTAGTGTACAATCATAGTTGGAGTAAGGGCAGGGAACTTTTTTGGACTTGGTAGAGCAGAGCCCATCTACCATTTTGATTTGGTCGGTGCAGGTTTGTCCTACTGAATACTGCAATTAAGCAATGTATTCTCAGAAAGGACTTCTGGCTTTCAATGAATTAGATAGGAGCTTTCCATGATCTTCCTTCTGCATAGTCTCCTGAAAATTTCTTCTCCATGGATCATTTTAGAAATACATGATATGGACTATGGTTGTATTTTTGGGATTTTGAGCCATGTTGTCATTTGGCACGTGAGGCTAACAAGAGCTCTGGAGATGGTTGATTTTTCATTATAAATATACGTCATTGTTGAAAAATATCTTGACATGTTGCCGGGCTTTATTGGTTTGATATACAGTAGCCCGTCGAACTTAACATGAAAGGCATCATATGAATGCGTCCTCATGAATGTCACGGCCTGTTGTTTTTTAATGTGCAGAACCAGATGAGTGGAATGCGCTTGTTAAGAAGGTGATGGAAGTAGATAACAGCTGGAATAATACAGCTGGAAAATATATTGATGTCTACAACTCGATTAGAGTAAGGGAGTAGCACAGTTGATATAACACATTTTAGACCAGCAATCATCATGATGGGTTAAATCAGTAATCCCGATGCAGTGACATTTTCCTTTCGTACTGAAAATGCTGAAAGGCACAGCAATTCATTTGTTGGAGTTTAGTCCTTGTGATCTTAAATTTGCTTGTTCAGTTGCTCCAGAGGTGGATTCCAACCTTGGAAAAATTGGAATTGGAATTAGTGCTCTTGAGTGCACTCGTTGCATTACACAATTTATTTTTATTTAATTTGTTTTAAATATTTATGTAGGCCCAAACATAAATGTCTCACTTTTCTTTTTCTTTTTTTACATTTTTGATTTTTTTAATATTTTATTTTAACTTTTAAAAATAAAAAAGCCATTTCTCATGTGCGCATGAGAAATGGCTGAAAATATTAAAAACGATAAAAATTATGAAGAACTATATACGCCAGAATTCTTGCTGGAACCTACATAAATTTCAAAAAAAATTAAAAAATAATGTCATGCACTAGGGTGCACTAATGCTATGTACACCCGGGAGCACCAGACCGGGGCTCGGAAATATTTAATTATGGACGTCTTTCTCCCACATTCCTCGTCTTATATTCTATTTCATAACGATAACAATCTTAAGATTCCTTAATTGGTACCCATACTTTACAATCTTTACATGATTTGACACATACCAACACCACCTATAACCTATTCCAAGTTCACAACCAAACACCCCAAAGTAAGACCTGAAATGTTCTGAGTCCGGAATCCGGCCTCATATGTTTGGTTTTGGGATTTCAGCTTCTGAGCCGTCGGGCCAGGATTATTCCTGATTTTGTTTTTCGTGTGGTCTACCAGTCATGAGCCTATGAAATATCATCTCTGGTTGGTGGTAAGGGTGAGTACCTAATGTCAAAAATTATCAAGGCCTGGATGCTTCGGATAATTCCTTGCACAGATTTATCCAGAACGAAGACTGGAGCTGAGGCCAATGGATGATCATCCGGGAATTAACTCTTCCCACCTGTCGCGATTTAAATTTTAACAAGAATGAAAGAAATGGTTAAGACGGCAAGGAATCTAGAACCAAGAATTCGTGCAGCTATCAATGGACGTCTGATCCGGCTTAAGAGCCTGGGAAATAGGATCGAATTAGCTCCATGCATGAAGGATAACTCCTTGACACGAGGACACCGCCCAGTATAACATATTTTTAGGCATATTCCACTAACGAATAGTATAGCACTACCAACTGCATAATGCTCACTGTTAATCACTGTTTCATTATGGGTTTTTTTTTTATTTTAAAAAAAAGAGCCTCCTAACATCAACAAAGTCCCATCTTCTGCTGGCTGTGTGAACAGAACATTTCATTCCTAAAGGCTAAAGCTACAGCTCCCTGCATTTACAATCTCTGGTTTGACAACCAAAATCTTCGGCCGCTAAGGGGAATCATAACACTTTGGTGTACTTGTATTCATGCTTTCAAGGATAATTCCTGTATTCTTTACATATCATTCCATTGGGTTACGGATTCTACCACAGCTGCACCAGAGTGCAAGATACCCGTAACAGGTTGTCAGCCTATTCCCTGCTGCGAACTTTTGGAAGCTTGTGTCTTGCTTGCTAGGGTTGATCCTGCAGTATCAACATCTCCACGACGCCATTGAAGGTGAGTGCCATAATATGGCCTCTGGAGGGATGCCTTTCTCATAAGAGGGGATGACTGATGCCATGGCTGTGATGGCTTTCCATTTTGCTGAGTTGCCAAGGACAACTCAGAAGGTGCTTCTGCTTTTCTCACAACCTGAGAAACAAGGTAGCCATGTTGCTCAGCAATGAGACGTTCATCTAGGAGAATAAAGGGTTTCAATCTTTTGGAACCTCTTCATTTGGAGCCTACCTTGGATGATTATATGAAATCGGTTCCATTCATTAGGTTTAAAATTATTTGTTCAATTACGAAACCAAATTTTAATCGAAGTTGTGCATGGCCCCATCTAATAAAAGTGTAAAATCGACGTAATAAAATTGTTTGATTTATACACAAATCCAAAGCTGTTCATTGAACATATATAAACCATCTATAAGATTGATTCTTCCTGATGTAGATGAATGCTTTTATAAACTGTTATAGCAATCTAATGCATCCATGAATGAATTCAAGTGTTTTTCATAATTTGCACATGATTATATATTTTCGAGTAGGCACAGAGATGTAATAAACGAATATGATCAGTTGAATTTCCATCTCACCATCAAGGTGAGCCCCAAATGCAGAGGTCCTATGAATTCCAATTCATGGAACTGGTTCCATAGGTGATTGGGACCCAGGACAAAGGAATTGGGAATGGAGTCAATGGGAAATGATAGATGGAACAGGAACAATCAGGAATACCATTTTTGCTGAAACGGCAAAATAGATGTTCTTGTTGCACTCATAATGCAAGTGAGATTTGCCACTAGCAAATTCAATGAATCACCTTACCTTCAGAGTCCTTGACAAGAATGAGGTCCCACTCATTGCAATTGCCTTGTCAGCTGATAATTTGTTTGCAAAAGCAACATATGCACATCTGCAAAGCATAAAAAATTGCATTATTAACTAGTTTTCGTAAACAATGTAACAAGAAACCTGAATAGAAACAAGTTAAACTCCTCTGCCTATGCATTGTACAAATGGAATGGTTATTTTATATTCAGAAGCTTTGCAATGCATTGCAACATGGATTTTATATCTAGTTTGAATTCATTGTAGCACTCTGAATTGTAACCTCTCATTTTGCATTGAGAGGTTCATGGTCAATGAACAAATGCCAAAATGAGGTCGGACATCCATAATTTCAATCTGTTCATCAATCAAAGATCAGTATCCATTTAATCAAAATATGAATTTTTAAATGGCGATCTATCACAGATTCAAACAGCTTGCCATAACAATGTAGCGGTATGACATGCCTGATATAACATGTTATGCACAAAGAAGTATCAAAATAATAAAGGAAAGGAAAGGTTTATCTCTACCCTTTTGGTTGACCAGTTACTGTGTCTCTCAGCAATGTAGTCTTCACAACTGCCCCACATTTCGAAAAATGTGCTGATAAAGCTTCTTTTGTTGCAGCAAAATGCACCTGATATTCAAACAGTGGAAAGACATCACAGATTTAGAATCATTTGTGAGATACAAATGCAAAAGACTCACAATCAAAAATGAAAGCAAGATTTGCAGACTCTACCATGAGCTGGGAAACCAATATGTTATTACTCGCAGCAGTGCTCAAAGTGGCAAGACATGAAAAGACCATATTTAACTACTAGTAGTTAATTTTGGTGAATCATAAAACAGGCCCCCAAAGTTTAAGCAATGAATAGATGGGCAGGAAAGAATATGTTATACTGATAAATGAGACAAGAAAGGTTGACAAGAGAGAAAACCCATCAAACACAAACTTCAATGAGTTAGGAGGGAATGTGAAGTATCACTTGTCTACCATAACCTGTATGTCAGAGACTTTAAGCTACCATATACGGCAATTTGTTCCATTCCACTAGAAGTAATACGTGGATTATATCGACAGCAAATGGACAGCTTAAATTGAATGAAAATCACAAATTAAGGAATACTGTGGTTTGACAATGCCCAAGCAGAAAATTTAAGAACCTCAGACAAAGGGCTAATTTTAATGATTGAACAAAGTCAAGAGCTGACTATTGGTGCATGGATATGAAGCAATAGCAAAAGCACATCCAACATGCATCAAATATAACGTGGGACATTCAACAAAGATCAAATTATAAAAAAATCTCATGGAATTCCCAATCAGCTATGTACAAGGAAAGGTTGATAATTATATTGTGCATTGCTCAGTGTGCATACATTTGTGACAAAAATGGTCCTTGACTCAATATCTTCCTCAGAATGTTTCTGAGCAGAACCTGCAAAAGACAGAAGAGAACAAGATGAAGGCTCCACAAATAATGGAATCTAAAAGCAAGAAGAACATTTCTGCAAGTCATAACGCTCTGAGCATTGCCAGTATGAAATATGACATGCTCCTTAGCAATAAATAAGCAAAACTAGACTAAAAAAAGTCGAAAAGTTTACATCATGTATTTGTAGTATGTCTTAACCATCAATCTTGTGCTTTACCATCAACTCCTTTATTCATACTAATATGGTGTATTTGTAGTATGTCTTGACCAGAAAAAAGGCGAGGCCCTGTTTTAAAGAAGTATCTTTGCCAGTTTTTTTTTTTTTTTTAAAAGTATCTTACAGCTATGCCATACATTCAACACCGCTACTGTTGTTTAAAAATTCAAAAGCAAGTGTGTGCATGAGAATGAGAGAGAGAGAGAGATAGAGAGAGCACCATAAGTACTAGGGAAGACCAAAAGATGCACATATGTCAAGGCCCATGCCTCAACTAGGCGCATGCTCAGACGCCACAGCAATGGCTGACCTACGGGCAGGGTGTGCCCACCTTAAAGTTCTAAGGGTCGTGCATGAGAATGAGAGAGAGAGAGCACCATAAGTACTAGGGAAGACCAAAAGATGCACATATGTCAAGGCCCATGCCTCAATTAGGCGCATGCTCAGACGCCACAGCAATGGCTGACCTACGGGCAGGGTGTGCCCACCTTAAAGTTCTAAGGGTCGTGCATCTAGCTAATCTTTGACTACAAGAGGCCCATGTGGTTCTCTTGTCTGATTGTTTTGGATTCATGACCTTCTTGCTACATCCTTGCCACATTTGTGCATTTTAGAACCTCCAAGTTGTACCAAATCCTTCCTTAACAACTGCAATTTATGATCTCTGCTTCACAGACCCAAACCATCTGACGGACTGTCTGTTGGAAAAGCCATCTATTATTCACAATCTTTGCTCAGATTCCTATAATGCATTAATTCTACACATAACCTTCCTCAACACAGCACACCCCAGAAAACCCCCATTCAAGCTTGAGTTATATAATGAAAATGTTGTTCAGCAACATGTCAAGTTCTCAATATCCTACCAAAGAACAACATTGACTATAGATGAATATCTGAAGCGAGGCATTGTTGATGTTAATCCACTACCTACCTACCTACCTAACTACCTATCTCATGTTAAAATACAATACCAGTGACATACATGTAGCCTAATGCTGCAGTGACACATAAATGCTTAACAACTAAGTATGATGTGGAAGCATGTAAAACAGTGTAAACAGTTTACCATCAATGTTAATGTCTGCATGCTTTGAGCGAAGCTTGCTCATTTCCATTTCAATCTGCTTCAATTTCAATTTCATGTCAAGAACTTCCTGTACAGGAAGTAACTCAGATGAGCAAGTGTGAAAGAAACAGTTCCTAAAATACCAAATCAAAACAACATCGCATAACACTGCAAAGAAGGAGAGAGAGTCCTATCTTACATCTTGCACAGGCTTACAAGAGGTCTGCCAACTTCCTGCAGGTTTAAGAGATTTCGATTTAGCCAGCACGGGACAGTTAATTGAAACAGGAGTCAGATCGGTATCGAAAGAAGCCTTCCTTTCTAATTGCACTCGAGACCTTCCACAGGCTGCAGGATTCAGCGCTGAATTGGGAGATCTTGGCAAATGACATGCTGACTCAGAAAAATGCCCATCTGAGCTTTGACAGTCAGAAGTAACACCATTTAATTCCTGTGACTGGCCACACTTAACAGATTGTGGTCTTCGCAACCCTTGCAGCAGGATTTTATCTTGGTGATGCCTATCTCCACTGTTTGCCAAGCTATTAGCAGTATTGATCTCACAATGCTGCCTCTTCCTTCTGAAAATGCATGTATCACCAAGTCTGTGCAAGGTGTTCGCACCATGATCTGATCTTGTGAATTCATTGGAGACAAGCTCACCAGAATTGTTATCTAAAACAGCAACTTTTCTTACTACCTTTGTAGTGTTTCCACCATCAGGCACAAGAAGCCTCGATCTCAGCGTTTCATGACCTTCCCTGCCATGCTCCAGCTGTTTCCTTCTAGTGATATCAATATCATATGGATATATCCTCTCAGCTGTGCTTACATTGTTTTCATCACTTGGCCTCCCTAATCTATCCCAAACAGTACCACGCCGCCTAGTGTCAAGGTGGAAAGCAGCATCAGCATCACTAGAAGATCTCCCAGTTGCAGCATTTGCCATAGAAACAGGCTTAGAATGAGAACTTTCTGCATGTATTCGCAAAATGCACACATCAGTGCATTTGACAAATGATGGGCAATGAACATGCACAGATAGATCTACATTACCTGTATAAGCTGACTGCATATTCCTCATCTTTGATGAATGCAAAGGCAAAGGAGAATCACTGTCACCACCGTTGACTATCTGCTCTATGATATGCAAATGGCTGAAGTTAGACCAAGGTCTCTTACTAAGAATAAACATGACAAACTAACACAGAAGGCTTTTCTCTGTCAACCTTCTCGTATTGATCCTCGAGATGCAGGCACTGCTCACCACCAGCTGAAATTCCATCAAAGCATCTCTCTCTTGAAGACCTATGCTTCATTGCTACTTCGGAGTTGACTGTTCTTTTTCCAGAAATTTCATTTTGTGATGCATATGCATGTACTCCCTGGATTTTTTGCTCAGTTAAAGAGGTATGTCCAGGGCAAGAACGTTGATAATGTTCTGATGTGTCAACAGTATTTGAGAAGATTGGCTTAGCAGAAAATGTTGAAAGCATGCACTGCTTCTCCTCCTCCCTTGACTGGAAAGGGAATTTATCTCATTCATGAAGTTTGTCCCAAAAATAGAAATCAAACAGAAAAGAAATACAATGAATCTGGAAGTTATATTACCAATAATTCATCTGAATCCACAGCTCCCCCAAATTTCTGCTCACCATCTAGATGGTCATCATGGCGATTTTTTATGTTGACTGCTTTTTTAATACTTATCATACCAGAGGGTGTTTCAGGCACACTAGCAGTTTTCGAGAGAAGATCCCACAGCCTGTACAAGATAGATAGCTTCGACTAAATTTAGCATATAATGCAAAGTAGAAGAGACAAATGCAACACGCTTTTTTCAAACAATGAGACAGGACAAAGGAAAAATGCCAAACAAGGAAACTGCATCATAACCCTCTCCTCCATTGCAAAGAGTAGCAAGAATAATAGCTCAAAAAGAGAGAATGAACATAAGCCCCGGTTTAGTACCAAGCTACAAATGGTCCACTTTCATCCCCCAGAAATGCCTCCAAATCAATCCTCGCCTGATACTGATGCTTGCCATTACAGACTAACACCACGATATATTCCTGAAAAGGAAAAACGAAAGTTCAGGCATCATTTCTGAGAACAATAAAAGTGACACTTAGTGAGTTTTGATAGAAAAATGGATAAAATCTGGTGACAAACAAATTCATGCAAATCAACAATGCCACAAACTCAATGACTACATAGCAAATAAGTGACTGACATCAACATATGCTGCATGTATGTCATAATATAGAAGGTCTGACCAGTTCTTCCATCTGCATTATGCAGTAGGCAGGACAAAACAAGAACTGAGGACCGCACTGCTTCCAACATTTGCCATACTAATTTTGATTACTTTCAATAATAAAACACAAAAAAAGAATCCTAAAAATCTCCGTCGCAGGGAAAACCCACAGTAAGGAAGAACCTAAAGTTTTTTGGCTGTCGCAATCTCATTTCAGATCACACAACGTATTTCACATGGAAACAGCATCAACTTCTGCCACGCAAATCAACTACAACGAAGCCCATCAAACCATCAGAGTACAAAATGGCTCCAAAAACAAGGTGAAATGCATGCCGTTAGGAACAGACAACCTCCTTCCACTCACTGAATCTGGCGTCAAACCATTCCAAGACGAACATGAAACTACTTTCTTGGAAATTAGACAGAAGACACAAACCAAACACAATTCACCGCTGCAACTCCCCAAACGCTACGTCGGTAAATAGGAATGAGATAAAATCTATCATATCCACAGCAGTCCTAACAAATCACAGAGGAAAGAGGGGAAAAAAAAAGAGTCCCAAAATTCTCCAATCGGTCCGGCGGAAAAATTACCGCGAGGACGTCATCAGAGTAGCTTCCGAGGAACTCAAAAAGCTTCTCGGAGACGGAGGCTTTTAGCTGGGACGCCTCAGGAGACTTCCGACCCATGATGAAAGATCTAGGGTTTTCCGCGAAGATTTCCATGGAAATGATTCCGCCTGCAGAAGCGATGCTTCTGCGTTTGACAGAACATAACAGAGCAGAGGCGATTAGGGAGATCTTCTTTTCAGTCTGGCCTTTTATAGGTGCGCATCTTCGTCATCGTAAAATAAGCTGCTTAAGTTGGATAAGGGTGCGATTGGCAATAAGTATAAAATATCGTCTTAAAACTTTTTAATTTAAAATTTTTTACTTTTCGTAACTATCATATTTTTAAATTATTTTTTCACATTTTCATATACAACTACCCCACTTTTCAATCGTTTCTATACAATTACCTACACAACTAACCTATTTATTTTAATTTTATTATCTTTACTCCTCATCATTACTCCTATCATATCACATCATTTGACAACTTTTACTCTCTAAATTTTTTCACCAAAAGTTTTATCCATTCCCAAACACACCCTAAAAAAAACTGTTTAAGTAATCCGTAATCAATTCGGTTAATTACTTGGAGGAGCTTGATTATATACATCATAATATATTTTGTGTTAAATATAACTTTCATTTATTTTTACGATTAATTATATTTTTACGATTTTTCTTCATAAATATGTTTTCCTAGGTTAATTCAATCTACAAACAAAATTTTGCCATTTAATAGTATTTTATATATTTATTTTTTATTTTTTAAATTAAGTTTTTTAAGGTTGAAAAATGAATAAATGCCCTTGAAATTGGTGATTTTTAAAAAATAAATATGAAAAGTATTGTAAAATGACAGATTTCGGTATATGGAAAAAATACAATTAGAATAACATATTTACGAAGAAAAATCAAATAAAAAAAAGTAAGATAAAGTAAATGAAGATTGTATTTTAACTTAAAATACATGATGGTGTATCTCATCATGCTTCGTACTTGTATCTGTATTTTTTTAAAATCTTCCACTCATTGTCTAATTGTATTCTATTTGAATAAACTTAATTTTTGGTATCATTACATGTTTATTTTATTTTATTATCCCTGCTTTTTTGTTTATGAAGTATTATCCTTGCTTTTATTTTCATAACTTATACGCCTTGATATTTTCATTTATGCTCATACGAATGCCGATGAAATTATTAAAAGTGATTATTTCTTACCATGTCTCTACTTAAATCTCTTCAACCATAAATTTTTCTTTGAGAAGTACCCTAATTTTTTCTTAGTTTGGGTTTGTGTTTGCGAAGTGATAAAATTTTTGAATGAAAATTTTTTTACGTAAAAATTTTTAAAATAGGATAAAATGATGTGATATGATAGGTGTAATAATAAAAAATAAATAAAATAAATTTAAAATAAATATGTTAGTTATATAAGTCATTATAAATAAATGATTGAAAAGTAGTACAGTTATACAAGAAAAATATAAATAAATAATTAAAAACAGAATAACCATAAAGAGCAAACAGTTTCGGGAAATATTTATTTCAATTTAAAAATTTTCATTCTACACAAATATCTTATTTTTTAAAATTATTTTTCACATATTCCTATACAATTGTTTTACCATTGTTGATCATTTGCTTGCTTTAAGAAAGATTAATTTGATTTTAATGATTAACAAAAAAATTGAAATATCATTAAAAAGGTTCTAATGAACTTGTATAAGTGCGCTCAGATATTTTGTATCTAATTATATGTATGAAAATAAAAATGTGAAATAATTTAAGTTTCAAGAGCTCGAGTTCATGAATAGCAAGTTTAACAAAGTGAAGTCTCAGCCTAAATCGACTTCACTTATGACTTAGGTGAAGTCTCATAGCCAAGTCGACTTCGCCTGCAACTTCGGATAGACAGCAAAATGAAGTATTAACCCAAGTTGACTTCGCCCGCGACTTCGAAGGCAAATTTTGGACAGCAAGTGGATAACAAGTTTTAACAAAGTGAAGTCGCAACCCAAGTCGACTTCACCCATCCCAAGTCGACTCACTTGCGACTTCAACCTATAACGGTCGAAAATTTGAACGTTGGAGTATTAAACGTATGTCAACCTCCACTCCAACGGCTAGATCTTTTTTCATCTATAAATATCATTGAAGTATGAAAGTGAACAAGTAGAGAAGAAGAAAAGAAAGAGGAAAACACAAGATGAGCTTACACCTTCCATGATTCAAGAGTGTTGAAATCATTTGAACAACTATTGAAGCTTCAAGTGCTACTACTTTAAGTGTGCTTACAAGATCATCTTCTTCACATGATAAGGAGCTTCTGGAGTTGATTGAGTACACATTGTAAAGTGTAAATTCTTTTTTATCTATTTTGTTTTGTGTTGTTATCTTGGATCGGTGTTAGAGACCGAATTCAAGAAGAAGCAAAACAAGGGATTGGTTTAAGTTTGTCTCACTAACGGGTTTTACTTGATTAGTTTGAGTTTGTCTCACCAACAAATTAGACTTAGTTGGTTGGAGTTGGTCTCACTAACAAGTGATTATTGTATATGCCTCATAGAGCCAGAATCTAGAAGATAGCGGGTATTCTAGATTGTATTGAATATATAATAGTGGAACTCAAGACACAACGGGTGTGTGCTTGGAAGAGTGGAGTAGGAAAGGTTGCCCGAACTATTATATATTGTTGTCTCTTGTGTGTTTTGATTGCTTGCATTTTATATTTCATTTGTACCATCTCGTTCTATCTCATAGCACATTTTATCAAAGGGGATTAAACTTATAAGGGGTTAAGCTTCTAATTACAAAAAGAATTTTTAAAGACTCAATTCACCTCTCTCATCTTGAGTTTTGCTATAAATTCGAGACCAACAACCATTCAATCATTTCTACGAATCTATTTATACAATTAACTTATCTATTTTAATTTTATTATATTTGCTTATCGTTATTACCCCTATCATACAACATCATTTTTCTCAATTCAAAAACATTGATACAAAATTTTTGGATAATTTATAAATTACCACTTAGCTTGATCATAATTGCAAATATACCTCTATAGTTTTAAGAATTGCAAATAACCCTCATATAGTATAACCATAATTGCAAATACTTACGCTGTTATGACATTGTTACTATACCGTATGACATAACTATACTTATAAAGATACGAAAACTATGTGGATATATTTATAATTTTAAAAATTAAGTGGATATATTTAGTTTTTACAAATATACCTACGTAGTTTGTATATATTTGCAAATATACCCACGTCATGACAGTGTAGTATGAACACCATAACGATATAAGCATATCTGCAATCATGATCAAACTACATGGGTGTTATTTGTGATTTCTGAAACTACGTGAATATGCTTGCAATTACGATCAAAGTAAGAAGGTATATCTGCAAATTATCCAAAATTTTAGTCAAAAAAATTTATTATTTCCCAAATACACCTTTAAATATTTTTTATGGTAAACACACTATTAAATTAAAAAGTTTTAGGGTGTGTTTGACAATCCATAAAAAATGTCAAGTTAAAACTTTTCACTCTCCACAACTATCATATTTTCTAATTATTTTTTCACATTTTCCTATACAACCACTCTACTTTTCAATCATTTCTACACAACTATCCACACAACTAATCTATCTATTTTAAATTTATCCTCTTTACTACTCATCATTACCCCTATCATATCACATCATTTGACAACTTTTATCTTCCAAAAATTTTTATCAAAAATTTTATTCATTACCAAACACACCTTGGGGCCAAAATATGTCAACTAAAACTTTTCAACCCAAAACTTTTCACTATTCATAACTACTCTATTTTTTAATTATTTTTTCACATTTTTCTATATAAACTATCCTACTTTTCAATCATTTCTACACAACTACCCATACAACTAACCTATCTATTTTAACGTTATTCTTTTTACTCCTCATCATTATCCCTATTATATCATATAATTTTCTATCAAGTTGACAACTTCTGCCCCCAAAACTTTTCATTATGGGGGTGTTTGGCAATAACAAAAACTTTTTACCTAAAACTTTTCAATTTAAAACTTTTCATTCTCTACAAGTTTTTAATTATTTTTTTACATCTTCCTATACAAACCACCCTACTTTTCAATCATTTCTACACAATTACCTATACAACTAACCTATCTATTTTAACTTTGTTCTATTTACTCCTCATCATTATCCCTACCATATCACATCATTTGACAATTTTTATTTTTTAAAACTTTTCACCAAAATTTTATCCATTATCAAACACACCTTATATCAGTCTAAAATATTTTTGCTGTAAACTGATACACCCATCGTTAGGGGTGCAAGTCGGTCCGGGTACCCGCGGGTCGACCCGCTGGGTACCCGAATTAGGGTCGGTTCGGTTCCACGGGTGAAATACCCGTTCAAAATCGGTTCGGGGTCGGTTCCGGTGCTGGGTACCCGGAACCGACCCGGATTTCCTATACTATATAATATTTATAATAGAATAGAATACCCTAAATCCCGATTCCAGAATCCAGATTTCCGTCCCGACGCAGATATCCTAAATCCCGATTCCAGAATCGCCGATACTCCCTGTTCGCGGCCATTCTCCCCGCCGGAAAACAGCAGCTCACCGGCACAGCTTCTCCTCGCCCCCGACAGCAAGGTACACAAGCACAGCGGCAACCAGCAGCCTTCGGTGTCTCTCTCTCTCTCGCCGGCACATCTTCTTCCTCCTCGACAGCAAGGCGCACAACGGTAGGGTTTCTTCATTGCGTCTCTCTCTCTCTCTCTCGCCGGCACAGCTTCTCCCCCCTCGAGAGTTAGTGCCTCTCTCCCTCTCTCTCTCTCTCTCTCCCCCTCTCCCCCTCGACCCTCTGCCCTCGGCGCTCGGCAGTCGACGTGCGGCGCAGCTCCTCCCCTCAATTGTCGACGGCCAGACGCATACCGGCGAGCTCCTCCCGTCAATTGCTGACGGCCAGACACACAGCGACGCAGCTCCTCCCCTCGTTCCCAGGTGTTCTGCTTCCTGGTTCCTACTTCCTGGTTCCTACTTATTTCTTCTGGTTTAATTTGCGCTGGACAACTCATGCTTGGTGACTCCTGTTCCTGACTTTATTACCACCTTCCTTCATGCTTTGTGCAATTAGCCTATGACATCTAAGTGCTAATATTTGTGCTTCACTACATATTTGTAGCTTCTATGTTTTGAAATGGATTCTTTCCTTTGTCTAAAGTCTAAACTTGAATCTTTTACTGTTTGCTTCATGTTCTGTACAATACAATCAGCATCTGTCCTATTCTAACACAATTCTATTGGAATTTCTATTATCCAGTGCATTTGCCTGGTTGGAAACAGTTCTTGGATGGGCATCTGGAATTTGTAGAATTCACTTTGATTATCATGCTTGAAAACTTGTTTTCCATTTATATTAAAATTTGGATGCATATTGTTGTTTGTTTTCATGGTTAGCAAATCTGATGATTTCTTTTTTTTTTTTTTGCTGCGTTCCATTATGTACCAGAAACAGACATTTTCTTTGGGCCTCATGATGTTTCTTATATTCTTTCTAGGACTGGGAGCATGGAAGGTTGTTCTCATTGCAGGATCAAATTAATCACAAGGTACTACTGTGGTTGTCTCTTTTAGCTACATGAATCTTAGAGTGTGCTTTATAATGATCTACACTTTCCACTTTGAATAGTCTTAGTCAGATTGGTTCTTTCCATTACTTCGAGTTGGATAAAGTTCCTTTGGTTGGAATCCAAGAGGATAACCAAATATGGACATTTTGAGAAAATTATTGGTCATTTAAACAAAACATATAAAAGAACCATGGATTTCAGGGTATCTAGTTAACTTCCACTCTTAGGTTGTTAATTTTGAACTAAACATGGTTTATAGTTTATTTGTTTATGTTAGGTACAAACAACCATCTTCCGCCAGCTGCACATTATATGCATGTTTTATTTCTGCAACGAAAGTTGAAAAATTAGTACTCTTCATGCATGCAATTTTTGGTAGCATGAGTGGATAGCTAAATTTGCATTCTGGTTAGAATCTCAAATGAAAAATGTAACCTGGGAGAATGAATTCAAAAAGAAAAGTACCATTCTAGAGCAAGCTCCATGCAAGCAATCATAAAGTTCAGCAGGATATTCAATTTGACGGCACAACAATGCTATCAAATTCCTGATATAGACGGCCAAGACAAATATCATTCATTTCTGCACCCTGGTCTGTAGATGCTGATAAAAATAACATTTGATTGGTAATCCACTCAGTATGTGATGTTTCTAGCCAACTGCCGAGCATTGTGCTTTTTCAACAAATCATTCATTTGAATGTGAATACAAAGGTTCCAATCTTCAAATGAGCTGGTCAGGTGCTGCAGTCCAAAGAGTTTGGGGCCAAGGAAATGGATTGTTGAAAGCAAGCAACACTAAGAACTCATATCCTAAGGCCAATAATCAGATGTGATGCATTGAAGAGTTAAGAAAAGGACTTGAGCATTTGCAACTTTTACTTTAACTTGTATTGATATTATTTGTCTTTGTTTCGGATATTCAAAATGTTAAACAGGTTGTTCAATTTAACAATTGAAACAGGTTTTTTGGAGCTTGATATTGTGTTTGGTTGAATATTTCTCAGTTTAGAAGGATGTGAAATTTTATTAAGTGAAACAGGTTATGTGCAAATCAATTGCTATTTGATTGTGAAAATCTCTGCATGTATCAATGTCTCCAACTTGACATTTCTTATTGACATTTCTGTTTCATTGGAAAATTCTATTCATAATATAGTATTTTTGTATTTGAAGCCAATTTGGATGTATGATGTTTTTAGGAACCGATTTGGAACCGAACCGGAACCGACCCGCACCTAAAAAAATTGGGTAGGGTAGACTCCGAACCGACCCGGTCTAAAATAGGGTAGGGTAGACGTTTTTAAAAAATGGGTAAGGGTAGATTCCATCCCTACCCGGGGGTACCCGGACCGACTTGCACCCCTACCCATCGTACGGTTTGCACCGGCCAATCCATGTTTCGTTCCAATATACGTGCGCGACGGGAAAATGATCCCCTGAAGGGCAGTGTCTAAAATGCGCCTCCAGGAAATGTGCGCCAATGCGGCTGAGACTAACCTGCGCTTGTACGGTAGGATTCCCGTCCTCGACTCTTCGTACACGTAACCGACTCGAAGTGTGTTGTGGATCCGGTCTGTGCTGAAGCAGAACACTGGCCATTTTGCCTCCCCGAAAAGCCGTTGTCATCTCCTTTTTCCCCATCTTAACCATTACTAGCAAAACCACTTCATTTTGTTGTCTTTATAATCATTTATATTATCTGAAACCCTATCGTTTGTCTAATTTTATTGTCTATAGACCCTATCTAAAAATGCGTCAAATCAAATTAATATAATAAAATAATTTAATGCTAAATATTAATTTTAAAGTTATATTTTCAATATTTAAATAATATAAAACATTATTATTATATGAATAAATAATTCTATAAAGTATTATTATATCCTAATATAATATAAATAGATTTAACTATTTTTATATAATATAATGGAAATAGATTTAACTATTTTTATAATTTACACATTTGTGCTATGCATATCTTTAATCGGCAACAATCATTTAGGATGGCAATAAATGCTCTCACTTCCTATCGGTCTTAAATGTTATTTTATTTTTTGTTTGTTACAAATTATCATTCTAAATGTATATAATGCATAAACCAAAATTTACCATTTTTAAATATACAAATATTTTTTCTAAATTTTAAACACTATTGTGGTTATTTCAAATATTGAAAATGACCACGAACCTCTGTTTTTAAAATTAAAAAATATATACATATCTTTAAAAGTGGTAAAAACTTAATTTATATATATATATATCTAGATTAATAATTTTATAAAAACTAAAAAAAATTAAAATTGACTATTATGTGTTGCATATTTAATTTAGATAAAACTTGATCTCCAAACTAAACAAATAATGTTAAATGTAATACACAAAGCAAGTTTACCATGAATCATCAGGGCGTGAAAAATATATGAATTATATAAAATTACTTTATCCAGAAGCAGAACTCAATCAAATTGTTTGTATTTTGCTTAAAGTATGAATGTCTTATTTTAAGAGACGTACGGCTCCAAATACAATTAGACTTTTGACATTAAACATATATCCAAATTTTCTAGAATATATTAATATTTTAATTAGATTAAGGTGAACTATTTTAGAGCGTGGGAGCATAAGGTCTGACATTGTAGTTAATATAGTAAAAAAATATAAATCGCGGATTGAAACATGTAACCGTTAGTTCTAAATCAAGTCCGACTTTTATTATGATAAATAAACATATAAAAATAAATAATATAATCCACTTTAATTTAATAAAAAACAGCATAAGAAGATAACCCCAAGTTTGCATACATTAGATTAAACTTTAGGGGCATTTGCATATTAGTACTTCAAGGTTGGATGAGATAAGTTAAAGAGGCTGATCTTTTCAGGCCGGATGCACAGCTTACTCCGTGTGTTTGGCTTGAAAATGTATTTTTATTTTATTTTTTTTCATGGGTAAGTAAATCTAGGTGTATTAAATCTATAAACTAAGTTTTACCATTTTTGGATGTTTCTAAGTATTTTTTTGGATTTTAAACATAGTGGCATTTCCGTAATTTTTGGATCTTAGAAAATTACGAAAATGCCACTGTGTTTAAAAATCCAAAAAAATACTTAAAAATATCCAAAAATGGTAAAATTTGGCTTATAGATTTAATACACATAGATTTACTTATCTATGAAAAAAAATAAAAAAAATAAAAAAATAAATTTTTGGGCCGGACGCACAGGCCGTTCGTTCGGCTTGAAATGATCCGGCATCTCTGTGCGTCCCGCCTGAAATGATCAGGCGTCTAAGTTAAAAAGGCCATGGAAAACCCGAAGCTAATACTATGCAAATGCCCCTTGAGATAACCAATTTAAGGGTCGAAAGTGCAAATGCGCCTTGAGTTAGCAAATTCTGCACACCTGAGGTGATTTTAATCAAGAACAACAAAATTCCCAAGACATATGGAAGCATATTATATACTTAGAAATATTTTTCAATAAGAAAAAGGAGAAAACTATTTAAACCATGTATGCCATAAAGTATGGAGTTAATAATTAAAAGTAATTAATCTAAAAGAGAGAGTTAACTATTTAAGACGACGTGAATATGATTACTGCTGAATTTATTTTAAAGACTTTGCTGTAGCTAATTTTGACATTGAAAAGTATACATTTTTGAAACACGAGATCTTCAATATTATTTTGAAATATCGTAACAGATAACAAAAACAGCGATTTTCCTACTTAAAAATCCTCTTTACAACTCCATTCACCTTACCAATATTAATAATTTTAAAAACGATTTTAAATATAAAGATATCAACCGCCTCGAATCTCTAATTGCATAGAAAGCGATCCTCATTGTTCTACAACTTTTTGTCCAAATAAAACCTCTGATACTTACACCCATTACTTTTTCCCAAGAAAAATAAAATAAAAACCAAAAAAAAAAAAGAGCTCCACCATCGGATTGGACTAAAGTACAGGACACAAAACAAGCCGTCTGGAAAGAACATAGGTTTCACCTCAAAAGGCTGAAACTGAGTGTAGCATATACAAAAGGGATCCTTGTTGAGGAAAGGAGAAAAGAAATTCTTGAAGTTGAGATCATCGATTTCCATTGCCTGTCAATTCCATTTGCTATAGAGTATAGAGCATAGACCACAAATCTGACGATATGGATCCTAAAATATCCCTCCAGCAATTTATGCTCGCATCAAAGAACTCACTACATTCTTTTCTTATTAATCTGCCAATCTAAGAGGCTGGAAATTTTACAAAGGGCAGCCCAAATAACTGCTCCCACCCAAACGAAGAGGGGAAAAAAGAAGAAAAAATAAAAAGCAAAGAACAAAAAGAAACAAAAACGAAGCAACTAGAATACAACTGAAATGCAAAAGGCATATAATATACACAGCAAAGCCACCAGCGCTTACGTCTCTCATATGGCCACACCATCTATAGCTTGCCAAATAATCTGCAATGGGTAGCTCAGAGCCGTAGTAGCCATCTAACTGTTTTGTGCTGCTGCTGCGGGCACTGTTGATGTCTCTGTTGAATCCTCGAGCTTCATTCCAGCAGGAGCTGCAGACACAACGTTTTCCTTTGTAGCATCTTCCTTCTTACTATCTTCCAACCGTACTGCCTGCGCAAAGCTCTTTGACATTTGCTTTATCAAATCTCCAGCAAGAGGTACAAGGTTCCTGTGTTCAATGCATGTGGCGGCAGGTGTTGCCATAAGATTTGCTTGCTGTCTGGCCTTCCGCTCTTGCATTGCCTTCTGCCGATCCTCATAGAAGGCAAAGTCATCAAGGATTGACATGTCAGAATCGTAGTTCTTAAAGATTTTGAGCATCTCAAGACCCTGCTCTAGTCCAACCTAGATGAGAATACAAATTAAAAAGAAAGGAGTCAGATGGAAAAGAGATGGGAGAAGAATCATCAAGAAAGTTATTATAAATGTAGTAAAGGGTACTATTTTTTATTATTATTATTATTTTTGGGATTGTTATGTGTACAATATGACATCTAATATTACAATGAAGATCATTTGCAAGGGAGACAACAAGCTCCCATCTTATTTTCACAGAAGACCAAGCTCCCTACTATAATTTTGCCCAACAATTTTGCCCCATGTGGGGGTCCAACACATTTCATGGCACCTGAGCCTTGGTTGTAACCAAGTGGGCTACTGCCCTGTTTGTGTAGATGGTACTCTTGTTAATATAACATCACATGCAGACGATGATAATTTATGTTGCAGTGACTTCAGTTTTTTGAGAGACGAAAGATAGCCAATACTTGCCACAACAATCCATCATAGCATCAGATGGGTCAACCAAAGCCACAAGGGGCCTACTGATCTTCTACTTATGGGTGTGTCAGTCTCAGTGCCTTGCAAAAGTCTGTGCAGTACTTTAGGTGGCTAAAACTCTCAATTTTTTTTTGTTGTTATTTTTTTTTCCTTTTTAGCTAAAGGGAAAGCACTTCATTGGTGCTTCCTAAACAACAATGTTAGCAATAAGCCATTGTAGCTTCACTAACAAAAATCAAAAATCAAAGTTGTTACCTCCTGAGTGTCCCGACTGTTGGTCACAGGCTTGCTGTCATTGTTTTCAAGGATAATATGCCTGAACTGGCTGTTGGGTACATCCTTTATGATATGCCACTTGACAGGGAACTGACCACTCCACTTGTCTTGCTGCCAGTAATCCACACTCTTATCAAAATCAACAGGCCCCATCATCTCAGCTACCCCGCAGAACTGAGCACTGGCATTTACCTAAAAATCAACCAAATTAAGTTGTGCTCAGAAGGGCTTGATCATCAACTGAAGCCTTGTCCCACAAGAGAAACAGTTAAGAGAACATTAAGAGATGTTTTTGCTTTCTGTATCTTGAAACAGAATATCAGGATGCACATAATTCGACCACAACGCTTTGTCCTTGCCCTAGGAATGAGAGTATTGCTTTCCATATGTTGAAACGGAATACCACCATGCACATGATTTGATCACAACTCTTTGCTCCTCACCAAAGAATGAGATGTTTGCTTTCCATATTTTGAAATGAAAAATCAGGATGCACATGATTTGACTTACAACCCTTTGCTCCTCACCGGAGAATTATAGGAAGATAAAATGAACTTGGGTCAGATGACTCCGGGCCTATATGTCCATGCAGTATCAACTATCAACACCACACTGTCTGTGTTATCAAACAAGCTAAGAATTCTCTCATAAAAAAAAAAAGCTAAGGATCCAAGTTTTTTAAATC
The DNA here is from genome assembly GCA_030490835.1 of Annona cherimola. Lineage (NCBI taxonomy): Eukaryota > Viridiplantae > Streptophyta > Magnoliopsida > Magnoliales > Annonaceae > Annona > Annona cherimola. The sequence continues at coordinate 16,183,399 of CM059977.1, read as the reverse complement.
TTCATTTTAAGGCTTTTTTTTTTTTTTCCAGTTTGTATGTCCAAACAAAATTTCTGTATGGTAAAAACTCAACCAAATGCTTCATGAAAAGCATCATGCCCCATGCTTTCTATTTAAAAAACATGGGGCCAAAGAGGCCCTAAGACATATTGACCTCGACAAAACCTCTAATGGAGAAAAATCGCAGCTAAATCTTGAATTCTTTTAATCATCGGAATATGAGAGCACCCACCTAGACAAATGCAGACAAGTTATGGAGGATTAGGACAGCTCACAACATCTGTGCAAATCATAATATTCCAGGCCAAAGATTGGAATGGTCTACATGTTCCAAAAAACAGCCATGTAATCTTTATTCTCGGCTCTCTTTCTCATGCAAGAAAAAGTCCATTTGGCCTGACAGATGAGTTGGTAGGCATCCAAGGTGACTCCAGCCTGAAGAACGCCTGGAACTTGCATCAACCGCCAAATCTATCATCAGGTGATCTTGCATTGATCATAACCTTACGATCCACAGCTAATCCAACCAATATGTTCTTTCAAAACTTTATAAACATCAAGATATATTCCCACTAAGAACTCAAAGGCTCACTCAATCACAGGGAACAAAGGACCCAGAATTTAGATAACCACAACACCATAAACATGAAATATATTCCCCTTTAGCCCTGAGTAGCCTCACTCAATCACAGGGAACAGCAGGACCAGAATTTAGTTGCCATTATTATCTGTGGAATTTGGAACGTTATTAAGCTTTTGAGACCTCCCAAAAAAAGCAAAAACATAAAACAGGAGGAAAGTCTAATGAAACAATTTTGTGGGGTCAGATATTTACCGAAAACAGAAGGAAGACTGGACAGGTAACTTCCTTTTCCTTTGCCTCACGGTAAGCAGCATCCAACTTCCTGTTTCCACTGGTAGTACTGGCCCAAACATTATACTTGATGCTCTTGTGCACATTATCTTCACTGTATGACTTTATTATGAAAAACTTTGCATCGTTATATTCAGTGAGAAAGTCAGGTTGATTATATAATTCGTGACTGGCCTGAGGAGTTGATACAACATTTTTTATATCCACAGATGAGTTGTGTTCTGAAATTTGATTCTTAGGCCTTAGGGCCCGTGGACCTTTGTTTTGCTCACCAAGTGTGTCAAGTGCACCATTGCAACTGCACAAAGAACCACTAACTCGTCCACGGTGCCTGCTCTTATCCATTGCAATCCAGCTTCTGCTATTTGCTCCTATACTAGAAATGGTGCCACTGTAGTTCATGCCCTGGTGATACATTCCTGAGTGTGAGTAACCTCTGCTGTAGGAGCCCGGTGCAGATCCAAATCCATACACTGGTCTTTGCTGGGCAGAAGCCTGCAGGGGATTAAATTCCATTACAAACAAAAGAAACAAAGGATTCTGACAGAAGGTATTGGAACGGGCATCAGCAAAATGTTTTAGTGACAAAAAACAGTTGTTTCAGCATATCAAAGACTGAAGACTTTTAAAATGCAACTATTCTGATTTGTTAAACATATCACACAGTGAATACCACAAGGATTAAGTGACATCTTGGCATCATTATCAGAAACAAATCACACCTTGGCATCAGCCTTCACCAACATGCCTGAAAGGCACAATCAAGGTTGCAATCAAATCCTTTATTGGTGTAACCAATTCTTTTTGCTAAGATCATTAAAGAGGATAGGATTGATCAACAATTGAATTATTCTTACATATGTTTCATAGAAAATTTCAGACTAATAAATATGAAAAAAATCACAATCGACAAACACACCTGCTCATATCATGTTGATGAGAAGTTATGCAGAAAAGAGATCTTACCATTCCAGCAGCAAAATTAGCGGTATTATGCCCGAGTGGTCCAACTGCACCAATTGGTTGCGGTGAAGCTGTTGGTGACAACAATGGGGTCAAAGGCCTCTGCCCATCTGAAGATTTTGACCAGTCTGGCCAAGGCCCACCAGATCCAAAACCATCATATCCTAATTGTGAGTCATAAACTGAAGGATTACCAGAGTTCCCACAAAAGTTGCCCCTACCAAATGACCCATATGGAAGGGGGTAACCAGGCCTTGGTCCCAACAAGACACCGTTGGAGTTGGTCCCATCAGTAAGAAAAGCACCCTGTTGATCAACACTTGCTGGAACTGACATCTCAGCCTGAGACATGGAGATTGGTGAAGTCATATATGGCATGCCAGGGGAAAGATGTTGCTGGTAGTAAGGACCTGTATGTGGAGAATACAGAGGACTATCATTCCTTAAAGAAGGCAAAGGTGTTGTAACAGGAGAGTAAGGTCCATATGGCACTTGAGGACTGTATCCGTAACCAGGATGAAACACTAAAGATGGATTTTCATTGTAGACGCCCTACAACACAGCAAGAAAAATAATAACATTTTGAGATCTGAATTAAAAAATGCATGTGAAGGGAAACTAAGACAAGGATTTATACTAACAGGTGATCCAATATCGACACAGTCAGCATTTATATATCGAGAATAGTCATCCCATTCTCCAACACTGTCGTAACCTGAATAAACATCACAGAGAGAGAAGACAAGCAAATTGACTGTTAGCGCCATTAATACAAGCCATAGTGAAAGCTCAAAAGCTGTAAGACTTAAATGGGATGGCCAGGTGCATACAGCTCCCACATTATGGATGCCATTCCCCCCCCCCCCCCCACACACACACACACACAAAAAACAAAACAAAAGAAAGAAAAAAACCCAAACCAAAACAAATGAGAATGTGGAGCCTATACAAAGGGGTAGGTGATTCATTGCATGTTGCACAAGAGATCTACTTGGCAGGGGAACCAGTCTAATATTGGTAAATCAACCACATGAAATCAGCATAATTTGCAGACTAGTTTTCTGCATACCACTGTCATTTTGCTAAGGAATACTTTCCCCACCATGTAACAATGATCCCAAGCAAGCTTTGGGGCAAGTTTACTCCAGAAGCACATTACAAATCCTAGCCTAAAATAAGTCAAGTGAATCTGTCTTCTACACTTGGATGGGAGATGGCTGCTGTACTGTGATGCCTGCTATTTTTAGCCTCAATTTCTCTATAACGGAAAATTGTAGGGGAAAAAAAAAGCAACTAACCTCCATAATAGAATGCCTGTGTTTGGGCCTGAGGAGCATAGATATTGGGTGTATAAACAGCATTGTGATCTCCATCTAGACCAATGGATCCCTGCTGTCCCACTGCTTCCCCTGATGAGCCCATGGGGTTTGCATCATGTGAGATGTTGGGATACATCTTCTCGTCTTTTGTGGAAAGAGGCTGATACATATTAAATGCAGTTGAATGAACAACATTCGGCCTCAATGTAGAAGCAATTGACATGCTATGAATGAACAACATTCGACCTCCATGTAGAAGTAATTGACATGCTATCAATAAGAGATTTGCATACCTGTTCCTTAAAGTTCTCCTCTTCAGTAGTTTGTGCTTCACTCTCTAATGTCAATATGTCAAATGACTCTGTAGAGCCTGTGAAGGTATAATTAATTTAAAAAGAAGTAAAACAAGGCTCAAGCAAATCTTCGGGGTAGGGGTAAGGGAATGTGATAAACTCAGCCCAGGCATTCATTGACTTGATATTCTAAACATACAAATTTAGACATCCCTAGATAAAAACTTCCTAAAGTTTCTGAAGACAATCAGCTACCCAGTAAGCAACTTGAGTGTACAAGGCATCAGAAACGGGGAATTAAATGATTATCAGGTCCCATCAGTGCAATTGAGCCTCCATGCCGTCAACACAGATGTGCAACTTCAGAGGTTGGGCTTTTAAGAGAATAATTTCAAGTACCCAATGCAAAAGTAACAGACGTACAATGTGTGAAGAACAAGAAGTCAGCATAATGAGAGATGATGTACTTGAATGCAACAAAGACTACCATCCAGGATCACTTAATGTGATCCTAGGAACATCTATTGAGCCACGAGGAAGAGACACACTGTACAGTTTGTTTGTTCTAAATAATACTTGCCCTATTTGAAATGGTAAAAAGAGGCACAGAAGTTGAAGCCTTCAAATTTTGATACTTATATATATATATATATATGTTCACTTTCAAAACATATACTATTTATTTTCAAATTTTAATAGTTATATATTCACCATCAAAAGATATTTAAATTTTTACAAAATACAAGTGAAGTGATTTTTGGCACATTGAATAAAATACATATGGATAGGCATAATAAGTGCTTTGGATTTGCAAAAGAAATAATAATAAGAAGAAAATTAACGGGGTGCTGGTCATGCCCATGCTACCCAGATGCATTAGATCAACACCCTTGAAGCAAATACTGATGCCAAGAGGTGGCGTAAACTAGTAAAAATTATCTTAAATCAAGGCAATATGTTATACAAAGATAAGCAGGAGACACGGTCAACTCAAAACATGAAGTTGTGTCAGAACATTGTAAATGAACCAAAATTAGATCTCCAGCCAAACATGTAGCTACTAATCCTAAATTCAATAAATAAATGACTAGTGGTAACTAAACCCAACCATTGACAATATCTAAAACCCCAAGTAATTATACTGACTATATCTATGAACCAATACCAGTCCCAATTTCTGCATAATGAATCCCATCTCAGTCAATAGCAGAACAACACAACGTTAGTGCGTAAAGTGAAACTACTAGCAAGTAAGAAAATGTTTAGGACTGCAAAATCGCCTACTCCACGTGACTTTTGTGGTCTAATCAATGAAGGCTAAGGAAACACCACGCATGTAAGAGGAATTCTGTAAAAGGATCGGCACTCATTGCATGTAAACTAGCTTTTCGATGCCAATAATTCTATCAAATAGCTAAAAGAATGTCAAAATTGATCAAATCAAACTGATCACAGGTACCAGAGATTGCGACAGCTGTGCGCCAATCTATGCAATTGATAAAACAGGACATGAGCATGAAAGAAATTGAACTGGCAAAGAAAAAGAAAGAGACAGGTTCTAGATGTGCCGTTCTTAATTTTGAAAATTAAGGAAGACTCAATTCAGACACGACAAACACAGCGAGCCTTTTGTTTCTAATTTTTGAGGACGAGGGCAGCAGCCATTAGACAAAGGAAAGGCCGCGAAGATGATTGCCCAAAATGCAAAAGCGCAAAACAAAATCGCATGAATCTGATTGAAACCAATCGAATCAGATGGAGAATCAGTTCTTTTAATACCTAGGAAAATAAAAACAAGTCAGAATAAAGACGTATGATAGAAAGGCATAAGAATCCGCAAAAATAGAGAAAGATGGAAACTGCAGATATGGGATCTTCCGCATACCAGTTGGGATGATTCGATCCGGCGTTTGCTGAGTCGCATCCATCAAAAAAAAGATCCTCCACAGAACAATTTCAAAAGCCTACTTTTCTCCTCGCTCTTGTTTGGCTTCTCCTATTTCTCTTTCTTGTTTCTTCTTTTTTATTCTTCCACTACAAGAGAAAAATTTTTTAAAAGAAAGAAAATTGAAAAAGCAAAGACGAGTATATTAGGAAGGATTTTTCCAGCGAAGGTAGAGGAAGAAAGAAAGTAGGAAGCTACGGGCTGCTTTTATCGTTGTTTTCTGTCTTTTTTTTTTCTATTTTTATATATATTATTATATTATTATTCGACTCCGACGCAATTTCATAATGATTGAGATGGATAGCTATAAGCTTGAAGAGGAGTGCGAGATCTGGCCGACGGGCATTTTCGTCCATCTACTCTTGATTTTTGGACGTCAGTTGTGTCGCTTGGCACGGGCGAGCATCGACGTGGGTGGCCGTTCTTATGTTACTTGCAATCATTTTCGTTATTATATTACAGCATTTTATTTCTTTTTTCAAAGTTTTTTTTATACCAAATTTCTCCTATTTTATGTCTTTATGACTTCGATGAGATGAGCATGTGCGATATAAAAAGTATTATTGTCTATGAGAATATGTAATTTAGAGGAAAATTAGTAAAAATTGTATGAAAAATATAAACAGTAAAATTTTTTATTTTTAAGAATAAGAAATTTTTTTTTAGAAAATGAGAAATTCCGTTTCTTTCTTATCCCATCTACATGCCATCTTGATTGTTAGTAATATCCTAAAATTAAAGAAAAATTTGTGAAAAAATTTAAAAAGTAAGAAAGGGACAAGATAAAATGAGGGAATAATTATGAGTAAAAAATAAAGATGAAATAAATAAAATAGTTTTATAAAAGAAATAAAAAATGGGTGAAATATGTAGCTAAGGGTGTATTTGTTTTTCAAAAAAGCTTTTTAACTATGGGTGTGTTTGGCAATAAGTATAAAATGTCAAGTTAAAACTTTTCAATCTAAAACTTTTCACTTTCCATAACTATTATATTTTTGAATCATTTTTTCACATTTTCCTATACAACTACCTTACTTTTCAATCATTTCTACACAATTATCTATATAACTAACCTATCTATTTTGACTTTATCATTTTTACTCCTCATCATTACTCATATCAAATCAAATAATTTGACAACTTTTACTCTCCAAAACTTTTAACTAAAAAATTTATTAATTCCCAAACACACCCTAAAACTTTTTACTATTTGTAATTATATTATTTTTATTATTTTTTCACATTTTTCTTTATAAATTGTCTTACTTTTTAATCATTTCTATAAATTATTTATAAAACTAACGTATCTATTTCAACTTTATTCTTTTTAATTTCTCATTATTACTCCTATTATATTACATTATATCATCTCATTTCAAAAAAATTTATTAAAAAAACTTTTCATACAAAAGTTTTATCACTTGCCAGATACATTCTAATAATAAAAAAATAAGTTAGGCAATTAAGAAGTTACAAGTCAAATTATATAAAAAAGTAGGTGGTATATAGTGTAAATTTTTCCAAATCTTATTCAATGCACTTTAGTTGAAAATTTTTTACCTTTAGATGAGTAAGGACTGTTGTTTATAGGAAATGAAATACTATTTTGGAAATAGGAAATGTAGTGTAGGAAATAATAAAATATGATTTTTATGTGTTAGAAAATTAAAATGCAACATTAAAAATAAAAATTGAAACTAGTTCCATCCACCATAATGACACACTCGACGCGAAATGGATTAACATGCACAGACTCTAAATTCGGATTATAATCATAAATGGTGATCTATTCAAGAATTGGATTTTGGATGAGTCTTCAAGATAAAATAAAAAAAAATGCTCACGGTTGTGAATGAAGAAAATTGTATAGTAGCATAAAAAAGTCAATAGGAAATGAAAAAATATAAATATTTTATAGGAATAAAAAATATTTTTTAAAATATAAGAGAGTACATCTCTCTGAAGTTATAAAGAGTCCCTAAATAACCACAATGTAGGTAGCGTTGTTATCATGGACAAGGGCTTGCTGCCCAAATATCCCTACTTCTAGTCTCCTCCCGTGCTTAAAGAGTTTTTGCAAAAATTGTCCTTTATAATGGGGCAAGTTTAATGCTTTTCTTTAAATAGGAACTTTTTAAATATTTCCCTTGGCATAGGAGTGTGTATTGATAATTTTCCTCTATAGTGTGAGGGACATTAATGTGCCACACCCTAATATCATGATGTCACAATGTAAAAAATATCAATAAAAAAAGAGTCTCTAAATATAGTAATATTAATTAACAAGAACGTGTTACTTAAAGATGATAATATTAAAATTCTCTCCATAATACCATTTTCTGTATTGGTGATATCATCAATAACGCATCCATCTCAATTCTCAACTCTAAAGTCCCGAGCTTCTGATCATGATGAAAAGGATCTGGTCCATTCATTCCTTGCTTCCGTTGGACCGTGGGACGGGAATTGGGAGGGCATGGAGACGGAATGGGCGACTGCAGGTTACAAGTCATTGCTGGTTGAAAATTGCACATGCGGCTGCTGCAAGGTGCGTCAAACCTTCAACACTCGCATTGTTGAAGTGGTTTGACATCAATCATGTGCATCGGTGACATCGGTTTTTGGTTTCGGAGCCAAGCGATGGTCTTCCTTTACAATAATTCACATGGTGGATGTTTTTTTATCCGAAATTACTTTAAACTATTTTTCAATCGAAAATTTTAACTCTTCTTGAGTATTTTATTTTTAATTATTTTTTATTTCTCACTTACAATTACCTCCGCTTTTCAATCATTTTTATACAACCACTTATATATCTAACTTATTCATTTTAATTTCATTATCTCTTTCATATAACATCATTTTTTAAAATTTTAAAAACTTTTATACCAACAATTTTTCATAATTTTTTTTTTTTACTTTTCAAACAGCCCAATAAAAGAAAAAGATTTCATCAAAAAAAAATAAAAGAAAAAGAAAACTGCTGCAAGGTGCAAATTCGCTTTTGATTTCACGCATCCATGTTTCCATCTAGCGCCAGGAGTCCGGATCAAAGTAAATATTTTTTACGGAGTTATGGGCGCCCATCCAATGCGCGGGGTTCGTGTATCGTGTATCATGTATCATGCAGCGTTTGAATTTCTGGCTTGGAAAGTGCATGGGGATGAGTTCTGCAGTCTTGACGACGCTGATTAGCCAGACGGGGATCGGAAGGCATGCAGAATGCTCGTTTTCGTACGTTATACGTTTTATTATTATTTATTATTATTCATTATAATTTAAAATTATTATTATCTTTTATTTATCTTGATACACCGTGCTCTTCGAACGATGTTGTGGATTGTTGGGGGGCCGCGGGCCCCGAGGTAGCCCTAGGATGAGCTGGAAGAGAATTGATGAATTTTTCTTTTAAAAAAAATTTGCCAAATTCAATATAATCTTTATTTTTCAACATACAATAATCTTACTTTTTTCTATTTCTAATATTATTTTAGATGATATGCAAAAACAACCACTTAATTTCACCATAATTGCAAATACATCTGCATAGTTTCAAAATTGTTAATAACATACCCCTGTCATTATAGTGTCGTTACTACACTCTCGCGACATTGATATATTCACAAATATATGCAAACTGCATTAGTATATTTGCAATTTCAAGTGGATATATTTAGTTTTTAAAAGTAAATTTACAAAATTTCTGTATATTTGCAAATATATCTACGTTGTAACAGTGCAGTAATTACATTGCAAATATATCTACGTTGTAACAGTGCAATAATTACATCACAGCGGTATAGAGATATTTGCAATTATGATCAAACTACATAAGAGTTATTTGAGATTTCTGAAACTATGTGAGTATATTTATAATTATGATCAAACTGTGTAGATGTATTTGCAAATTGCCCTATTATTTTCACATTTCTAATAATAATTTTTATTTTCAATATACATGGCCCTCTTCTCAACTAAATTTATCCCATTTCATTTATGATTCAGAATGCACTAATAGCTAGAGGCACAGTTTCAAAAACCTAGTTATTCAACCATATAAAATATTCTAAATTTTATTATTTTTATGATTGATATAGTGCACCCAGGTGCAAAAACTCGTTTTTTATAATTTTTTATACAATGATTAATTTAGATGTATTTAACATGTGTATTAATTTTTACTAATTTTAGAGACTTTTAGATATTTTTATTTTTAAAATTGGTTGTATTTTTGTAATTAATGAACTACAAAAAGTACCACTGATTTAAAAAAAATTCGAAAATCTCTAAAATTCATAAAAATTAAGACATATGTTAAATACACAAAGATTAACAGCTGTATAAAAAAATTTTGAAAAAATAAAAAATAGATAAAATGCACCTGGTACATTCAGTAAGCACCCTTATTTTTATTTCCAAAAAAAATCAAATTACATATTAAGCTAAGACACATCAACGAAAACAGTGGTTTTCTTAGGCTCGGTGCGCTAGATGCATTTAATCCTTTTTTAATATTTTTTAAATTTTTTATAAACTGTTAATCTAAGTATATTTAACATGTGTATAAATGTTTACTTTTTTGAAGATTTTTAGATATTTTTAAATTTTTTTAAAATTAGTGGCATTTTTAGTAATTTTGGTCTAAAGTGAGTACAAAACACAACTGAATAGAAATATATTTGAGATATCTAAATACAAATTCTAAATTACTGTATAAATCAATTAATCCAAGACATGGCAAATTATTGCATGATTTTAAAAAATTAAATAACATAAAATTAAAATTACAATGATAGGTATATGAATTTGTTCCTTTTTAAAATTTTCTTGGCCGTGCGGACTGTGGCCCACAATGGAGTTTGAAAGATCCCACGCACACACACAGGCAGCACACTGCCATCTGCAAAAAAACACTGTCGTCTGCAAAGGTCGTGCAACCGGGTATCAATGTGGGCAGCATAGGGTCCCGCAGTGGCTATCGGCCTCCTCCGTAGTTTTATTTCCATCCACTTCCAAAAAATGCGAAACTTATGAGGAATCGTGTAAACAGGGGGGATGCTATGGATTTAAGCTCGGAAAACCGAACCTGGCTACCTTGATGCCGGAAGCTCGGAATTGATGGTCGCTGGATCTTGCTGTCTGCCAGCCAGCTCGGATTCTATGGCCGGAAGCTCGAATGCGCCGGAAGCACGGAATCGATCGCCGGATGCTAAGGTCGACTGAAATAGAGTCGGTTCTGCTGTTGGAAATGGGTCTCCGTGATGGTCGCCGGAACCGAAGAGGATGACCGGGAAGAAAACGTAGAAGCTCCAATCGACGCCGGCGGTTGCTAGAACCGGAAGTACGGAGCCCGAAAGTGTGGCGGAGCTTGCTGTGAGGAGTTGTCGGATCAATAGGTGATGACCGGATGCTGGCGACTGTTGCCGGACATAGATTCCGGCCGGCTGAACGACCTGAATTCGTTGCCCCAGATGGCGATGGTGGGTCCGCAGCAAACCCTAGCCGCTGGCGAAGTCGCGATTCGCGAAGACGATGAACAGGGGGAGCGTCTGTGGTGGGGCCCGTAGGAAAGGCGTTTTTATATTTTTATTTATTAATTTTTTTTAAAATAACGAACGAACCGAACCGCGGTCAGACCGGTTTTTATGGTCCAACTGCCCGGTTCGAACGGTTCGAACGGTTTTCATCAAAAATGGAAAACCGGTGCCAAACCGAACCGTTCCACTGGCAGTTTGCGGTCGAACCGGACGGTCCGGTCCGGCTTTTAAAACACTGATTCCAACTGGCACTGCGACTGACGTTATCTTGCCCTTCTCACCTCACCCTTTGCAGTCTCCGAAGTTTCTCTTCTGGCATTTTCCAGAAACCCCAATCAACCATAATACTACAATTAATGTGTTATTATTAATTTGTTATCTCTTTATGTTTTATATTATTTTTGATTAATTTTAATTTTTTAATTTCGCTTTTTCTCATTTCCTACACTGCTCCCAAAATCCCACACTACAGAGACTGAGAGAGAATAGATAACCTGGAGATTGTAATTTCGTTTCATGCTGCTATGAGACAGAATGAAGAGAAGGATTGAAATGGATTCCATGATTCTTGGATCTCGAAGAGTCTGGTGAGTTTTGCAGTCACATGGTGAGAAATGGAATGGATTTCTTTTTACGCAATTTATTGCTTGCAGATCTTGCCCTGATTCTGCTAGGTTTTTCCAGTGATGTGTGTGTGGGTGCGTGGGTATATATATATATATATATTTTATTTCAGTGAGCGGCCAGAGGAGAAGAAGAAAATGGCAGTGATGCAGAGCAGGGGCGGGCGATTGGCTATGTGTGGCTGCTGTTGTGGCGTTGCCGTTGCTATGATTTCGCCGACGATGGATTGATTATCGCCTGTCACTGAGAAGATGGGTAGAGTTTCCAGTTTCGTCAAAAGGGGGAAGAAGCAAAAATGAAAAAGGTGGGCAAGTGGGCGGGCGAAGCACTGGCAGCAACGGGTTTTTCCTTTTCGGTTTTTTTTTAAAAAATATATATTAGGTCCGTCCGACCGAGCGAATTCGGTTCGACGGTTTGATGCATCCAAACCGAACCGCATGCAATCAGACCGGAAACTGGATCGGTTCCTGGTCGAACAGGTCTGACAGGCTGGTCCGGTCCGGTTCTTACAACACTGTTATATACCCGTGTCAATCACTTGGTTTAAGTGGATAATAAACACCTATGGTGTGTTTGGCTAGGGATAAAAATTTTGATAAAAAATTTTTAGGGTAGAAGTTGTCAAATTGATAGAAATGATGTGATATAATCGGGATAACGATGATGAATAAAGAGAATACAGTTAAAATAGATAGGTTAGTCGTATGAGTAGATATGTAGAAATGATTGAAAAGTAAGACAAGTTGTATAGGAAAATGCGAAAAAATAATTACAAAATAGAATTATTATGAAAAGTAAAAAATTTTAGATTGAAAAGTTTTAGTTGACACTTTTTTCATCGCAAACAAACACACCCTTAAAAAATAACTCTGGAAGAGCCCAACTTGCCACCTTGTGTACTTAACTATCACATGCTCAAACTGGGCTGGATGGAGCCCCCAGCCAATTGCAAAAAGTTCAGAAACCTAATTCCTAACATACTTCTGGCCAAAAAGTCAGAGCAGCTGACATTTCTGCAACCATTTGATACTGAAAAATTCATTTTAAATATTTAAATAAGCTCTTACGTAGATAATGATTGGAGACAAGCCAGATTCGTTTTATGAATGCGGGTGTGGTGTTTTTACTTTCATAGGCTGTTTGGACTGCTCAAACTGATTTACTTGACCACAATTAGGGGTGTTCATAAAATAATCCACGAAACTTAGATTACGTGTAAAATTGAGTCCTCATCCTCTCATAGTCTTATTTATAAGTGATTCCTGATAAAGATTCACAATAGAAGTTTAAAATATAAAGATGCAAGTTCAAGTCAAATTGCAAACAATAAAAAAAATTTCTTGAAACCCAAATAATCAATCTTGGCTTCGTCAATTAATGAAGTCCATTTCTTAATATTTAATAACGTATGAAGACAGTCTCACAGGTTTAGCAGCTGGAGAATTTAGGGTTAAATGTGAAAAAGAAACTTTTCCCACCACATCGACTCATCCAACATATCTTTTAATATTATCCAACATTTTAATAACCAAATCACCCTGCTTTTTCTATTATTACATTTATATCCCAAACATTTTTTTTTACGTCTTTTCATACTATCACCTTCATTTATTTTATCTTTTTATTCCCTTTCTCTTAATAATTAACCCTTGTACATCACATCACGTTGGCTTTTTCCAATTTTTTCCCACAAATTTTCCTCATTTTTTAAACCTCTTACCAAACACACCCAATTTTGCAATTAGGCAAAACTAGAGGATTCGGTTTACAAATACCCTCCTAAACACCAAATTGTAGAGGCTTGTAATTCAAATGTGTTATTATAATTCTTCCAATCCATTGACATTGCTCAACTTGAGGCCACCACATCAAGAAGAATGGAATCATATCAATATTGAATTTAGGTGCCTCATGCTTTGGAATACTCATTGGACTCTTGCTTTTGGAGAAGAAACCTAACAGAATAGGTTTAATTTATAAGTGAAAAATCAATAATTTTCACTATCACGAAAACGGAGTGTGCAGTTTTCTTGACCGAATTGAATTTTCTTGCATTTTCAACCGTTGTAATGTATTGCCATCAACCAGCCAGGGCCGAATTGCAATCCAGAGTAACCTAAAACTTGGAAAGGCGACAGAGGACAAACACGACTGACACCAGACAGAAGCAGCCAAACGGCATATGGTACCCGTGCCACTGAAGTGGCTTTTCAACAATATTGGTGAGAATCTGGGTTAAGGCACCGAAGCAGACAAATCAAAAGCATCGTATCAGTTCCCTCATTTTAGAAACTCCACCGAACCTCTTTTACTTGGAAAGCTCATGTGGGTGTGCATACAGATCTATGCAGAGTGCTCAACACCTACGTGCACTGCCATATTGTTCCATTCATCCCTTTCCCATCCATATTCTTCCACAGCGCCTTCGTTGTAACCTACAAAGTAAATGATGTCCTCGAAAGGTGCACATGGTGCAATCCAGACTCTTGTATTGGCCGGTTTCCAACTTACCGTTGTTAATGAAATAGGTGTTTTCAACTGAGATTGATTGCTGGCACCATACAAGGCTACATACTCTGTTCCAATCGATATATACATATAGAATTGAGTCTTAAGGTCGGAAGGAAACAGCTAAAGATTGAATAGAAAATTTAGCTACAGAACAAAATAATAATAATAATAATAATAATAATAATAAGAAGAAGAAGAAGAAGAGAAGATCAGGCCATGCCATCTTCTTGATTTGGCAACCGCATCACCTCCATTTCGCCCAAAATTGTCAAAATGCCTGTATAAAGATGGCCGTTTATCAGTGTCCATGTAGCATCATTTCAAGCCTTAAAAACAAGAAAAACAAACGTATAAATAGAAAGATTTGAGGGAAAAACCTCTGACGGGTTAAGATTGCTACCACTTAGCTTCATCAGATCCGTGTTTACAAGTCTAGCATCCTTGTCTAGCCACTGAGAAGCCAGATATTCTCACTTCACCAATACCATTGTACAAGGATTTCATTACTCGGTAGCCCAATGATTTGTTACATAAAGCTTAGGACCCGCATTTTTTGTTAAAACAAAACTGATATATAGCATACATCGTGCATTGACTCTGTGCATCCGAAAGTGTAAACTAACCATGATGAGCCACTTCCAGCAATCAATGCATATGGTTGCCATTGAGAAATGTAGATTCATGCGGTACTTTGAATAGCTGAAACTCATGGAACTGGCTGTTACTGCTTTGCAGGGCCAATGCCAAGTCTCGTGGTTCAAACTCCAGGAGCTCTGAGCTAACATGCGGTGAAACGTAGTGCACTGACTGCATTGCCGGCTGAGCCACGATGGTGTTGTTTGTATGCAACAGCTGGTCAACAGCTGCTTCAGGTTTACTGGAACTGAAAGAGGCATTTGACAGAAGAGAGAGAGCACGCTGAGAGCCCAGTGTAGAATCTGAGTCGAAAGTAATCATGGATGCTTCCTGACCTGTAATCAGCAGCAAATTTATGACATTAGAAAGTTGACCAAGTGCATATTTGAAGGCAGAATGTCAGCCAAATCATTAGCAAACGTGCTCATCTACAGTAACAGTATTTCATCCAGAAACCAAAACCCCGAAATTGTAGTCCACTTAGAAAAGCAACACTTTGTCAACAGCTTTTTCAGAAATTGATGCAACAAAACTATCAAATAGAAATTGGCAGCTTCCATAAAAATATCAGATTCATGATTCACACGACTCAGAAGTTAACCTAGGAACAGAAGTCATTAGTAAAGATGTGAAAATAATTAGGCTTACTTAAGGACATAAACAACATCAACTGGAATGACAAAATGAGATTCCATATAGCTGGCCTGCATAAGACCCAGCATACAATGATGAAGATGGAGTAAACCAAACAAACTATATAGTTCCATCACAACACCCAGCCCCTTTCCCAAGAAGAAAACTAGCAACTGTGCACAAGTGTACACTTTAAAAGTGGTGCCAAGAGAGAAATCTTACCAAGTATTCCTTGATGAAGGACATCCATAGAGGTGTGCTTGTGTGGTGATAACTTGTCAAAGTCACGAGAAAGCATAGGGACAGCAGCTGACCACTCAGAACTTGGCAAATGCAGATCCTCGTCGATGATTCTGGGTCTCATAGTCCCTGTCCAAGTCCCTTTTGCTTGTGCAATCTTGACGGTGGGTAGGCTAGCGGTATTTATGGCAGATTTTCCATCAAGAATAGGTAGCCAGTTGGATGCGAGGTTCATCTGCTGCTTCCCATCTGGTGGACATTTATGTCTTGGTGAATGAAATATCTCTAGTTGAACAATAGATAAAGCAAACCAAAGATGGGAATCATGGTGTTTTTGTGCAGAACTATCAGACCTTGTTTTTTAATCTTCAATAGAAGGCATTTAGCGGTCAAGTAGCATGATAATGGTAAAACACAATGGAGAACCAACAAATGTTGTAAAGCAGTCTTGCAGATGAAAGTAAAATAAGATACATGGCTTGTGATTCTTGGCTCAAACTAAGGGGTGTTCAGGAGTACATAAAGGGATTGAATGGGTAAGGATAGGTGGTTGTGTACTGGGAAATGAGAAATTATATTAAGAACGGAAAAAATAGTATTGAAATAAAAAAAAAAGGTTGTTACATATTGGATAATGAAAGACTGTATAGGAAATTAGAAAAGTTTTTTTCCAATTCCGTCTCCAATGCAGGTATTCAGTAAGAAAAGGCACTGAGGATCTCCATGTAGGTCATGGCAGGTCTTCAATGATAAAAGGCACTGAAGATCTCCATGATCTCCATGTAGGTCATGGCTGGCATTCAATAAGAAAAGGTATGCAACAATTGGATAATGACCTCCGTCCCCATTCTAATTGAGCACAAATCAAGCATGATTTAGAGCTAGTAATTTAATTTATACGGACAAAACTAGCATGCTTTTGCTTAGTTTCATGCGGACAAACGAAGATTCTTTTCCTTCTGCCCATGTGAAAAAAACTAGATGCAATCCAATCTTCTCACCCAATAGCCGCTGTTGTCCTGATTATTGGATGACCTTGAATGAATTTTCAATCCAACAGCAGAAAACAATGAAGATAGCTTTGAAATGAATTTATGTAGAAAAAGGAAATACCATAAAATGATGAAGACAGCCTTGATGAATTGAACGAGATTGTTTCTGTTTGTGGCCTGCGACGCCTTGCATTATGATCAGATAGACGCTTGCGACAGCTTCGCTTTTTCTCATCAAACTCTGACAATCCATGAAACCTGCAGGTTATTCTAGATAATTGAGACATAATACAAAGATCATATCAGCTGGTCAAATGTTTAAGAATGGAGCCATGCACAAGTCAAGCCTCTAACAAAATGAAAAATTCACTAACGCGCATTTGAAACGAGAAGCGCATAATGATGTATTTGGAGGAAGAAAAGAGGGATCTTGAAATAAATCCAAACAACATCACACTAACGTGACAGCCAACCCAAACCATGGAACAGGATGTTGGTTGTCAAGGTTTTCTAAATCAACTAAATCACGCTATGAAAAAAATTCACCTGCTACACTGTTGGCAAAACCGGCGTTCCTGGCCACCAACAATGACCTTTGGATGCTTGGTGTGGTTTTCACATACTCTGTGTCTGCGATGGTAATCTTTAGCACCAGTGAGGTCAAGATTACAACCTTCAACTTGGCAGCGAGGGCTTTGTAAGCTCTGCGAGGAGGCCCTGGTCTTCTTATGAGAATCAGAAGCAGATGATGCCTTAGCAGCACCACCTGAACATATATCTTCAAAGTAAGTTCGTTTCCCTAGCTTCAGACCAATCAGAGGCTCCCCACTGCCAACTGACGCCAAAAGGTCCATAGAAGTTCCGGCATCATCAACCCTAACTAATTCCTTCCAGTTGTTAACGCCTGCTTTAATTCCTGTCTTTGACGAAGAATCCACCGAGGCTGAAATTGAGCTCTTGGATGAAGAGGCATTGCCAAAGACGGAAGCAGAGCAGCCA
Organism: Annona cherimola; assembly: GCA_030490835.1. Classification (NCBI taxonomy): domain Eukaryota; kingdom Viridiplantae; phylum Streptophyta; class Magnoliopsida; order Magnoliales; family Annonaceae; genus Annona; species Annona cherimola. The sequence goes on along the minus strand of CM059977.1, from coordinate 16,165,833 downwards.
CCACAACCAGCAGAGGATACAGGGCCTCCTGTATCAATCCCTCCAGCCCCCTCAACTGACCAGTCCAGATGTTGCGCCTGCTTGGGACTTTCACCGGCTTTCCCGTTGAACAGCTCCATACTCTCCCAATCCCAAAGCAATGGAGTCTTTGGGTTCCACTCCATCACTGCAGAATCAGTCAGTAAACTAATTCACACTCAATTCTGCTGCATGGACGGGGATGTGGAAACACGATACTCCACTGAATGGTTTCGAAATTGCAGAAAATTGGAATCAACGATGATGAGAAAATGGTCATGATCTCCAATAGTTACGAAAGAACATGCACAAATCCGAAAAAACTCACAACTTGCAGTACACTTACGGCATCAAAAACGCTGGGTGCTTATAACCCCCGCATCAAAAACATCACATAATTGAAGATGAAGAAAAAGACAGGCCAAAATAGAAAAGCGATGGCACAGACTACATAATCTCCCTCTTTTTATCTGCGCTCCTGCAAAGTAAGCCACATATCATGTCTACAAGCACACCAACAGAGAGCAAACGTCGAAGCCCCAAGGACCCAAACCACTCAAATCCCGTGGTGGGAGAGGAAAATAAAATATTCACGTACGACAGTCTCACCCGACTCCCGTTACTCGCATTTTCCACGCACGGCAATCTCTGTCCCCGCATCTCGGATGCTCACCAGAAAATGCTCGATTTCACCGCTGCAGCTGTCTCTACTCTGTAGATGCAGCGGACCAAAAGCTTAAGCGCATCGGAAGATTCTACGCTCTTTCACGAATATCAAATTATAAGTTGGAGATGACCTCAACCACACCCATGTCTCAGATTATTTCCATGTCAGACATTTTTATCCACCTAGCCACGGCAATAGCCTTTTTCTCTTTATCTGGAAGTGCCCTTCTTGTAAAGTTGGCAATCACGTTTCCAAGTAAAAGACCCTAAACTCAAAATTTAAGGACTGTTTGGCCAAGTTAAATGACTGCGACTTCGCTGTTATCCAACGCTATGTAAGCATTGAGTAACAACTAAAAGTTCTATCTTTGCCTAAATGCCGGTTTATGAACGGAAACAAAGCTGAAAAAGCGGTTTATCATTTCGAAGATGCATCCACCAACCCCACGATTAGAAGACTTCTGTTCTGCAAGAGATAATCATGGTTGTATCAATGACGGAAAACAACAAACAGTTAAGCATTTCCCAATTACCAGGAAGTGCTAAGATTGTGTCAGCATCAGCGGTTGGGGGACAGTAATAGGAAGGAATGGAAAAGCAGAGTCCTGCCTAATTACCCCCCATATGAGCACGTCACTGGGCTCTCCTCGTGTTCCACGTTTTCACCCTAGCAAGATTTCAAGATTTCAAAAGAAAAAAATGAATGGATTTTGCTGCCTCCACCGATGCCTCATTTTGCGGTCCCCTCACGAAAAGGAAACTATTCTTCTTATTTTTCCAAGCGGTTTTCAGTGAGCAAGAGTATGAGAAAATTTTCAAATCCATTTGAAGCCCCGTCGCACGCTTTTCAACAGGAAAGCGGGATATGCACGGATTCATACCAAGAAAAGAAAAACTTTTTTTTTTTTTTTTTTTACCCTGACGCATCTTGATGGAAATTACGGCGGCCGTACAGGGAAAGGCGGAATTCAACATCACACGACGCTTGGCATCGATAAAAAAAGCTTTTTACCCGCAAGCAGAGCATTTTCAACGGTTGTTGGAGGAGAAAAGCAGATAATTTACTGCAGTTGAACTCTGTGAGTAGTTTTCAGGTCTTTCGTGATGAAAACAAAGAGGTAAAAAGAACGAATTCCCCCCTTTTGGCCTTGCAGCTTTTTTCAGATTCGCACGTGTCATAGCGACTGGTGGATGATTAATTCACAGGACGAGGAGGCGTGGCGAGGCGAGGCGAGGGATGCTGGGTGCATTAAATCCGAGTGTACTTTACCAACCGAGCCGTCAGCGCAGCTGCCGCACAATCGGGGCTGCCTGTGGGTCGTGGGTTCGATTCCCATTTCGGTTAGAAGCTTAGGTCTCCCGTCCGCATAGTTGTAGGAGCAGTGGGTCTCCTGTTTAGTTGTTGGAAGTTATATTTTTCTGATTATTTAGTGGAGCAGTGTTTTCAAATTTGTAAAAATGTCTCAAATCCTTCAATGTAATATGTGTGTTGAGATGTATGTAAATACATTCCAATAAAAAAAAAATTCCGAGTGTACTTCACCTTTTTTTTTAATTTTTTTTTATAAAAATATTAATATAAGTGTATTTAACATATGTATAAATTTTTACCATTTTAAAATATTTTTATATATTTTTTTCGAATTTTTAAAATCAATGAAATTACTAAAAATGCCACTAATTTTAAAAAATTCGAAAAAATATTTAAAAATCTCCAAAAATAATAAAAATTTATACGCATGTTAAATACACTTAGATTAACAGTTGTGTAAAAAAATTTTAAAAAATAAAAAATGGGTAAAGTACACCCGGGTGCTTTGAGGTTCAATGCAGCGTCCCGAGGCGAGTGATGTGCGAGACGAGAATGCTTACGTGTTTGGTTCCACGAACAAAATTTCAGCTAAAATTTTTTAATTTAAAATTTTTATTCTCCGTAATTAAAACTTTTCATTCTCCGTAATTATCTTATTTTTTAATTATTTTTTCATATTTTCTTATAGAGACTATAATATTTTTCAATCATTTACACACAACTACCCATTAAACTAACTTATATATTTTAACTTTATTCTCTTTACACATCATCATTACTTTTATGGTATCACACCATTTTCTATCAACTTAACAACTTTTATCCTGAAAATTTTTTATTAAAAAGTTTTGTCTCTAATGGAACACACTCAAAGAAGTGCAAAAAGTAATTATGTTTGCCAATTTGTCACCATCTCTACCAAGAGAGTGTTTGTTCGGGAGAAGCTAATTTTTTTAATTTATTTTTAATTTTTAGATAATTATTAATATAATCATATTTAAATAGTTTTTTATCTTTAAAAGTTAATGAAATTGTTAGTAATTTAAAATTACTAAAATGTCATTGATTTTGAAAAATAAAATATCTAAAAATAATAAAACTTGATGCGCATGTTAAATATACTTATATTAACAGTTGTATAAATTTTTTTTTTTAAAAAGCTAAAGTACTCGGGTGCACTATACAAGGCTCTTTGTTATACCATAAAATTTTTTAACCAAAATAATATAAAACTTTTTACTCTTCACAATTACTTTATTTTTAATTATTTTTTTACATATCTCTATACAAATTACCCAACTTTTCAATTTCTATACAACTATCAATATAACTAAATTATCTATTTTAATTTTATTTCTTTACTCATTATCATCATTTCTATCATACAACATTATTTTTTTATATTTAAAATTTTTCATCCAAAAGATTTATCAGTTCCTAAATACACCCATATTACGTGTAGGTATCAATTCCCAAACACACTCTCTTCACCTGCAGCAGATAGCAGGTTCAACAAGATAACATGATACGTTATAGTATGAACTGTTATCACATAATAATTCATGAATTGTTACCTTCCACGTCCAAGAAAATGATAAGTTGAAAGAGTAAGCAGACGAAGAGATTGAAGTCTAGATATCACCCGGACTCCAAGAGGAAGGAACTATTCACAATATTTGCCATTAATTATTAATGTATCACTTATCAAAAAGACAATTTTGCTCATCCAAAATTCCTAATTCAATTGATTCAACCCCAACATGACTCAATTTGTAATAGTAAAATATTAATATATGATATTAAATGATTTAGCAGTTATATTAAGGTTGAATTATTCTGTTAAAAATTTTAGGGTGGTAAAATCATTTTTTCAATAAAGGGGGTGTTTGTTTTTCACTTTCCTCAACCATCTTATATTTTAATTATTTTTCATTTCTTCCCGTACGACCACCCTAGATGGGAAACTGAACTTAGAGGAGAGCAGAGCTAGATGGGTAAGGTCTGTCATAGGGTGTTTTAAGTAGGGGTGGGAATTGGGGCGGGTCGACCTGTGACCCGGTATTGACCCGACCCGTTTTTTGGCCGGGTAAAACCAATACATTTTTGACCCGGTATAGGGATGAGTCAGACATTTTGACCCGAATTCAAAAATAGGGTTGGGGTGGGTCGACCATGTCCTAACCCGAAGAGTCCGACCCGCCTCGCATATATAAATTTATTAAAAATTATAAGACTATATTGAAATGTTATTATTATTTTCTTTCAAATTTCTCACTTTTTTATAATTAACTCTATCAATAATAGAAGAATCAATTTATTCAAAAAACAATATAAGAATTAATAAAAAATTTGTACGTATATAACCCTTATGTGTAATTGTATATTAACCTATTTTAATAAATGTATACTATATTTTCAAATGTTTTGTTTTCTTAATTATGTGTTTTTTAATAATTAATGAAATATTGAAACATATAATATTTAAATTTAGTATAGATGTATACTTATGTTTGATAGATATATAAAATTTGAAAATTATCTTATTTAACTCGTATTTTTGACCCAACCCGCTATCCCGAAACCGGTCTGACACCGACCCGAATTTTGTCCCTAGACCTGGTAGAAAAAAATAAGGGTCAAACTAACCTTGTCCCGATTCGGTATAAAATAAAGGTCAAACAAGATTTTTAAAAAGTAAGGTCGGGTTGAGCAAACCCTGACCCGCCCCGATTCCCACCCCTAGTTTTAAGATAAATGTGGATGAAGGAGGCGCCAAAAGCATCGGGTTGAGGGGATATAGGGTTGTTATTAGGAGATGGGATGGAAATTTTGCGGCTACGAGATGTTGGGCTAACAAGGGCATCATCATCAATCCATTAAGGATGGAATTCAGGAATTCAGAGCATGTTTGCTTGGACTTTTGTGGGCAAGAGAGATGGTCTTAAATTGTATGGAACGGGAGAGGGAATCTTTAGCGATAATTAACTTCAGTAAAGGAGAAATGAAGATGGAGACCGCTCTAGTGTTTTGTTAAACGACATCATAGCGCTGGGTAGTAGCTTCCACAAGATCACGTTTCACCATGTCTTCCATAGTGCTAAGCGCATGAGGCGGCTAAGCTAGCACATCAAATGGAGAATGTCTCTGGGTGTGATGAGGAATCCCTCCATATAGCATTGTACGTACCCTTCAAAGGGATCTTATTTTTTGCACAAATTATAACACCTAGCTTTCCGGCCCTTCTTTCTCATCTAGAGGGGATGGATTGGGAAAAGTAGCATTTTGTCTTGTTCTTACTTTGTTTGTAACAAACTTTCTTTACGTAAAAAAAAAAAACTACTATATTTTTTAATAATTTCTACACAATTATCCATACATTTAACTTATCCGGTTTAATTTTATTCTTTTCACTTCTCATTATTACCCCAGTTATATCATATTATTTTTTCTCATTTTAAAAACTTTTACACAAATTTTTTTTTATCATAAATTTAATCAATTCCTAAATACACCAAAAGTAAATAATAATTATGTTAACTGTGTAAGTATCATAGGAATTTAAAGTGTAATATTATAAGTATAAGAGAAATTATAAAATATTATGAATATGTTAAAAATTAGAGTTAAATATTGTTCGCACAGGAATCATTTTTCCTTTTCAAAATAAGAAGATACTTAGATGCCTCTAATTTTTTTTGCAAATTTCTTTCTATCAATAATCGATGAATATTATGTATATTTATACGTGTAAAGATTGAATGCAAAACATGCGCCCACACACTTGGTTTTTAATTTTTAAATATTTTTAAAAAAAATTGGTCGTTTATAACATCTATAAATGTATATTTCGTTCATGATTCCAAAAATTACATAAATATTTAATTTTAATAGTTATATATTCATTCTCTAAAATTTTAGAACATATCAAAATAAATTTTTGACATCATAAATATTTATCAATAATATAACAACCGAATCAAAAATTAATAAAGCAAAGGAGTGCATGGACACGACCACGAAACCCAGATTACATCTCATCATAACCCTATTTATTTTACTTATAATGTTATAATTAATTATTTTATTTTATCTTTATTCTCTTTTAGTCAGCATTATGCCATATTATGAAAGGCAATTTTTTCATAACAGAATCAAGTATCTAGTATCTACAAGGTGCGTCTAAATTGTAGCAAGCAGGCAAATTCTGTCTGACCTGCAATACGTGTGGTACAAAAAAATTTTAATTTTTAATTTTTTATAAATGTACAGCCCTATTGAGATCTACTTCATCTTTGTAAAATTTAACATTTTTAAACTGATATTATATTTATTTTCGACATACCGATTTTGCTGATTTTTAAAATTTTAAATTGATTTAATAAATTACCAAATTTTAAAAAATGTAAATAAGAACACATATTTATATAAAATAAAAATAAAATATTTTTCGATCGCATGTATTGTGAGCATAATTTCGGCGGGAGCATAAGATGGTCTTGTAGTTAAAGGTAAAAGAAAATGGATCGTTGTTGACACTTGACACACAATACAGGGCCCGACATTTTTTAATTTTTTTTTATTTTCTATAAATGTTCAAGCCCCGCCCAAATGTTCTAAATTACCAAACTTCACATGGTAAGTGACGTAGACGAGCCCTCATGTGCATAAAATATTAAAAAAGGCAACGAAAGACTATATTATATGTATGATAAATTGAATCTAAACCCAAACGTCATTCGCATGTGGATAAATGAATTATAAGGTATTATAACATTATAATCCATATGTGAATGTCTATTAGCATTTTTCATAATTTATACAAATATACATATTATTAGCATTTTTCATAATTTATACATACATATATATATATATATATATTTTAACCAAATATGACTTCAAGTACCCTCTCATTGCAGTGATTTTTGGGTGAGATAAACAAATGATACAATATGACGAGTTGGATTTTAATTGGCTCCAAAATGTGTCTAGCATATTTCATGGATGAAATGCAAAGAATATTCCTGTATACATACATACACACACACACATATATAGAGTTCCCCTTATATGAAATCTTGTTAACACCAAAAACTTTTCAAACTAAGGATGTATTTGAAAAGTACTAAAATTTGTGAGATGTGATATGATAAGGATAATAATGAAGAGCAAATAGTGTAAAATTAAAATAGATAAATTAGTTATATGTATAATTGTGTAGAAGTGATTGAAAAATATGATAGTTATATAAGAAAATATAAAAAAATAATTAAAAGCTAAGGTGGTTGTAAATATTGAAAAGTTTTATGCTTAACCAAATACACCCTGAAAGTTTTATGATTTTCCAAACACATCCTAAAAATTTTAACTTTTCATAACTATTTTATTTTTAATTATTTCTTTACTTTTTTTTGTACTACTACTCTACTTTTCAATTATTTCTACACAATTACTCATACATCTAATATATCTATTTTAACTTTATTTTCTTTACTCCTCATCGTTTTCTCTCATTTTCAAAAAATTTTCATCAAAAACTTTTCATTAAAAGCTTTATCACTTCCCAAACACACTTGTAGTTGATATTTAATTGTAAAATCATGTATTTGAAATGATTTTGTAATTGGTATTGCTTGAATTTGTTGTTGTTTTTTTTTGCTTAATCTCTTGTAATTGTGGTGGTTATTGGAGGAGTACACAATTGGAATGATTACATATGAGTTTGAAGAGTATACACATATATTAAGATGTAAACAAAATAATTTTGTCAGCCCAGGCTAAGTAATGACTTCCTTAAGCTACTTTTAAAAATCTAATTAAAAATTTTTAATTTTTCTTAATACACTTTTTAATATAGATAAATGATTCTATTAGACCAGGCTAAGCAAATGTCTTATTTAGTTCATATAAAAAAAACTCATTTAAAGTACTTTTTATTTTTTTTCTTTATATACTTATTTATCTAAGTATATTTAATATATAGACTAAGTTCTACCATTTTTTATATGTGCATATATTTTCTTTAATACTATTTTTTGAGATTTTTGTAAAGTTTTGATAGAATCCCAACACATCCTTAATTGAAAATTAATTACTTCTAATTATAGATATGTAACTTTTTTTATGTATACATTTTCAACTATCTCAATTTATATTACATTTTAGCTCTGAGACATTTTTATAATTTTTTAAGAGAGACAACAAACTCTCATCTATTAAACTCCCCTCAAAGGAGAAAAGTAAAACTTTTACAACACATGAAGAAGTAAGCACCCAAGTGTACATGTGGGGAATCAAACACTCGAACTCGCCAAAACGGGCCAGGAATGTTATCACCAGGGTAAACTCTTGATGGCATAGATATGTAACTTTGTTTGTCATTAATTTGATATGATAAACAAGTGGGGGGTGTTTTAAGTAAGTCAATGTGTGCATATTGTTATTTTGAGTAGATCTCGTAAGTGAGAAAAACGAGTGGAGAAGTGTATATAAACACGTCAAATAGTAATATGATATGACATGAATAATAATAAGAAATGATGTAAATAAAGTTAAAATAGATAAGGTAGAAAATAAACTTAAAATAAACAAGTTAATTTTATAAAAGAATGTAAAAAAAATTTGAAAAATATAATAATAGTATAGAAAAACACAAAAAAAACATTAAAAATAAGGTAGAAGTAGAAGGAAAAAAATTTTGGCTGAGAAACTATTCTTTTTAGTGCTACTAAATATAAGGGTGATCGGCCGTGGCCGGACGCACGGCTGCCCCCACGTGACAGGCTAAAAAATCTAATTTTTATTTTTTTGATTTTTTTATAAACACGTAGAGCTGAGTGTATTTAACTTATAAACCAATTTTTACCATTTTGGATGCTTTTAAGTACTTTTATTTTTAAACACAGTGACATTTCATAATTTTCTGATTCAAAATTACAAAAAATGCCACTGTGTTTAAAAATAAAAAATACTTAAAAGTATCCAAAAATGGTAAAAATCAGTTTATGGGTTAAATATACCTAGCTTTACATGTTTATGAAAAATAAAAAAATAAAAAAATGGGTTACACAGCTCTACCAAATATACCCTTAGTAATGCCAATGTTATTTAGCACGAATGACAGAATGCAGTGTCCCATAATGGAATTGTCTCAGTTCGATCTCAACTGGTTGCATGGTAGAACTGTGTTTTCATATTGTGAGCAGAGTTATGTGTCTTCGTATTCTTTATGCAGGAGTCATCTCTCTTAGTCATGGACTTTAATAGAAGTTTAATATACTGTACGTGGTGCTTTGTGTATTTGTAACTTGAATAAAAAAGAATATACCCCTCGTAATTGTTATTTGTAAGTTTCTAAATTAATTGATTGGCTTTTTTCAAGATAAGTAGTTTTTATTATATGAGTTTCCAAGTAGTGCAATTATTATTTATAAGTTTCAAAATTAATTATATTTTGATTTTCTAAAAAAAAGCCCCACCCTAAATTCAAGATATACATCCATATATATATATAAACACACTAAAATTTAACGAATACGGTCAATAATTAAAATGTTTCTTGGAATGGAAGAAATATATAAAGGAGCTAAATGGTTGAAGGGTACTTATCTTGTGCAACGGGAGGCTGCAAAAATTATTTTTTATATTTATAAATATGGGAGTCCCATTTAGATTTTCCTTAATATTTTTTAATATTTTGGTGAAACGCATGGTTGAATGAAGCACGAAAATTCAATAGTCATATTAGCGTGCATAGGATTACGACTCGTGTTCTCGTCAACGTACAGAAGAAATGAGTGGGTGTGTGATTAATCAATGCATACGCTTATCTAAAAGGCCATGTTGCACCGTCAATTTTAGAATAATAAGAACAATATTGTTGCATTCATATGCTATTAGTATGTTCAGACGCTTAATTAATTAAAGACAATTTTATTAAAATTTAGAACGTAGAATTTTTCCCGTTGACATAGAATTTTTTATATTTTTTAACTTTGATGAAAATATAGATATAAGTATATTTAATTCACATAACAAAATTTCAATTTTTGGATATGTGTATATACTTTAAAAATTTATAAATAAAAATTTTTTTGGTGAAAATTATTTAGATCACCCAAATTATTAATTTATGAAATTCAGGAATATATATATATATTCAAAAATTATAAAATGAGGCATGATACTATTAGCTCGAGTTAAAGTAATGGCTTAGCTAGCACATACAATTAAACTTATTTGTTAATAGTTTTTAAATTTTTCTTCCACAAACTTAATAATCTTGATGTACTTAATGTATAAATGAAGTATTATAAAATTTTTGGGTATATGTATATATTTATTTTAGATTTTCAAAAATAAGAACATTTTTACCGTTTTCAATGGTTGAAAATTACTAAAATAACTCTATGTTTAAAAATTTTAAAAATATATAAACATCTTTAAAAAGGTAAAATTTGATTTATATATTAGATACACTTAGATTAATAAAATTATGAAAAAATCAAAAAAAATTAAATAAGTTTTTAGAGTGGATAAGTAAACTATTATTTAGCTAGACTAACAAGATCATATCTTTTATAAAATTTATAAAACAAACACTTATCGGCGCCGGGCTTACTGGATTATAATCCTTTTATATATTAGTTAAGATGCAGTAGAAAAATTATAGAAAGAGATCCACAATAAAATTATCCAGGGAAAATACCGAATATCCTCCTGCATGTATTTGACCAAAATACCATTCTAAAAGGGCTAAATACTTTATAATATTGTACAAACATTTTAGATATATCGGTGTTCTAAATCACCGGGGAAAAAGTCAGGCTACTTCTGCTTAAGACTAATAAATAACTTTTAACCTTTTCAAAAAACAAATGACTCTTATAAATAAAAATATAAAAAAGTTCAATGTTTAAATATTCTCCCCAAACAACAAACAGAAAATAGTATCGCATGAAAATGCCTTTTTTATTTTTGAAATACAAAAGATATTTAAAAGATAAAAAAATATAAATTTTCGTTTGGGCTGAAATCTGACCTGGGCCACGAGTTTATAAAAAAAAAAAAAAAAAAAAAAAAAAAAAAAAAAATGTCTTGCTTCCGCAAATGAACGAAACTCTCGGAGAAGTGAACGGAAATACAAAAGGGTGAAGTGAATTCTACGTAATCATCAAAGTGAAAAAAATAAGAAAACTCTCACTAGCTAGTATTCTGCGGAAATCTATGCAAAGCAGGATATATTGTAGCTTATTTGGATAATAAGAAAACTCTCACTAGCTAGTATTCTGGGGGAGAAATCTATGCAAAGCAGGATATATTGTAGTTTACTTGGATATTACAATCAAGCTGAAGGAGAGAATAAAGGAACGCAATCCTATGCACCCGGGTGCATTCAGCTTCAATGCACCCGGGTGTACTACACCTATTTTTTTTTATTTTTTTTTGAAATTTTTTTTACACAATGGTTAATCTAGGTTTATTAAAATTACCGAAAATGCCACTGATTTTTAAAAATTTTAAAAAAATATCTAAAAGTCTCCAAAAATAGTAAAAATTGATACATATGTTAAATAAACTTATATTAACAGCTTCATGAAAAAAATTTCAAAAAAAAATAAAAAAAAGGTGTAGTACACCCGGGTGATTTGAGGCTGAATGCACCGGGTGCATAGGATTGAGCTCCGAGAATAAACTCTCATTTATTATTTGGGGAGAAAACATGCTCCCACCTATTTACTGAGGGAGATAAGAAATTTTTATCTATCATTTAGAGAGACAACATACTCCCACTAATTTATTGAGAGAGACAATAAGCTCCCATCAAATTACTAAAGAGACAAAACTCTGTAATGTAGTAAAAGAACACAAAAGTGCAATAGTGTCAGCATTTTGACCACGCGGACGACGCCCCAATTGCATATCTATTGTAAAGTTGGCTCAACATGTTTTGGTTTGCCAAGTAGCCATTGCTCGGTTAGCAGCACCATTGAGACAGAGATTCAAATAGTGCTAGGGGCATCTTATCCTTAACTTGTTTGGAAGTTATCTCTTTAGTTCTTTGGTGGAGCCGTATTTTCAAATTTATTATATGAAATTATATCTCCGAGTTTCTAGATCTAAGCAGATTGTCTCCCTAAATTTGTAAAAATATCTTGAGATTTTCATCGTGATAAATATTCTAGATGGATATAAATATACAAATAAAAAACATATGTTTTGGTTTTCACGAGCCAATATATCTTGTGGCGGACATTTTTCTTCATTCGCCATTCAATGATAAAAAATAAAAAAATTGTATCATTTTATGTTCTTCTTAATGATCAACGAGTATCTATAATTTCTTGATTTTGTAACTTCTAATTTTTGTTGCCTTTAAATAAATAAATAAAATAAAAAAGATCCTTTAAAGAAGAACAAAGCGGAACTTCTATCACTTTTGACTGTTGAATTGATGAAAGTGATTAAGTAGGATGCTTTAACTTTAGATATTAAATAATGCATTCAGCTTTGGGAACCACAAAGTAAAGTTTGGTTCTTTAGTTCGAAGAACAACTAAGGCTTCATTTAGTGAGGGGACAGCTATGCCTTATGAGAAATTTGATTAGTTCTTTCATAAGCTTTACCATATACACGCTCTTTCAATGAAGCCCACCCCACCAACCGAGGCCAGCTCGGTTGGTCGCCAGCAGCGGTGCGGAAGGCATTTCTGCGGCTGGCGTGGGATCGAATCCCATTCGGGATTTTGGTCCCAAAAAATAGATGGGTGTGGGAGCAGGTTGTCTCCCGGGTGGAAAAAGGTATGGGAGCAGGTTGTCTCCCGGATGAAAGAGGTGTGAGAGTAGGTGGTCTCTCGGGGTAGCTGTTGGAAGCTGTGTCTTCCAGATTTCTTTGGGGTGTTACGTGTCCCCAGATTTGTAAGAATGTCTCAGATCTTCAAGTATAATATGTGTTGAGATACATGTAATTATATACCAATCAAAAAAAAAAAAAAAAAAAAAAAAAAAAAAAAAATGAAGCCCACCCCAAGAAAAGCTTAGTTTCTTATAAACTTTAAAATTGAGAAGATTTTAACTTCAGAAGATTACGAAACAGAGTCGGACTAAAACGAAGCAAGTCTTTTCAAAAAGAAAATATATTTGACTTTAAAATCTTATATAGAAAATAAGTTAAAAGTATAAACTTTTTAACTTATTCTTATAATTATCATTTCAGTTGAATATTTGAAGAGTAAACAAACATCAAGGGATGTTCAGATCAATCACTTCTTCAACAAGGCGGGCGTAGATAACTTTCACTGGGACTCCAAGATCAAGTGCATGGGTTCAACTCAGGTTAACTGCAAGAAATTTTATTTTCAAGCAACAAAAATGAAAACAAATGTTTTTAATTACCACGGTTGGATCGCATTTTCCTTTTGGCAACGAAATGGTTGCAATTTTTATTGCTAAGAAAATAAGCAGGGCAGAGTGACCAAAAAAAAAAAAAAGAAGAAGAAGAAGAAGATGTTTTGGTTCTCCAAGATGAAATGGAGACAGATGAACTGGAAACAGAATTTTGTATTAGTGAGCCCTATCAGTCTAATACCCTTCCTTGCTATTTCTGAACTTTAGGGTATGTTTGGTTGGGGGTAAAACTTTTGATGAAAAGTTTTTGAGATAGAAGTTGTCACATTGATAGAAAATGATATGATATAATAGGAGTAATGATGAGAAGTAAAGAGAATAAAGTTAAAATAGATAGGTTAGTTGTATAGATGGTTGTGTAGAAATGATTGAAAAGTAGTGTAGTTTGTATAGGAAAATGTGAAAAAATAATTAAAAAATAGAGTAGTTATGGAGAGTGAAAAGTTTTAGATTGAAAAGTTTTGGTTGACATGTTTATATCCCAAACAAACACACCCTTAATTCGAACTACATTTTTTTTTTTTTTACCGAATTCAGGTATTGAAAATTGGAATAATTTAGAACTTCTACTTTTAAATTATTATAATAAAATATAAGAATACGAGACTATAGCTTTCGAACCAACATCATTCAAGTCCAACAAAGGTATCATCTGGAAGCATGGGAATAACCATGCATCTTGCCCGGAAAATATTTTTTAAATATTTTTTGTTTTCTTTTTACAAAACTATTGTTCTACATATATTTAATTCGTATAACAACTTTTACTATTTTGAAAGATGTATATAGAATTATGACCAATAGATAAAAGGGTAAGAAAATTCGAAAACTTAGTCATTAAAAGTTTTTTTTTAAGATGATAAAAGTAATTGAGAAAATTGGTCTATTAGTTAATTGGATTGCCTAGCTAACACGCCCTTATTGCCATTCCAATTCGTAATTTGAGTTCAAATATATCTCTTAAAATCAACTTTTCAAATGTAGTTGTTTGACTTTAAAATCTGATGTACTCAATCCTGCATTACTAAAATGAGATTAGTTTCATGCCTAGATTAGAAACCTTGAAAATCACGTAGCACACGTGAGGTGCATATCAATCTCATATATATACATATAGAGGAGTGATTCTATTAGCCCGGGCTAAGTAAATGACCCACTTAGCTCACCTCAAAAAACATATTTACAATAAATTTTTTTTACTTTTTTTTTCATGTACTTGTTTATCTAAGTGTATTTAACATATACCAAGTTTTACCATTTTTGAATATGTTTATCTATTTTTTAGAGATTTTCAAACATCTATGTGTATATATGCATTTAAAATACCCTTATTTTCAAAAATCTAAAAAAAATATATGTACATTTCCAAAAATGGTAAAACTTGGTCTATATGTTAAATACACTTAAATAAACAAGTGTATGAAGAAAAAAATAAAAAAAAGTTGTTTTAAATAGATTTTTTGAGGTGGGCTAAGTGGGCCATTTACTTAGCCCGAGCTAATAGAATCACTCCTCATATATATATATATATATATATATATATATATATATATATATATATATATATAACTATGGTACATTTGATCAAAAGTATGCCTCATACCTATTAGAATGCAATGAAACTTTATACAATCATTTATCTATATATAAATTTTATAGCAAATGGTTTACATGTTAAAAAAACCACTTTAAAGTTGTTATTTACATTAAACTATTTTATTACTTTGAATTTGTATGATTTTCAGATGGGGCTCACATACATATCTAATTGGGATGAAAATTAGTATGGTAATAGAATACATTATTCTAAATACAATGGGTGGAGTAGATCATAATTTGATGATCATATCAGGCCCATTTCAGCGAAACTGCACCACCTGAATATTTCTGATATATGTATATACACACACATACACACCACCAAAACAACAAATAAATATAAATATAAACATTAAATAATTATATAGAATAAAAATTTCATCGACTCAATTTTTTAGTCACCCAACACGAATCTTTAATTGGGTTGAATTTGGGCCCACACTTGTGAAATTTGCTCCCCAAGCTCATCGGCCGCGATAATCACGTGCCTTAGGAGAAGGTGGTAGATGCATACCTCCACGACATGGACCACATGGCAAAAAACGATGGGAGATTTTCTAACTTTTATTAGCATGCACGTTTTTGGTTTTGCAACTTTTAAATTTTTTACAATTTCACCCAAGATGCTATATTTTAGGAAAAAGGGCAAAAAAAGTCATTACTCGTAGCTTCCCATTTACATTATTCTGCATGTACCTACATCAGTCCGCTTGGACGTTCAACCGGTGACTTGTTTGTTTTTTTCTCAATTTTTTTTTTCACATTTTTATTCTTCTTAAATATCGAAATGACGAATCGTGTGGGCTTCCTTCCAAGGTGCCTCGGCCGTACTTTGTTCGCATCTGATTCATGAACATTTTTGGTGATGCTAGGTTGGTTGGGAGGGTCGTCAGCACACGAATTGAAGTAATTAATTAATTTTTTAAATTTTCTTTATTCCCCGATCGTTTCTTTGTTCCTTGTTATTCCTCTGTTTTTAAATATATATATATATATAGTACTGTACTCCAATCATTGTGGTAATTATTTCATTCTTTTCATAATAAATTTTTATTTATTGCCAAACAGCATTGGGCGGGCCACTAACTCCACTTACCGGTTAAAAACGGGATATGATCTCCTGCACCCGGGAGCAGGCAGCGTTGCCTGTTCCCAGGCACATACACTAATTTTTTTTTATTTTTTTTTGAAATTTTTTTCATAAAATTATTAGCCCAAGTGTATTTAACATGTGTATAAATTTTTACCATTTTTGGAGATTTTTGGAGATTTTTAGATATTTATTTTTAATTTTTAAAAATCAGTGGCATAATCGTAATTTAAAATTACTTAAAATGCCACTGATTTTCAAAAATCAAAAATAAATATCTAACATACTCCAAAAATGGTAAAAAAATTTATACATGTTAAATACACCTATATTAACATTTCAAAAAAAAATTTCAAAAAAAAATTTCAAAAAAATAGGTGTGTGCACCCGGGAGCAGGCAACGCTGCCTGCTCTCGGGTGCAGGAGATCAGATCCCGTTAAAAACTGCTTCCATGGAGCTAGATTTTGGATAATCTGTATATATATCTAAATAGTTTGACGCTAATTGCAGATGTATTTATGTAGTTTCACAAATTGAATATTATCCTCACTTAGTTCTACCAAAATTGTGTATTACCTTCACACCCACTACAACAAAATTGCTCAATAGCGACGAGCATTTTTGTTGCTATTGAGGCTTTCTTCCGCTGCTAGCATGTACAATGGCAATTGCACACTATTCACAACGAAAAGTTTTTTAGTTGCAATTGTTGGGAGCAATTGTTGCATTTTGTTGCAGTGGCCATTATCCGCCATTAATACGTAATGTGATATTTTGAAAAATGATGAAAATTTCCTCATTGGTTTTATGGAGGTAATATGCAATTTTGGCGAAATTATGTGGAATGATATGCAATTTGTGAAACTATGTGGGTATATATACAAATTACCAATGAGGACATTTTTATCATTTTCCAAAATATCATGTAAAGTATTAATGACAAGTAATGGTATGGGGGTAATCTGCAATTTCGATGAAACTATGTGAAAATAATATGCAATTTGTGAAACTATATGAATATATTTGCAATTAACATCAAACTATGCAAATTACCTCTAGATTTTACTTGTTAACTACCTGTAGCTGCAAGCCTGCACAACTAACACGTATCCAGGCAGTGTTCATAGGGTTAAGGCTAAATGCACCCAAGTGCACCTGGGTGCATTTAATCTTTTTTAAAAAAAATTTGAAATTTTTTTATAAAACCATTAAGCTAATAATATTTAACATGTGTATCAATTTTTACTATTCTTGGAGTATTTTAGATATTTATTTTTAATTTTTAAAAATCAGCAATATTTTAGTAGTTTTAAATTACCTAAAACACAGTTGATTTTCAAAAATTAAAAATAAATATCTAAAATACTTTTAAAATGGTAAAACTTGATATACATGTTAAATATACTTAGCTTAACAGTTTTATAAAAAAATTCAAAAAAAAATTTAAAAAATAAATTAACGCACCCGGTGAGCCTCAACGTTGTCTGACTACCATCTATGAGACTGACATCAATACAGCAATCTGCAACGTGGCCGTTCCCTTACGACAAACCTATATTTCCCAGGATTCACGATGAAATTGAGTGACACGGTTTTGGGAGAATTAATCCACCCGTCTTGGCAAATGTCTCGATTAGTTATCTTAAAAAAGCTATTTACAATTTTTTTTCTCTGTACACTTGTTTATCTAAATATAATTAACATATAAATTAAGTTTTATCATTTTAAAGTAAGAGTATATTTTTTGAGATTTTTAAACATACGAGTATTTTAAATACATATATACACAGATATCTAAAAATATTAAAAAGGGTAAAAATTGGCTTATATATTAAATGCGCTTAGATAAACAAGTATACGAAGAAAAAGTTAAAAAACAATTGTAAATGAGTTTTTTGAAGTGTCTAAACGAGACATTTGCTTAGCCCGGCTAACATGGTCATTCCTTCGTGAAAATGAGTTTGATGCCGGTGGGAATTTTTTTTTTTTTTCAATTGTTCCGATCTGTGATCTTGCTTTCATGATATCTCATTTTCTATCTAATTCTCACAAATTCCTACCATAATTCCTACATATTTACTCATATTTACTTACAAATCAATTTCATAAATCCTTACAAATTTTCTAACAATTAAGATGGAAACTAAAGCTCCTACCCGGGAACTATTACCCCTACCTCACGAAGACAACTCCTCTTATTGGGCGTTATCATCCAACATCCCTGCCAATTGAGCCGAGCTAGGATGGTTGCCAAGGTGCGAAATTGAGACTATGAAAATGGGCTTGAATGGAATGTAAAAATGCAATAAGAATATAATGATATGTATTAAAAAATTTAAAAAAATTTATATTGGTAATGTAGAATGTTAAATTGAAAATTAAAAAAATCATCTTGAAAATAGAAAAGTTTATCGCATAGGACCCTACATAACCCGAGGATGCTTATATGAAACGCCCTTTCTAGTAACTCTTTTATTTTCAACATCTAGATGGTTAATAAAAAATTCACTTAATCTATTATGTTTAACATCACTTATATTATTGTAGAAACTCTTTCATTTGTCTAATATACTGTATATAGGTCTTATCTACAAACGTGTAAAATAAACATAATAAAATAATTTAATGTTAAATATCAATTTTAAGTAGTATTTTCAATGTCTAAACTATTTAAAATATCATTACTATATAGATAAATCAGTCTATAAAGTATTGTCACATTCTAATATACATGTGAATGAATCTAAATATTTTTTTTAATTTATATATAAATGTACTTATTTTTGTGCAAATGTAGCCTATGCGCATATTAGATTTGGTTGAAACTTGATCTTATAACTAAACAAATGATGTTATAATGGATTAAATTTTTTATCAAGCATCAAAACTTTAAAATTTGAGGGATTTATATACAACCGCTTCTATGTAAGCGAGCCCTTGCCTATCCTATTCAACTATCTTGGATCCTCTGGAAATCCTCTGGAAATTCATCGAGATGTAATCTACACATCACAAACAAGTTTCCCCAGCAGTCGCAAATATATCATGTTTGGACCACATCCAAAATCACTTTGAAACCTCATTATCCGAAATTCGTTCCAACATATTTGCATCTTGATTGATTTCACAATATTATGAATGAAATTTTAAAGATTTTTCCTAGTAATACCAAACCATCGTCCAATTTACGGTTCAACAAAGTTCGAAAGCCTACCATGCAAAAAGCTCTATTATCACCAGGTAAGGGTGCAGGTTCAATAGGTTACATCTCAATCCTAATTCCAACGTACTTAACAAAGCCAAATGATGTTTTAGAATCCAAAAAGTATATATATTCTTTTTTATTTTTTTAAATTTTTTTATAAAACAGTTAATTCAACATATTTAATCTATAAACCAAGTTTTAATATTTTTTAGAAATGAGTATATATTGATTTTAAATTTTTAAATATAAGGGTATTTTAGAATTTAAAATAACTAAAACATTCTTGTATTTAAAAATTCAGAATAAATAAATGAATATCTTCAAAATTAGGAGGAATTTGCGTCATACCCCCTCGAAGTTTGCATATTAACATTTTAGACCCCGACGTTTGCGTATTAGCATATTAGACCCTAATAAGTTTCATCATTTGCATTTTAAACCTCCTGCGCTAACGTCGTCTATCATGCATCATCTGGTTATGTGCAATTACGAAAATACCCTTTAATAAAAATAAAACCACAGCAGCTAGCCCATTCTCTTTGACGGATCCTGCGGCTGGACTCCAATCCCGGGCGTCACCTGTGACCTCTTCGACTGATTCTGGCACGTCACGGCAATCAGCATCGGCCAAATTCAAGACAACTCCATACAATGCAATCCAGCTACAGAGTTCCGCCCTTTTCTCTTCGAATTTCGACAACTCAGGAGCCTCTCGTTCTTTACTGCTTCGCACACCTGACCCTCATCCCACCCCACAACTGGGACTGGGAGAAGCTAGCTGGGAGCTTGGAAACGCTGGAACTACGATCAAACCCCGGCCTCACTGGCAGCATACCAGCCACCATCGCCTCGCCGGCGATGCTTCGATCCTTGGTCATGATCGAGAACGGATTAAGCGGCGAATTGCCCGCAAGCCTCGGCAATCTATCCCAATTGAAGCAGCTGGTGCTTTCTGGAAATGGTTTCTGGGGCGGAATTCCACCGTTGATTGGTGCGTTGAAGCAGCTTCTGATATTGGATCTCAGCAGGAATTCTCTGAATGGGTCGCTTCCTGCTGCTCTTGGGGGACTCATGTCGCTATTGAAGCTCAATCTCAGCAGTAATTCTCTTGATGGGCAACTCCCGTTCGAGCTTAGAGGGCTAAAAAATCTGACTCTTTTAGACGTCAGACGCAACAAATTTTCTAACAGGCTGCCCCTGTCTCTCCTTCAAATGGTATCGTTGGAAGAAATCTTCCTTTTCAACAATCTGATTGGAGGAAGCCTGATGGAGTCTGGGTGGGCCAATCTGAAAAAACTCATGGTTTTGGATTTCTCCACAATCAGTCTGGTAGGAGAGATCCCCGAATCAATGGCTGAGATGAGGAGATTGAGATTGCTGGCGCTGAATAACAATCGGTTGTGCGGGAAGATCCCCACCAAGCTTCGACAGATGCTGTGCATTACAACCGTTTATTTGGACGGGAATCATCTGACAGGTGAGATTGGGTTGCGGAAGAGGCTTGTGGCGGCTGCAGGGAATAATCCAGACGACAGATGTCTCCCTGCTGGGATGGTGGGACCCGTCGGGTATGAGAATGGAGGGCCTGGATCTTCTGATCCACATGGCTCGAAAACTGAGATGGGTCATGGACATTGGAACGGGACCGGTGGTTCTAGGGTCTTGGGATGTGATGCGGGCTGGCGGGGCATTCGGGTGGCGAAGATCGTGGTTCGTGTAGTTCTGTGTTTGCTTCTATTGTTGTAGACACGTGGACAAATCTACAGGTCCCGCATTGTGACATCACAGGTGGAACGATCCTAATTTTTCGCTTGGTGAGCCATAGAAAAGATTTGCTGCCATATATTTTTTTAAAAAAAAAAGAAAAAAAAGGAAAGATAGAAAAGATGTTCATAAGCAGATACGGTACGACAAGACGATGCATACGACCGTCAAAGAAAATGGGCTAGCTGCTATGATTTTGTTTTTATTGAGGGTATTTTTGTCATTGTACATGACCAGATGGTGCATGACAAACGACGTTATGGCGAAGGGTTTAAAATGCAAATGATAAAATTTACTAGGGTCTATATGCTAAAAAGTAAACATCGTGGTCTAAAATGTTAATACGTAAACTTACAGGGGGTACGACGCAAATTCTCCTCAAAATTAGTAAAACTTGATTTATAAATTAATAATTTTATAAAAATTTGAAAAACAAATATATTTTTTGGACAAGTTTCCGATGATTAGCGCCTCTTCAAAAATCTTAACCTTAACTCATCTAATAAATGATTGGTGAGTTGTTAACATGCTATGTATATATGTTGTAAACAAATCAAAATTAAACTAATTTAAAGTCTTGATACTAAAAAAATTATATTGATAACTCAAAAATACACTTAATTACCTTAGAAATAAATGGTCCAATATGAATATCTCTTTAATACTTATTTATTCCTGTTCTCAAATATAATATCATATTTTATTTCTATCTAACAATTCAATCAATATAAATACATATTTGCAAAACTCATAAATATGCATTTAATATAAAAAGATCCAAGCAAGATTTTTCATTATTAAATAAATTCAAGCAATCACATTTCAAATATCACATGTTGTTCCGGACTTGTTGTCTTAAAAACACTACTGTGAATAGAGTTCAAACAACTTCAATCTAACATTATCTAATACTTGTACTAAATTATATTCCATAGTTCTAGAAATAATAATATCATGCTGGATAATAAAAACAACAAATCGTTATCTTCTGCTCTCCAAACTTAATAGTTTTTCGTCCATATATCTCTTTTTTATGCAATACCAGCTTATTTTGAAAATACACAGTAAATAAGATAGAAATTAGAAAACAATTAAATATATAACATCGATTTGCAAAAGATTAAAGAACTATATAAACTATCTAAACATTTAATTTTACTTTATTTAAGATCCAATTATTTGATAAAATTAATACTCATCTTTAGATTAATGGAAGCTAAACCATGGCCACTATTGCATTCATATGATTTTTTGCAATTATTGCATTCACACATGGCTAAAAGTAGTCTATTTTTATCTTTATCTTTAGTGAAATATTCCCACATTGTTGAAGTTAACTTCTTTAGGGAGGATAAGGGAGATGGAGGGACGAGAGGGGAAGAGTAACAACTAATAAGAGAGGAAAACAAGGGGAGGAAAAGGGGTAAGAGAGAAGAGAGCGGAGCAGTGAAGAGAGAGAGAGAGAGAGAGAGAGAGAGGGTGGAGAAAGGAAAATTTTACTAGCAGCGGTAGGCGACGATAGCAAGAATGGGTAAAGGCTGCCGCAACAGATATCGTTATAGCAGGGAGGGAGGGATGAGGACGAGGGAGATGAAAAGAAGAGATGGAAAGAAAAAAAAATTTAGGGTTTTGGTTAAACTTGACATACCCCTCTTAATGTGTTGATGGGTTCAATGAGTTACTAAATAAGTTTACAGGTTGTAAAATCTCAATTTTAATCCATTTATTTATTTAACTGATTGAACAAGTTGGATGATCATAAATTATTTACTCAAACATTTTTCAACGCAAACTTACTTATAAATGGATTGGACTAGTAGGTTAACAAGTTGGCTATAACTATTAACAACCCTATTACTAATATTGTTAATAATATTGTGGATAAACATAAGCGTTTAATAAGATTATTGATAACCTCTTTCTATGTGTAAAATTTTCACAGATTTTTGTTAGATAGGTTTTCAATTATCAAATGAAAAAATTTGTAATATTTCAACGATGCAAGATACTAAAATATATCTTCATGTTAGGAGCATAACGTAGGTAAGATATCCACTGACCAGATTGTCATTTGAGTAAGTTAGGATAATAAAATTTACCCATGAGTATGGATGGGGTAGAAAAAATTACTCGTCACTCCAAATAGAACAAACTAAGATATAAATACTTTGGATACCTAGCCTTGGTGGGTAGGTTTAGCAAATATATTATATATGTTTAAGCATATATGATGTCCATGTAGGTTAGGGTCTTTGCACATGCTAAATATTAGATAACTTTTGATTTTGTTGTTGACTGTCAATGTCTCTAGCAAAACAAAAACTCCCCTCATCTTTTAAGCTTTCAATGTGTAAAATGACATTCTAATGGTATGTTTGCCATCATGAAAAGTTGTCAATTTAAAATTTTTCACTTTCGACAATTATTTTATTTTTCAATCATACTACTTATACAACTCTCTTATATAGTTTAACTTTATTTTTTTTATTCCTCATTATTGCCCATATCATGTAATATCACTCTCTTGTTTCAAAAAGTTGTACACCAATAATTTTATCAAATGTTAAGTGTTTTATAATGTTCCAAATATGATAGTATCGTTACTTTTTAAAATAGTATATCTGATTGACATTATTTTGTTAACAGAATTGTTTTAATATACATGATTAATTGGTTATTGGGCAACGTAGAATGGGAACTCAACCGACCCAACCAAAAATGGACAGAGCGGCCATTTCCAGATACGGTATGGGTAGAAAAAACCAGTACCCGACGCAACATTAGCTGCACCCCCGCGTCATGCACAACCGACCAAATTGTTTCGTAGAGGAAAAGGCCACAGTCTCTCTCTCTCTCTCTTGTAAATTCGATTGTTATCGTTTCTCACTCTTATTTTTAAAAGTATTTTGGATAAGTCGAAGCATCAAGTTCGTAACGTGAGTCTCTAGAAGAGTGACATTAAATCTGTCCGTATAATGAGGCGCCAGAAACATTTCAAACCTGGCAATTTTCGATTAAGGAACAAAAAAGAGTAAAGGCAGATGGTTTCCCAAAAACAAAGCTCTTACATCGGGTGAAGGTCAATACCTTCTGGCAATCAGTGCATGGAACTGTTATCAAGGAGGAAAGATTCATAAGGCGCTTTGAACCGCTGAAACTCGTGGAATTGACCGGTACTGGAGTGCAAAGCCAATGACGGAGCTCGTGATTCTGCAGAAAGCAATTCAGGCTGCCAGCACTCTGCGCTAGCAAGAGACGGGGGATGGTGCTCTGTGTGAATTGTCGGCTGAGAGACACTTGTCTGATTTAGATTCATGATTTGGTTGAGGGATGTAGGTTCAGCGTGTCCTGAACCCCAAGAATGATTTGACAGAAGAGAGAGAGCACGTTGTTGAAAGTCCGATGTTGAATCTATGTTGGACAGACCCATAGATGCTTCCACACCTACAATCAGTATCATAGTTTTAATTCGCAACCACAAGACAGATTTTACTAAAATACTAGAGTCATATGGTCTCATAGAAACCAAACTCGCTTCATTACAAATAAATAAAGTTCATTTGCACTGAGGAGTGGAGTATCTTGCACTCTACAACACAAACAAACCTGCGGAAAGAAAAAAGTTAATTGCAAGTGTCTAACATGCACATGCATGCCCTAGTGTATCACTGACTCCATATCTAGGGATGGGTTTGGTAGGAGGAGTTTCATCAGACCTTAAAAAAATTTTATGCTAACTCCTGTACAAACAATAAAATGAAGTGCGTACCTTGATTCAGGACATCAGCAATGGTGCCCTTGTATGCCAATTGCTTGTCGAAGTCATGACAAATAGGAGGAAGCACAACGTTAGCCGCATGTAGCTGCTGCCCATCAGCACCTCCTGTCTTGGTGGTCCTCTGCCAAGAGCCTTTTGGCTGTGCAAATTTCAGCTCACGTGAGCCCGACCATGAAGTATTCACAGCAGGCCTTGCATGAATGAATGGGAATTGGTTCAACACAAAGTTCACCTGATGCCTGCCATCTGCATGGGCCAAAACATTCACACACATATTGAGATCATTTCAAGGGAAAAAAAAAAAAAAAAAACTATTTACTTCGCAAATAATGAGAAAGATACTAGATGCATCCCCTATGTCTAATGCACACACAATCAATGGCAAGTTCTTGTAATCTCATTTGCATAACAAGGGAATATGCTCCTTTTTGCTAGAACTATGCCTTTATAAATTGTTAAGAAATCATAACTAAAAACCAATGCTACAAAGGATTTTGGGGCACATCTTTTTCATGCTTTTGGCAGTCCTACTATTAATATTCAGAGAAGGTACTGAACGAAGATCAAGATAAGCAGCTTGCTTTTGCGTGTTTGTTGGTTGAAATTGATTCTAGTCTTGTTGAATGAAAGACAAATAGAAACTGCCTTCAAAAGAAAATCACTATTTTTTGTCTTGGCAATATGCAGTGCAAATTGCATGTGGTTGGTCATTGGGGTTAGTCAGTACAGTGCAATATATTGGTGCAGTCTGTTTCATTTCTCACTTGTGTTCTTAGCCAGCGCTATTTGAAGAAACTGGAAAGAAAAGGTTATTGAGGGTGACATATGCTGTTGGTTTCATTGGCCGTTTGCTCATTCATTACTGCAGATATCAGCGTACATGTCATGCTTGTTCAAGAAGCCAGCCACTATGTTACAGAACGACAATTCTCACCATGCTTTTTTTGATATCATCCTCACCATGCTTAGCTGGCTGATTTTGTTGTATTTAGTTTTTTTTTTTTTTTTAAAGTTACTAATTGCAGAGTTTTTCAGAGGATGATAGAGTCCTGTAAAGAGTTGTCAAAATGTGCAAAACACTGCAGAAGGACATGGAATGTGGAAATTGTGACAAAACAGTTTAATAGAATGATACAGAAACATCTAAAAGTCCCCAAGAATTTCTCCATGAGACTAGCATTTGGAAAAATATAAGACATTTTCAAAGATGCACTAAACTTCATAAGTCTGAGTTTGAAAGTTCTGCACTCCGTACAACCAAGTGCAAAATTAAAGGGTTCTCCACCCCTTCTCTTGCATGTGCCTTGCATTGAAGAGAGAGTTTGCATTTAAACGGATGTACTCTGATCAAAGGTCTATCATATACATATGCATGTTCTGGAAATACCCTACATGGAAAATAAGAGATTTGCATAGATATTTCGTGAAAATGTGAATTTATATTTATTAAAATAATCGCAAGCTTTTAGCAATACAATTAGGCAATATTCACAATAACGATGATAAATTCAAGACAAGGATAAATTTATATGTATTGAGAAGGGAAACATTGCTCACAAATGCCAATATTACCCTGTTGAGAAAAACACAGATTCATCAAAGTGATATCATGGGCAGTGTCTGCTTTATCGATATTATCTTTTGGAAGATATTTTTGGCAGGATATTTTTGGGAGGAGGCCAAAAAATTACCAATAGAAAACAAACACTTTCATCAATTCTAACTTTTATTTATACAAAAAGATCTTTTTTGGGAGGTGGCCAATGGCCAATAAATTATCCTAGAAAATAAATGTTTTCTTCAATTTCAACTCTTACTAATAATATTAGAGGTACTAACCTTGCCAGTAAGAGTTTCTATCTTATTGCCGGTCCCAAGCCCGAGAAAAAAGCGAGGGTTGGCATATCAGGCTGGCAGCCGGTGCCATTAAAAATCACCGCCACATCTCTTATGGATTCTAAAAATATATTAAAAATTGTTAATGCTAGGGCGTCCCCTGTAAGCGACGCGCTGCAGCGGAGCTCGGCTGTAGTGAGAAATGAGCAAGGGTTGCTAGGGCGTTTCCCCAGAAGCGACGCGCTACATCGGAGCTCGGATGTAGTGAAAAATGGGCAAGGGTTGCTAGGGCGTCCCCCCGGAAGCGACGCGCTACAACAACGTCCGGTTGTGGCGAAAAGTCAACAAAGGTTCTCATGCCTCTATGGACATGGTTTAGGGAAGAAGGTGATACCAAAACACAAGGTCCGTTTTGCCTCGTGGAATGTTGGGACTCTTTCAGGGAAAAGTATGGAAGTAGTAGATGTTATAAGAAGGAGAAAAATTAATATAGCATGCCCTCAAGAGACTAGGTGGAAAGAAGAGAATGCTAAAGAGATTAATGGATTCAAATTATGGTATATAGGAAAGGATGATAATAGAAATGGTGTAGGAATAATAGTAGATAACAATTTTATAAATAAAGTTGTAGATGTCAATAGAGTAAATGATAGAATTATCCAAATAAAACTTGTATTAGGTGCAGAGGTCTTAAATGTGATTAGTGCTTATGCACCACGAGTAGGATTAGATGATAGAATCAAGAAACAATTTTGAGATGACTTAGATAGTATTATGCAAAGGACATCTAACCAAGAAAAAGTTGTGATAGGTGGAGATTTAAATGGACATGTAGGAAAGAAAAAGGTAGGATATGAGAGAAGTCATGGAGGTTTCGGCTTTGGAATAAGGAACGAAATGGGAAATGTCATTTTGGACTTTGCTATAGCATATGATTTAGTTATAACAAATACCTTATTTCAAAAACGAGATGAACACTTGATAACTTTTAAGAGTGGGACCAATTCTAGCCAAATAGATTTCTTCCTTATAAGAAAATTGAATACATCCCTTTGTATAAATTGTAAAGTTATCCCAGATGAGAGCTTAGCTATGCAACATAGATTATTAATGATGGATATATATACACAAAAAGAGTCAACAAAAACTAAAGGCAATGTAATTCCAAAAATTAAATGGTGGAATTTAAAAGGAAATAACATAGAACTTTTTAGAAAAAGAATGATAGAAGAAGTAAAATGGGACACACAAGAAGATGGAGTAGAACTTTATGAGGCAGAATGTTGGGCAGTTAAAGAGCAACATATACAAAAAATGAGCGTAGCGAAAATGAGAATGTTAAGGTGGATGAGTGGTAAAACAAGAAAAGATAAAATTAGGAATGAAGTAATTCGAGAAAACTTAAAAGTGAGACCAATTTATGATAAAATGAGAGAAAATAGATTAAGATGGTTTGGTCATGTTAAAAAGAGGTCTGAAGTAGCACCGGTTAGGAAAACAGAGTCTATCCAAGTAGAAGGTGGTAGGAGAATGAGAGGAAGACCCAAAAAAACATGGATGGAAGTAATTAAACAAGATTTAAAAATATTACAAATTACAGAAAATTTAGTCTTACATCGCCAAGAATGGCGTAACAGAATCCAGGCAGCCGACCCCACATAGGTGGGAAATGGCTTATGATGATGATGATGATGATGACTGATAATATTAGATGTACTAATGATAGCATTGAAAATGGTATTGCTTTTATTACAAAATATCACCCAAAGCCCTTTATTTCTCCTCAAACAATTGAGTTCATATCTGTATTACCATAAACTTGATTTTTATGCATTGGAGTCATAGTTTGCTAATTGGGGCTGCACATACGAGCCTTATGTATTTCATATTTATTTATTGCGGCTGCATGTATGAGCCTCATGTATTTCCATAAGTCATTAAATTTAAAGCAACATTTTTTTCATAAATGATTATATGCATAATAGAGTTAAAAGCAATAATATCTTTTTATGGGTCACCAATATATCCTCAATTACCAACAAAGAGTTGGTCAAAGGCAGCACCGCACAACAAAGATTATAGACTGTTTTATCCTAAAAATGCATGCTGGGCCCTCCAACCTTTTTGTATGAACTACAAACAGCCAACCACAGCAGAACTATGACAAAACAAAGGGTTTCTAAATTGACAACAGTAGCTGGATTTGCAAAATACAAGTCTAGAGACACATGAAAGAAGGGATGCATCAGCACAATTCATATAAGAAAAAACTCAAAACACTTCCCCAGAAACATTAAAAATGATTATAGTTAGAAAAATGAAAGCATTAAAACCTCAAAACCAATGATCTTACAGTGGCAAACAGGCCATAACATTATTTGATTCAAAATCTGTTTATAAAACAGAAGTCATTTTGACTGAAGGAATAGCAAATGGCAGAGAGGACTTGTCACTTTTTGTTTTTTCCCTCTCTCCTTCCGTTCCTTTTTTCCCCACATTGTTGCTGACAATGATATAGGGCCTGTCATAGGTTGTTGAATTAAATTCAATGATCCAAGAAATAAATGTAAAAACTCTTATACATTAGAGAATTACCATGCAATGGCGTGGACAGCCTCGTAGAATTAAATGATAGTGTCTCTGATTGTGGCTTCCGCCGACGTGCATTATGATCAGATAGACGCCTACGGCAACTTCGCTTTTTCTCATCAAACTCAGACAACTCATGAAACCTGCAATTTTGTCCAAATTTCATCAATTCTGCATAGAAGAAATACAAATCACTTGTAACATGTTAAAATACTCTAAACATAGATTAAACAAACATCTGGGGTGGGCCCAACATTGATCCATCTTTGCAACATATGCATGCAATGTAGCTCAAATTGAACCATGGCGATTCCAAACATGCATAGCATGAAACCAATCAAGAGTGTGTTTGGAAAATGATAAAACTTTTGGATGAAAGGTTTTTGAGGTAAATGTTTTTGGAATAGGAGACAATGATGTGAAATGATAAAAGGTAATGATGCAAGTAAAAAGAATTATGTTAAAATAGATAAATTAGTTGTATGAATAATTGTATAGAAATGATTGAAAAATATGATAGTTGTATAGTAAGATATAAAAAAAAATTTAAAAATAGGGTAGTAGTGGAGAGTGAAAAGTTTTAAATCGAATACTTTTAAACGTAAACAAACACATCCCAAGTTTAAAATGTACGCTAGAAGAATAGTTAAACAATTTTCATTTTCAGCATATCACAGAATTTACAGTGTGGAAGGTCCTGCTTTGATCTTATTTGACAGTTGCAAGCTGCTTGGCTGCTTTTTTAATAAGCATTATGCTGTTGATCATTAAACATTGTTTGAAAGCTTAGGCTACTTCTAGCTTCAGATGAGTAAGAAAGAGGTTGCGACTAGCAAGAAATCGCTCAAGTGACACAGAATACCAGCCACCGACACCATCCACGGAGTCCCATAACGGATGGACAATAAATGTTAATTTTACTTGGTCAAGAAATCCGAACACACCACATAGAGAGCATGAAATGAATCGTTGAACTGAAGCCAGAAAGTTCTCAAATTTGGAACAAACAGAAGATTACTTGAGCTCCACAGAGAGCTGTGCACTACTGCACATTTATAGTTTTTGGATGCTTTGCAAAATTTTCATTTTTGAATGGTCAAGGGTTGATTCTCCTTTGAATATCATTAGACAAAGGTTATGAGATCTGTAAGCACAACAATATTATTGCATGCGTGGAGAAAGAGGAAAAAGAAGAAAGGGGGAGAATAATAACTTTGTCACACATGTCATCATCAGTAGGGTTGGGATCACTAACAAACCAGAAGAAAAATCTAAGAGGCAGAGAATGAAAACACATGCTATAGAAGAAATTATCAACTAACAATTCACCTTGATAAATTATTGATAGACTCACCTGCTGCACTGCTGGCAAAACCGGCGCTCCTGACCAGCAACAATGACCTTCGAACATTTGGAATGGTTTTCGCATACACGATGTTTGCGATGGTAATCTTTGGCTAAAGAGAGGTCAAGATTGCAGCCTTCAACTTGGCAATGTGGGGTTTGATTGCTCTGACATAAAGCCCTGGGCTTCTTAACGGGATTGTTTGACGTTGCGGAAGCCACAGAAAACGATGAGTTCACTTTAATTGCATTCCCTGTGCAAACGTCTTCAAAATAGGTGCGCTTACCCAGCTTTAGACCAATTGGAGGCTCATGGGTACCAATTGAAGATACCAATTCTGGAGAAGTTTCAGCATCCTCCACCCTTCCCAATTCTCTCTTTCCATGAAGTTCTTTAGGAAAACCTTCAATCTTCTGAAGATTAAATACAGATGTTCTGATACCTGTCTTTAATGAAGAATCCACAGAGGCAGAAATCGAGCTTTTGGATGAAGAGCCATTACCCAATTCAGAACCAGAACAACCACCACCCCCAGGTGAGTACACAGAGCCATTATCAATTCCTCCTTCTCCATCAACCGTCCAGTCCATATGCTTTTCTTGCTTGGAAGTCTCACTGACTCTCCCATCGAAAACAACCGTGCTCTCCCAGTCCCAAATTGGAGTCTTTACATTCCACTCCATTGCAGAGAAATGCCCGGCGAAGGAATTCACATTCTGTTCATGCCTGCAGACGCACATGAAACTTTCATCAGATGGAGCCAATTTTGCATAGGAAACAAATTTAAAACAATTCAAGAGAGACATTCTAACAGAAAATTTAAGAAACTGCAAATCCAACACCACCTAGTGATTGTTTAAAGGTGACACGACCTTGCAATTCAGAAACACTGCAAATGGAAACAGGAGATCTCTCCAGAAATTAAAAGACCATAAGACCTAACAGGCTAACGCCACAGATGAACAACTACGCTCACCAGTAAAATCTGTCTTTTCCAGGTACAAAACATTTTCTTACACAGCGGATTATTTATGTTCCCTTCCGATAACAGATGCGCCCTCCAGCTAATCCATTCTCCTAGAAATCCGTTTTGCATATGCTATGAACGTATTCAAATCTAACCAAACAATACTCTTACCCTGCTGCAATGTCACTCTAAAGACAGAAAAATCCCAACAACATCCCTTCGTTCAATGGCTTACAACTTCCAGGATACGAGCATTTCGTGCACCCACGCTTACCATAACGCGACTCTCTTGGGCAAGCAAATTGCGCATTTATTGGCAACCACAAGAATGCTTCGAGATTGAACACAATTTACCATCTTCTCCAAAAAAAAACCTTTCCAAATATTAATGTTCCCTGTTTCCACATCACCCCTCTCAAAGTTACTCCATCTGTCCCCCCAAGAGGGATTAAAAAAAAAAAAAAAAAAAAAGAAAAGTAAAACGTTATCCTTTAAAGTTACAACCCGTTTTCTTGAAAGATTAGGCAGTAAAACCGCCTTACCATCTGAAAGCTGCAGTTTTGTCACAGTGAAAATTGTACTGTTTTGCAATCCCGACGTCTAGCGCGCTTGACTCCCCACTTCTCGAACAAACGACAAGGAATAAATCTAGTCCCACGTCAACCGAAAGAGCCCTTTTGATTGTACCATTTGCATACAGGAACTATAGCATTATCGGCCATCCTCATGACGATTTTTTAACAGCAAACAAGATCAACCGGTAGTTCCAGATAGATTTCTCCAACAGCCAGGCAGATCATGTCAATTTGCATCATCCCTCAGCCAAAAATTGGAAAATCCAATGGCCCTCATGTCATCTACCTGCTCGTCATGAACAAATTCAAGTCAACAAATTTTTATTTTATTTTTTAAAAAAAGAACCAGTAAATCGCTTTCTTGCGAATAAACCCATGTGGACAACCAACGCTTCTTCCTCGGATTTCTCAACTTGCAAGCCAAAAGAAGTACAATTTATCGCATCTGGAGCATTGCATGAAGAGTCTTTTGAAAATTTGCCTCATCTACGGTCTTTTAACAGATTTGAGGCGAAGCAGCTCATTTTACCCGTTCCAAGTTGTCGTATGCCATTGATGGGCGCTTCCAGCCAATAAAGAGGGGAGGAGTGGAAGTTACTGCGTTACTGGTGGTAGAGAAGCGATTTTTCACTTCCTTCCTTACTAAAATTTACCTCAACAGAAACGGATGTCGGGAAAAAAAAATTACGAAGGAACAGAAAAGGACTTCACATCCATTCGAGGTTAGCTTATTTAAGCCGGTTCTTTTCAGATGAGAAGTAAAATCAAGAAAATTTATAACGCATTTAAAGATGCTTTTAAGATCGGTTTGTTAATTCGTAGATTTTACTGCAATTTAAAGGTTGTAGGAGTCCTTTTCATGAATGCCGTTTCCTTGTTTCAGACAATAGCAGAAAACAATGAAGAATTTTACCCCCAAAACCTGACTTTCTATTTTTATTTTTATTTTCCCGTGTTGGAAATGTTTTGGATCCGTGGAAGAAGAAATGAATCTCTTTATTAATGAGCAGAGGGTTGCCGAACAGACTTACCCGTGCGAGAAGAGAGATCGTGCGAGCCAGCAATTAATCAGCCAGCGACCGCTGCTGCTGCTGCTCTCTCTCTCTCTATCGTAGTTCTCCCCCTCTGAAGAGCTTCCAGCTTTGGAGTGGAAGAGAGGAGAGAGAAGGGCCGAGAGAGAGATTGGTGGACGGATACAGACGAGAAGCGGTATTTTTCACCTGCAGGGGCGGCAGCAGGAGCTGAAAGCCTGAGACTGCAGTCCTTCCGCGCTGTAGAAAGTAAAGGAGAGAACCGGTCAGCTACACTTGCAGCAGCAACAGCAGCAGCAGCAGCGGCGCATCCATCCCTCCATTTATTAGCCCCCCAAGGGCCACCACCATATGCCACACCCGTCTACTGAACGAAATTACGATAATGCCCCAGGATGTGACGGAAGCCATTTCCCCCCTCGCCATTCGCCCCGTGAATCTTAC
This sequence comes from Annona cherimola, assembly GCA_030490835.1. Taxonomy (NCBI): domain Eukaryota; kingdom Viridiplantae; phylum Streptophyta; class Magnoliopsida; order Magnoliales; family Annonaceae; genus Annona; species Annona cherimola. Next base: position 16,132,208 of record CM059977.1, on the reverse strand, counting down.
GCATCCTCCTACTCGTCCCGGCGGTAAATATTTTTATTATTTTACGATAAAATTTAAGTGCTATCGTGTTGTACCCTGATTAGGATGCACACCAATAAATTGGGGCACATATTGATGATTAAATCGAACTCCAAACAAATTACATGATTTAATTTTATAATGGTTTAAAGGACTTACTCAATTGGAATATTTGGTAAGCCACATTATAATCGCATATACATTATAAAAAACATTAAAATACAATCGTATATACATTATTAAATTGCATAGAATTATTCATCCACACAATAATAATTATTTACATGTTGTATTAGCGACATTAAAACTAACTTATAAATCAAACAATTATATTAAAATGATTTATACCTTTTTCTTATATTTGTGATTTTGATAAAACTTATATCATAGTTGAATAAATAATACTAAGCGTTGGTTTAGTAGCAATGAAAATAATGGAGAAGATATTTAGAAAAAATGTTAAGAAAATAAGAAAACGTTGCGATGGGTGTTTGGGTAAAAAATAATAACAAAGTAAATATAGCAACTATATAAAAATAATTACATCACAATGATGAAGAAAATGGTGAATTTTTTTCTCTTTTTAATTTATCACAGGTGATCTAAATGAGGCAGATGAAGTTTTTTAATCAAAACATGCCCCATTTGTTATATTGCACCTTGATAAGAGTGTAATTTGTTGCGCCTTACTATACCCATCAGTTGAATATATAAAATAAATAATTAAAATGAAAAAATACTAAATATACGTTTCATTTTGCTCTTTGCTGTTCTTTTACGCTTGATAAGAATTTATATCTATTATTGATATTTTTCCTCTTTAATATTTTAAATTGTTTTTACCTTTTTCATAATAGTTAATAGTAGAGAATTGATGAACGACTTCCAATCTAATGCAACCCATGTGCCCTTTTATTTTTAAAATTTGAAAAACATTTTAAAACTAAACCATTTAATATCTTTATTAATAGATATTTATTTAAGATGTCAAAAATAATCTTAATTAGAAAATTATATATTTGAAAAACTTAACATCTTTTAGGAGTAAATATACAATTATTAAATAGATAATAAAATTCTTAATATATAAACTTTAATATCATAAATCAAAAGAATATAAATGAATGTTATCAATGATTTAAAATTAAAAAAATTTTGAAACTTAAAAGCCAAAGGAGTTCACGAACAGAAGGGTTGCAGTTTTTTATCATGTCAGATATATGACGAAGGCTCTACCCAATACTTGAACCTTGAATCTTCCCCTCAGATTACTCTGCAGAATCCAAGCTGGCGACAAAAAAGGAGTTGCATCGGATCATAGTTATAAAATGAAAAGTCTCAAAGGTGCTACGCAAAATCAGTTGGAGACTTGGAGGTGGTTGCGTAGCCAGGGTCAAGCTGTCAAAGTATAGTATTTTCCGAACGCCGAGATGGCTAGTGCATATGACTAAATTGTCCACGCGAGCCTCGTTCGTGGACACTAGACAACTGGACATTGGACGATCAGATATACTTCTGTGTCTTCTCATTGGTTTTTTTAGATGATTAGAAGCACACATACGAATGCTTACATGGTTGAACGGACCATAGCTGTACCGGCCGGTTTTACCAGCCGTTCGCATCCTTCGAAGTCGAATTGCCGTCTGACCGCCTGAATCGGCTCAACCATTCAACTATTTTTTGAAAAAAAAAATTAAATTTTGATCACCGAAGAGATAATTATACAACGCTAACGTCGGCCGTTTAAATATGTTTAATTAAAAAGTTGAAATGCTTGTAACCAAGCTAATTTCTCCACCAGTCCAATGACCAGTCTGTATCTCGTAACATTGATTTACAAGGTAATTTCTGTGCATTGCATTTACGGGAGTGGAAAGTTTTGGGGTCGTCAGTCGCGGCGGATCGAAGAGAAACTGAGGGGTTCACCACTTTACCCTTGCAACTTGCAAACCCGCGAGTGGCGACTGGCGACTGGCGACTGGCAACTGGCAACTGGCAAGTGCAAGTGTGATCCTCTGCACTTCTCTATGCGTGGCGGGAGCAGAAACTACGGTGCTCCGAAAGTACGATGCAGATGGCACACCGCCGACACCGGCACTTAAAAGTGGGAAAGAACGGACGGGAAACAAAATGGAAATTGTTGCCAAAAACTAGTAGCTGCCTCAGCTGATAAACGGTCTCATCGGTGAGACCTTATTAGTGGACGGTCGCGCCCAAAAAAAAAAAAAAAAAAAAAATCCATCCGTCTCCTTCAGCTGACAACCGTCAAAGAGTGATGGATGTTTAACTCGAGTATTCCGGCTGCCTGAGTCGACACGTGCAATAGGTCAATGTCGAGAGCCGGCGTACCAAATGCCTTTCGCCGTCGGAGCGCAAAGTCGCATCTCTTTACGCATTGGGGAAGGCGGGCGCAGTGCGCTGCGCTGGGGACGCGCCCCAAAAACACGGTGGGAGTCTTAAAATGAAATGCTCATGCTATACTATCTAATTACGAAATTACCCTAATTCACTGCCACGTGGACCGTCTTCGATTTTCTGGAGTGTAATTTTTTAGGGAGTGTCTTGCTCTGCTTCTGCAAAATAAAAATCCTATATGGCAAAATGAAAAGTGTAATATTTAGAACGAGGAAATAAGTTTATTATCTATCGAGGTTGTGTTTGATGTTTGTTATTTGATAAAAAAAAAATTTTAATTTTTGAATGGCAATCTCTCGGTGTAAAATTTTTTGGTAGGTTTATTTATGTGTGTTTTAGAAGTGATAAAATTTATTATGAAAATTTTTTAAATGAGAGAATATGATATGATATGATAGACCTAATAATGAGGAGTAAAGAGAATAAAATTAAAATAAATAAGTTAGATGTATATGTAGTTATATATAAATAATTAAAAAATAGGATTATTGTATAGAAAAGTGAATAAATAATTAAAAAATAATGTGGTTGTGAAGAGTGAAAAATTTTAGTTAAAAAAGTTTTACTTATAAAGAATTTTTTAACACTAAAACTAAAATTTTTTACTCTTCATAATTATCCTATTTTTTAATTATTTTTTTACGTTTTCCTACATCTACTCTACTTTTGAATTGTTTCTAAACTACCATCTACGCACCTAACCTCTTTATTTTAATTTTATTCTTTTTACTCATCATCGTTACTTTTATTATATCACATCATTTTTTATCTCAAGCACACATGTGAAAATTGGTGTGATATGACAGAGTTAAGGATCATAAATAAAAAAATAAAGTTAAAATAGATAATATTTTTATAATATGCTTATAGAGAAATTATTGAAGTGCATTATAGTTGTACAAGAATATATCAAGAAATGATTAGAAATTAAAATAATTATTGAGAATAAAAAAATTTAGATTAAAAATTTATTAACAAGTTCATGAAATTGCCAAACAGACTTTGAAAAAGATATTAAATGAGAATAAAATTAATATTTAAATTAAAATAAATTTTTTAAATGAAAACGTCATCTCATTGCATTCAATCACTGGAATGATATTGATCACGCTATAGCAAGGATTGACAGCATGTGCGCTCTGAAGCAACTTAGAATCCGAATCAAAAGATCCGATTATGGAGTATTTGGATCGATTTGGATGTCTCCAAGTAGAAAAATCCCGAGCACATACAAATCACGGAAATAAAGTTCGAAGGAAAAGGCACTGACTGATTAGAAACACATATACCCATGATAAAAAGGACAATTTCTATGTTGTAGCTGACCTAAATTTTTTTAACGATTTTTTCAATAAATATACAAGTTAATTTTTTATGTTAACTAGGTGGCCAATGATCTACGTTGGCAGTCTTTGCCAATCCCGTGGATGTTCATGGATCAAAGATGGAGCTTTGTCTCCATAGATATTTAATAGAAGTTTATTGTCTTCCTCAAGTAGATAGATAAGAGCTTGTCATTTTCTTTGAACTTGATTATAAATCTAAACTAAGTTGCAATATACATACACTCCATCAAGAAAAAAGTCATCTTACATCTTTCTAGTGAACCATAAGAGATAAAAAAAAGTATACTTTAATAAGTGATAAAACTTTTGAAAGAAAATATTTTAGTATAAAAGTTTTTTAAATAGGAGAAAATGATGTGATATTTGTTAGTTACGACGATAAAGTTCCATTAAAGAGTGTTTCCACGAGGTAGAACCTCCCCAGGGAATATAAAGTTTTCACGAGGTTAATCCTAAACCGTCATCCAAGCACGAATACCTTCGTTATGTGATATGATAAGAGTAATGATGATGAGTAAAAAGAATAAAATTAAAATAGATAGATTAGTTATATAAGTAGTTATTTAGAAATGATTGAATAGTATAATAATTGTACAGTAAAATATAAAACGGTTATAGAGAATAAAAGATTTGTAAGTTAAAAAGTTTTATGTTTAGTCAAACACACTCTTAGTTCATTCATTGCAAAGAAAATTGTCCTTACATAGCATTACCCTTGTACAATCATGTGGCCTTCCCCACCGTTCATGATCCTAACTATGATCGCTAATAGCAAGGTTTGCAAGATGCTGCTTGACAGTTCTAAGGACAAGAGAAAATTTATTTTTTCAAATTTCAAACGGGCATGGCTGATCTCTTCTATCAAAATTCCAAGGTTGGATAAGATTACGACATTGGCTTCAAGAAATTTGAATAGAAAAGAACCCGTTTCAATCTCTACATCTCTGAACTCCACGTCGAGAAGCCAGTGACACCTCCAGACTTTTGGCTGCTAATAATTGCTATAAAACATTCATCACAATCTCGAACAACAGGCGTCCGTATTTCGCTTGACAAAGCACCTTTTAGGCCTTCGCTGGACTGAATGACGATTGGAAACCATAATGCTAGTAGAAATCCATGGACCATGATGCAGTTTCTGATACAGGTAATCTAATTGCTTCTGCCATCAACTTGTTACTGCAATGTCAGATTCCCCAGGACATTGTCCAGCACTTGGTTATGAATAGCGTTCGTGGGAATTTGTCCTGCAAACCCGATAGCCTGTGTATAATTTGAATCACATTGTCGTATATACTGTGACATACTTGATTGAAAATGGGGAGCTGGAACGCACACTTTGTTTCAGAACGATTCCAAAATATACACAAGTAATCCTCCTCCTGACATTTGCATAACAAGTATCTAGCATCCACAAAAATGCCTCTACTACTCAGATTTGTCTGTGGGTAAGGAGTTGGTAATCATTTTCCATCCAAATTGCAGGGCCTGCTAGTTTCAACTTCCAAATGGATCTACTTACTCCAAGGCCTCAACCCTCTGCAAGACCTGTCCCTTTACTGTCGTTCTTCAACTCCTCTGTATGCATCATTCAATATGCAGATTTCCCAGTCAACACTCCATTCTATTCCATACCCCAGTAGAAACTGTCCTCCTTACTCTGTTTGCTGGTGGTATTTCTTTGATAAAATTTCATCCGGCTTCGCTGATTGTAGCCACGATTTCAGCCTGCTTCCATGTCCTCTCCTCCCCATTGATATAAGTGTTCAACTGTTATGTCATTTGGAGGCGCATGTATACACTCTATGTTCATCTATTTTTAGAAGTAAAAATTAAACAAATTTAAAATCATCAAATTTCAAAGGATAAAAAATCTAGGCGGAGCCCGCAGATATAAAAAATTAAAAATTAAAATTCGATCACTCATAAACCGCCCGACTTACTAGCTAATGTATAGAATTGCTTACATGATAAAAATATGATCATTTATAAAATGAGTATGTCACATCTGGAATTCAATTAATTTTCTTTTGCTAATAATGAGTAAATGATGATGACAACGACAACGATGATAATAAGGGTTAATTCCAAATATAACTATAATTAACACCGGTTTATAAATAAGACTACATATTGAGAAAAATAGCAAAGATGGTCATAGGTTCTACTTCTACCTCTAATTCAAAATGTGATAACACCATTACACTCTATTAGATAATTAAGCAAATTTTTTTTCAAAAATGACTAGATCCTCATGATTTCCTTTAAAAGGGTAGTGATTCTCCGTTAGAGAGGTTAAGTCTAATGCAGTTTTGTATTTTCATATCATTTCATTAATTAATATCTAATTACAGTAAACTATTGATGATATCATTTTTACTTTTGTTAGTGATAATTTTGTAATCTTTCATCATTTTTTTAAACTTTAGCCTTAACGGGTTGTCTTATGTGAAATTAGGATAGAATTTGTCGCCATCTTTGCGATTTTTTTAAATGTGTGATTATATATAAGCATAAACTGTGGCTCTATTTGAAATTAAACCTGATAATTAATAAAAAGCATAGCTTCTTATGTCATGAAAATGCCCTCAAGGCCAATGGCTTGAAATTGATATGCAAGTGTATCGTGTGTTGGGTGAATTTTTTGCAGGAAAAGATTAAATAGAAAGTGTGTTAGCTACAGTTGCAGAAGAGCAGTAATGATATGCATTGGAGTCTATGCTCCACCCAAGATTCGGATGGGCAAGATGGGAAGTGCAGAAAATCAAATAAGAGGGAGTGTTTTCAGATTATCAACATGCGTCATGTGTGCCCTACATGTATGCCACAGCTGCTCGCAAATAAGATAAGATAAGAATAGCAAGCACGTGGCCAGCAAGAGCTCTTGCCTAGCATGCAAGGAGTCCAAGTATCGAATTCGTGTTGTGGGGAGCTTTTCGTTCATTTTCAAGAGCTATGTCTCATGTACATGTATTATCGGTTATTTAGTTAGTTTACCCCTTGAGCAAGAAATTAAAAAAATACATATATACTTGAGTTAGCTTGAGTTATAATATAAAGCAATAAAAAAAAGAATGGGATGAAAATAGGATAAGATTTTTAATTTCCAATGGACTTTTTTCTTATTCCAAAATATAACAATATAAATTTTATTCTTATGGAACTTAATCTAATATATAAGTAATTTACTTACAAAAATACACATCGATTATGCTTTTTTCCCTTAAATAAGTATCTAATATGTTACAAAAGGCACACCATATCATCTGAATGAAAAAGAACATCAATAATGACTTTGCAAATTCTTTAGTATAATAAAAGAAAATGAAAGTACTCACGAATATCACATTTTCTACTTTTATGGTAACAAGGCCACAATGCCCTTCTTCTACCTCAATTGAATAGGAAAAAAAAAACCATTTTCAGCAGCAAGCTAAGCCAAGCAAAAAAAGACAATAGAGAAGAGAAATGCTACAGGAGAGCCTTGGATTCCAATCTCAGCTGGATTCTTAACAACTGATGTGCTAATCTCTACTTGGATCGACTGACATTCCTTGCCAGTTTGGGAACATACCCCCTCATTTTTCTATTTTATAAGTTTACTGACATTAGTTATTTTTATTGACTATAAAAATAGTAAATTAACACAAAATTTTATAATATTGTAACCAATTATGTTTTCTAAAATAAAATGTTGAGCAATTAAAGAAAAATATACATAGTCATAGCTTAAATAACCAAGTGGTTTACGTATATGCACGTAAAAGTGTGTAGAATAGGATGTTCAAAGTTCAAAATTTAATAAAAGCTCTTGCTTCATTTATTCTTCCTCTAAAGCTGTCCTTCGTCATCTAACGGGGTAACATAATACGAAAAGATAAATGTTTAAAATAATATCAGTTAAAAGAGTTGAATTTATTCAAATAGAATACAGTAAAAAAATAAAAGGAACACTAAAAAAACATGGGTTTCATCAAAAAAAAAACATGGGTGAAAAAAAGTAATTAAATGAGATATAAAAATATTAAAATTATTGGAAACTTAATTACTAATCGTTAAGAATATCACAAAAAAATTATACTCCCGACCTCACTCAAGGCCTAGGGGAGAAATACTTTTATCATCAAATTATACTCCCGACCTCACTCAAGGCCTAGGGGAGAAATGTTTTATCATGATGATAAAAGTAGTAAATAAGGTTGCTAGAGTCTCTTCATTTTTATTTGTGTAACTAAAAATTGCATATCAAGCCCTAACAAATTTTTGTTGTTTTAGGTATAACTAGTGTTCTGGAGGCTTTAAGATAGTTGTTAGATATATTTAAGTAATAATATAAGAAAAAGGTTTCAATACAACTATATGCATTGAAATTTCAATGCATCCGCTTGAAAATCTCATTTATTAGTATTATTTTTGAAATTTTCTTTTATAAAATCATTAATCTATGTGTATTTAATCTATAATTTGGGGATTTTGGTACTTTTTAAATGACTAAACTACTCGTATTTTCAAAACTAAAAAATATATACACATTTCTAAAAATGGTAAACTTAGGATATATATTAAATACACTTAGATTAGAGTTTTATAAAATTTTCAAAAAAAAATAAAAAAAAATCTCATGTGTAGCTGGATGTATTGAAATTTCAATGCATTCAGTTGTATTAAAACGAACTCCATAATGTAAAGCAAATTCTAAAAGATGTAAGCATGGACGCAATAAAGGGAAGTAATCAAGTGATGCGAGTGGAATAAAATAACATAAACTAATCACAAAATACATAAAAGATAAAATAAATGAAATGTAAATACTAGGAAAAGCAAAAATTTGTGGCATATGGGCTTAATAGAGTTATTAAATGAGAGCATATGGGCTTGATCAAACTTTCACATGTTGATTGAATTTGGTTGATTAGGCTTAAGTCGTTTAAAAAATTATTCAACTTAGGTTGTATGGATTTTTTCATATCTTAATTAACTTGATAGACTTGATTGGCTTAATTATCAAGTTTAATCAAGTTCGACAAGCTTGATCAAATTTGTTGTTGCTTCATGATGTGACATGCAAATGAGGTGATTTGCAAATATACCCACTTAGTTTAATCATAATTGTAAATATGCCTACATAGTTTTTGAAATTGCAAATAACCCTACACAGTTTTACCATAATTATAAATATACTCATGCGTTATGACGCTGTAACTAGACCATTACAACGTGTGTATATTTGTAATTTTAAAAATTAAGTAAGTATATTTAGTTTTTGTAAATATACTCACATAATTTGTATATTTTTGCAAATTTACCAACGCTGTAACAGTGCAATAATGGCACCTTATCAACGTTATAACAAAATAGGTATATATGTAATTATGGTCAAACTATGTAGGGATTATTTGTAATTTCTGAAACTGTGGGTATAGTTGTGATTTTTGAATGACATCCCTAGTTTGCACTAAGAATCGTTAATGCAAATGTTGTCAGTACTGTTGCTGTTCTCAGCTAAGGCATGCTTGGACTGATGCATCTACATGTTGTGTCCTTCACGAATATTCCAACCAACAAAGTTCTATAGATGGAGGTCAGTGTATTCAGAATACAAATCTTTTATACCCTTTCCCCCCTTCCGATTTGGCACTTTAATGTTATTTTTTACTATTATCTATAATTTTAATTATGATCTTTCATCTTTTTACATATTTTTTTAAATTAACAAGAAATTCAAATGCATTTTATCCAATGCATCAATCCACATATGCTTTAGCTATAAAGCTATGTTATCGAACTCATCAATATCTCCATCACCCCCTTTTAACAAAGAAAATGGGCAAGTGCTTGCAAAATTTTCTACTTTTGTTGAGGCTCGATGGCAAGAACTGAAGAAATTAATGCGTCTGCTGTGGCTTTAGGTTTCTTCTATGGGGATTTCATTGGCCAAATTTTCACTTTCGTTGGCAATTCACCTCCTCTTTTTATCTCTCTCTTTTCCTTTTTTCTATAAAACATGATGCGCTGTCATTGTTTGGCGCATAATAACTTTACATGTAGGAGTGAAAAAGATGGCCGGTAATACCAGCTAAAGGTACGCTTAACCGCATTTCCAAAGCCTTTTGGCCAACTTTATATTTTAAGACCTAGCCTTCACTTTAATGCTTTGTCGGCCGTTCAAATTAAGATATGAATTGAATGTGTGCTTCAACGTATTACTAATTAATAAAAGCAAAACACTAATTAACCATAGTAAACTATTTTTTTGATTCTTTCATAGTAAAACATTATTAGATATGGATAAGCACAACAAATTTATTAAGACATGTTTACGAAGCATACATCACTGAAAATTTCATTTCTAACTCGAATTGTAATTTAGATTGAAAATTCAAATCAATTTCGAATATTTCAATAATGGGTCAATTCCGGAAATGGTTGACATGCCCAAACCCTATTTTTAATTCAAATTGGAGCTAAAATTTTTTAACTCATGCCTCAACATGTTTATACATAGTAACTTCACGGTAACCCTCAGATTTTTTTTCCATATTTAATTGGACGTGGATTTTAAGTTTCATTTGTAACCTCTTAAGGAGGTTGTACATGAGATAACACCATGTGTCCTAATACACTAAAAAGTAAAAACTAGCTTGACCTTTTAAAAGGATAAAAATATACAAAAGAAATTGGCTAGAAACGAAAGTAACATTGGCAATCTTATGCGGATGCGGGCGGGTAGCCCAAAATGATAATATTTTATTTTCATAGATGTTCAAGCCACATCTAGATAAGTTAATGATTTTTTATACATTTTTATTTAAAATAAAAATATGCATTTTTCACATATATAATTTTTTTATTTTGAAAATTCAAAATAAGAATATATAAATAACATGAAAATTTAAATTTTGGTAAAAAACTTATCCAAGTAGGCCAAGCACATCCATGGAAAATATAAAAAATTCCGGCTACTCGATTATTACCTGATACAAGGGCATTGGGCAATTGCATAAAGCTGCCTCCCAAAGAAGTAAATAAGACAAGAAACATGCAAAAACTAGATGGAAGGTAATCAATTATGTAAACTACCCTATCAAAAATAAATAAATAAATATGTAAACTACTCAATCTATAGCAAGAAGTATTGGTAGAAATTTTACGAATTTCAAATATTTTGCATCGTATAAACATTTTTATTTTTACTAATCATGGTAATAATTAATGCAAATGAACGGAGCAAGCCAATGTAGACGCGCTACTACATTTTTTCCTAACTAGTACCTACATCTATTTTTAGAATAAAGTTGGTTATGAGGAGCGATTCTAAAATTTACTAAAGATGCTTTACTCCTAAGCATTATTATGCGAAATACATTCATGGATAATTATAAAAATATTTAAATCTATTCACTTGTACATTAAAATATAATAATACTGTGAAGCTGTGACTTAAGATTTTAAGCCACAGGTCTATTTGCGTTGTGAACGCTAAGCAGCCCCTTTTCGTAACTAATAATGCAGCGAGTCCACATCACACTTGTTATTATTATGCAAGGAATTTGTATCTGAATCAATTTGTATTGTGCTTCCTTTCATATCAATTTGTAGTGTGCTTCTTCAGTGATTTTTTTTAAAGCTCTCTTAGATATTCCTCTGTTAGATTATCCTAATAAATACTTTGTAAATTATCTAAACAATGGAAATGGAGTTTTAAATAGTTTAAACGTTAAAAATGTAACTTTGAAATTGGTATGTAAATGTAGTATGAATGGGACTATGCAAATCTTTGATTTGAATGAAACTTTTCTTTAGTTAAATACATCTAGAAGTGGATTCAACATTATTAGAATTGAGATATATTTTTATACTACACAAAAAATTTTAAATTAAAACTTTTTACTCTCCACGACAACTTATTTTTTTAATTATTTCTTACTTTCTTCCTATATAACTACCATACTTTTCAATCATTTCAACACAACTACTCATACATCTAACCTATTTATTTTAACCTCTTTTTTTTTACTCATCATTATTACTCCTATCATATCACATTATTTTCTCACATGAGAAAATTTTTATACTAAAAATTTTGTATCAAAAGTTTTATCACTTCTCAAATATACCCTAACTATAATATTAAGGCTCTTTTATTTAATTTTAATTTGCCTTGTAGGATTAATTTTAATAGTGAGCTTATGGTACTGGAGTTGGCAAATGTCACGAGGGAGAGAAAAATTTTTCATTCACTCATATTTTTTTATTGTTTTTATACTAAAAATTTTGTATCAAAAGTTTTATCACTTCTCAAATATACCCTAACTATAATATTAAGGCTCTTTTATTTAATTTTAATTTGCCTTGTAGGATTAATTTTAATAGTGAGCTTATGGTACTGGAGTTGGCAAATGTCACGAGGGAGAGAAAAAATTTTCATGCACTCATATTTTTTTATTGTTTTATTAAGAATCTTACTTTATAATATCTTATTTTTCTACCTAAATTTTACATAATTAAGTTCATATCTTTACAAAATTTTCTTATATTTTTAGGAAGGAAAACTAGAACTCTTTATGCAGGAGACCATAGCTTTCATGTACAGGCACCAAACTTCATCCATCAGAGTCAATTCCCCTCCAAAAAGCTCTGAGTTGATCGTTGGTTTCATGCACTGATATCTTTTTGTGATTTTGTATTAATACATCATGACAGTTATAATTACAATCGGGCATAATCATAACCCTCACATCACAGAGAGAATCAGTAAATATTCTCACACTAAGGTGAATCTATAAATATTCCTACATCATAAAGAGAATCAATAAATACTCTTACACTAAGGTGAAAAGAGAATCAATAAATACTCTTACACTAAGGTGAATTTATAGACATCCCTAAATCATGAGAAACTGCAATTTTTGCTCTTTACCAAGAAGAGATTCGAGCAGCGGATCACCTGGCATCTTGTGGCCGCTTACCACCAAGGCAAGACCTTGGTGGCTTCATGCACTCATATTTGAAAAGTCAGAGAGATATGTAACATTTTCATGCACTCGTATTTGAAAACTCAGACAGATGCATAGGTACATAAATCTAAGGGCATGACTCATGAGTACCGATGTACCATTTACAGGGGCCCAAAAAGATTGTCCATCCAAGGCGTGGACAGCCAGGCCGATCCCCACCTGTGAAAAGCAAGATCGTGCATGGCGAGGGTTCCTGGTCGAGTAGCAGATGATGGCGACCCAGCATGTGTCGTCATGCTAGCCCACCGAGGCGGAAAAAAAAAAAAAAATCGTCCTGCAGCAGTCGGTTTGTTTCTTTCACATAAGCATTTCCCTAGCCAGGCAGACATGCCATTTTGTCTGTCATCCCTCTCACTCGGCCCGCGTTGATAATGCTCCGACGATGGACCACATGTCATTACAGTGAGCGCGAGGCACATGATTGTATTACCCACCGCCTTGTCCTTGATATATTCAGTAATTACTAATTACACCGGCCGAATTAAAGTATCCAATTGCACTGCTGGCTCATTAATGATATATGTTGACTCTAGATGGACAGTTCGATCATTTTAAAAGCTTTTTAATATAATCGGTTGTGCTAAATTTTCATGCAAACTTCTATTTTTTTCATTTAAAGTTTTTTAAAACCTAAACCATTCATAGCATTCATCCGTGTTTCATTGATACCAAAAATCTCATGTTTTTAACCCTTTTATATATTATATATTCATCTTTTTTCCAAATTTGGCAAAATTCACTTTCAAATGGTGTTAAATATTTATAAATAAAAGTTACAACCAAGCATTTTTCAATGATAAATATATAGCAAATGACGAATATTATGCACAGTTTAGTGTCTTAGAAAAATAATTTTAAAAATTAAGAAATAAGTGGTTTGTAGAAATTTCATGAATCCTAACGGTGAATACTCCTCTCAAAAAATTCACCATGAAATGAGTTGCATTTGACGCGATCCGTGAAATATATGTGGTAAATAAATTAATTTTCCGGCGATTTTTGTATATGTCCTCCCATAACTTTTTAATGTTGCATTTTATTCCATAAAACTATTATTTTGCTAATAGACCAGGCACTTTCTCCACAAAATCACCTCCGCTAACGATGATATCCACCCACCCCACTTCGACAATCGTTTGTGAGAATTCTTCCTGCATTCTATTTTGCATACTTAGAGGGGGTATGACGCAAATTTCCTCTGCGTTGCTAAAGTTTATTAATTCGCATTATTTCGTAAAAAAGAAAGCGCTAAGACATGTGGTTTTCTTTCAATAGTTGGGTTACTCGGTAGCTTGTTATTGGGTTGCAATTTTTGTTGCCAGGATTTAAGAGAAGAAAGGGCACTAGATCTGGTCGGAATTCGGATGTGTTGAAATCTGCTAGAGAAGAAAGGGAGGAGGGGCATTGGATCTGGTCAGATGTGTTAAAAGATCTGCCAGAGAAGAAAAGTGTCGTGCTAGACCTATTATTTGGAATTTTGAAAATCACCATATTCAAAATTGAAGAGGGACGCAGCAGATTGGTGGTAGAGATGGGAGTAACCCAAGTTCATGAATGCGAACTGTTGGATCATAGCTTTGGATTGTAATAAGAGCGGCCAGATGAGTTTTTTAATTTATGTTGTGCTAGCAGTGCACCGAGGCTGATACTCATGCAGGCATGGTTGAGTGAGCTATGAATGACTAAGGGCACTTTCGACAAAAAAAGAAGACTTAACGAGTGACTGCCTTCAACTCAAAGCTACCAATGATCAAAGATATGTCTACAATTATGGTTAAACTATATAAGATTATTTGCAATTCTTAAAACTAAATAATCGTATGAACAATTATGGCCAAACTAAATGGTTATATTTGTAAATTACTTTAAAAAATTTGAATCATTTGACATATTTAAAACATCTTGTCATATTATGCTATACAAAACAATTTTCATTGGAAGCTAATATTTTTTTAAAATACCATTTTTATTATAATTATAAAAGTAGTATTTTTTTTAAAGTGAGCTTTGCTATGAACTAGCCATGAGAGTTAGTCAATTCAAGTCTATGAAATCAATTCTAGTTGAGCTTGGAGCGAAACTCCAGCAAGACTTCTTTTTTACTAGGAGCAATTTCGGAAACAGGTACAAGACTTGACAATTCAAAATTATCTTGTTCCTCCTTTTATAGGATTGATAAGACCATTAACAAAATATTACATAACTAGCCAACCCCAACAAAGTTTTAGCTAATTAGCCAACCCGACATTTTATTCGTAACATTCCTATATGTCTAAAATCCAACATGGTCATCCAAGTTGAGAGTTGAGAGGTGCTGTCGATTTGTGACCACTCTTGAGTTAGTTGTGTCATAGGACTCGGTGAATTGTTTCCTGTCTTTTGGAAGGTTAAGTGGAACAGGGGCGTGGCGCGGGGAAAGGATGGGTGTAAGCACATATGACTTCATTCTGCGCCCTACCTAGTTTCCTTTGTGTTAAACCCTTGTCACTCTAGGCTCGTGATAAGTTGTGGGAGGTGGCGCTATTTTGAGTTGCTTCCTGTGGCCATGTTTGATAATACTCTGAGATTTACAAATTTATCCATCGCCTCCATATGACCGCCATTTGTTGCTGCTCTCAATGACAATTAATGATAGCTTGTAAGCTTGCAAAATCACCTCTCATCCAACATCCATTCATAACTTATTTAAACATAATCATTAATAAGTAAATAAGGGCATGCTTCTATGTCACCGGGTTACATAGAAATAATTTCATGTAACCCCCTTTTATTTTTTAGATGTTGATAATCGATGCAAAGTTCAATCCATTCATTGTGTTTAACATAATTTATTTAGCCAAAAAACTAAGTTTCATCCAAATCTAATATGTGCATAGGCCATATTTACTTAAAAATAAGTACATTCATGTGTAAATTATGGAAAACGGTTAGATCCATTTACATATATATTAGAATGTAACAATACTTTATAGGATCATTTATTTACTTAGTAATAATATTTTAGATGGTTTAGATGTTGAAAATGCTACTTAAAAATCGATATTTAGTATTAAATTATTTTATTACTTTGATTTTACATGTTTATAAAGACAAATGAAAGGATATTCAAGATAATATAAGTGTTGCTAAATACAATTGATAGATTGGATTTTTTATCAACCATCTCGATCTTAAAAATGGATGATGTTACATAGAAAGAAGGTTTCAGAGAAGCATCCTCAAAATAAATATACATGGATAAATATTATAAATAATTTAAACTTTAAAATTAAAAATAAGTATACGCAGGGAGCCTCTCAACCTACATAAAGTAATGATCATTAGACGCCCTTCTCTGTCTTCAACGGGGAAGGTTGGCAAAATCCAAGGGGACATTTGGTAATATGTAAAATTATGAGATCGTGGGAAATGATGAGAAATAGAAAAAAGAATATTTTGAGAAATGTGTGATTGATAAAAAATGATAGGAGTATAGTTAGAATAAATAAGTTTATTATATTTAGTTGGTATGGAAAATGATTGGATATAGAGATAAAAATAAAAAAAATAGTATGATTGATAGAGCAATAATTAACTTTCAAAAACCAAATCCTAAAAATTTCCCATGTTACCACACTTGACGACAACCAAGCGTCCGCCAAACACAGCATGAAAATTACAAATGACCACGGAACAAATACGTCAAAACAAGATTTCTGGATGAGCGGGTAACTTTTGTACTTTGGCTGCAATATGGTCCAAGAAAAAGACACGTCGAGCCATCGACCGTGGGAGACTGATGCGCGTGTGGGGTCCATCTTGTGGTGCAATAATGCGAGTCCTGACATTTCCTTTTCAGTGCCGACGAGGGCCAATGGGGAATTTGGGATACACGGTTGACACGATGCACGCGATTTCCATGATGCGGTGGGCGACCGCGACGGCACCTAATAACGTGACCAAGTACAAGTCGAATAAGAGCCTCTTTGGCGAAGCGTACGTAGGCATCAAGATTCCATTGGAAATTTTTAGCAACCGCTGACTTTTACTAAATTTTATTTTAATTTTTTGTTTAGAGTTGCGGCACTGAATGATAATTCGGTTAGAAATGATTTAGTGCACACCATTGAACTTAGTTTTAGTGTATCCCTTGAAATACACAAATATATTTTTTTTAAAATTTTTATATTTATGCAGACCGAATGTCAGAGAGACATATATATATATATATATAGTTTTTATATGTTTTTGAAAGTGATGTAATATAATAAAATTAATAATGATGAATAAAGAGAATAAAATTAAAATTGATAAAGTAATTATATATATAATTGTAGAGAAATTATTGAAAAGTATAATAGTTACGTAGAAAGATGAGGAAAAATAATTAAAAATAAAATAATTATGGAGAATAAAAAATTTTAGCCTGAAAACATTTCATAATTACTGAAAACACAAGTTCAAAACTTTTAAAACCACGAGCAGCGTAGAAAAACTTATGGCTGAATAGTTCTTACGCCATTTGGAAATAGAGTTTTTTTTTCCCTTTCTGGCATTTGCATTTGATTCCCTTCATCCTTTTTTGAGGGGTTAATTTTCAATATACTCACTATATTTGCTCTTAATTATGAATATACCTATTAAGTTTGAAAACTTTTACATATACCCACTAAGTATATGTGAAATTTCATTCATACCCATTCTGTCAGGAGTAATTAAAGATTGCCTTTGTCCATCATATGAAATGTCCAAAATGCTCCTTATTATCTGATGATAATAGTCATTTAACTATGATGAAAGTTGAACATTATAATGAAAACACATCTAATGTAAGAGAAAAGCTAGATAGAATGAGTTTTAATGGTCTGTATATTGCACAAATCATAGTAAATGTTGGATTAATTAGTGGTATTTTGGGATTTTAAAATTATTAAACGTTTATAACTGTCATAATGAGCATATTTGAAATTCAAACATACTTAGTGGGTATATATGAAAGTTTTCAAACTTAGTGGGTAAATTCGTAATTAAGGGCAAATGTGATGGGTATATTTGAAATTAACCCTTTTATAATTCTATAAATTTGAACTATGATCCTCATAGCACCGAGATCAATTACGGACCATAAAACGAGTTTTCTTTATTTTTCCATGTTATTTTTATTCATACGCAGATCGTGCCCATATCTTCCTCCATGTAAAATTTGGCATTTTTTAAAATTTATTTGATACTTTATTTGAATTTTAAAATGGGTAAAATGGGTTTTTGAAATTTAAAATAAAATATCGAATAAAATTGAAGATATAAGTAGGGCCTATGTGTGATTTTAAAAAATTTCAATAAAGTTTTGAAAAATAGTTTTATGGTTACACGCAATTTGCGCAAACTGCATATGGCTGTAAAGGATCAGAGTCCATCGTGAGAAAGTGAGAAAAAATTGTTTTGGGAGATGGTATTAGAAAATGAAATATTTTTTACAATCATGTGATTGATGGAAAACGACAAGGACAAGGTTGGAATAAATAGGTTTGACAGAGGGCAATTGGTAAAAAAAATGATTAGAATATAGAAACAAAAGTCGGTAAAAAAATAATTAGAATATAAAAACAAAAGTAAAAAAATATGGTTATTATTTAAGGGATGATTGTCCTCGGAATCCATGCTCTGACACCATGCACTCGGCTTTTGTTAAATCATCAAATTTTTAGCTTCCTCGGAAATCCTGACACTGCTATTGGTAGGGTGTATTTTAAAAAACAAAGTTTATAAGCAAAATGTTTTGCAAAATTAAGAATCGGCGTAATTTTTTGCAGAATTACAAAAAGACGACACGGTAAGTTCAAATTACCACTTATTGGCCCGCTACTTTTCGTTCGAATCTGGTAAGGGTTCTTGAATGAAAGGCCCAAACCTGAAGCCTAGATATCATCAGTAGAGTGCGTCCTGGACTCTGGATGGAATGACTAATGAAAAATAAAGGTGGAAATAAAGCTTTGAGTCTGACTAGACTGCATTGATATTCTTCATAGAAGGGACGCCTCTAATAATGGAGCTAAGTTGAAGAAAAGGGTGAGAAATTAGAAAGAAGAATAAAGCATGATTATTGATTCCATTTCTTTGGACACATTGCGCTTTCGGTGTTTGGGTCTAGTGGAATCAGATGCTTTTAGTCCAAGAAGAACTGATATAGACAGGGCCCATTTTAAAGATTATGAATTATAGACAAGGTGTACAAAGTATTGGCTTGTTTCTTCAATCCATTAAGAAATGTCTCGCTTATGCGCGTTTCAACTGATTCAATTGTGAATTCCACCAAAAGAGGTAGCTGCAGGCTCCCGAATCTGGATTCGACTGCAACCATGACTCTTCTTTAGCACTTTTTCTCTCATTATTCTCCTTACTTCCGCCATGCCAGCCCAATTACCAACCTCAGCATGTATCATTGAAAGCAATGTGTAGTTTGCTGCATTTTCTGGTTCTGAATAAATCAGGTGATATGCCAGCTTCTCAGCCACTTCGAATTTGCCATGAACCCTGCATGCGGAAACTAAAGAACTCCAAATTTTTGGGCTCGCTTTAATGGGCATGTTGCTTATGACTTCACAAGCATCTTCAATCTTGCCAGACCGACCGAGAAGATCAATGTAGCAGGCGAAGTGCTCAACACCCAGATTCATGTTTTTATCTCTAATGGCATGACTGAAGAGTTTCTGCCCTTCGTCAACTAGGCCAGCATGTTTGCACGCTGCTAAAACAGAAAGCCATGCAATTTCGTCAGGCTTAATTCCTTGCTTTTGCGTCTCGTGAAAGAGCTGCAATGCAGTGTAGCCAAAACCATGGAGACCATAACCTGAAATCAGCGTGCTCCATGTCACAGAATCCTTTGCGGGCATCTCTTCGAAAACTTCTTGTGAAGCTTGAAGACACCCACACTTTGAATACATATCAATAAGAGAATTCCCCACAAAGATCTCCCTAAACAAGCCAGATTTTACAGTGTAGCTATGGATTCCTTGTCCATGGCTAACTGACAGCAGCCTAACACAGGCCTCAAGTACTACTAGTACGGTAATATAGTTTGGTTGAAGGCCCTCCCTCCGCATGCGATTGAAAAGACTCATTGCATAAACACAGAATCCACCGTGAGAGAAGCTTCCAATTGCTGAACTCCACATGACAACATCTCTTTGATTCGCTCTTTCAAAAACAAGGAATGGCTCCCTTGATGCTCCGGATTTGCAATATGCATCAATCAAAGTTACATTAACATCAGGTTCCATATCAAAACCATGGCGAAAAGCATAGCCATGAATTTGTTTTCCATATTTAAGAACCCTTAGTTCTGCACAGGATGGCAGAAGAGTAACTAGAGTCACTCTATTCGGCTTAATGCCCTCGATCTGCATCGCTCGAAAGGCATCAAATGACACTGCAAACTGCCCATTTGCAACACAGCCATCGATCATTACAGTCCAAGAAACCACATTTCTCTCCGGCATCCTTTCAAATACTCTCAAAGCTGAATGCATATCACGGCACTTCAAATACATATCAACGAGAGCAGTCGACAGAAGCACTGACATGTCCAGCATTCCACCAGAGACCATGCGGGCATGGATTTCCCTTCCCAGACTCAAATCGCCCATCTGGCTACAACCTGTAACAACACTGGCAGTGAGCTCAGGAGATGCCTCAAAACCTGAGTATAGCATTTCTTTAAATGTTCCAACCGATTCCAGAAGATACCCGTTTCGTATATAGCACATGATCATCGAATTCCATGAGACGGAATCTTTCATAGGCATAGAATCAAATACCTGCCGAGCTGGTGCCATGCGACAGCATTTTGAATACATTGAGAGGATAGAATTAGCAACAACCTGGTCAGCAGAATGACCAGTTTTGAGGAGGATGCAATGGATCTGAATTCCGAAAGGCAGAAACTGAGTATGAGAGGAGGCTTTCATTAGTGAAGGGAGGAAGGAGGAGTCGCCACGGATTCCAACAGAGTGCAAGTGTTTGTAGAAATGGAGGGCATCTTCAAGAAGTCCTTGGGAGACCAGCTGTTTAATTTTGGCGCTCGTGGTTGAGAGGGAAGTTACTGCAGTTGCTGTAAATGATCTGATGTGCGTGTGCATTGCACTAGCTGCTGCTAGTAACTACAACATAGCAGTTGGATTGCAGAGGCGGGAAAAAACAGTTGCGGAGTCCATCTTGTTTTGGAGAGAGCTTTTCATGCTCGAGTTGAGCTTATGCTCATGCATTAGAGCCAGTGCACAGCGTCCAACCAAGAACATGTTCTCGGCCACTGGCCGAGTGAAGCCAAAATCAGTTGGCTAGGCTCTTCACTACTTTTCAACAGCAGTTTTTAATATTCATTTATTTTTGTATTATTTACGGTGGCTTTTTATCAAAGGTGTGTAGGGCAAAACTTTTGATGAAAAGTTTTGAAGAGTAAAAGTTGTCAAATGATGTGATATGATAGGGGTAATAATGAGTAGTAAAAATAATAAAGTTAAAATAGATAAGTTAATTGTGTGGATAGTTGTGTAGAAATGATTGAAAAGTATAGTAGTTGTATAGGAAAATGTAAAAAAATAATTAAAAAATATAATAATTGTGGAGAGTGAAAAATTTTAAATTAAAAAGTTTTAAATTGATATTTTTTAACTATTGTCAAACATACCCTAAAAAAAATGTCAGTTTTATTGCCCATTTTGCAAAAGTACCGGCGTTCATGAACTTTATTTGCAGAAAACATCTCAGTTGCCAGTTTTAACTGACTTTTAGGATTATCTAAACATAACTAAAGCAATATCATAATATATACTTCTGTATCTGGTTCCGCTGATCTCGATGGCCATCAGTACGGAGAATACCAATCTAAGGGGATGTTTGGATAGGTGTAAAATGATGAGATTGTGGGAAATGGTGGGAAATGAAAAAGAGAATTTTTTGAAAAATGTGTGATTGATAGGAAATGATAGATGTATAGTTGAAATAAATAGGGTTGTTGTATGTAGTTGGTAGGAAAAATGATTGGAATGTAGGAGTAAAAGTGGAAAAAACAATATGATTGATAGAATAATAATTAGCATTGGGAAACGAAATACCATGGAAAAACCATGGTTCCCATGGTTACACCTATCCAAACGTCCCCTAATTGCGACTTTTCTACGAAATCCGAAGTACAGCCATTAATGACGAATGCTTTTGCAAATAGAGTTTGTAAGTAGTCACGCTCCTGCAGAATCACTGGTTATAGACAGGAATTATAAAATAACCAACATGAGGAGACGAATGTAAACAATCATTTATTTGAAGTTCTATCGAACTTCAGTTTTTACTACCATCTTAGACATCTCAAATCCATTAATGCCACATTAATTATTTATTGTCGTTGTGCCCACCAAATTCTATCAGATCTTAACAAATATGCGACTTGTTCAAGTGCAATTAATCCCACGGTAGATTTCATACAATATTTTTAGATTTTTTAAAAATTTTCATAAACATGTTTTAAAAAATGTATTTAATCGATATACCAACTTTTACTATTTTATAATCTTTTTAAATATTTATTTTTTATTTTAAAAACCAAATGGTATTATAAAATGGTAAAACTTAATACATGAAAATATGTTTATGAAAAAAGGCAAAAATAATAAATATTGTATGAATGCTGCTAGTCGCATGTGAACAGCTCTCATCAAATATCGATTTTGAATCGGTATCTTCCTTTAAACTCTATTAAACTTATTAGTCGCTCTTTTCAAAACAATTAAATCCTATCAATCTCATCATCTAGTCGTTGGAGATTCAGTTGCTAATTTACTGCTTATTGTCGTGGTGTCAATCCAACTTTATCATACCCCCATCAAACATAAAAACAATGTTCTTGTGACTCTTCTAATAGACTTTGTTGACTCGACCTTATAAGATGAGGCTTTTGAAGCTAATCATCATCTTTATCCGATCAATGGAAGCTCATCATCCACCAAGTTAAAATGGATCTTTCGAACCTAATCAATCCTTCATACATCTTGATTATCTCAAATCATTTTTTCCTTATCCCAAATTTGCAAAATATTCTTACTAGTGGTTCTCAAACCATTTAATCCTATCAGCTCACTCATTCCCTACTAAACCCATCAAACATAATTGACTTAATCAATCTATGAAACCCATCAACCATATAATTACTATGTTTAAAAAATTATAAAGAGTTATGTTGTCTAATGTAGAGCAATAGATCCATACTATTTGGAGTACTCTGCAAAGCAAAATATTATTCCCACCTTTTTTCTTTTTTTTACCCCCAGGATGGAGGCTAATGCCCGGCTTTCAACCCCGGATATCTTTCACACGCACACGCTCAAATACACACAGTAGCACACATGTCAAAATAGTCCCTTCAAGACTCAAGCCGAGCGTAGCCACGAAAAGAAAAACAAAACCAAACAAACAGGCAAACAGTTATAAAGGTTGCAAAAATGGAAGAGATGGGGTATCATCTCACGAGCAATTTTATTTGTCACACTGCAATAATATTTTCATTCAGGGTTCCAACTTTAGCAGACGTAGAGATAACCGGAGGAAGTAGGCTCTCTCCCTTCAAAAGCGTTCTTCTTCCATTGCTTTTAAGATCCCTCACCCATGACCGCAGCTTCCCAAACTTGGCTCTGGAAGGTTTTTTGGAATTAACGGCCAGAAAGTCTGCTGCATTGGGGGAAGAAGATTTCCATGCCTCTGCCCGCCGCCCTGTCTTCCTGATAGCTTCTGTGATTGCCAGCCTATCGACGTAGCCCATGACTGTGATCTTGCTCGTTTTCGCGTCGATCTCTAAGCAAGTCACCCCTGCAAAGGAACCAAATTCTAGTGAATGATTCAAAAATCCAACAACGTTAGAGAAAACTGCAGCGCTTGTGGAACCAAAAACAACATATATATGCCTTTGAGCCTGTGCAAAGCCTTGCGGACCGACTTCTCGCATGCCTTGCAGTGCAGACGCACCTTTAACTCAATCACCTGCATGCATGTTTGATCATGCAAACAATTCAATAAACTATAGGATCGGATTTATTTTCGATTTATTTGAATAACATATTCCAAAGTAGAATGTTGACGGAAACAGACTGAATGATCGAGAAGAACACATCACCTCCATTAGATCTGAACGGGGGAGAGTCGGGTGATAGCTACCTAATTATTTCTATATGATCCATGTGTGTGCGTGTATATATATATATATATATAGAGAGAGAGAGGTCCTTTGAGTAAAACACAAGACTGAGAATGCTATATAAAAAGGGGAAAAAAAAAAAAGCGAAATGATGCATTTTCATGATGAGTTACGCTCCGTTTGCGTTGTACGTGGGTGAAGTTAGAAAAGCATCGTATGATTGAAATTAGTCGCGTGCTTTGAAAAATAGATTGTTAGATTGTAGGAAATTGTGGAACCTGGTCCAAACAGAGCATTTGGGTGGGGTTATTGGGGGCACCGACCAAAACTAAAAGGAGATGAGAAGAGCGGCAACTAGATCTTTATGGTATTCTTATAAGTTTGTATGTCCGTGATGATGGCTGTGGCTATCATTTTGGATATGTGGTTGATGAGGATGCTGCCCCAGTCATGATGCTTGGGCTGCACTTAAAGAGTCGAGACCACGGCTGCCTCCCCAAAAGAATCTCGATCTTAATAGAAATGTGGCAGAGACATCATGACATAAGCAAAGGCTGGCAGTTGGAGTTGGCCATGTGAAAGGCTATTCAGATAACCCTTTTTGCAGACTTAGGGCTGGGCTGGGCTGGACTGGCCTAAATAAAAAAATAAAAAGGGGGCATTTTGTGAAAAAAGTGTCAGGTAGGAAAGAAGGAAAAAAACATCTTCGTCTTTTTGCTTTCCCACTTCACCCCAATTTCATTTCACTTGCACTCTCAAGTGCAAATGGCTCCATGTAATTTTTTTTAAAAAAAATCTCCATCTTTTATTCTTTTTTTTTTTCGAAATTCGAAACAGCGTGTATTATTTTTATTGAATAAAAATAAACAACTTTTTTGTCCCTATGAATTTGTTCCTTTGCATGGATGGATGAAACTTGGCGTTGACAAACATCTTCTGATTTCTGAATAAAATGAGATCCGCTTGAGCCTATTATAAGGGATTATGTACCAGGATTTTCTACCTTAATTCTACGAATAGGCAAGACGGATCTGTATCCACGTCGGGAAAGAAATCTTTTTTTCTCAGTGGTTGGTTTCAGGTATTCGCGTTCTGCTCAGTGCCAAAACATTTTTCGCTCCTGTTCTGTTCCTTGGAGATAGAGGAATCCATTCGCTGCTATTAGAAATGATTGCTTCAGATGAAAATTCATTCAGTGACTGGAATGGATATTTCCAATTCGAGTATGGAATTGAGTAGGAGCATCCCTTTGAAGACTGCGTTGATTCTGCTGGAAGATTGACAATTTCAGTATTTTCCATCGTTTGTCAGCACTGTTACGAGATGTGGGGATTTGGGAATTCGCTAATTTAAGTCGCTCAGCTGGGTAACTAGCTGGGATTGGAGACTTGTGTGCTATGGAACTGGATAGGTATTGCCGAATCCAGTGCGTCTCAGCTGAGTATTTGATATGCACATGGCTGGGTATGGCAGCCTTTTGAATTGCCGCAGATGAGTGAGGACAGTTTTGGAGAGAATGAGAACATTCTGAAATTAAGAAGAAAAAGGAAAAGTCATCAAACTCCTTATATTGGCCTTTGGCAGCAGAGGGGCTAGGGCTGGTTTCCTGGAAGTAGGTCATGAGAAATGCTTGCATCAAATTCATGACTAAGAAATCTCTTCATCGAAAAATAAATAAATAAATTGAGTGACTAAGGGTCTCTTCTAAGTGGGAACTTTGCTGTATTTGCGATGTTGTCTCAATCAGGCATGATTTGATGCAATACACCAGGTATACAAAGAAGTCTACTTGCAAATGGGAGATTCTTTATCAGATATAACGAAGATATCGCCTGATCAGCATATCTGGATCGAGTATGTTCAGCTTTTACTTGTATTTCATTGAGTTCATATCACGAGCCTTGCAAGAAATTATTTCAGATCATATCCTAAATTTCATCAACGAGCCGTTCTGTTTTTAGGGAACAAGATTCAATCAAGAGGAGAGTGGTTGTAGAAGATGATTTTTCGTGGTCTATATCCACACAAGCTTCAGTTAAGTCTGGGAGCAGCAGTGGAGGGAAACTACGTTATGTAGGAGGGGTTGATTTAAGCTTTGCAAAGGAGGATCCTGCTCTGGCATGCGCTGCACTTGTAATTGTAGATCTTGATATCCTGGAGGTGGTCTATGATGATTTCAGCATAGCTAAACTTCAAGTCCCATATATTCCGGGTTTCCTTGCCTTTAGGGAGGTCCAATCTTCCCACTCCTCTGAAGTATTGTCCTCCACACTGATTATTGTTTGAGATGGAAATTCTGATAATGCTCTTCTTCCTGTTATGTTAGGCTCCAGTTCTCTTGGCGCTATTGGAGAAGATGAAAAAGCATTCTCATCCTCTGTATCCCCAGGTGCTTCCTTCAATTTCAAAGAACCTGATTGCAATAGTAGCCATATGAGTCTGTAATCTGGGGTCATTGTTTTGTTGTGCAGGGAATTTGGGGTTCTTATTTGGAACTCTTGCGAATGTTTAATTAACCTTCAAGGTTAACAGCTTAGGGTTGGTGCATGAGAAAATGGAGAAATTGTTCTTTATCCGTTTTGGTCAAATAAATTTCTCACCTAATACTATGCTGTCTGAAGAGTTTTTAATTGTATCTTTATCTGTTTTGGTCAAATAAATTTCTCACCTAATACTGTGCTGTCTGAAGAGTTTTTGGCTTTCTGCTTTGTAATTTTCACCTGTCTATTAGCTAACTTGAGCACATTTTCCTGCATGAATGTCAACAGCTATTGATGGTTGATGGAAACGGATTATTACATCCTCGAGGCAAGTGTTTCCTAGATATCTTTTTCATATGGGCATTTTTTTCCAATACAAGATATGAGGTACCTTTTCGTATGGGCATCCTTGTATTTGCCGCTTTATAGGGTTTTCAGGGAAAACAATTGAGAACTCCAGAAGAGAGTGCATGCACTTTGTTCCATCATTAACGATCAAATGAGCTAGCATAGAAATTGTGCAGGTTGTGGTTTAGCTTGCCATCTTGGGGTCATGGCTGATCTTCCTACTATCGGGATTGGGAAAAATGTGAGTCTATCCATCTTAATTGTTTTGATGATTCAAGTGCATGTTAAACCATTTGGGTAACATCTACCTATGTCATGTTTGTTACAGTGATTTGGTTATTCTTCTGATTGTATTATACAGAAAGCATTTTGCTATTTTATTTCCTTTTCTTGGTTTCCATTTCAAGTCATTAAAGAGTTGCACCTCTTGCTTCTGTCAGTTGCATCATGTGGATGGCCTCACTTTAGCTGAAGTGAAAAAACTTTTTGAAGCAAAAGATACCTGTTCTAAGGATTTAATTGCTTTAGCTGGGAACTCTGGGTGCATTTGGGGAGCAGTAAGTTTTGTTGGTTTATGCATGTTAATTTCAAAGGTTATGGTTTTGAATCCCAAATCTCTGCAGGCAATGCGGTCTACTTTAGGTTCTTCAAAGCCAATATTTATATCAGTCGGACATCGTATATCCCTCGATACAGCTATCAAAGTCGTTAAAATGTGCTGTAAACACCGGCTGCCAGAGCCTGTCCGCCAAGTAAGGTTATCACCTGCTTAGCAGCTCTCTAGTGTATTCCGTATGGGTTCTTGCATTGTGAGATTCCAATTTTCAACGTATTAAGGCATTTTGGAAACATATGCAAATTGGGATTCGTTCATTTGGAGTATCAGTACACTAGGCAGTTTGCTGATTTCTGTTTATTCTCGCCACTGCTCAAGGAACTGTCTCTGATGAATCCCTACTTACCTTCTCCTGTTCTTCTCTGGCTCTCTTTTACATTTTGCAAATACAGGCTGATATAAGATCAAGAAGTTATCTCCAAAAGCGTACCACTACAATAAGCCTTGCCCAATGACCAGTCATCAACTGAATCAACTGAAAGCGCATTTACAATACCACTCTAAGACTTTTTCGGGGGGAAAAAAAAAAAAAGAGAATACCACTCCAGAATCCAATTACCAGCGTGCCACCAACAACGTCAACCTCTGATATTTGGTAACTTTGGTTTTTGTATAGCATGTTCAGACAACTCATCCTGTTTCAGCGTTTAGTTTCTACACGCCAAGAGCGCTCACAGAGATTGTTTATGATAGGATCCATGCGGTGTGGTGGGTGAGCTGGCATATCTGGGTTGGTGCGGTGCCTATATAAGGCCATGTAAATGCTGAAGTGGGTGTGAAGAAACTCTGTTCTGAACTTGTCCGAGTCGTTTTTCCTTTTCATTCTCTATTTCTTCTCCGTTGTTTCTAGTTCTCTGTTTTGATTCAATAAAATTGTATTTCAGTTCCTGCATTTCATTCAATTCCTAACAGTTTATTTTCCTGGCGTCTTCCTCATGTGGCGAAAGACGTGCACCAGTTTGACTGTAAATCAAGTTCTTGGAATTTCTACCAAAATCACTATTGCTAGTGAGATTTTTCTGCATCTTCTTTTCAGCATGCAATCTTGACGGCCTTGATTACTATACTTGGAGCCCTCGTAGCTGATCCACATCAAAAGCTCCAGCCTGTTCATCTTGCCATTTTCACAAAAGGATGTATCGTGAAAGTATAACTCTGCATCAGCCTGTATGCATCTCTGAAAGTATAATTCTGCCATGGGGAAAGAAATACTGAGGTTTTACGGGGCAATTGAAAATTGCATGCACTAATTAATTGCTTAGTGCTAATGGACTGTCGACGGATAATCTGCACTCCCATTTTCCGCTTAGAATTTTGATTGGTGATTGATGATCTGCAATCACGTAGTTCCTTATAGCATTTGTGGACTGCATTCGGTTGCTCCATATATCGAAATAATATGACACCACAGACCAACAATTGCATGAATTTGTAATTTAAGTATGCAGGTAAAGTCAGGTCACAAAATTATGTATGACCTCGTTCCATGGCAACGAAATCCATCCTGCGATATTCAAATGATATGCATGCACCTTCTTAAATAGAAAAGCAAATTCCCATGACCCAACTCCTGCCAAAGAGGCCCCTTTGGCAGGTTTCGATGGCACCTTCAGCCAATTCAGTGCTTCTGACTTTAAGAAGGTACGACAACAGAATCAATCTCAGAGAGAGCAGGTTCTTAGTAGAAAGAGTAATCGCATGGACCATGATACTGCATGCCATCTAATGAAGTTCGGGAGATTATCTTGTTATCTCAAATAATAAACAACAGGTATACAATATTGCGCTCGTGACATTTAAGGAAATAATGTATCGGCCTGCCAGAAGCTTTTGTTAAGTTACACCAACGTCACAAACATAGCCACATAAATTTTGAAAATTTTCAAAAGCAAAAGCAAAAACAAAAACAAAAACTCTGGTTTTAAGGTCTGAAAATTCACAGAAACGTCAACAAAGTGAAGAACAGGCCTACCATCAAACTAAATGTAACTTTACCAGAACAATGGAGTCTATAGCTATCACTGGTAGTTTCTGGCTCAATCATGATTCGAAAGATGCAATTCCCAGTTGAGGGGTTTGACCTTGTGATGATGGAAAGATTGGGAAACCTGCATGCACTGTCCAACTGATTGAACTTCTGGTAGTAACTGTTGAATGCATAAGAGATGTTCCCTCGTGTATCCAAGCCCTCACATGACGTCCCATATCCAAGACATGTACAATCAGCATTCTCGCATGCATACTGCACACTTGGTGCCACTTGTGGGTCATCAATGTTTGCAGATGGAGAAAGCACACACCACTTTGCACTCAGGTATCTTACATTCCTTGCTGGCACCAAAGATCCTGAGTTATTTGTCCCCAGATTCAACTGGTATTTGGGCATTCCATCAAAGAAAAATATACCCCAGTGACGCTCAAAATTCCCTGGTGCAATGCTCTTCTCATCCTCATCGATCAAGCTAAACAGGTAGGCATCAAGGGGCCCAGACCGCATTGGGGTTCCCTTTGAGATGCGGTTCATGAAACCTTGATTGAATCGTTGAGCATATTTCAAATTTGCATTCCTGTCTCCATCAGTAGGCCACCCAACTTCCCCAATGATAATAGGCAAATTCTGATAGCCATTCTTTCTTAATGCCCACACAAGTGTGTCATGGTTAGCATCAAACACATTGTTGTAGATGGTCCCACCATCATTTATGGGAGATGATGTACCATCAAAGAAGGCATAGTCAATAGGGAAGGACGGATCACTGTAGAGGCTTATGAATGGGTAGATGTTGACAGTGAAGGGAGCTGCATTGTCACTGAGGAACTTAATGATGGTGATCATCAGGTCATGTATGTTAGAGCGGAAGTCGCCACCTGACGGGAGGCTGCTTGATGACTCATAGACATCAGCATTGAGAGGGATGGTGACTTTCACACGGCTGCTAAGGGCAGCCTTTATGAGAGCTGCTTGGACATTTTGAAGAGCAGGTAATGTAGTGTTGAGGAAGCTTCCATTGTAAGTTGACAAGAAAGGTTCATTTCCAACAGCTACATACCTTTCAAAACACAAAGCTAGTTTGAGAAGATGCTCAAGAGCATACATGCTATGCCAATAGTTACACCAAAAAAAAAAAAAAAATCCCGATTATATGAAATCTAGTTTTTTACAATTCTTTTAGTTGAGGTTTTCTTTTAATCATAAAAACAAGCAGTAACAGAATTGTAAAGTCCAGCAAAAAATGATTTGAGCAGGTCATTTCTACAAGATATGAACTTTAAAAATGCATTTTAGCTCAAAGACAGGATGTAATTTCACTTGTGTGCCACTTGGACACATTCAAACCAAAGGATTACATTTTTTAGTAATTTTCTCTACAAAAGACACTGAACAACAAAGACGTACACAACCAAGCACCAATAGCAAGGACAAATTATTAGAAATACATTTCCTTGAAAGATGTTCTGGCACAGGATGTTAAATATTCGGGTAGTGGCACTTGGAAGAATTAGGTTATAGGAATTGAATCCTTGCCTAAAAGTTATATTCCACTTTCATGGGCAGAGTCAGAGATGACTTCAGTGACTGTATAGCAAAGAGTTTGCCAAAACATAATAGGATAAAGTGCACAGCCCGGGATTTGAATACAGGGACCAGAAGTACAGACAGAAGCAACCATTAGCTGGCGTGAGAAATCAATTCAAAACCTTGCTACTCGACTCATAACATTCTTAAGACAGCTACATACAGGAATAGTAGTTGCAGCTCACATAGCCATCTCCCAAAAAAAAAAAAAAAAAAAATTCTATTTTCCTTCTCTAAATTGAGAAAGAACCCAAGCAGGTATCATGATGGCCTGTTTTGAAGCATCAATAAGAAAGAAAGTTGATTGCACATAAGCAGCTGAGTATAAGCTGCTCCCAGAATGCTTATAAAAAAAAAAAATTCAAAAAAAAAAAAAAAACAACAACAACGACAATAACTGATCCTGATTGCAACATAATGCTAAGGTGATAGTTCCTATTTATTGGAATTTTAACTCATGTCTGTACTGAAGATTTCTCACTATATCATCTATCATCATTAATATCGACAAGCATTTTATATAACTAATTTCTTTTTTGTCCATTTTACAGTTTGTACACAGCCAGATGCATTAGTTACTTTTAAGTTGAGATACGCGAGCCTAACTGTTGCATGCAACTAAGCCTACATTCAGAAGAGGAGAAAAAAAAATCTAACCGGAGCTAAAGCCACCAGAAGATTTTCAGAAGTGACATTTGTCAGCACCCAATGTAAGTTTGACATGCCAGAATCAGGGAACAAAATTATAGCAAGATCAAATTATCCACAACAACATGAAGCAAATACAGCAACCCAAGCATGTTTTTGCAAAGCCATTTACCAAATCATTTGCACAGTAAAAAAGTTGCATAAGAGACTATTAGTAGGATTTACTCTCCAAGTGTACCAGCTAACCCTTAAATAGTCCCTTGAAATAGAGAATGCCACAAAAATCCTAATCAAGGTTCCCAGTCAATCTAGATCATGTCTGAGCTGTAGCACAAGTGCAGAACAACGAGTGATCAATCTATTTATAGAGATTGTGTTGAAACACAGCCTGTTTCTAATAAAGCAAGATTAAGGCTGTGTACTTGGATTTCACTCCCCAGATTCTGTCATGTGAAGGAGCTCTTTGCACCAACTGCCCATTGACTGCATATCCTTCCAATATCCATGTTTTATAGCCTGGACATTCGGAGGTCGGGGGTCAAGAACAAGCTCAGATGATGAATGAAACCAAAGGAAGATGTTTGGGAGCATGGAAAGGTCAATAAATAGATCATAAATCAATACATCTGATGGAAGTTCGAAATGACAATAACAATTAATAGCATGAGGAAACAACAGCAACAGATCGTATATCTGTCCATGTGCAACAATCACAGTAGAGGGAACTGGTTCTCGTTGAAAACTTTACCAGGGCAAGCCGAGAGCCCAATAGAAACTGTGGAAATGAATCATGATAGCAGAGAATGATTTAAGTGTTTCAGGTTTTGTGTAATATTTCCAAGGTATGAATGGAAAGCCAATTTTATTGGTACTGATTCCCCAAAGTAATTAGTACCACCCGCCACAGCAATGGACAGGAGAATCAATGGCACCTAAGAGCACATAGCAATCAGACAATACATGGTAAAAAAAATGTAGTTTGCATATTCACAAACTGCAACTTTGATAAAACAGCCAAATTCCATTATTAGGAGAATCACTTGATTCTTTAAGTCCTACTTTCCGCGCCAAGATTACCATATTACCTGGACTTCATTCAATTCTCTGTGTTACTCGTACCGAAGCGATTTCCCAGACAACCGATTCGGAGAAGTCTTAGAAACCAACAAAGATAGGGAGAATAAGAAGAGGAATCTCACTTGATGTTGACATTGTGGCTGGAGAGAGGCGAAGAGACATTCTTCGCCACCCAATCCTCAGCTGCTTTCACACTGGTGGCGAGCTTGTAAAGCATGTCGTTTGGGATGCCGACCATCACCTCAATCCCACTCCCCCCAAGGGCTCTCAGGGTATTTGATTCTGCATCGAAAAGTTTCACCTTTTGAATACCATTTTCCTTCAGCAGCCTGACAACTTTGTCAGGGGAGAGGGGGTGGCTGGATTGGGTACCCCAGTTAGCTCCAATGCCACTCACTGAGCTCACCAAACATAAACCTGTCACCATCGCACAAACCCAAGAAAACCAACCCATCACCTTAAAGATCCAGCTCTCGACCTTCGAATCAACACACCCAAATCACTACCAAAATGGGAAGGCAGAACTTTGCCCCAAGGACCAGTAATGTCAGCTGAGATGGGGAAGCAGACGCGCAAGAAATTATGTAAAGCAAACCCACACGCAGATTCAAAAACAATGCAGAGCCTCTTGGTTCTCCTATAAAGTCGCAAAACCAGATTCGCGGCCAAAAACCAGTGTCGACAGCAGCAAGGACTTCAGTCACTAAAATAGCTTAGATGCTGCAAGCTAGTAGCACGAGACGAGCTATGATGGCTCAAAATAACAAAAAAAAAAACAAAACAAAACAAAACAAAGATCTTAGATAAGCGGAAAAGACTGAAGCATTGATAACTTTAACCCCAAAACCAAATAAAGCAATCCAACGACTGTCTTATTTCTTCCACGTATCCTAACAAGCCTGGGGGAAAAAAAAATTTAAAAGATAAAAGGCAGAACAGGAGATGCTTGGAGAGAACAATAGGATCTTCAATGAAAGCAAGATGCCGAATCGAAGCTGGCATGCAGAGCTTTGAAATCCAATCTAGGATTAGAAGCAGCAGAAAAAATACTCAGAAAAGGAAGAGGAAAGAAACATGCTTGAAGGAATGAAGCTAAGTATCTTTTCTCATCAGATGGAAAGAGAAGGCGAGAATATTATCATAAAAGTGGGGTAGGAAAACAAAATGATCTGGATTTCAATCAAAATGATTTTTTCTGTCCGACTGGAAAAGATAAAAAAGAGATTTAAAACAAATTTGTCGACAAAAGTTCACAAAATAAGAACACGATGAACTATGATTAGAAATAAAAAGAAAAAATGAATAAAATTATATATAATATGTAAAAATAATCAAAAGTAATGAATATTTCCTTCATGGCTGGTGCGCTCCGCGTTGTGCACAGCCTGCACTCTGCACTCTGCACTCTGCACTCTGCACGGTAGTCAGTAGGACCGCTTGGACCGTTATAACGGCGTCTTGGCGGTGACGGAATTTACTTTTACCACCCAGACAATTCCTCCGTGTAAAGCGACATTGGGCAAAGATTTGTCAGGGTTTTTAGTCCGCGCATGCAAGAATTCATTCGTAATCCTTCAGTTTGTTTCCGAATGGACGATATGAAGCCCTTTTTTTTCGTAGAAGACGATATGAAGCCTTGAATTATTCCGAAAAAAATTTACATTGTGAAATTTTTAAGTTTCCTTAGATTTTAGTTTTTACAAAAAAAAAAAAATCGTATATAAGCAAGTTAGACCGAAGATTGATGAATGGTTTGTAATCATTTAAGTAAACGTGAATAACAAACTTTTTACAAAACACTGAGGCAACCATGGCCCACATACAATGTGGGGGATCTTGCTTCAATGCTCCCAGTCTGTTTCTTGGCATGTGAAGCGTGTGGTTATGTTTGTTTTCTTTTGTTTTCACAAAAGTGTCCATTAGATGAATTTTAGAAAGTATTATTAGAAAAATTGTATTATTAATTAAATTTTTGTAAGAATGTTGATAGAAAAATTATAAAAATGTCTTCCAGTTTAATTATAATACCAGTTGATATGTTTATAAATATTCAATCAAAAAAACTTTCTACAACAAATAAAAAGTAAAATATTAAATAAAATAAAAAGGATGTTGAATTTTAAACTTTTTTTATTAATAGACACGTTCATTTCTCCACGCGAGGCATTATATGGGGACATTTGGTAATGTGTAAAATTGTGAGATTGTGGAAAATTATAAAAAATAAAAAAGAAAATATTTTAATAAATGTGTGATTGATAGAAAATAATAAAAGTATAATTGTAATAAATAGGTTTGATGTATGTAATTAATAGGGAAAATAATTAAAATATAGCGATGGAAGTGAAAAAAATAGTATAATTAATAAAGCAATGATTAGACTTGAAAAACTAAATCCCGTGAAAAAACTATGGTTTTACACTCACACGTTACCCATATTCTTTTCGAACGAGACTCTCTTCCTCGGTGAACGCCTTCGAATCAGCGCCAGGTGTGTTCACGTGCAGATGTACGGCGCAGTCTAAGCTAATGAAGCATCGGTACCCAACCGCTCGTCACCGAAATACTTTGAATTTCTTTTTATTATCGGGGTGCTTTTCTCTGAGAAATAATCAGATAATAAATCAAGCGATATACTGAGAGAGTGTTTTACCATACGATTTTAATTTTCCAATACTTATTTGCTTGTCGATTGAAAACCAAAAAAATAATAATAACAGAGTGGGCTGGACGTGATACGATAGTATGTTTAAAGGTTTCGGACCACCTGAGGTTGAGATCGATCAGAAAAGAAACAGCTTCTCTAGTAAATTAACTTGTTAACGTTGTCATATCACCCAAATGGCCCATTTTTTGTCATATCACCATGTTTTACGGTCCGGAAATTCCGTGGCCCATCTTCTTGCTGATTTTGCTTCATCATATTTTTTGCCTGAACAAGAATGGTGGCAAAATTCACCTTTTTTTCTTCAGGAAAAACTTTGTACAGACAATTTTTTGGCATATTTATGCGCTGTTAGCCCTTCCCCTTCCACCTCTACCCTTTCCTTCTTGTAGAGGTGGACGGTGTAGGTGCTACTCTTTTCATCAAAAAAAAACTTGTTAACGTTGTCGATTGCTTTCACGTGCTCGGAGGGAATCATCGGGGGCCCATCTTATCCCTGGGCCGCTTTCTCGTCGGTTACGCCGGATGCCGTCCGCAGTCTGCACCGCGTTATTATGACGTGAGCCTAAGAAATCAGATTAATAAATAAGATTAGTGTGAACCCAATTACCCAACACATTTTTCCATTTTTTTTATATAAAGGGCTTGTTTGGAAACGTGTAAAGGTCTTAAAATCAAAATTTTCAATAGTTAATTTGCAAATATACTTACATATTTTGAGCATAATTATAAATATAACTATATAATTTCAAAAATTACAAATTATTCTTACATAATTTGACCATAATTACAAATATACATACATCATTATGAAGTTGTTATTGCACCGTTAAGGCATGGGTATATTTGAAAAAGTATAAAACTATGTAGATATATTTGCAAAAAGTATAAAAACTCTTCGTAACTACTCTATTTTTAATTATTTCTTTAGAACTAACTTTACAAACTTTCTTATTTTTGAATCATTTATACACAACTATTCATACAACTAATTTATCTATTTTAACTTTATTTTCTTTATTTCTCATCATTACCTTTTTCCTGTTACATCATTTCTTTTCATTTAAAAAATTTTTACATACAAAAATTTTCATCTAATTGTCCATTTGGCAAAGGGTAAAACTAGCTATAATTTGTAATACTTTTCAATGGCAAGGGTTGGAGGTGAAAAAAAGTCATTTTAAGCTTGACATACACAAATTTGCCGACTATTTTGATCGCATGCAATCGTTGGCATGCAAAGGCGCATTTAAAATGTCTTAAAGTTTCAACTATTTCCAAACAACTACTAAAAGTTTTATTATTTCCAGACACACCTTAAAACTTTTCATTCTCCTCAACTATTTTATTTTTTAATTATTTTTTCTCATCTCTTATACAATTAACTTACCTTTTAATCATTTTTAACAACTAAGCTATTTATTTTTAACTTTATTTTTGAATCATCATCATTATTCCTATCATACCACCTTATTTTCTTTGATTTAAAAAAATTTTACATAATTTTTTTGTTAAATTTTTTTATCAATTCTCAACCAAACTATTAGTATAAAATATATTATGTGTAATATCTAAATAATATTCCCAATATTTGTAAATTTTGTGTTTATGTTTGAAAACATATTGTTATATTACAATTATTTAATAGAAGAATTATATTATCTCCGTTTACATTTATCTTTATATTTTTGTTTACTTTTATGCATATTAATTTTTTCTTTGCATTATTTTTAATATTAAATTTTCTTTTAGAAATATACTATATATTACTATATTTTCAAAAAAGTAGTTTTGACTGTGTATTATTATTTTTGCTTATTTGATTTGTTATTATTCTATATATTTATGCACAATTGTAAACGTACTACTCTTAAATAAAAAATATAAATTGGTCATGTTCCGTCTAAAATCCAATCCGAAATTGCTTTTCACGAATAGGATTAAGGTTTAAGTTTTGTGACTAAAGTTAAAGTTATGAATTATAAATAATATTAGGGTTAAAATTGAGGCACTTCGTAAGCCCAAGTTGCACGTTTTAATTTTCAAGAACAGCACGAAGACTATTTAATAAACCAATTGAAACTAAAAATCAAAACCAACCTGTGTAAAAAAAAATGAAACTAACATGACATTTTAAAGATACGGTATGATAGGCCTCGAATGACCTGACTTAAAATAAGATATGATAGGAATTTTAAAAATATAGTAAGAAAAAGTTCAACCCCAAAACATACCTATTCAACTCTAAGTTGCACATTTTCTTTTAAAATCAGAAATGTTTCAATCCATTCTAATGAAAAGGGCAAACATCAATGATTAAAATTGGGATCTACCTCGTTTATTATATCAAAAATTATTTACTCGAGTGACAATATTAAATTAGATATGTACACGGGCCCCAAATGAAAATGATACAAATTTAACATAACAAAATACTTTAGTGTAAATGTTAGTTTTAGAATTTATTTCAATATTTAAACCATTTAAAATGCATTTATACACAAATATGATTGAATAAGTTTTAAATATACATACGTAATTCGACCATATTGCAAATATATTCATATAGTTTTAGAAATAGTGAATAATCTCACATAGTTTAATTATAATTGCAAATATACTTATGTCATTACCGTACGTCATGATATAAGTATATTTGTAAATATATAAATATACAAGCTACATTAGTATGTTTGTAAAACTAAATATACCTACTTAATTTTTGAAATTACAAATATACCGTGTAGGTTGTATATTTCTGCAAATACACACACACTATGATAATGTAATAATGGCACCATGACGACATGAGTATATTTATAATTATAGTCAAACTATATGAGATTATTTGCAATTTTTAAAATTATATGGATATATTTATAAATATGATTAAATTAAGTAAATGTATTTGTAAGTCATCCTAAATAATTATATAAAGTATTCTTATATTTTTATTAATATTTTATATGCATTATGACATCTGATATTACAATATCCACATTCAACCCTCTCACCATTAAGGGATTTTTATAAATACTCTTAGATCAGTCGGGAATCTATAAATATACCCCATTTAGGGAGGGGGTGGGAATAGAAAATCAACCCACGCTAATTTGGCGGGGACTTAACCACTGTTGACATTATTTTGTGCCAACCTGTATGGGCCCACATGCTTGGTAAAATATTATTATATTTAAATACACATAATGCGCATTTTGCAGCGGAGTATACCATGGTTCCATTGCATGGAAAAGGTTCTCTTTAAAAAGTACATTTGGATTAATTTGTACTAATATAGTTAAAATCAAAGCAATTAAGGAATTGAATTAATTTGAACTAGTTTAATTGTTTGTAAAAACCTAATTGAACAAATATATTAATAATAAGATAAATGATAAATCAATAAGATTTCATTTGTTATAATACAAAATGAAGTTCTACAAATATGATGGAATCAACAAGCTTAAAATAATTTGGGCACCCATTAAAATAATTGAGGCAAAATTAGAAGATGTTTTAATGGTTCAAATCATATATACATCGTTTCAAGCGCTAAATGCATATATAAAGTTGGTCCGTTGGAGTACCAAGAGTAACAGTGTTAATAGTCATGGTCAACTCGTAACCCACATGTCCAATCCACTTATAAATGAACTTGGATTGAGATTTTCGAATAAATGAGTTATAATTTGTCAACATATTCAACTATTTAATTAAATAAATAGATTATGATTAAGATTTTATAATCTATCAACCAGTTTAGTAACTCGTTTAACCTATTAAAGTTTAATATATATAAATACAAATACAAATTTCTTGATTAATTTTTTCTCGTTAAGTCATCACCCTACCCTACTACCTAATTTTCATTTTCTTACCCTACCCTATTTATATTTTTCTTATGCCGAAAATACTCTCTCGCCTCTCTTTGTAAAATCATGTCTATTACAGTCTAGGCTAAGTTGTCTAATATATAACCGTTAACAACCTACCGACCCGTTCATTAAATGCATTATAAATGAGTTAATGTTTAGGTTTTTTAAATAGATTAATAAATAAATTAGGTTCCAACCTGTCAAATCAACACCAGGCATCTAAGAGGAGTACTCAATCTTCCGTAATTCGACGCTAAGTATGCATGGTTATCATCTTATCATCTTATGATCAACGTCGGCAACTAATAATTCAGTGGTCTATGATCAATTGAATAGCAAGCCCAAAAAAAGATCCTTCCTATTCATCTTCATCCTCTCCAACATCATTAGTGACACCGACGACATCTTCACACCCATTGCCGAAGAACTCATCTCTTAGGCATATACTGGTGACTAATAATCTGATGATTAGATCCAATCAATTGAATGATAAGCTCAAAACCATACTTCCCTATCAGTCTTCATCCTCTTTAGCGTCGACTGAACAATAGTGGTATAGCCGTGGATAGTCATGAAGCACCTCTTTCTGAATTTGAACAATTGTCTTCCCTGAATCTCCTTGACCCATCCCTTTGCTCTGAGTGGTTATTTCCAGCATTCCACTGTAACGAGCACAATCGAGTTAGTCAAATGGGCTAAAAGCAAAACGACGGATGGGCGAAGATGGGAAACGAAACTTCCCAGTTCCCATCATAGGATTCGATCCCGCACCCAATGAAAAGTTATTCGAATTGAACAACTCGAAATGTCAAATCACAAAGCAGAGAAAATGAAATAATTAATTTATTAAAGAGACAAGGATTATGTAAATAAATGAATGTAATCCTTTATATAAAGAAACGATAGAAAATGTGCCGCAAGTGTTTATAAACTAATGGAGGGGATAAGGCATATCCGCATAAAGTTGAATTTGAGAAGATCTAAAGTGTAAACCTGGACGGCTGGCTTGATTTTGTTGCCGGAGGTTCAGAATTTGCAGCTCGAGTAGCTCAGTATCATCCACTTTATGGCATGCCTTCCAAAATAATGTATCAGAGAGGCTCCAATGCAAGATTGTGGATTATTATAGGCCCCGCTACTGTAGCACTTGTGATCGAATTTCATGCCGACTGTGGGCCTGATGTAATTTTTTGATTGTGATATTTACAACTCATTCAAAAGTACAATTTTCCCATCTTGCTTAATGGATTTTTAACTTAAATAATAAAGATTACACGCCTAATACAAATAACAAAATAAGCTTACAATAATAAATGAGATATAAATGCTTTCTTTCTTAATTCAAAATTGGGACCAACTGGTGCAAGGATTAAAGCGCCATCTAGTTGTGTTATGCATCTGGTGGCATGGACATAATGCAATTGATTAAGTGAAAAAAAATTGTAATGGAAGAAATAAAATAAATAAAGGAGATGATGTTAAGAAACACAGACTACAACAATAAAATACAACTATAAGGAAACATGCCAAGAAAATAAATATATTTATTTATGGTAAGTTTGGTTGGAGGCAAAACTTTTAATAAAAAATTTATAGGATAAAAATTGTCAAATGATAAAAAATGATATGATATGATAGGAGTAAAGAAATGTAAAGACAATAAAATTAAAATAAATAGGTTAGTTGAATGAGTAGTTTTGTAGAAAATATGAAAAAATAAGAAAATAATAGAATAATTATGAAAAACAAAAAAATTCTAATTTAAAAGTTTTGATTGATATTTTTTTAACACAACCACCACCCTCTTACAAGGCAGCGAGTATATTCGGGAAGTTGATCATGGTAGGAAGCCGTGTTCGAGGTGGTCCAAAATTTCCGCCAACTAAATGCCGAATTATTTCGATTTCACAGGACTGCTGAAAAGAAGAAAATGTTAGAGGCGCCCTATTTGTGTCCTAGTTCATGATTTCAACAGCTCGGCAATGCGCCATACGTGATCCAGATTCCAGCCAAACATGTCATTGAAGAATTAAAAAACAACAATGCGCTCTGCGAATCTCGTCCAACGTTTTGTTAATCCAATGAACTAAATCGGACGGGAATATTAATTATACCATGACCATCAGCTGCTGCGATGCAATGCAATGGTTAAAAGGTCCGCGTTGCATAAATGCAATGCAGTCCAGTTGCTCACTTGGCATGTACAAAATCGCAGTCGAAATTGAACATTTGAATGTCGTTTTTGAAGGTGACGGTTGCGGAGAGATGCGGCAGCATGTTGTCGTTTTCATGGAGCTGTGGTCTGGAACGCAATGAGGAAGAATGTATTGCGGAGTATAAAAATGGAAAGGTTTTTTTGTTTTTTATTTAGGTGTGTAACGTGTGTTTGAAAAGTGAAAAAATTTGTAGTATAAAATTTTTTTAAATGAGATAATATGATATGATAAAGATAATGATAAGGTGTAAACATAATAAATTTAAAACAAACAAGTTAAATGCACAGGTAATTACATATAAATGATTAAAAAGTAAGGTAGTTACATCGAAAAAAGTTAAAAAAATTAAAAATAAAGTAGTTGTATGGTGCAACTTAGATAAAACACTTGCGAATTGACCCGTTGGATACCTTAAAATGGATAAAATAAGTTCCTATTTTTATACACATAAAATAGGATAAATTCCAAATAAAAAAATACACGGTTTAATTAGGGTAGGGTAAGTTCTAAAATCCGAATATCCAAACCGACCCAAATTATTATTATTATTTTGAATCTTATATAAATAATTAATATATATTTAATATAAATTTTACAAAATATCTTTTATCGTGAAATATATAAATATATTCTTTAAATATATATAGAAACTTGATTAATTTATCAATTATTTAGTAAAATTAATAAATATATTTCAAAAATTATATTACTATCACCTTGATGTTAGGTTTTTAAGTAAGACTGATAATAAAATTATAATTTTAAATATAATATAAAGATTATTTTAATGAATTAATTTGGAAATGAAATTGGAACTAAACCGACCTTAAAAAATGAAGTATGATATATTTAGAATTGACCAGATTTAAAATAGAGTAGGATAGAAGTTTTGAAAATAGGGTAAGGATAGAGTTGATCCCGAATCGGACCTACCCGTCACAACCCCAATTATGGAGAGCCAAAAGTATGAAATTGAAAAAATTAAGTTTGAAAACTTTTTGATTGCACTTTTGCATTTAATTTTTTTTTTTTGATTTGTTTGCAATTTAAACCTTGATCCACATTAGCATTAAAAACCATTGTTAATTCGTGCGAAATGACGTACTTATCCTCCAAGATTTTAACAAATTAAACTTGACTATTGGAATTTCTTGATTTTGTCTACCACAATGTTTTTATATCTAATGTAGACTTGGAATTTTTTTTTAGAAAAAATATTAGAAGGTATTTATGTCTTTTCACATAAATAATAATAGTTTTTATTGGCATCACGAGTCAACGTTTAAAATACAAATCAATCAAAGTTATTTAGGTTTAAAATATTAGTAGCTCTATTTTAAGGTTCAAAATACAACTATACAAAGTTAAAAAATATGAAAAAGAGTGGATTCCTCGTATATTCATGATGTTTACGTTTAATTATGCTTATACCTATGAATTTTGGAAAATATTTTTTTATCCACGAACTTCGAAAATACTTCTTGTACCCACGAATTTTCATTATAACTGTACAAATACCCATACCATGAGGGATATATTAAATGAGTCATTAACCTCTTGTGAAATGACAAATACGCCAATCTTTAATTATGATTTTATATCTAAAATTCATATTATAATGAATCTTTAATAATTCTATAACTATAAAATAATATATTATTTGAATATGAATATTTTTAAATTTTTAACAAAACAATTTCAAATTATATTAATGCGATATCATATCCAACATT
Organism: Annona cherimola; assembly: GCA_030490835.1. Taxonomy (NCBI): domain Eukaryota; kingdom Viridiplantae; phylum Streptophyta; class Magnoliopsida; order Magnoliales; family Annonaceae; genus Annona; species Annona cherimola. Next base: position 16,089,016 of record CM059977.1, on the reverse strand, counting down.
TTACATGAGTTAATAGCCTATTTAATGGATTCCCAATAGCATGTGAAGAATTAGGATAAAAATTTTTAAAAATATTTTTGAAGCTTCATAGATATAAGTAGAATTAAGAGTAAAATTCATTGATATATGCCTAATTTATCTAATTTAAAATGCAAAAAATCCACCGAAAAATCCACGGAAAGCTTGTAGCCTTGTACCATAAGCGATGGGCCAGCAGAGCGATTTTAGATTTCATAATCCAAACTGGCAGAGTTTCTGAAACGTCGAATCCAAGCAATGGGCCCAAAAGACTGTCCTGTTCATGAGCTGGGCGGACTCAAAAGACGATTCACGACTGACCGATCGACGATCAGCTCGGCACGACTACGAGCCCGTCATTCCAAGCGCACCCGAAGCTAGTGAGGGTGTAGACTCGATGCTGACTCAAGCGTTCTCTTCAGAGCTCGGATTTCTGCTATTACAGCCACCAAAAGTGACGGATTGCATGTCGAAGCCTCCTCCGTCCATGCTGGCTCGTCGATCGATCTCTTCTCGGCTACTGATCGCCCTTGTCTGGCTGGTAAGCTATATCAATAGAACTTTTCGTTGGAAAAATCTCAAAAACCCTACTGTTTACTTTCGTGTCCCTTTGATTCTCTAGCTTTTGCGGCGATTCTCTGAATTTGACATACATGACGGAGGTTTATGTCAGAGAAGATTTGGCTATCTGTTTTATGCGGCAGAAGCGAGTTCAGCTGTGCTATCAATTCAATTCGGTCTTTGGACGTGGAATTGAATTCCGATAACTAGTTCAATAGTAAGGCACTGGACAGCTTGTGCGTCGTTTTTTTCCAGTAGTTCTTGTGTTGGAGTTGCAACTATTTTGGCGGTTGACCGTGAGCTAATTTGAAGATTGACTACAGTTTCTTAGTGCGAAGAATGCTGGAGTTGAGTCATTCTCTTTAATTGAGACCTAGAACTTACGGACGATTTTTCAATTTGATCCGGTTATGGGCTAGCCTAAGATTTGCTTTTTCGTTTAGATTTTCTGCTGTTTTTACATTTGTCGTAGGAATATTTGCATGTCGTGGCAATGGGTTTCATGTTTCCTTTGGTGCATCCGCTCATGGGATTTTGAGAATTCGTTAGTGGTCAAAACAAATGGTGGAGGTGCTTATTGAAATGGGGGTTGTGAAGAACTTCCTGTTGGACGAAATGGGATATCCGAAGAAACTTCAATGGCAAAATGATGAAAATCTATTTAGCCACTCATTTGAGTTATTCAAATGTGATGAATGGTTTGTCTCATGGCTGCTGAAGCTGGTACCTTAATGCTGCTTGCTTTGGAGATCTGGGGAATGGAGGGATTATTTTACAGCTCTATCTTAGCATGCAATATGTTTAGGAAGTTGGTAGGTAGCTTATGGTCCTGTGATCAGTGCATAGGACATAGAAAATGCGGTGCAGTTGTTGTTTGTTTCTTAGGGGTTGTTGAAAAACCCTGCTTGGATATTCAATGAAGTTGTTATCATCTACTGCAGTTCTGCCCCCTGGCTCATAAGAGGTTTAAACTTTCTATTGGGTCCTTTAAGATGACTTTATTGTAATGTAAGGTCATTTGACATTTTATCCCTGCTGATTTTTCTTTTACTCGTAGCATTATTGATGTGTGGGGATTGTGTTCCTTTTGATCATCCCTTTTTTCCTGAACATTGCATTCTTCATCACATCTCATGCTCAAAGAACCCTCTATCAGCATTCCCTCCTGTCAATTTCACAGATTCCTGCCACTATAGAATTCCAGATTTTGTTTATTATGGAGCCAATTCCCTTCCTTACCCTTATAATAATTGTTGTTGCCCCTAAGTTTCAACACATGGCAGAAATTTTGAAAATAAAGAAGCAATAGCCTTGATCCATTAAGTTACAAAAACAAGCAGCAAAATGGACATTTTATTTGGAATCTTCATAGTGGAAGAATTTTTTTTTTAAAACTCATAGAAACTGCTTAGACTCCTAAAATCCTTTCAATATGCTTGACTAATGAACAAAATTTGATCTCTGCCAAGGCGCCCGTAAGTGTATTCAAGCAAAATTGCGATAAAAAATTAAATATTGCTTAAAGCGAAGCATGCTTACCAGTTTGAGAAAGTGATTGGACCTAGCCTAATCAATCAACAATCAGCTAATTTCATGAAGGATTTCTTCCACAAGTTTTTGTGTGATGAAATGCTTACTGTTTCTTTGTACTTGTTGAAACAAAATAATAGTACAGGAAGACCATCCCACAGCCATCTGCTATTTTTGTCTAGGCAAGAATGCTGATTAGTTTCTGACGTCCATTTTACTGTTCTATAGCCTGCAACCATCAGAGATATGGATGTCAAACATGTAAACATTATTTGAATTGGAGTTGTTCCTTAGAAATTCATGGACTTATTTCTTACTGGATTGTGGTAAATTGTTATGCAGTTTGTCTCGATTTTCAAGAATATACTTTTTGATTATTGTTGTATATTTAGTCATCGAATAAAAATACAGTGAACTTATAAAAATGATGGCAGAGAAATAAAAATGATACAAACTTACAACAATATAAACTATAAAAAAAGCTACTAAAAAGATTATTAGCAATGATAAACACAAAACTTATGACAACTTATATTACAGATTAGGAACTAGACAAGGTGAAATGATATTTTTAAGTTGGCTAAATTAAGAAAAAAATAAAGACAGAAATTTAGCACATGTTAGATGTATTAAAAGTGAGGACCATAGAGTTCTAGTGAAAGATGATGAATTAAAGAAAGATGAAAAACTCATTTTTATAGTTTACTAAATGATACCTCACACGAACATTTAACATTATATGTTAGTTTAAATAGAGAAGAAAATAGGAATATCAATTATTTTTCAAATATTCGAATATTTGAAGTATAGGAAGCTCTAAGGAAAATAAAAACAGGAAAAGCCTTGACCCAGATAATATACTAATTGAGGCATGAAAATGCATAGGAGATATAGGTGCAACATGGTTAACAATTTTTTTAATAAGATTATAAAAACAAAGTTAATGCTAAATGAATGAAGGAAAAATATTATAGTTTCAATCTATAAAAATAAGGTAGATATTCAAAAATGTGTAAATTATCGTGGAATAAAATTACTGAGTCATGCTATGAAATTATGGGTAAGAGTAATTGAACATAGACTAAGACAGAAAACTAATGTATCTGAAAATCAATTTGGTTCTATGTCAGGTAGATCAACCATTGAAGCTATTTTCTTACTTAGACAACTATTTGAAAAGTATAGGGGAAGAAAAAGAACTTATATATGATTTTTATTGATTTAGAAAAAGCATATGATCGAGTACCAAGAAAGTTAATATGACAAGTGATGAAAAGAAAAGAATTAATAACAGATATATTGATATTATTAAAGATATGTACGAGGGGGCTGTTACGAATATGATGACCATTAGTGGAGATACTAATATCTTCCCAGTTAAAATAGATTTACATCAAGGCTCAACCTTGAGTCCTTACCTTTTTACCTTAGTAATAGATGAAATTACTAGACATCTCCAAGAAGAACTACCTTGGTGTATGTTATTTACAGATGACATTATTCTAATAGATGAAACTAAAGAATGGCTAAATTTAAAATTGAATACGTGGGTAGATGCTTTAGAATTAGTCGCACAAAAACTGAATATATGAAATGCAATTTTAATAATAGTGAGAACCCAGATGAGGAACCAATTAAGATTTTAGATCAAGTAGTAACAAGAATTAATCACTTCCGGTACCTAGGATCGATAGTTCAAGAGAACGGGAAAATTGAGAAAGATATAATATATAGAATTCAAGCAGGATGGAAGAAATGGAGAAGTGCATCAGGAATTTTATGTGACCGTGGAGTTCCAATCAAACTAAAAGCAAAATTTTATAAGACTGCGACTGGACCTGCTATGCTTTATGAGGCAGAATGTTGGGTAGTTAAAGAACAACATATACAAAAAATGAGCGTAGTGGAAGTGAGAATGTTAAGGTGGATGAGTGGGAAAACAAGAAAAGATAAAATTAGGAATGAAATAATTCGAGAAAGCTTAAAAGTGAAACCAATTTGTGATAGAGAGAAAATAGATTAAGATGGTTTGGTCATGTTAAAAGGAGGCCTGGAGTAGCACCGGTTAGGAGAACAGAGTTTATCCAAGTAGAAGGTGGTAGGAGAATGAGAGGAAGACCAAAAAAAAAAAAAGGATGAAAGTAATTAAACAAGATTTAAAAATATTACAACTTACAGAAATTTAGTCTTAAATCGCCAAGAATGGCGCAGCAGAATCTATGCAGCCGACTCCACCTAGGTGGGAAATGGCTTATGATGATGATGATGATAAAAGAAATGATGCATCTTTCTATTGCCAGCAGATTGTGGTTTTACTTCTTGCTGACTGCTTGTTATTCTTTTCAGATCCTGGCGTCTGGGTCCTATGGATCTCCCGTTGTTAGCCGTAAAGGTGGAAAGTCATCTGTGTTCTCCTTATTTAACCTCAAACAGAAGAGTAAATTCTGGAGTGAGTCTGTAATTCATGAGGGTAAGGAGATTCCTTGGAATTGTGTCCGTTTTAGGTTCTGTTGATTTACTTATTATTTTTGGATCATAGTTTTGCTCATTCTAAGACCAAAATTGCATGTTGGTGTATTCCTTCTCCAGAATAACCACAAATGTTCCTTGTAAATCCTTACTAGGTTCACGGGGATTTTTCATATGAATATTTTCTGATTCTCTTGGAATAACTTTTAATTATGATATTGGTATTCATCCTCCTAAATGCTTTCTGAGAACGATTTCTTAATTTTCAGACTTTGATGATCTCGAAAGTTCAGTATCCTCGAATTCTGGCAAGATGGGTCTGATCAACTACACAATGGCAGGTAGTTGCGTATGCATGTGAAAATTTTCCATGTAGCAACATTAGTTTCAGAATCTGCATAATCTAGGTCTTCAGTCTTCTGAATGGTTGTCGGCAGGAATTTTGGTCTATATCTTATATTTATTCCACGTATGAAATTTATGTTCTGGTGATCTTGTGAATGATTGAGTCATTGTATTAGAATTGAGGCTTGAGAGAGTTGTCTGCTATATATCATTATGGTTCTAGATTAGAGACTTTTTAGTCACATATAAATACCCAAAAAAGTGTGTCCCCTACTCATATAGAAGTCTATAGAACACTGGTAACTAACTGATGAGTGATCCGATTCCAGTCCAATTGGACCAGTAATTAACTTTGACTGATCCTAAATTTTGTATGAATTTTTTTATGAAGTAAAATTTCGAATTAATTAGTTTGACAGTGTTACAAATACTTCACTAGCATTCTTAGACTTGGTCAGTGCACTGCTCCAAGCGAAACAGAAGCCCTGAATTGTTCACTACTTGGTCTTGGTGAAGAATCCTTGATTATGGATGCCAGATTGCAGCATACCCAACTCGTTACAGTGCAGATCAACCTATTATTGTTCCTCCACAACGGCCAGTCTCAATTTTGATCATAATCAGAATAACAAATTAACAATTGCAGAACCAAAGGAGGCCTACTCAGTTTGAATTCCTTCAGTTCAATTGAAGCTTCCATGTTCCAGATCCTTGAATCCATATATTTTGTTGGCTCCAGATAGGTTTTCAGATTGTCTGGCTGATCTTCAATCTTGAATTGGAATTGGATTACCTCTGATATACTTTCACTTGATCTGATGTTTAATTGTATCCAGATATCTGCTATGCTGCTTCTGTCTCCAGATCCGATCTCTGCGCTAGCATCCAATCTTTTGTAGTGATCTAACCTGTTTGATTCCTGATCGACTCAAATCAATCAGACAACAGTTTCTACCTCCCGATCACTTGCTTTCAAACGGGATCCAGCTGGTTGCAAGATCAAACGTCTCTGATTCTAAGTATTGAACCTAATCACCCAACCAGATGTGCTAATTACAGATCAAGGAAACTACTTTCCACAGCAGATCATGATTATCTCACTTGCAATTTTGCACCGACAACTGCTCTGATGACTCGATAGGGACAACGATCATCCCATATCCTAATTTTAGTTAATTTATTGCATGAAATGGCTCATTTATACATAATCATTGTTTCATGGCCCCCTCAATTTGACAAGTTAACAACCATTACTCATTGGCTCATACAGGCAACACTCTTAATGAACCTATCACATTCGTCGACAACATCTTTTGTGAATTGATGACACACTTGGCGATTTCGTGTCTAAGGAAGATATTGAAGTAAAAATGTAATTCCCTTGAAGATTTATTTTCATTTTACTTCCATTAAAGGCACTTGGCCTTGTTTAAGTCAGATGATTTTTTTATTTTTATTTTTATTCCATCATCCTCAAAGCCTAACACTATTTCCTATTTCATTTGAGATTGCAACTGGCTGTGATATAAGAATATGTGATAAAATTAAGTCTTTCTGAAGCTTGTGAATTCCACATGATTATTTTGTTTCTGCTAATGTATTTTAGCGGTATCTTCTCAGGCAATATTGCCAGCTATCTGAGGCTTTCAGAAGTTGATTCCATTTACCTTCCAGTTCCTGTGAATTTCATTTTCATAGGTTTTGAAGGAAAAGGGAACCACGGTAACCATCCATCTTCAATATATGTGCTTTTCACTGTCACAATCATCTTAATGTTTTGTAAATCAAATGTAATTTTGCACATTTTGTTTGGCTTGGTCTTAGAGTTTAAAGTTGGTTCTGAAGAACTGGAACGGTGGTTCACAAAAATTGATCATATTTTTGAACATACTCGAACTCCACAAATTGGAGAGGCTCTTACACCATTTTACAAGATCAGCATTGATAAATCACAGCGCCACCATCTTCCTCTAGTCAGTCATGTAAATTACAAGTGGGTGGCCTCTGAACTTAAATCTTTACCAATTATTTATTATTATTTTTTCTATATACTGTACAATGTACATGATCTATTATAGAACATTTCTGTGGTAGCATGGTGCTTTATTTGATGTTTAAGTTTTTTGTGTCCGCAGTTTTTCGGTTCATGCAATACAAATGGGAGAGAAAGTTACTTCTGTATTTGAGCGTGCCATAGAAGTCTCATCTCATAGGGATGATTCATCAGATAATAGGTAATTTTTGTTGTGTCTTATTTGTGAATCGCTGCCTCAGCAGACTATAGCACTATAATACTATTGTAAAATGAACTTGTTGTGCTTTTAGCTGGATATCTTTCAACTATATGATATACTGATTCTTTTTTGTGGTAAAGTGATGGAGTAGACTCAAAATGATGGACACTAGTTAACTTCTCCATTTTCAGTTCTGTAGCTAGTGACTAGTTTGTAAATCAATTGATATACACTTTTCTGGGTATGAAACCTCTATAGGCCATTTACCAATTCATTTGTTGTGTGATACTGTAATACATAAAATTTAAGATTAACCTGTATTGCTGTTTCATGTGCAACATTCTGCTTTACTGAGAAAAGCTCCTTCCATGTCCACAATACACAGGGAAAATGAAGGTGCTTTGTGGCAAGTAGACATGGATCAGATGGAATTTATTTTCACTAGTCTCATTAACTATCTTGGCCTGGAAAATGCGTACAATATTTTCATTCTGAATCCCAAAAATATCACAGGAAGATCGAAGTATGGATATCGGTGAGTCATGCTTGGATTTTCCAGTCTTAGCTAATTACTTTTTAGCTGATTTTCACAACCAGTTTGGCCATTTCTGATGTAATGAAAATGGCCATTCAGTAATATCATGTACAGTAAATTGTTAACTTTACAGTTTATATTTGTCTAGTCTTTTCTCTATTTCATTTACTAAATAGCTTCTTTTCTTCAGGAGGGGCTTATCTGAATCTGAGATACAGTTTCTTAAGGAGGTACTGCTTGTCTTACTTTTCTGTATGTGAGTTCCTTAATGAATTATTTTTATTCATATTGCTACTGAATATGGATAACCAATTCACAACATGATTTCTAATTTCTTAGATTTTAATATTTACTTTACCATTTTGTTTGATGTGTTCTCTTTACATTGGATGCAGTTGGAATTGGCAAACCATCTGTCTGTTCTTTCTTAGCTTACCCATAGAATGTGGAAATGGTTATCTCCTCATTTCAGATGTTCTAGGAGGTGCCTGGGCTATTTGAGGGAATCTGAATAAATTCCAGCATGGTGTCCTCTCATTTTTTATTTTTAAAAATTTTTGGGATCACGGTGTCCTCCTTTTTAAAGTGAAGATAGATGTCATTATGAGGGATTTGCCTGGAGAGTTACAATTGGATTTTAACAGCATATTGTTTTCTGACTTGATCAATTTTTTTGAATGATTCGCCATCATTAAGTTACTTAGATATTGGGGGTGAAAATTTTGGCAGCAGTGTGCAGCTTTCTATGTTCTTCTTCTGCATTCTCTTGGACGACTAATAATATTGTATTCCTTTTTGCAATGAAACTCAGTTCCCCATATAGAAAGTCATGTAAATCATGTAGTTGGGTCTTGTCTACAGTATCCTTTGGTTTCCGGAATTCTAGTCCATTAGGGTGTCTGTGAATTTCAGATTGTCGTTGGATTTGTGCAAGGCAGCAAACACAATTGACATGAAGAATTCTGGATTTCAAATCCTAACTAGGAAAATCTAGGTAATGAAACCCATGTTTCCATTTATTGTAATCAGATTTTTTTTTAAAAATGAAAAGACAGAAAAAAGAGCGAGTAGAGAGTGTGGAACTTGGAAGTAGTTTCACTATACCCTACAAGCGTTTGACATCATGTCCTGATGAAGTTTTTTTTTAGCTGTTTACTTTACCATTTTGTTTGATGTGTTCTTTTTCATTTGAAGCAGTTGGAATTAGCAAACCATCTGTCTGTTCTTTCTTAGCTTACCCATAGAATGTGGAAATGATTCTCTCCTCATTTCAGATGTTCTAGGAGGTGCCTGGGCTATTTGAGGGAATCTGAATAAATTCCAGCACGGTGTCCTCTCTTTTTTTTTTTATTAAAATTTTTGGGATCACAGTGTCCTCCTTTTTAAATCGAAGATAGATGTCATTATGAGGGATTTGCCTGGAGAGTAACAATTGGATTTTAACAGCATATTGTTTTCTGACTTGATCAATTTTTTTGAATGATACGCCATCATTAAGTTACTTAGACATTGGGGGTGAAAATTTTGGCTGCAGCGTGCAGCTTTATATGTTCTTCTTCTGCATTCTCTTGGACGACTAATAATATTGTATTCCTTTTTGCAAAGAAACTCAGTTCCCCACAGAGAAAGTCATGTGAATCATGTAGTTGGGTCTTTTCCACAGTGTCCTTTGGTTTCCGGAATTCTAGTCCGTTAGGGTGTCTGTGGATTTCAGATTGTCGTTGGATTTGTGCAAGGCAGCAAACACAATTGACATGAAGAATTCTGGATTTCAAATCCTAACTAGGAAAATCTAGGTAACAAAACCCATGTTTCCATTTGTTGTAATCAGATTTTTTTTTTCAAATGAAAAGACAGAAAAAAGAGCGAGTAGAGCGTGTGGAACTTGGAAGTAGTACGAAACACATTTTTCCATTTATTGTAATCAGATTTTTTTAAAAATGAAAAGACAGAAAAAAGTGCGAGTAGAGCGTGTGGACTTGGAAGTAGTTTCACTATACCCTACAAGCGTTTGACATCAGTGTCCTGATGAAGTTTTTTTTAGCTGTTTTGGGCAATTCGGCAAATCGGAGAGCATACAATTTTTGAGTAAGGCATACATAGACAAAGTTTCACATTTTCGACAACTGGCATTTATAAATGCATGTCTACATTCTGAACTAAGTGGCAGGATGCATTGGAATAAAACCAGATTGTCTTTTTTCCTTATTGAGAATCTACCAAGTGCCTCTTCTCAAGAACCCTGGTCATGAACTCTGCGATGGGTGAGAATAAGGAATCGGTTTTAAATTATGTTCCTTTTCATGCTTTCATTGCAGCTGGGCATGTAAATGGGTTTGGGAAAAGCCAACTGTTTCTGGAAAACCCTACTGCAGCCAACCCCAACCCTATGTTTTGGGGAAACTGATCAAGCTTGGTAGTGTTGGTCAAATTAAAAAGATTTGATATCTGCGACACCTATTGCAAACTATGTCACATTTTATGTTAAACTGTTGATTAGTAAAACACTTGGCTAACAAGTCGAATTAATTCATAAGTTATAATGATTGGGATTGGGAACGGGGTCTTTAGATTTAAGATTTCCTTGTATATGTTGTTTAATGTTTTATGTGTTGGTTCTTATGGGTGACCCATGTTTATCTTTTTTTTTTTTTTTTAGATAACGCACCTGCCCAACTTGGTCAAAAGGGCCATGTTGGGTGGGTCATGGGCCAACCTGACCCAATCTACACACGTAATTGAATGTGGTAGTAGCTTTGAGTTTAGTTACCATGCATTACTTCTCATTTGGTATTGCCATGATGCAATATTGTTTACCATGCATCACTTCTTATTTGGTACTGCCATGATGCAATATTGTTTACTTATGAACAGGAATTTCAAGGTATCATAGATAATTCACTGTCATTGTTGGTTTCAGCCTCTATTAAATTGCGAGCTGCAGTCTTATTTCCTCTGTCCATCTCTATTTTCAGAAATACTCCTACTATCTTCTTAAATTACGTTTTTTCTGTTAATGTGTCTTCTTAAATAACATTAGAAGCATTTCATTGAGATATTTTTTGAAATAAATGATGCTTTGCTTTTGATTCCACAGACTCTTAGTTATACTAGCTGCTTTTTATGTCTTTCTAAAATTGCACTGACAAAGTTTTTTGAAAATTCTTTAATACACAGAATAAGGACTTGCAAACGAAAATTCTCCAGTCTGAAAGCTTGTCACATGTTCCTCTTGGTAAATAAAATAAACTTATACTTTAATAAGCACCATTGACAGGAGTGGGCTGTACTGTGAAGTTGAGCAGAAGGGACAGTGGTGCACTGTTTTATGTGAGGAAATTAAGGAGCTTGAAGAAAGATGGTTAGCTCTCTTTATTTATTTATTTATGTATGTATTTGTTTTTTGGGATGTCTTTCCACAGATATCGACAAGGGCAAGAGACCTTTGCATTCTAAGCATCCCATGACAAAGTTTGCTTGGACGATGGCTGAGGACATCGATACTGTAAGTAGTGATTGGTTTTTGAATTTTTGACATACACTATGCCATTGGGCCACATGCTAATGTCTATTGCTTTATTGTCAGCTCCTCGGTGAATTGAGATTCATTTTTCATTTTTGAAAAGGATTATGCAATGACTCTCAGGTTTTTATTATTTCAGATGGATTATGTGATACAGAACCTGTTAGTGCATTTACTTTGGCGTAGCGTAGTTAATGCATTTATTTGATGCATATGTGGAATTTTTAATCATTTAGTTTTCAGGGTTAATGTAGACATAAAGGGATGGAGATATAGATCAAATTGATGGATGACTTAGCTAGTGGTTTATTATGATAGATGTTTTACATTGAGACAATTCTTGACTGGTCATTAATTATTTTTGTTTCTATACTTCCTCTTCTTCTTCCCTATTCTTCCCAAGTTTTTCTATCATAATTCCTGCTTCCTTCTCTTCTTCTCCTGTTAAGAGGCTTTACCTGTTTCTTTTAAAGTCTTCCTTTTGTTTTATAGAGTATTTTCGTCCTACATTAGTTTGGAATCTCAATCTTGGATTAGAGTATCTTGTTCTATATAATTTGTTTTGGAGCCATAGCCTAGCATTAGATTGTCAGCAGGTCTATATTTCGATCTTTAGATGTTGCCACATATCCTGAATTTAATAATTAAAATATTCAAGAATTCCAAATTTGTACAAGTGATGCAGGATAGGATGCCCTAATCAATAAAAAGGAGAATTGCTTGGGAAAAAGAGAGAAGATCCTCTCAATAGGGAAAGAAGGGAAGAAGCTATAGATTAATTAGAAGAGAGGCATGAGGCCTGTAAACTAAACCTTATCAATAAGATAAACCCCTGCATTAATAAGATAAAGTGATAAACTAAACCTAATTAGCTGAATTGTTTGGGGATGTTTTGGCAATGTATATGTGTGTCTCAGTGGAAGTAACAGCAAACACAAGATCTATAGAAGACTATAATGGTGCAGATTCTCTGTTTGAATTGAGTCGTTGTCTGTGTTTCTTCACATAAGGAATCTTGTGCTTCTATATGCAATATTGTAACGATGCTGATTCTGCTATTCAGGTTGAGTGGTCAAACATGTGTTTAAATGCCTTGAGTGTTGTTGAGCAGTTATATCATGGAAATGATACTGCTGAGATCATTTACAACAAAGCTAAACAGGTATGCCTCGCACTGTGTTTAACTGCTACATTTACAAAACTCAATCTATGGTTCTGAAGTCTTTCTTTTCTTTCTTTCTTTTTTTTTGATAAAACCATATCATTTACTTGATTCCTAGATTCTGCATGGGAGAAATGAGGATATGAAGCTTCTCTTGAAAAAAGAGATGAAAACTGGCAAATTAGCTGGTCTTCATGCAGAATGTCTCACTGACACATGGATTGGGAGAGACAGGTGTGTTCTCATGTTTATCATTCATAGCTTTGCCATTCTTATTATCGTCTTTTTGCTGACAGCAGTGAAATTGTTTAGTAAAAAAAGCCAGTTTGCCTTTTGAAGGACTATTTATAAATATATTGTGTATCAGGTGGGCATTTATTGACTTGACTGCAGGCCCTTTTTCTTGGGGTCCAGCTGTGGGTGGAGAAGGGGTGCGCACAGACCTTAGTCTACCGAACGTGGGAAAAACAATTGGTGCAGTTTCAGGTATTGGTGCTTGGTGCAATTTCATAATGTTTCATAGATTTTTGTGTGATTGGCCTAAGTTTTCACTATATGTGTCATGGTTACTGTAGTGCTACTGGCAAGAGTTTTGGACAATGGTTATCACAATACTTTAAATGTCCTTGTGATTTAATATTTAGTTCAATTTTTTTAATAAGTTATCATAACCACCAAATGATGTAGCTTATGGAAGTAGCTCAAGTCGCATATAGTTTATATTAGTAGGGTGAGTAATACATGCCAGTGCGCATTGGCAAAGGAGCACATCCATGAATCTCATTGGACATGTGCGGCTTACTCTACAGATATTATAGGGTGTGTTAATAGTAGGAAATGGAATGGAGATGTAAACAACAGCAGTCAGGTCTGGTAACTGCCAAGAATAAAGAGCATAAAAGCAAAATAAATAGGGATGATAAAAATTAATGATAGGGAAAAAGGTGAGGTCAATAAGGGCCGGGGAGTTTGATAAATATGACATCAGTGAATTACTTATCTTGATTGGAACTTATCATTCATTGTATTGAGTAAATGTGACTTAAAATCACTCACAAGAAATATTTCCAATGATTTTTTTTTTCTCCCTCTTGGTGTATGTGGAACCCTATGAGCACAGAATTATACTATTTCATCAAAGTGTGTTTTGGAAGTGATAAAACTTTTGAATGAAAATTTTTTGTTATAAAAGTTGTTAAAATGAAAGAAAATGATGTGATATGATAGGCGTAATGATGAGGAATAAAAAGAATAAAGTTAAAATAGATAGTTAGTTGTATGGATAGCTGTGTAGAAATGATTGAAAAGTAGGGTAGTTTATATGGGAAGATGTGAAGAAATAATTAAAAAATTGGTAGTTGTGGAGAGTGAAGAGTTTTATTTAAAAACAAACACACTCTAAGCTTTTTACTAGCAATGCTGCTACGCTTACTTATAGCATGAGTGACACCATTAACAGAATCCTAAAACTTGCTATTCTTACTCATAGCATGAGCAACATCATTACCATTCCATCATCAATGTTATGTCTGTTTGCCAAGTTTGTTACTGCGCTTACTTATATTGTTTCTGCATTTGACTATACTAAGTACCATGAAATCTATTTGAAAGTAGTCATTAGTCTATGCATCTATGTCACATAATTCATCATATCTAGGGAAATAGAACTGGAATTAGAATTAAGAGTAGCTTGGTGCTGCATGTTATGTGGTTTACAATTCTGATGAACAAATGCTGGGCTACATGTTACTAGTGGTTTTAAACAGTGGTCATTAGTTGATCTTTGACTACTAAAAGTTGAATTACCTCATCCTTGGAAAAAAAAAAATGTTAGCATATGCATTGATTGAAGGACACAAACTACTGTAACTGAGAATGTCGTGTTGAGATTCTGTGAAGTGTGAATATTACTAATTTCAGTTTCTTTTGTTGGTAGAAATGACTGAAGAGGAAGCAGAAAATAGGCTGCAGCAAGCAATTCAAGAAAGGTTTTCAGTTTTTGGCGATGTATGTCTTAGTGATTTTTTTCCCATTCATACTGTTGGAAGTAACATACCTACTTGTGCTGTGAAAATATCGATGCGTATGCTCGACAATAAAGTTCCATTTTGTATCCATGAAACACTTCATTTGTCAGGCCAAATTAACTTTTTTTGAATGGCAACTGCTCCAACTGGAATCAAGATATCTAATTGGATTGGTGGATGCAAAATGGTATAATAGGTCTTACCTGCTGGTCCACCATTCAGTATCCACGGGCATTGCAACATAAATATCTGAATGAACATTGCTAGGTTTAGGGTTAGGGTTGAGGATGAGAGCCATCAAAGAACCTAAGACTGAGCTAGTAAGCTGTGAAGCGGAAGCAGTTGCTAGATTGGGGTTCAACCTGGGTTCGGTTCATATTAATCAACCAAGCTAACCCGTTTTCAATTAATGCTGAGTCATTGAAAAAATATTGATCATATTGGATGATTAATCTGATGGCCTGATTCAACCCAATAGATGCTTCACGTTCAATGGAAGCAGAATGTTTGTGCCTGACAGTTCATCTATAGAAGGTAACACATCTAAACTTCATCACATTCAGCCATTTCCAAGGTGTGAAAGTAAGGTTTTTAAATGGAGGATTAGGCCTGAGAGATTGGGTTGAATTCGGTTTGTGAAATGTGTTGGGTTCAGGTTGATGGTTGGGCAACCAACCAATCTGATCAAACCTGATTTTCAATCTTCCAAAAGATCTCTTCAACTTTTAATAACTAATTACCAAATCCATCCCTTTTACCTGATGCTTTTGAGACTCAGCCCGTCTCTACTCAGCGTGCTTCCTTTTTTGGGAATATCTGTAGACTCTACCATCGCTCTATTCTCTGTTGGAGGTATATTTTTGTTACTTAGGGTACTTATAATGATGCAAGATGAGTAGAAAAGATAGAAGAATATCTTCAAAGTAAAAATATAATTGCATTTTGTTATTGCATGAGTAGATAGCTATTTTATATCTTTTATGAAATTTATGGAAAATAATTTTAGAAGCCTTGTGTTTGAATCTGCATTTTTCAACTTGAAAAATTTTACTAGTTTGGTTAGGATAATGGTTGAGTTTTTACCAGTAAACTGTTTAACTGTAACCTGGCGTTATGTTACCCAAATTGCACTTTTAGTGCTGGATCTCTGTTCTAGATAGTGTTTATCTCTTTCTGCTTGTTCTATATGCTTGGGTCAAGTATTCAACCTGACAGTAAGGTTGCAACAGAATTCTAGGTCGTCAATCATGTTCCTATCCCAGATTGGGCCAACCTGACCCACCTATATGTGCATTTTAAAAAGGATAAATCATTTTCATCCATTTCTCCTTTTATTTAATTTTATTATATTTACAATAATACTGTAATTTGGCTTATTAAAATATCCCATAGCATCAACATATATGTTTAAGATGGATAAGACTTGATATTAGATATGTACAATTCGATTTTGACCTGACTTTCAACTTCAATTACAACCTGAGACAACCCCAAATTTGATCTGACTTCTAAAAAGTAGAGTTAGGGTTAGGTTGACCTTGACCCGACTTGATATATGTAGGTTTGGATAGGGGTTTTCCAGATAGAGTTATGGTTGGGTAGACTCTGACCCAATCTGATTTGCACCCGTAGTCGCAGATCACTGGCAGTATACGAGTAGTCAAGTTTTTTGGAGTTTGCTAGCATTTTGTATGTACTGGAGGCCATATTGTGAAGGTTAAAAGGATACTAGGTTTGAGCGTTTGACATGTAGTGTTCTTGTAGAAGAAATAAGTTGGAATTCAGTGCTTATGGACTTCTTTTTTTATTTTTAAAAATGAAATAGTATCTGTTGGGAAAGATCTGACACCACTTCCATGAATAGGTACCACAAGGAAAAAAAAAATTTCCATGCATAGGTGCAAGTTGTGTAACCATTGCATTTTTTTTTTTTATCAAATATGTAAATTAAGCTCCTCTACCAAAGTAGAACTAATGTTGGTGTTGAATCTTGCAGCAAGAACATCATGCTATTGATGTTCTTCTGGCTGAGGTCGACATATACGAGGCTTTTGCTTTCAAGCATTGCAAAGGAAGAAAGGTTAGGCTTGCACTATGCGAAGGTAATGCCTGTTAATAAATTTGACTCTGGATAGTTTTGGGATGTAATCTTCAGATGCATACTTTCTGCATGCATGATCCAGTATTTATGTTTCTTTTCTTTTTTCTCTTTTTCTGCTGCTGCTTTTTGTTTATTTATTTTGTTAATGATATATTCATCACTTCAAATAATAATTACATGATAATCTTGGGTAATGGATGTGGAGAATGGTATTGGTAGGCAAGATGAGAGAGCGGAGTGTAATTAAAAAAAAAAAAAACTCATGTGACAGTTTGCCTCTATTTTTCAGAGGGGAAGGAGGTGACTTATATTCCTTATGATTCACCCATGGTCATCTGTCAAAACCATCACAACCATGATGAGTGCTATGTTTGGTACATATCTAAATGCAGATCAAGCATGGCCGTCTAGCTTATGGATTTCTGATAGGTGGAATTAAAAAATAAGACTCTGTGAGAAACCAAAGATAGAAGCAGAGGACGCTTTGCTTATTTATTTCATTTATGCTGCATCTGCAGTTGCTTCAGATATTGGAGGTTCTGTATTTCCTTGATTCTGTGTGTTAGAAGAGAAAGCAACCTCCCCAATTGCCAATCAGCAGGGAATTATAATATAGTCACAGGTTGCTTATCTGTTTACTAATTGAAGTATGAAGGTTGTTTATTTTGGTTTAAAACTCTCTCATTTCCTTTTTCAATAGTTTTATTATTTCTGGAGTCTGGTTGTACACCAAATTTTGCCCCTGTATGGCAGTTTGTCTCCTATATTGACCATTTTAGGTAAAATACATTAAATAAAATGCATTTGTTTAAGCAACCGTTTCAGAGAACACATTTTCCTTTTGAAGAAAACCTTTTAGGTCTACTCTGTGAAGTGGAGAAACTAGTTTATGCGTCTGCAATTCTTGTCAGCCATGACACCGACATAATTATGAAAATATTTTGATGCCAGAACTTGATGCAAGGATGGGGGATCTGAAAGACGAGTTACAGTCATTCGACAGTGGGGACTCAGATAACACCCACAAGGCAAAGGCACTTGATACATTGCAGCGAATAGAGAAGTGGAATTTATTTAGTGATGCAAATGAGGTATGCCTTGTGGATTTTGATTGTTGTCTATTGTTACGGTTCTTGTGCATACTTTTGAAGTAAAGATTATTACTTAATTTTATGTTTTCTTTCTTTTTAACTTTTGCAAATTATGTTAAGATGCTGATTCCAATATGGCCTGAGTAATCTCTCTAGGTAGATTGCAGAAAAACTGCCCTTCTAATTCAACTTTACTTTCTTGTGTTTTGAGACATTGATTACCTTCTGTAATTGGACAGGATTTCCAAAATTACACGGTTGCACGCGATTCTTTTCTTTCTCATCTTGGTGCTACATTGTGGGGTTCGCTGAGACACATCATTTCCCCATCCGTGTCTGATGGTGCTTTCCATTATTTTGAGAAGATATCATTTCAGTTGTTTTTCATCACACAGGAGGTATGCTGTTACTGGAGAATTGTATGTTTCTCTATGGATTGGAAGATGTGTTTACTATGGTCTTACTCTTGCAGAGGGTCAAGAATATTGAACATTTACCGGTTGAACTCAAAGCTATCATGGATGGCCTTACATCTCTGTTGGTGCCTTCTCAGAAAGTCATGTTTAGTCCACACTTGTATGTGTTTTTTCTATTGTTATTCGTTGGCATCCTCTAATTTCTTTGTCGGCTGTGTTGTAATTTTTGCCGTTTGGAGATTCCTTTTCCTCTTTTGCAATAGTAGCCACAAAGGTTGCCTTGGGGTTTTCAATGATGTCATTATATTCTGAATTGCCTCCTGAAACCAATCTGGGTGTTCAGCTTTTGCAGAAAGCACAGAAGGACATGTATTTTCATTCAGTAACTTTTTTTGTTGAATTGATTCTGTCATGCGTAGGTTGACTCTTTCAGATGATCCTGCTTTAGCAATGGCTTTTTCAGTTTCACGACGTGCAGCAGCTGTTCCATTATTATTAATCAATGGTACATATAGATCTACTGTTCGTACATATCTGGATTCCTCCATTCTTCAACATCAGTTGCAGAGATTGAGTGACCATGGCTCGCTTAAAGGTATTTTTACGGTCTGTTGGCAGCATGAAATGTTGGGATGGTATTGGCAATAATAGAAATAAAGACGAACGATAGCAGTAAGAAATAATAATAACATATCACTTGTTTTGATGGCTTGGGGACTCGGGAGTTTTGACAGGAGGATGAATTCGCATAGAAGGTCTTCCGTATATGCTGGGAAGACTGTTTCTTTATATGCTGAAGATATAATTGAGCTTATGATTGTTATTTTTTGTCGCAGGTGCACATTCACATAGCCGGTCCACGCTAGAAGTCCCTATCTTTTGGTTTATCCATGGTGACCCTCTATTTATAGACAAGCATTATCAGGCAAAGGCTCTTTCTGACATGGTCATAGTTGTTCAGTCAGAGCCATCATCTTGGGAAAGCCATCTGCAATGCAATGGACAGTCACTTTTATGGGATTTGAGGTTGAAATCTTTGCCTCTGTTGCCATCTATTTAGTTAATGCTTAACAAAAAGGAACGGTTGTTGAAGCCTGCCAACTTCCACAGGAGACCAATTAAGGCTGCAGTTGCTGCTACTGCTGAACATCTAGCTGGTGTGCTTCCTCTTCATCTTGTGTACAGTCATGCTCATGAAACTGCTGTAGAGGTATGGAAAGTACTAATCTGTCTTATGTGTCTAAGACTTCCCCTTTCATGTTGGTGATACCATTGCCAAGTACGCCTTCTTTTAAGTTTTAAAGTTGAAAACTGCATCAAAGGTGTTATTTTAGCTATAAAAGTAAAAAAAAATAAAAATAAAAAAATAAAAAAAAATAAATCATTGTCCAACTTAATCTTAACTGAATCTCACTATCTGCACCATTAAAGTGGCAATGGCTTGCATAGCACAGAACCTGAATTTTGATAGGCTTGGACTTCTTTAGTAGGCTTTTTTTTTCATTTTTTATGTTAAATCTTGGCTTCAGGTTTGGTTCAGGCTTTTGAAGCCAATCAATTTTATGCAATTCTTGGATCTAGTTTGTTTTAACGTGATGGAAAGTTTACTGACTTCAGATGGAGCTAACAAAAGTATCATTTGCTGCTGTTCTTCTCTTTTCCCCCTAGTTGGAGGGTTTTTTTAAGTATCTCCTTTACCACTTCTTGAAGGTCAGCAATGTCTGTAAATGTCCCCATAATAACTTCCCTGCAGCTATATCTAAATTTTCTGTTGGCATCCTGCTGGATAATCAGATCTATACTGCCTGAGCATGAAATAATAAGATGCAAATATTTCAAGGGTTATAAAAGGATTTAGCGTATGGCTTTGTGAGGCTGGATTTAGTGTATGGCTTTGTGAGGCTGGATTTAGTCAACATTTGGCTAATGTTTAATTTAGTCTTCATGTGTCTTAGTTTATTCTGTGTGAGGCTGATCTCGGGGCTCAGTTCATCTTGCCTGTTGATATATGTGGCCGGTCTCCATATGAGGTGTTCTGGAGTTGGGATGTGTATGGGTATTGGATAGAAAAGGGGAAGAAAAAATGCAAGATGCCATGTCATATCTGTAATTTCTGATGTTGCTGTGGTCATCATGTCATTCTTTCTTCATATGTTAACTTAGATCCATGATACTGAAATTGTTGAGGCTCATTTATATTGTTAATTGACAGGACTGGACATGGTCAGTGGGCTGCAATCCTTTGTCTATCACTTCTCAAGGTTGGCACATTTCAAAGTTTCAGACAGATACAATAGCTCGGAGCTACATAACCACAGCAATTGATGAGTCAATACAACTTGTCAATGCAGCCATTCATCTTCTTCTCATGGAACACACTAGTATCCTTAACTGCAACTTCATGTTTTGCAGCTTTAATAATTCAGCGAAGGGAAGTTAGACATCTGACTTGGTTTCCTCCTTTTTGTCACTTAATGTCCTGGATGAATTCATTGGTCTAGTGGTTTCACAGACCTCGGTTTTTCCTCTTTACAGTGTTTGAATACACTGCCTAGGAAATAAAAAGAAAATTGTCTTTTTTGGTTTTTGTTCTTACATGTAACAAGCAACCATCTGTCTTTGCAATAAAAAGTTCTACTAGTTCTTCAATTAGCTGCTAGGTATTCTGATCCTAGTTGTGATGTAATGATCCTGCACTTCAAAAAGAAAAATAAAGATCTTTTTCTTGTTCTTTCCAATCCTCCCTAAGCAGAAAAGAAACAGCAAAAGCTCAAACAATTTTCCTTTATTGGTTTCTTGTTGAGGCATTGTTGTAATGATCCTTTCATCAATATACTTAGTTTTTTGTTTTGTTCTTGCCTGCTTCATTGTCATCTCAATCCTTCACACTACATGGTTACTTAACTGATAATTTTATCTTAGGGACTGTTCACGTGCTCCATGCAATAAGGGAGTATTGTCACATACAGATAAGAATATCTTTTTTTGGTGACAATCACATTCACACTTGTCACTGCTACTGCACAAATTGAAATTTTCTTGAGATGACTTAACATACATCAGCTTCACAAACTTTCAAGCTCTTCAAATCTAAGGAGCAAGATTTGGTTCACAAATACAATTCTGTTGTTAGCATATGGAGAAGAGTAAGTTCACTACTTTGTTACTTTGATTCTGGTGTTCATTTTGAACTAATTATATTCTGTCACTGCAGATTTCAATTATTTCTGGGGACTTGCGCTATACTGATGCCATGAATCTACTGTCTTTTCTTGAGGATTCTTCAAAGGGGTTAGAACAAGATCTCTTACTTCCTTCTATTGTTATTTCAATGTTGAAATTAAGGGTACATTTGGCATGAGGGTCCGTTTGGAAAGAGGTATTTAAAAAAAGAAAAGAAAAGAAAAGAAAGCACTTTTCCACCTCATCCTACACAGGTTTTGATATGATTTGAGTATTTGACCTTTTAACTACCTAACTACCCTACTTTTTCTACTATTATCTCTACATTCCAATAATTTTCGCACATCTTTTCATACAACTACTAATCTATTTTATCTTTATCCTCTTTACTCATTTTAACTACTTTAATCATTTCTCTTACTTTTTTCAAAATTTTTCCCACAGTTTTTTTTATCCATTTTTTAAAATCTCTTACCAAATAGACTGCTGGTAAAAAAAAAAAAAAAGAAAGAAGAAAATCGCCACCTTTTTTGTACACTTTTTAAATATGATTTGATATCTTAACCTACTTAACTACCGTATTTTTCTATTATACCTTTATATTCTAATCAATTTTTCACATTTTTTGTACAATTTTCCTATCTATTATCTTTATTCTCTGTATCCCTGCATCTAGCATCGCTCTTCCACTTTTTAAAAAATTCCCCGATTTTTTACTTGCTACCAAAACACACCCTAAGCAAAAAGATGAAAACCTAATTTAGTATGGCCTTAATCTCTAGATGTATTGTCAAGCCTAAATGGTTTCTTTAATTGGCTAAATATTAGTCCATTTAGAATGCATCCAGCAATGATATATGTATATATATTTGAAGAGTAATGATATTCTTTTTTAAGTGGATACTTTCTTGAATTTTCTTGTCTTTCTTAGAAGAGGTTTTATTTGGTAGCAGTAAATTCTTCCTGTTCTAGTATGATCCACCCAAGTTTTAATAGCAGTTGGTTGTGATGTTTCATCAATCAATCAATGTAGTGAAGACACTTTCATGATGCATATTTCAAAATATCATGGGTGAAAAATTCTTAAGATCAAAGAACCTGCTTTATTGGGGGACCTGCATCAGTCTATTTCACCTATTTTGTCATGGAAACTTAAGGCAAGAATAAAATGAAGTCCGGATTGATTAAATGTCATGAGTGAACGTGAGCTCAGTCTTTTGGTATGACTTTGACGCAGCGAGGGAGACGTGAAACAAGGCTAGCACAAAGCTACACCTCGAAGCTGATAAACAAGTCTCCACACGGAAACTCAATCACAAGAAAAAGAGAAAACTTAGGACTTTTTATTCATCAAGTCTATCTACAAAATAAGAGAAGTCGTATATTTATAAGCAAACCCTAGCTACCTCTAATGCACGTACACAGAACTCTAACCAACCACTTTCGCACGTTTTATTGAAAATAGTAAAACGTGCAACTTACTAAAAATAGTAAATTCGGACTTAACTAAACATAGTAAAAAACGAAAATTAATAAAACAAAATCTATAAGAGTTGAATTGAAGTTGGCCCACTTATTTATCACTTTCGGATCCTTCCATGATGTAGGCCCGCTCCAAGAAGTCTGTTGCGATGGCGTTTGCGTGAGACTTTCTAGTGAAAATACTGGCATGTAATTGGAACATGCGCTTTACGGCTCTACCACTTGGCAGTGGTTGTACGGAAAATAACTCTGTGTGAGACAGGCACTATATGGTGAACCAGGTGCTTCTCAATGTGGCATATTTAACTCAGCACATTTAAGAGAGAGAATCCATCCTTTGTTATGCACTTTTGGTAAGGTTCACTATTTGGAACTCTTGTTGGTGAACTTGATGACCATATATGATGGACAATAGTTCTGATCATTTGACTTGGATCAAGGTCCAGTTTTGTGAATGCTCGTGATCGGAATGAATTTTGGGTCTTGGTTGGACGATCCTTGGTTGGATGTGTCATGGTTGACCTGGCTCACACAACATTTCTATTGAACATGTCTACATTCTTACATAAATACTTTTACACGTCTTTTTTGTGGAATGTTTCCTGTTACATCTCCATTGATATATTTTGGTTATTCAGGTGTATTAGTCGGCAGTGTTTGTGAAATGGATTTTGTTAGGTTTCATAAATCACTTTGCCACAGCCAGACTGTTTTTCTGCAGGCGCATGCATACGACTATTTAAGTTTGGTGGTGGTGATTTTTACGTTAAATGCTCTCTTGCAGATTTATGAGTATGGTGAATGATACTATTTCTGCTCTCCACCCAATCCATTGCACAAGACAGAGGAAAGTTGACATTGAGATTGACTTGACAACAATCCCTGCATTTTTGGTTGTTCTTGCTATTATCTGGTTTGTGTTGAGGCCAAGGAGACCCAAGCCTAAAATTAACTAAGCGGATCTGCCGGCAGGAAGAGTGTTGTCTTCTTTTTTGCAGATACCATGATTGTGCTGCCTATTCCTGCAAATGCCGCAGTCAAGCCTATTTTTCTTTCATTGATGCTTGAGGCATTGGTGCAACTGTTGGTCTCTGTGGTCAGGAACCAACAAGGAAAGAAGAGAACACACAAGGGAAATGCAACAGAACATATGCCGTTTCCATTTTGATGGATCGATCATTATAACAGTGACATCAGAATTATATATGACAACTATGTAACTCCAGCTAATTTGACCAAAATGCTTGGAAATTTTGGGTCCATCTATCCATAGTTTCTATGGATCATATTGTTTTTTTTGACATTGACGGCTATACATGAGTTTCTTTTTTTAATTTATTTTCTAAGAATTCAAGAAATGGTGTCGCAGCCTGAGCCTAGTTTAAAGGAATTTCACGGACTGTTGTGAAGTTGAACTTTGTCCGATAGCTTTGTGATATGGAATTGCGTGAACTGATGGTCTAATTTCAGACCAGTCCGAAATGATCATGAGCCTATAGATATGTATGTTTTTTGTCCTGTATATATGTTTTTATAAGAATTTGTCTGCAGAGGCCGGCTGCACATTTTGGTGATATCGTTGTCGCTACGCGATGTTATTTTATTTAATTTATTTTTTGAATGAATTGGAAGAATGGCACGAACATAGAGTGAAAGGGCCGGTCCATGAGCTGTGCTCATTTTTGGGTCGGGTTGACGTAACCCTAAACTTGAACTTAAAGCCCTTATCAAACAGGTATTTCTGAAATCTCAACTTTTAACCTTGAAATTTGGTTAAAATTTGGGTTTTTACTTGATGCACTGGTTAACTCCTCTTGTTAAATATGTTGGGTGTTCTTCATCTTCATTTTTACAACGAATTGCTTGCCATTTTCCTAATCCCTGTGGACATATAATAAATGTTATGGATCGCTAGCTCTCTTTAAAAGTAGCAATTTATAAAAAATATATAGTATCCTAGAATTCAGGTTGGTCCAGGCTGCTCTTACTCCAAAACCAATCAAACTTAAATTTTGGGTTGGGTTGGATGTACATTTAAAAATCCGATTTTATGAGTGCCAAGTGCTAACCCAAGGCTTGGGTTGGGGTTTTCAGCAGTGGTTATGGCGTTTCTTGCAACAGTAAGACTATTTCAATCAAAATTAATACACCCCTAATAAATTTATGACCGTAATAAAGTCTTATTTAGAGTAATTTATCAGGCACCAACTCAAAATTTCCGCCCGAATCCGTGGGCCTCAAATTTTTTTGTTTTTGTTTTACTTTTTATTTTTCATGTAAATACATGGGCATCATCTATATTTTGCTCCATGTGGAATTTAGCAGTCCATTTTCAAAATAACAACAGAATACCAAATAAATTTAAAAGTTGTCAAACTCTATACGAGTTTTTAAAAAATGACAAATTCCATATGAGGTAAGATCAATATAAAGGCCCCCATCCAAAAAAAAGATTAGGAAAAGGCCATAAAATATTTTTTGGTGCCGCCTTATATATTGCCCAATTTACGGGCTGCCACATAGGATGGCTGGCTAGCTTTTAAAGATGAATCATTGAATAAGTACAAAATTTCTGTTTTAACGCTAAAATCAATTACATTTCAAAATTCAAAGATCGCACCCTCTGCACATTCAGGTAATTTTTTTAGCGTATAGAAAAAGATAAAAAAGAATAAGATAGATGAATGGAATTAAATGTCATTGGTTGATTTCAAGGGGATGAAATTATAGATAAGATGAAAAAAGTAGTTTAATAGATCAAGCAGAAACATCCCTTGCCACTTTTGAAATCAAAAACCCAAGATACCTAAAGGTAACAGGAACCTGTTCGATTCAATTTCCTATCTGGTCCCGAAAAATTTTCAAGCGGCTCCTATGTATGTAGGCGTAATAAATCTACATAATTTCAGAAATTGTAAATAACTCAATATAGTTTGATCATAATTTCAAATACATTCATACTATTATGATGTTGTTATTGCAACATTACAATGTAAGTTCACTTGCAAAAATATGCAAACTATATTGGTATATTAGATAAAACTGAACATATCTTCTTAATTTTTAAAATGCAAATATAGTTACGTAGTTTGTATATTTTTGTAAATATAACCACACGACAATAGTACAGTAATGACACAATTACGAAATAGATATATCAGACTGTAATTCTATGGACCCGGGTGTACTACACCTAATTACATAGAATTGCATTTTAGATATATTTATAATTATAATCAAATTATATAAAATTATTTTCTATTTTTGAAATTATATTTGCAAATCACCCTCCTTATATCATGCGAATTGCCAAAATCCATCTATATGCAATCAAAACACAGGCTACATGGTCAAAATATATAGGAATCATCTATATTTTGCTCCATGCGTAGCGATCTATTTTCAAAATAACAGAATACCAAACAAATTTAGAAGTTGTCAAGCTCTATACGAGTTCTTAAAAATGACAAATTCCATAGAGGTAAGATCTCAAAACAAAAAAAAAAAAATGATATAGGTAAAGGCCATACTTATAAACAAATATTTTTTGGTGCCGCCCTTATATGTTGCCCATTTACGGGCTGCCACATAGGATGGCTGGCTAGCTTTAGATGAATATAAGTACCAAAATTTTGTTTTAACACTTACACCAATTGCATTTCAAAATTCAAAGATCTCACCGTCTGCTCATTCAAGTAATTTTTTTTTAGCGTGTGGAAAAGATGAAAAAGAATAAGATAGTTATAAAATTTGGACCCTGATCCCTTTGCGGCTGTAAGAAATGGATTGTAAATGGAATTGAATGTTATTGGTTGATATAAAGTGGATGAAAATACCGAAAAGATGAAAAAAGTAGATTAATAGATCAAGCAGAAACATCCATTGCCAGTTTTGAAATCAAAGACCCAAGATACCTACAAGGTAACAAGAACCTGTTCGATTCAATTTCCTATCTGGTCCCGAAAAATTTTCAAGCGGCTCTTATGTATTTGGACGTAATAAAGCCTGCCTACAGTTGGAAAATTTACGTTCCATGCACTATTCCAGAGTATGGAATCCCGAGTTTAGAGGTTCATTGGAATCTTCTTTTTCGCCCGTGGGCGCGAAAAGCGGGCTTGCCACAACCGTTACTCTGCAGTACCTTTCTGCCTCATACTCCCCCCACGAACGGCACGTTTTTATAAATTATAAAAAAACATAATTCTATATATGACCATATTGGTTGGTATTTTTAAAAATCCATTCCGCTAGGCTTTACCCTTCTTATTCTTGAAGGCAAGGAATCACGTGGCGCGAAAATAGGGAATAGTTACGTAAAGAAATGTAGTTGAGAGGGACGGAGGAGCGTGCTTGCGTAGGCTGCAGTGGAGTACTAAATAGCTATTTGTTGAGAAAGCTGACAGATATATTTACGTACCAATGGTTAGGGAATGAGATTTACTGCACACGAGTGCGCTTAATTTTAGTGCATTCGGGTATAAAAATTTATTGTTTTATATTTGTTTGAAATACAATTTTTAATGGTATATTTAATCAGTATATCAATTTTTCCTAATTTTGAAGATTTATAACTATTTTTTAGATTTTTTAAATAAGTATCATTTCCGTAATTTATAAATGCCAGTGATTTTAAAAATTCAAAAAAATATTTATTAATATTCAAAATTGGTAAAAATTAATACACATGTTAAATATATTTAAATTAATAATTATATAAAATTTGAAAAATTAAAAATTAAATTAAATACACCCGAGTACTGAACAACCCGGTGCATTTAAAAATGTCCCGATAATTCCAGCGAGGATACAGAATCACGAAGAATCTATTTCGGTATTCTATGAGAATCTATTTCTGTATTCTATGCATTCCCCTTTTTATTCTTTCTTCGGCTTACCCAGAGAATAGACGAACAAGCGGACTCGCAAAGCTTTGAGGTCTTCGTTCCTCTTCGGCGACGTCGTCCTCGTCGTTGTCTTCTTCTTCTTCTTCTTCTTCCTCTTCCACCTCTTCTCAGGTGAGGAATTACTGATCTTCTTCCCTTCCTTTCCTCCTCATCCGCGTCCGCCGCGCGAGCAGAATTCTGCTCGATTGTGTTCCTCTTTCGAATCGATTATCGGTTCTGATGGCCCGTCATACCATCGTTCTTGATCATTGATCGAGGCTAGAGTCCATCGCGTCTGCTCGGACTGATGGCTTCTCTGTAATCGAATTGATTTTTTCTTTTCCTTTTTTAGAAATTGCGCCATGGCTAGGCGTAAAGATGCTTGTTGGTCCAGTACTGTACTGGATTGACTATTTTTTTTAGACGATGGACGTCTAAATTATTCCGTTGCCTTAGGATTTTGACTCTTGACGGATCGAGACTGTCAGTGATGGATGGAAAAAAAAATGATTTGGAGAATTTTGATTGCTCTTTTGATGGATAATTCCCTCTGAAGCAGCCGGGCAAAGCCGCCGGCCAAAAATCCTAGTTGCCTGTTGCAAAACATGCCAAGCTTACCATGTATAAGAGAACTTGTAATTTTGGAGCTCAGAGACTGTTTCAAGCAGCCTAGGGAATCCTAAATAATATCTATATGAAAGTTCAAGAGTAACTCGAAATCTGTTAAAACCGTTTTGGAAAAGTGTGCCATAACTACTCAAAATTGGTGGGAATTCTTTAAGAGTTTTCTCGATGGACTGGCTGTCCAAAAAGATATTAATTTTCATGTCGTTTGTACATTATTTATGGCACAATAGGCTTGTTTTATGATTTTGTTGCATCTTAAACCTGCATAGTTAAGGAAAATCGTTGTGTACGATTGAGGGTTTCGAAAGCCTATTCTTTTAATGTTATTTTGTTGATGATTGCAGTGTGTTTTGCTGGAGAAATGGCTCTTAGCCGGACTGCACAGTTTGCCCTTGCTGTTGCAGCATTTGGCTCACTGGCTTTCATTTTTGGAGTGATAGCCGAAAATAAAAAGGTAATGTTTAAGATTGGATGAGTTTGGCGATCCATTTGTAACTATTAAAGGTGTTTCATTTCTTTGCTGCTGCCAGAATACTCTTACAGGGTATATTTGGATGCATCTTGCAAAATGGAGTTTAGGAATTTGATTTGATGCAATTGTCAGAGTATTTTAGTTGGTTTGTTTAGCTGCACATCACAGGGTACTGTTTAATTTTGCCATATCAAGAAAGGAACCAAAGTAATGTTACAATAAAGTTTTAGAATTTGATTTGGTGCGATGGTTAAGAGTGTTTTGGTTAGTTTTTTAGTTGCACATCGCAGGGTACTCTCTGATTTTGCCCATGGCAAGAAAAGAACCAAGTAAAGTGACAACAAAGCATTGGGCTGATTTATAGAAGCAGGCCTTGCAACCAACCCACATTCAGAGAAATCCCTTTTTGAGAGGTTTATAAATAGAATCAATATCTATTCTCTGGTGTGGTGAGTTTATACAACCATCTCTAAAGATTTTTTTTAATTTAAATCTGATTTCCCTTTTTCTTGCGGCTTCAATCATATTTATTTCATATTAATCTTATCTGTTACTCTTTAAACCTTCTTTGTGCTTATTTTTATTTAACTTTTGTAACATGCATGCTGATCACGTGCAGTGTTTTGACAATTTTTTTGGATCTTAGTATTAGTGTTATAATTTAATTTGAAATAAACTTCTGGTTGTTGATTGAGCATTTACTTTTCTTCTGTTGCTTCCTAAACATGTTTCTGTTATTGTCCTCTTGACAGCCTGCTGCAGGAACTCCAATTCCTGGAAAGGGGGTGGTAATCTGTAAATTCCCTTCTGATCCCACTGTTGCTCTGGGAAGCTTATCTGTTGTAGCTCTCTTTGTTACGACTGTTCTTGGCTTCGTTTCTGTGTTCTACCCCTATAAGGGCAAATCTGTGCCAAATGAAGCATTGTTCCAGGGCATGACCTTGCGTGTGTTCTTTGCGATTGCAGCGTAAGTGCTCTTATTTATTTTTTCCTTCTGACTATCCATGGCATAGTTTTATCAATTATCTGTTTTATGTTCCTAGTTTCATCAATCATGTGCTTTTTTATTTTATAGTTTCAGTTTCATAAAAAAATTCATTACAGATTACTGGAAAGAGTAAAAAGTACTGAGAATTGTTTCAAGAATCATTAAATGGAAAAGAGATGCAAAGGACTTAGGTATGTGGTCTTAAAAAGCAGATTTAGGCAGAGTTTTTGTTGGAAGGCAACATTGTCTGATTGTTGAATAGACTTTTTAGAAGAAATTGACAACACTTAGTATGGTTTGTGTATGAGCTGAACAATGGCTGCTTTAGGTATGCACGACATGAGTATCAAACAAAGCTGGCTTGCTCTTATTTTTTGCCCTTCTATTAGCACTAAATATATTTCATTAATTCACTCTATATCTGTAATAGGCTTGTTTCAGCTCTTGCGGGAGCAATGATGATCTGGGCATCTGTTACTGAAGGGCTTCATCGGGTCCATCATGTCCACCACAACATGGAATATGAGTGCCCTACTGCCAAGACCGGACTCTTTGGAGGTGCTGCTTTTCTGGCCCTTGATGCAGCTCTTTTCTGGCTGGTTTGCCAAATGCTCACTCAAAATGCCAGGGCTGACTATTTTGATGAAGATGATCCCAAAGGCGAATATGGACAAGTCATGGCAACAGACTACGTAGGGAATGGTGCTGGTTCTGATGCTGCTGCTGGGGCCAATCACCCCACTGTCGTCTAGGGATGGATAGTAGTACGTGAAGCTAGGATTAAAGACCAATGCTTGCTGTTTGTTACGTCAAACGATATTATTTCCTGAATGTGCTTGTTTCTCTATCCATTTTGCTTCTTCTATCCCTGAATCTCTGTACATATCAGCGTTTTTCTATCCTGGAAGGGCTGATCTTTTGGGATGCATTCGTTCTCGCAGGTTGATCATCTATAAGCCTGGCCATCATTATTGCCGCCGCTGTTTAAGAGCCTTACGCGGATTCTAAATTTTTGAGTTAGCCAATTAATTGGGGGCTGATAATTATTTAATGGCGGGAATACTTTATTCGAGGATACGACATATGGTTGGCGGTTGGCCATAGTGGAGTTGGCATTTGGCAATATGATCAGGAAGAATCAAGTGCAAATTGTTCTCTTGGAGCAGGTATTAATGTATCATTGATCAGACACAATTGGAATGGGTCATATGAGTTGAATTAGGAAGGAAAAGTCTAGGCAAAACTTAAAAAGGAGAGAATGGAATCATGATAAGTGATTCGATTACATCGATCATCATCATAAGCTGTTTTTCACCTATTGGAAGTGGGCAACATGATCTCGTCGGGACATTTTCCAGAGGCAATCACAATGATAAGAT
The DNA here is from genome assembly GCA_030490835.1 of Annona cherimola. Classification (NCBI taxonomy): domain Eukaryota; kingdom Viridiplantae; phylum Streptophyta; class Magnoliopsida; order Magnoliales; family Annonaceae; genus Annona; species Annona cherimola. The sequence goes on along the minus strand of CM059977.1, from coordinate 16,057,990 downwards.
AAATAAATGATTTTTTTTAATAAAGTAATCTGATGGAGAAAAACACGAATGGAGTAGAAGTGGAGTAATGAATGAATAAATAAACAATGAGAACGATTCTATTAGCCTCGGCGAAGGAAATATCTTGCTTAGCCCACCTTAACAAATTTATTTATGATAATTTCTTTTTATTTTTTTCGTACACTTGTTTATTTAAATGTATTTAATATATAAATTAAGTTTTACCATTTTTGGATATGTGAATATATTTTTTTAGATTTTTAAAGATAAGGGTATTTTAAATACATATATACACATAAATCTTTAAAAATCTCAAAAAAATATAAATACATCCAAAAATGTTAAAACTTAGTTTATATGTTAAATACACTTACATAAACAAGTAAATGAAAAAAATTATTATAAACAGATTTTTTGAGGTGAGCTAAGTAGGACATTTGCTAAGTTTGGGCTAACAAGATCACTCCTCAATAAATAAAGGGTCATATACGGAAAATAATGAATAGAAATAAAGAGAAGATAAAATAGACACTTATATGAAAAGATGTAAAAAAAGAATTATTGTAATTTAGAGATATTAATAACAAGTAGAATAATTAAGTAGTTAAGAGGTTACTATTATAAAAAGGAGCATAATTTCATGCACCCGAGTGCAATTAGCTTCAACACCCATTATTTTGTATTTTTTCATACGAATATTAATCTAAATATATTTAATATATATATGTATATATATATATATATCAATTTTTACTATTTTTGGAGATTTTTTAATTTTTTAAAATTTATTTAAAATCATTGGCATTTTTAATAATTTTAAATATCCAAAATGGTAAAAATTAATATACATGTTAAATACACCGGTTGAGGCTAAATGCATCCGGTGCACTTAGGCTCAGTGCACTCAGGTGCATTCAACTCATTTTTAAGTTTTTTTTTTTGAAATTTTTTATAGAACTGTTAATCTAAGTGTATTTAAAAAATAAAAAAATGCGTTAAAACACTCCTGGTGCACTGAGGCTAAATGCACCCAGGTGCGCTGTATCAGAGTCTTAAATACACTAGATTAACAATTACGTAAAAAAATTTCAAAAAAATACAAAAAATATGTTAAATACACCCGGGTGTACTGAAGCTAAGTGCACCAAATGCATAACATCACATCTCTTATAAAAAAGGTGTATGGGAAAGAATGAAAGAAATATTTTCTTTTAGACTTTTACCAAAATGATGCTGTTAGCTCTAAATTGAAGCTCCGGATAGACTAATTAGAAAGTCAAGTTATATTAAAAAACGCAATAAAAGATATTGAAAGTATAGGCGTTAGCATATTCTCTTAAGAAGACCTGTTTGAATAAAACGTTAAAAAAATGAAAACATAAATATGATGGAGAAAATAATTTAGCTAGAAATATTTAAATGTTACATCATTACACGTAGTTATAATAAGAAAAATGAATGTAAGTGTAAAACATGACGAAAATTCTGGCTGACAGGGTTGCTAGCAGAATCTAAAATGAACCACTAGATAGAATGCATTGATTAGAAAGGCAAGTTACATAAAAAAAGAAACAAAAAAAAAGAAAAATTATAGCTATTAGGATAATTCTTAGTAAGAAAAGCAGTTTGAAATTTTTTGAAAAGGTGAATATATGAATATGATGGAGCAAATAAGATGGTTAGAAATATTTAAAATGGTATATGAATAAATTTGGATGATGTAGACATCGATGTAACTGTAATTTAAAAATTCAGTTCTGATAAATATACATTAAAAATTTTGAGATGTTTAAATAAAAAGTTAAAAAATGGAAAATATAAATATGATGACAAATTTTAAAATGTTATATCAATAAATGCAGGTACAATAAAAAAAATGATGTAGATATGGTTGCAACTAAAAGTTAGATGGAGATAATGGAGATGCGGGGGATCGAACCCCGTGCCTCTCGCATGCAAAGCGAGCGCTCTACCATTTGAGCTACATCCCCGAATGAAATTGAGCGTTGAAGTTGCAGATTATGATGAGCAATTAAGAAAAGGGCTAGGGCACATGCATCCATCCCAACAAAGCGAAAGAGGAACAGATGGTGGCGAGGGAAGAAAAAATGGGGGAGGCAGGGAACGGAGAGGAGGTGGTGCGGATATTTGTGGGTGGTCTTGATGTGGGTGTAACAGCTTCAGATGTGCAGAAAAGATTCTCGCTTTCGCCTTCCCTCGGGAAAGTGTTGGCAGTCGAACTCATCACCAAGAATAATAATCATCAGTTGGGGTATGGTGTTGTTGGAGATGGAGGGGGAATCCCTATTCCACCCGCCTCCAACTTCGCCTATATCGATTTTCAACCTTCCTCTCCCAAATCTCTCCTCAAGCTCTTCTCCACCGTCAGTTGCGCCTCCTCCTCTACGTTTTTCCTTATTCTTCGGCTTTGATGCGTGACTGTTTGTTTTCTACGAATGCATGCAGTACAATGGTTGCGTCTGGAAAGGCGGCCGGTTGCGGCTGGAGAAGGCGAAAGAGCATTACATGGCTCGCTTGAAGCGAGAATGGGAAGAAGAGGCTCGACTTTCCAACGACTCTGGCAAGGGTGATGCGGATCGCGGCGAGAATATGCAGGGGTCGTTGAAGAAGTTGGGTCGTCCTCGTCCTGCGCCACCAGAGCAGGAGAAGATGCAGCTTCAGATTTTCTTCCCCAAAGTAAGAAAGGTGTGCTTCTCCTTTGGTGAATCTTCTGATTACTAATTCTTTGGATTTAGCGTGGTTGTATTGCTTCTTCTCTGATCTTGGTAAGCTACTTGTCTGTGATTTTGGTGAGAGATGGGACCAAGCTTGGATGGCAGCTTTTCCAGCAGGCCTGATTTTTATGGACATTGATATCAGCGTGTGAGATATTCACTCAAGTTGATTTAATTGATTGAGTAGAAAAAGAAATGAGAGAACTAAAACTAAAAACAAAAACAAAATAAAATCCCAACACTTTAGAACCATGTCAGCTGAAAGGATCCTGCCCGAGGAACATAATTCGCTTCCATCACCTTTTGGAAGCACTCTTTTCTTTTTTTTTTTTTTTCTTTTTAGGTGTTTCCAAATGTTAAACAGGTTGTTTTCAAACCTATTTCCTCTGTTCATATGTGTCTCTTCTATAAAAAATCCTAATTGTTGGCAACTTTCTTTTCTGTATGTTGCAATTGTTGATGTTGGTGGTGGTGGTGGTGGTGGTGTTGTTGTTGTTGTTAATCAATTTTCTGATGGCTTTTCTTCTAGGATTTAGAAATGGGAGAGGGCCAACCCATTTGCATCATCTGTTCTTTTTCCAATCTAGTCATTGTCATGATCGTCATTGGTTAATTTATTATGCGGCAGAATGATAATGTTTTAGAATGGTGCAACGTCAATGCTCAATTTGACATTTTTGATTGTGGATGATTTCATAGGTTCTTCGATGATCAGAAGTGCAGATCAATAGTATAACAATCTGGATTGCAATATATTTATAAGTGGAATGGTGCTTACTTGCAGGTCAAATCTTTGCCTTATCGTGGAACTGGCAAACACAAGTATAGCTTCCAACGGGTTGAAGTTCCTTCTCTTCCAGTTCATTTCTGTGACTGTGATGAGCATTGCCCACCTGTTGAAACTGCCTCAGGAGAACCACTTCCCATGTCCAGAACCCATTTTGATGGAATAAATGCAGAAGAGCTGGATGTCATGAATTCCGTTATGAGCAAACTTTTCCAAAGGGAAGCCATTGTGGATTCTGCAGATACTGAGATAACATCAGCTGATGCTGGAAATTATTCCAGATGCACAGTTAATGATGTTCCATCTAATGAGATTGTAGCAGCTGAAGAGGACAACCTTCTGACCAACATAGCGATGGAAAGTGCAAATGGAAGAGCAGGTTCTATGCAGTTAGATGGAGTGGAAACACCTATGGATAAGGTTTTGAAGGATTTCAAAAGTCCACACTCGAAGGGTAGACTACAGGAAAAGCAAACCACCACACCGAAAAGGAAGAAAACTGAACCTGCTGATGCTCCAGAGGTGAAGTTGAAGAAGAAAGCTCGTCTAGCAGATGAAAGGGTCAGAGATGAATCTTCTGTCAAAATTGACAAGAGAAGCTCAGAAATCAATTCCAGACAGATGGAAAGTTCCTCAGAAGCACAACTCTCTGAAGCCCAGATGAAATCCGATGCCAATGTTTCGGCCAGAGGTCTTGCATGGGTTCAGAAGTCCTCTTGGAAAGAACTTGTTGGTGAGACAGGCAACAGTTCATTCAGTATTGCAAATGTTGTGCCAGGCATTACTTCCATGAAACAAACTTTGCGAAAATCTGATTTAGCTGCCACCAACACCATCAGCGGCAGATGGCCAAAGCCAAAGAAGCACGCAACAGCTCAATTTAATGTAGACAGCTCAAAATTTTCAGCAGATGAGATCCATGGAGAACTGAAAGACGAGCCAATTTCTGCTCATGATCCCAATGTGGAGAAATCAGAAAAGGGAGGGAAAGGTCAGTTGGGTTTGATGGGTGGAAAGAGCAGTACTGTCAAGGACAAAATATTGAGGCCTCCTGAAGAACGCAAGAAGAAAGTCGATGTAGATGGAAGAGCAAGATCGGCGGCAACTGGTATTGGGAAGGTTTGTACCTTCATGAGGAGTGCTGATTCAGAGAGGGAGTGGACAAAGGCAAGGGCAGCTCTGAGCGGGATTCTCAAGAAGAAAAAAAAGGAGAATACCTAGACAAATTTCTGATCCTAACCCTTGTTCTCCAATTTTGAATTCAAGTACAAGTGTTGATTGTTGGAACGGTATAGCAATAGCGTGCATAGAAAGAGTGACTGAAATTTATGCGGATTTGTGGATGGATGAAATAACGAACGATAGGGTTGATAAAAAAAATACTAATAGAAGATAGAATAGAAATGAAATAATCCGAGATCGCTGCTAAACAAAAAAAAAAAAAGAGGAAAAATAATATCATAGTCTATAATCAGGATTACTATGAGCGAGAGCTTGTTTTTACCGGATGCCTGGCTCGTTTCCTAGCAAATGCACACCATTTAAAATGTGCTCCCGCGGTTTGCAAATTCGGATATACAGAACATGATTATTAGCTGTCCAATAAATTTATTCTTACGATCCTTTCTTAGTGGTATTTATTATCCATGTCACATCTCTAATGCACCCTGACATTATTTCCATTCTCGTTCAATACGTGTTTATGTTCTTGAAAGAGAGATCATTACAGTCCTGAACCACATTTGATCTTTGAAGCATGCTTTTGTTAGAAGGTAAAGAGGAAGCAGCCACCAAGCATACGTCTTACGATGTTTTCAAATAGCTTTCTCATCGCGTTCGCGTCCATGCTACGTCTGCGTGCTTGTCTTTTTTATGGCGACACTCCGCGTTCTTTCGAGAGCATCGCGAGTTTGGCCGACTGTTCGCACGTCCTTTAGTACAGCTTCCATCGAGCATGCACGCCATTCGTTCGACGGAGTGCCTCAGAGAGACGTCATTTCTTGGAATGCCATCATATTCACTCCTGCCAGGCGGGGAAGACATAAGGAGGCTCTTGCGTTGTTCGACATTATGGTCAATGATGGCTGTTCCCCAAATGAGTTCACGTTTAATACCATTTTGCACTCTTTCTCCTCTCTAGGGGATTTTCAAGGGGGATCTTATGTCCATGCTCAGATTACAAAACGTGGGTTTGGATCGAACCCAGTGCTTGCTAGTGCTCTTGTCAACATCTACTCAAGAGGAAATGACGTCAAGGGAGCGTTTGAAATTTTTAAGGGCGTGAAGAATGATAACCGAGACACTGTTTTGTGGACCACAGTGATATCTGCTAGCATTCAAGCAGCGGATTATTCTTCAGCTCTGGTGCTCTATGCTGATATGATCAAGGACAGAGTTCCCCCAAATGAGTTCACTTTTGTCAAGCTTTTGAAAGTGTCTGCGTCTCTCAGGTTGGCTTATGGCCAATCGATTCATGCCCATGTCATCCTTTGGGGAGTCCCATTGAATTTAGTTCTGAAGACAGCTCTTGCTGATATGTACTCAAAATGCCAGAGGATGGAGGATGCTCTTAGGGTCTTAAAGCAGACTCCTGAATCTGATGTGCTGTTATGGACAGCAATGATCTGTGGATATAACCAAATTTCTGATGCTGATGGGGCAATTGCAATGTTTCAAAAGATGGAACAGGATGGGATCTGTCCAAATCCTTTTGCATATGCTGGAATTTTGAATGCGTGCTCTTCTATTCCTGCTTTGCTACTGGGGCAACAGGTCCATTCTCGGACCATCAAGGTTGGCTTGGATATGGATGTTTCTGTTGGAAATGGGCTTGTGGATATGTACGTGAAGTGTTGTAGGGGTTCAGTGGAAGAATCTGTGCGGATTTTTAGAGGAATAAGCTTGCCCAATGTAATTTCTTGGACATCGTTGATTTCTGGATTTGCTCAATATGGGTATGGCAGTGAGGCCTTCCAGGCGTTAGCAGAGATGAGGGCTGCTGGATTTCAGCCCAATTCATTTACTCTTTCCAGCATACTAAAGAGCTGTAGGACTAGAGAAGTCCTAGGTGCAGTGAAAATGCTCCATGCTCACATATTTAAGACTAAGGTAGACTCAGACATAACTGTTGGGAATTCTCTAGTCGATGCATATGCTCGACTTGGGATGCTGGATGATGCATGGGATGCTCTCCAGATGATGGAACAGAGAGATGCAATCACATACACAGGTTTAGTAACAGGAATGAACCATATGGGCCATCATGAAGCTGCATTGGGAATAATCTCACATATGCAGGATGATGCCGTGAAGGTAGATGGGTACAGCCTTGCTAGCTTTTTATCTGCAGCAGCAAGCTTAGCTGCCATGGAACCGGGGAAACAGCTGCACAGTTATTCCATAAAATCTGGTTTAGACTACCATCTTTCAGTTTCAAATGGCCTTGTTGATATGTATGGGAAATGTGGGAGCATAAAGGATACATGCATGGCTTTTACAGCAATCCCCGCACCAAATGTTGTCTCATGGAATGGATTGATTTCTGGATTAGCATCAAATGGACATTTTTCTGAAGCCCTCTCCAGCTTTGAAGACATGAGATTGATGGGCAGCAAACCTGATGGCATCACCTTTTTGTTGGTGCTCTATGCTTGCAGCCACAGTGGTATGGTTGATTTGGGTCTTAATTATTTCTATTCAATGACCACATTGTATGGTGTGTCTCAACAATCATATCATTACATTTGTTTGGTGGATCTCCTTGGCCGGGGTGGGAGGCTGGAGGAGGCTGCTGAAATTGTAGAAACAATGCCTTTTGAACCAGATGCATTGGTATACAAGACGCTATTGGGATCTTGTAAGATCCATGGGAACATGGCACTGGGAGAACATGCAGCCAGACGTGCAATTGAGCTTGATCCATCAGATCCAGCAATATATGTACTTCTCTCGAACATGTATGATGATGCAGGTAAGTCAAGGTATGGTGATTTGACACGCAGAATGATGAAGGAGAGAGGGCTGAGGAAGAATCCTGGACAGAGTTGGATAGAAATAAGGAATAAGTTATTTCTTTTTACATCAGGAGACAGATCAAATCCGCGAATTAATGAAATCCATGAAAAGATAGAATCACTGACAGAGAAGATGAGGCAGCTAGCATCTTCTTATCATGTAGAGGACATAGGTTCCAATTATCATAGTGAGAAGCTAGCTTTTGTGTTTGGGCTCCTCAACACGCCATCGGCAGCTCCTATACGTATAATTAAGAATTTACGCATATGCACAGATTGTCATACTTTTATGAAGCTTGCAACTCAACTTGTTGAACGAGAGGTAGTCGTGAGAGATGTTAACCGCTTCCACTCCTTCAACAAGGGTGAATGTTCTTGTGGAGGTTATTGGTAGTATCGGCTATTCATGGGAATCTTCAAAATATTCATCTTGATCTACCACTAACAGCTAGAGTTCAACCTCACTCTACTTGGCCCCCTGTTATTGATGAGTGCTAAGGACCTCATTCGTTTTGTTAAAATGAATAGCTATGGTCCTGGCTCTCTTTCAGTCTGCCTCCCCCTTGTCATGGCAAAGAGGCTCGAGAAACCCCCAGCTATACTAGCAGTGGCAAGGCTGCAGTGAACACCTGATCAGCCATTTTAGGGGAAGAATACAAAGCTTTTCTCATCAAGGATGACCAGTGTCCAGGCAGGCACAAGGAACACAAGTGAGTGTATTAAAGATACTACATACCTGTTTAATTTCATTCAATCATTCCCATATGCAACCTCACTCTGGAGGGGTTGTTCGTAGAGCCATCTCCTTTCGTTTTACAGTATAATTATCACTTTCAAAGATGAAGTGGGTAGTCTTTCTGCTTTCCAGCCCTCTCATGTTCATGCCAAACCCTCCCATTCTCTCTTTGCAGCAGGTGAAGTAAAGGTTCTCATCATCAATCAGCTTAAGAAAGCGAGACTGCACGCAAAATGGGCAGTGTTTAATAAGGCACCAGACTCTATTCATGCAAGCGGATTCTATCTAGTGCCTTAAATATATCCTTGCTAGTAGGGGAGCTGTGTTGTAGGTTCTCATGAGTTAGGGCAGCCTTATTCTAAGTTCCAAATCCAAATGGCACATCTGACGGACACCTTGATTTCCTTGGGCAGACTTGGATGGCTCAAGTACATTTCAAGAATTTCAGGGACGAAAGACTATCCATGTGGTACAAGAATCCTTGATGTTCAGAGACAGCCAGTTTTAGAGGGAATTATTTCAATTGCAGATATTTCCAAGGTGCGTCAGAGAGGAGAAAATTCTCAGGCTCTGAATGAGTCCGTTTTGTTGTTGTTGGTGTTTATCTATTTACTTTTAACCACATTCGTTGACGTTTTAGGATGGCATGTTCGATAAAATATCATAAATCAAATCAAGAGTTTTCAATGAATTTATTGGACTCAGATGTATATTCGTCTACTTATATTCAGGTCATTAATACTGGTAAAACATGCGAAAATTAATCCGGTTTTGCGACCAGTCATAATGTAAAGTCGACTGTGGCATTTTATATTTTGCATCATAGATCTTGTATTTGCATATGGGACACTGTTGAGCAACCATTATCATTACATTGATCCAACAATATCTGTTCAACGGCAGCCTGATTAAGAGTTGAATTTATTCAAATAGAAGGCAGTAAGAGAGAAAAAGACGTGAAAAAACATGCATAAAACTTAAACAAGACACGAAAACATCAAATACTACTGAAAACATAGTTTACATCTGTAAGGAATGACACAACAGAATTACTGAAAACATAGTTCACCCACGACGGGATTAATGCACTCGACTCCGCATGCGTATAAGTTGATGATTGATATAATAATTGGCTCCAGTCCAGGATTTGTTCTATAGCTTTGGCCTCTTTTTGTTCTTCCAATTTTTTTTCAAATTCCACTTTTCTCCATTTTCGAAATGGTTCCAAAATGAACAAAAATGGATGGACATGGATGACAGTTTTCTGTCAATTTGAGGCTTAGGATCCAAAAAGCAAAAAGCCCAAAATGGCAAAGAAAAGGTGAAGACGTGCAAATCTGGTAAACACCACTTTTTTCATGTTATTGTCACTCTTGTGTGCACACACGTGCCCCCATTGGATATACCGCTTGGCTGCCTCTGCATTGACAGGAGACAAATTTTGTTCATGACACAAATAGGTATCTCTTACAGACAATCTGCCATATGCATACAGCAATCTTGCTAATCTGATTTTTCCATTATGTTTCTCACTGTCAGGTACGCTAGAAGGGAATTGGTTATACTGCCTATGTTTCTGTTCAGGAAAAGAATTCATGAGCCATGTAGTATCGCTCTAAAATAACATTGTAAAGAGGGTGGACAGGCTCCAATAAGTTCGAGTAAGGACCTAGCACTTCTGGTAAAGGAGAAGCACCAGCTGCCTTTGGGCAGCTATGATGGCACACTGAGAGACCACTCAGACAGTAACACGAGTGGTAAAAGTCTCTAGCTTTTCCAGGTTTGTCTTTGAAGCCTCCATCCATTACCTGCATTTTGATCAATTTTTTGAGAGAATGGATTGAAATTTAGAAATTTAAAAATATTAAAATGATCTTTTATTGTCTGTGCAATTTGGTTGAGAAATGAACTTGGTTATGGGAAGATAAACGCACTTTGATATATACCGTGTGGTGTGGGAAAGGGAATTACCTGAGAACATAGTAATATATATTGCTGCAAAGCAATGCTGTGGAACAAAGGACCCCACTCAGCCTGCTTCTCAATGAAAGAGAACCCAATGTCTGGAATTTTTCCTGTAAAAGTTCCATGAAATTCCAAATGTAAGCGTGAACATAGAGACCATTCTTTGGGTTTCATATAAGATATGGAAAATAAATTCATGTGATACTGTCTATTTTTTTTAACCACAAATGATCCACAAAAGAGAATCGTTGAACATGAACTCCAAAATATCCTGATTTAATTAGGTGAGAGAGACAACACTCCTTCCTTATTCTCCTACTGAAAAGAAGAGGATAAGCAGAAAAAAATAAAAAGAAGAATAGAACAAAAATGAACAAATGAACATCAAGCTCTGATAAAAATATTGATTTTCCAGTAACAGTCGACAAGAGCATGAAAATTACCTTCACAGACAGACCAGAATGATTTATCTGCTTCATGTGCATCGGAATCAGATTCCGCTTCAGAGACGTTAGTAGCTGCAACATTGCAACTGCTTGCATTCTGCATTTTCATCTCCTCAGCAAATGACAACTTCAACTGCTTATCCACAAGAGATGATAATCTCTGCAACAATGCAAGTGCTCCTCCCTAGTGTCAAGGTGATGTCAGTTCATGGTCACTTTCTAGAAACAGAAAAAGCCTTTTTTCTGCTCCTTTTGTCCTTCTCTGCTGTCCATTCGTCTTCTTCTTTCTTTCCTTTCACTCTCGTTTCACTGGTTCTTGTTTTATATTATCCTTTTTCTTTCCAGTAAATAGGAACACAGAAGTTTGGATAATATTTTGGGAGGACAGGTGATAAGATTTTTGCAAATATAATGATAATGTTGTTGATCATAAAGCGAAGTCTAGAAGCAAAGATCATAAGATTGATGATCATGGGCTTTAAATAATAATAATAGCAGTGTGTATGACTATGTAGTGAAGGAAGAAACCTGCCAAAAGGAGTAGCAGCCATCAACTAGTTTGTTTGTTCGGCCTTGAAATCCACACTCTACGCCTTGCCGAAATGTAACCCAGTTCTGTCAACAAATGGAAACAATGTCACAAGAGAAATTTGATCCAGTTCCCACACAAGTCTCATCAGTTTCCTCTTTTTACCCCTCTTCATTTTTTTGTAATATAAGAACCAGTCAAGGAATCAGTGTCAAGTACAGAATAGGAAATGTTATACAGTTTCTGATTTCAAAAAAGAATCCTTCCTTATGGAACAAGAGATTGGAGCACTCTCAGACCAATGGAGTGCACACGAAGCCTTAGTCACTTCTAGGACTCACTTTTGGAGTCCAGACTCATGGCACAAATAACTTTAAATGCTTTGACAGCCAAAAGAGGAGCCACTAAGAAAGACAAAACAAAGGTACTTGACTATCAAAATTTTTCTCTATATGGCAAGTGTAAATCCATTAATTCAAGGCACTCTGTAACCAGATATTTAAACAGCACTAGAGCAGCACCAACACAGCCAAGGCGAATCATACACTAGTGGCAAATATAAGAGCAAGATTAGATACCTATATCTATAGATTTGAACTCTGACTCGATGAGAAATTAAGCGTAACTGCTAAGTACTCAGCAAAAGCGCGATAAAATAAACACAAGCATGTCATATGAAAGACAAAACAACAAGCACATGAATTGAAAAAGTGGGAACATGCACAGTAGGAAAAATATATCGATCCATAGAACAGATTGTAATAATTTCTTGTAACAGAACTGTGACAAACAAAAGCATAAATGCAAGGAAGGCAACTTTCTTACAATTATACCGTGCAAATCCAGTTGATCAGCCTCGTTGATCAAAATCATTGTGGCCAACCCACAAAAAGTGTACCTTAAAATTTTGTAGAGAAGACGAGGTTTTCAGAGTCATATGACCGGAAATAAAGGAGGCAAGATATATTTCTGCCTCCATTATCAAACAAAAAAAATTGTATGAGAAAATATTGCATGATGAAAATGACACAAATGCACACATAGAATCTAAGGAATAGAAGTACCCGCCATGAGCTTCAGAACCAGGCTCACCAGCAATTCCGCCTTCATATGTTTGACAGCTGAAAGGAAAGATGGAATCAACCATTCTAGACTTTTTTATAGGCATAAAGCAATTGGTGGAATGGGGAATTATTTATATGAAAGTTATGCAATTGACATCAGAAAGAGAAGCTACTTGATAGATCCATTTGCCTTTTGTGCTTTCATCCAGTTAACTAGGGAAGGCTAGAAATGCCAAAACCCATGTGCCAGCAAGGAAGTTTGGTGTGGATCAAGTTCATGTTCTATGCAATGTTGCTTCATGCTTGTGTATTCACAATTTCCTGTTAGTGAACTGGTTCAGCGTGGTATCATTTGTTTATTTCTGCATGATTGAACAACAGTAAAGGTTTCGTCATGATAATTGACATTCTTAAGTTTGGTATAGTCAACCTGTGGACCAAAAATGGATTTGCCGCCTCCATCAGGGCATGTAATGTTTGGTTTTCATGCAGGTGCAAGATGAAAACTAAATCCCACCAATGTTTAGAACCCCTCATATATGATAATCGTGAAATCTCTATAAGATGTTATTTTGTGAGCCTAACATTTTAGGTTTGCAGCTAACACTAACATACATTCTGTTTTCTTTTCTTTTTTTCCTTTTTTTTTTTTTGTTTTTTTTTGTTTTTAAAGTTCAGCATGCACATTGACTTAGGACAAACATACTAATACTCACTATCTGCTGAGCAACATAAACAGATACACTGCTAGCGTTTAAAAGGACTCCATGAAAACATCATTTGATAAGCTTTCTCAGAATATTCTGCTTTGCCAGCTTGCTTCAAGGATGGCCAAGTTTAGATATTGGTTAGTGAATATATGTACTTTGTTCCTTAAAATCTAAAAATGTATATTGGCCACATAATATAAGGGAATGAAACAAGAAACTGACATGCTGACATGATGAACCGCTCTTTCCATTATATTGTTCTATTCTTTTGTAGGTTCAAACCAGAGGCACGGTCAGTCCTGGTGGCGCCACTGGATCAAACTTCATCCAGTCAAAAGTTCGGTCCTTTTTGAAAATGATAGAAAGGACTTACTAATAATAACATTTTTCTCAAGCAAACTGTAAAAAGCTAAATTGAATGATATAGAAGCTGGTTGAACAACAATAACTATCCAAGTAAGAACAATAGCATGAACTATGGCAAATCTACCTCAAGACATAGTCCCCAACATTTTTCACAAGCTCACCATCCAAAATATTCAACATACTTGCAACCTGGTTTAAAGAAATGAAAACCATCTATTGTATTAGAGACTGCAATCCAAAAAAGAGAAGGAATCATGCTATGAATAGGCATGGACAAAAGAAGAACAGAGTGCGTACTGATGATAATTAGGCCATTGTATTCAAACCTAAATCTATGAAGAATCTTCAGAGATGCATGGGCAGCAACTATGGCTGCCTGAGAACACAAACTACCATGCTGTGCAGCTGTTTTCTGCACCTGCTTTTCCATTGGTTTGTTGTTTGTTGCTTGTTGTCTTGAATGGCAATAAATAATCAATAATGCAAGTGATATGGTCATGGTTCAAGTATTCTAGAATGTTGAAATAGAGCCTTTTCAATGTTACAAAAATTTACTTCCCAGAAAGGGCTAACCAACCACCATAGATGATAAAAACCACCTTTTACTTTATCTTGCACTAAACATTCTTGTTTGCATCCAATGTGGCAGACATAAAAACACTTACAGATATTGCGGTGTAGCAAGCTCGAACATCCATTTCACCATCATCGTGCATCCTAATGGAGAAAGCTAGTAATGTCAGAATCATGGATAATCCCTCAGGTCTAGATTAATGAGGTACACACGAAAAGATACCAGACCTGAATGCCCCTGATTGGTCTTTCATCCGCATCAAGAACAAATGCATTTGGGTTCTGAAATATTGGGAAGCTATTAAACCAACATTTTTTTCCAAAATGCATGAGTGAGAAAATAAGCCACCAATATAGTACAGACTGACCACCTATTTATCGAAGATAAAGCCCTCTGACCACCTAAAGTAATGAGTGAATTTACTGCAGCATAAGTTGTTGCAAGATGAGGCAGCTGCAGGAGACATATTTATCCAATAAGTAATTAAATTCAACAATTGACCTATAGTATAAAATTCAGCCGAGTTAGCATTGGTGTCATCATTATTGAAATTTTATACCAACTAATAGGGGTGCTACATCATTGCACGTACTATAATCAATCGTGCAGATAAAAAGAATAAAGAACCAAAAATAAAGAAATAAATGACAAATGGATGACTGGATCCCTACATTAAAAAAAATCCTAAATTTTGAACATTCAAAAGTATATAACCAAATTGTTTCAGTATGAAAGCATCTCATTATAATCAAAAAACATTTTTCTATTTGAAATCATATTAAAAGTTGCAAGTATTCAAAATGCATAATCAGAAAGCTGATGTGCCTGACTGACTAGTTTATTCACTTTCTTGAGTTAAAACTTTTAACTGGAATTTAGGGAAGTCTCTGTAAAAATTTCAAGTGTGACTCTATTAGTCAAAATTTAAGGAATGATCCTGTGAATTTTCAAGAAATCAAATTCTTTAGCAATATTCCAACTTGCAAATCGAAACATTTTCCATGAGAAAACAAATTAAAATGCTGCAAGCATAATGTTGTGCGCATTCAAAATGCATAATCAGAAACACCTGATTGTGATTAACTAAGTTATTTACTTTCAGGAAGATTAGACTTTTATGGTATTTACTTTCCCCCTCTTTGTACTTATTATACTCATGTTTGGAAGCAATTCAATCCTAAATAAATTTAGCTAAATGTTACAATACATATTAATAGAAGTCCTCCACAGGAATACAGAGAGTTTGAATGGAGATACTGAATCATCTATGAACCAGTTACTGATCCCACCAAAAGAATAGCATCATTAATACCATATGTAGCAATTATATATCTATTAAAAAAAGGTAACACAAATAATGGAAAATACTGGCTGCTATGACATGACAAGGATTTACCTGTCCAGGCCCACCACCATATCCACCATTTTCATCCTGCGAAATTGCAATCCAACTTAAGTGGATTTTGCAACATTATTAATGCAATAAATAGATTCTAGGAATCAAGATCAGTACACAAGACACAGACACACGATATGATGTATACCCAAAAATACTAATTGTGTAAACAAACCATTGAACAAATCAGCTTATAACTGCTTAATGGATTCCATTCCAAGTAAAAAACATAGGGCTTTTAACCATAAACACATTTATAACATGATAATCAAAATCATAAAATACGCCTACAGTTTGATGTACATCTTGCCAAAGACAAAGTAGGCCAAAGCATTGCCACAAAAAAGTCATAAGATTCAACTTACAATCTTTATTATTATTATTTTTTGAGTTGTATTTATACAATGTGACAACTTGATATTACAACGAGGCACATTCACAACCTTCACAATATGGTGGGAATATTCCTAAACACCCACATACCAAGAAAGAAATCTATAAAAACCCCCACTTTTCTTTTTTTGATTGGTAAAAACCCCCACTTTTCAGAAGTGAAAATTGAAAAACCCCCATTTCAAGGGAACTGCTTTGTAAGACTCCTTTTCCATCAAGGACAGGGGGATCAAAAATGGGTTGGTTATTTGTCAGCCTTCCCGGCTACCACCTGGCCAACTGCCTGGTGGACTTACAATATTTAATTGAAGTTGCAGGGACTAAGCTATTTAGGAATGATCAAGGCAGTCATTCCAACGACTCATGAAATGCCCATGATAGAGTGGAATGTACGTTGTTTGTGTGTTTCCAGTACATGCAATAGCTGCAAAATTGGATGAAATTCATCTTCTGCAGATAATTTTCGGATAAAATACAATTCCCACCAGATAATTGGAAGAAAAAGGTAACTGCCCATATGGTGCTTTGAATATATATATTTTTTAATTATTAGTTGCTTTCTGGAAAAAGACTTTTCTTTTCCTAAGCATTAGTTGCTCTCCTTGACCATTAAGGGAAAAAAAAAAATTTGAGTGTGTTGTCTTGTGCATACAAAGAATCCTTTATATCGAAGTCTTCTTAATCAACTCACGAATTTTTGCATGATCTTACACCTTTTAAGATAAATATTGGGGCACATACAGCATGCTTGTATATTTTACCAGTCATTACATTGGTTTCTGTACAATCATTAAAACCTGGCGACAACTAAGCAGCAACATAATGCACTTTTTGCTACCTACAACACACTTATCAAATCCCAGCTATCTCGGACCCGCATATGAATTCGAACATCAAAAAACACTGAGAAAATTTCTACAGATGATAGCAGATGACTTAAAACATCATTGGAAAAAGTTCAAACAGATTTGATCCTTTGACGACTCGTGTTGATCATATTCCATGTAAAAACAAACAAATTTACAGAGCTAAGAAAACAAACCTGGCATCGACTGAGGAAGCCGATAATATCATTCTCAAGTTCAATGTCTACAGACTCTCCCAGCAAAGCAATTGAGTGAAGGATCCAATAGCATATCCAAGGGCGACTGCGACAGATGAGAAACATAAAAGGCGAGATCAGGAGTCATCTCGTTAGCCATTCACACCAATCCGAACGGGACTTCCACAATCTTCTACGAAGGAAAGAGATATACGCGCGTACTTTGCGTCCAACACATAATAGCTTGCCCCAAGAAGCCTAAGGCCTTTGAAGAAGAACTCAATGTGCTTCTCGCGCCGCATCTCCATCCTGCGAAGCAGAAAATTCATAGCAGACTTATCCAAAACAGAAAAGACATACAGAAAAGGAATATCTAGATTAAAATAGGTAAGATAAAAGGCAGTTCTTGTGGGAGATGCAACAATAGTTCCAGAATCACCGCCCAGTCAGCAGCTAGTGAGCAATAAGAGCGTCTCCGAACTGAGATTTTCTTATTTGAAGACTACTGTCGGCACCGATTATGATTGCCGAGAAGGCGTTCGATGAATATGGAAGGAAGCGCGTACATGACAGACCGGGCGTTGGGCGGAACATGGTTTAGGAGATCGAAAATCTCGAACACCTTGTGCTCGACACGGAGCTGCTCGATTTGGGTAGTGGTGAGCTTCTTCTCAGTCGTAGTTCTCGCATTCTCTTCCTCCATTTTCTTCTTCCGCCGCCGCCGCCGCTGCTCCTCTGCTATGCTACGCTACCTCCTAGAAATAAAAACGCCAGCTACGTCGCGCTTGTTGGATTTGGTAGTGAAGTTGTGAAGATGAAAAATGTTGGCATACTCCGAAAGAACGATGTTGATGATATACCTTCGCTTGCGATTGCTTGCCAAAGTCGAACTGCTCAGATCGTCTTTTCCCACAGTGTGCAGCTAGTCAAACAACTATTTTTTGCTCTGTTTGTCATGGGAGGTGCTCGTGTGGTTCAAGTTGTGTGGAATTCCAATTTCCCGCAGAAATGCCTCTTTATGTCCGTTTAAGGTATTTTAAAAAAAAATTGACGAAGAAATTTGTACAAACTTTTTTGAAAAACAGGAGTATAATGTGATATAAGATTATCAGATTAAAGAAAAGGATAAGTTGCTCATATAGTCATTGAGTTTGATATTAATTATTGATATTCTTACATTGTTTCATAAATGATATATTATCCCATAAAGTTTTATCAAAATTTCTTACGCGCTCATGTTAATGGTTGACATTTAACGAAATTGCATGAGTTGTTAAATAAAAAAAAAGTAATTTATTGATATACTCACTTAGTTTAACGCTAATTGTTGAAATATTTATATTGTTTCCCAAATTGCATATTACTCTTAGAAAGTTTTACCAAAATTGCTTGTGTACTCATATTAACTGCTGATATGTTATCCCCCAGTAACATTCTTGTGCCTGTACAACTAAGTATTTTATGAACAATGGGATTCTAATATAACTTTTTTTTAATGGAAGATTCTAATATAGCTCTAAATTGAGTTATTTCTATCATTATTTAAAATTTTAATATGAGCATTAACATTTTCTAATGAAAAAAAGATGTCGTCGATAGCAAGAAATTTTGGCGAAACTTTATGAGGAGAATATATAATTTATGAAATAATTGAAGTATATTAGCAATTAGCATCAAACAAGTGGGTATTTCTAAAAATTACCCCTTTATTTAGCAGCTCATGCACTTCTATTAAATGTTAGCCATTAACATAGGTACGTAAGTAATTTTGGTGAAACTTTGTAAGAGTAATATGCAATTTGTGAAACAATATGTGTATATCTACAATTACCATCAAATTAATGGGTTCATTAGCAAATTATCCTAAAGAAAATAAAGAAAAAATTAACATAGTAGCAATGCGAAAGAACTTGAAAAAAAATGAATAAAATATAAAAATAATAACGGAAACTATAAAGTAATTAAATGGTTAAAATGTCAAACCGTATAATATATCTAATATAGATTGGAAAATCTTTTCTTTTACCAAAGGCTAGCCGTTCCAAATTAATCTTTCATTACTTGAATATGCTAAGATGCATTATGTTTCACCTTAGTTAGATTTAATATCGATAAAATAAGGCCTATTTGATGCAATTAAAATCCTACGGCTAGCATGGTTTAAAATTATTTATTTTATGATGTTATCGAAAGTCAGCTCAATCGGAATCTTAATTAGGCAAGCTACATTTCCTTAAAAATATAAATAGTCATGTCTAAATGATGAAAAACACTTGATCAATTCATAGATATATTAAAATGTTATAGCACTTCATAGTATCATTTAGCTATATAGTAATGATGTTTTATATGGTCTAAATGTATTAACAACTTCAAATTTGATATTTAAATCAAGCAATTATTTTCTATGAGTTTCACACCTCTTTTAGGTGTATTTAAAAGATGTAAAAGCAAAAAAATGAAAAGCGTGTTTGTAACATGTACAAGTAAAAGTATGAAAGTTAAAATAGAAAATAATATGACTTGATAAGAATAATTATCAAAAGTAATTAATAAAAAAGTTAAAATTGATAGAATAGCTATACAAGAAGTGTGAAAATGATCAAAATTTTCCAGACTGAGATGTAATATCCGGAGTGTATTTTGATGAAATCAAAATGGGACTCGTTTAAACATGATGCACCTTCATTAAGGCAGACAAAATACACCCTAGCATATTCCTTTATTATTGTCGATAGCTTTTTAACATGTTTTTATGTTTTCTCTTTATTTCTTTAGATGTCGACATTCTCTCTTTTATTTTCTTTAGATAAACAAAAATTACTAATTGAAAATTTTAACATTATTCTGTTGAATAGAATTTTTCTTTTCTCAATTCTCAAACCACTCGATATAGCCGTTGATAATTTTACTTTTCTCCATTACTACTTGTTAAAACTTCTCTATTTTTTTTTTTTTTTTTTTGAAATCTGATTTCCAAAAAAATACTTCTCTATTTAACATCATGCTGAAATTGCAAATGAGCTCATATTTTAAAATATTAATAAATATTCTTATAAATATGCTTTTCTTAGTAATTGGACAAACATCAACCATTTTCCATAAATCTTAAATCTGCCATCACGACTTTTGCCAATGGAATTAATACTTGTGGAAATTTACGGGTATATTAGACAATATTTTAAAATTAAATATGTTTAACTAAAGGGAACAATTTATTTTAGAATTTTTTTTATTAGTGCTCCCGTACAAGAATGGGAACAATTTAGCTAGTTCGAAATTTTCAGCGATGTTAAAGACGGTTTTGAAAATATCGAACTATTTTTTTCATTTTCAGTGTAACTTTTCTTATCTCAATGTACCTTTCTTTATTCCGAACACATAATATGACTTTTTCCGTCTCACATTCTTATCTCATCTTCATCCCATCCAAGCTAAGAAGGGAAAGGGAATTAATTCGTTAAATTTTCAAAAGAAGTCCCATGATTCAATACATACTAACACAATCATAATTCATTTTTTATTGTTACTATTAGCAAAGATCTTACTTTTAGGAATGTAAATGATATACTCTGTAGTATTAATAAAGATAAAAACAACTAAATCATTTTTTAAAATCATAGCTTAAAAGACAAAATAATAAAGGAATTTTGGCAAATCTTCATCGACAACTGGTGTCATAATTCATAACTTATTAGTGTTTTTTTACAGCGACCGGTCGGAATTGGAGACTATCCTGGCTGCTAAAATGGAATTCATCTGCACCTGCCGAATTATTAGCCACCATATACACTTCTCGATTTAGTGAAAAATGAAGAGAATTCTGGAAAAATAAACAAGAAGCATCAAATATACATACAAACAAGGCCCTCTTCGGAGGAAAGAACATCATAAAAAGAAAAAGGATAATATTTCCGTATGTATTTGTTGGTACGGATCAGCTGTTCTTTTCTAGAACAGAGAGAGCAGGCGTCAGGTAGTTATTTGCTTTGTCAGGCAAATGGGCCACCTGAAAAAGAAAAAAAAAAACGAAGAGGAATAAAGAAAATCAAAACCAGTCATTACAGACTAGGGAATTGGAGAATCAAACGGATAGATTAGTCGATTCAACATATCATTACCAGCTCATAAAGCTCTTTTCCTGCCTCAGCAACATATTCATAGCATACCTGGAGACAGTTTTACTCAATTGTTAAGTCCTGACTGGTAATTATATGTTAGAAACAATAGTATATGAGGGGGAAAAGAAAAAACTCACATCAAAACTTTTGTTTCTAGCTGTCGAATCATGCAATGACTTGACACATATATCAGCCACATCGGCACAGCTGATCCCCTGCATTACATATGGAGTGATGAGCGGTTGCTGGAGGAAGAATAGATGTTAATGGCAGAACTTGACTTACTATACCTGGGAAATCCTGTTTCCTTGATCAAAGATAAGGGCCCTTTGTCCACCTGGTTCTTCCTGAAACACTCAAGATCACCTATACGTTTAGTTGTGTTAAAAATATTCGCTTTTGGATACAAAGCTGACATGTAAATGTGCGTTGATTAAGATGGAAACCCACCAAGTTGACTCGGCCACGTATGGGTTCCAAATAATGAGGCACAGCTGATTCTTTGAAAAAGAAGTCTTTTTCATTGACATGATAACTGGTAAGTTCAAATATTGAAAAGTAATACCAAAAAAGGCAAGTCACTCTGTACATCCAAAGCATGTCTCCATAAGAAATACATGCAACATGCAGAAAGAAATAAGTGTTGCGAATTGTGAAAATATTGAACCTGAAGTGGGCCAGGGCGGACAATTGTGTATCCAAGGCCTGATCTTCTCAATTTCTCCTCTCCAGCCTGGAATGAAAAGTCTCAGCAGTTGAGAAATAACAAAAGATGCATCATAACTATTTTAGAAGTTCCAAAACTATCATGTGATAACTAGGAAGGAGTTGAGGAATTACCTTCTTTGCTTTAAGAACCTGCTCTCTTCTGGTTGGGTCAACTCCATGTCCTGTGCATGAAACCAATATAAAGTCTGTTTCTTGTCCAGTCTGCAAGAACACAATATTACACCTAGATAAGTACTACATAATAAAGCAGAGATGCATGCCACCAATTTAATGGATGTAACTGTGAGGATGAAACATAATCAGCAGGAGAAAATTAATTTGCATGACCAAACTGTAGGAAACCCACTGACAACACATGCAGCTAATATTTTTTTGCACAATGCCTCGTTCTCCTTTTCTTCAAAGCCATATTTGTTGTTGATAGCAAGCAACATTCTCGGCTAAGGGAAGTCAATCCCAAAACAAACTCAATCCAGACCATGGCCAAGGAGAGAAGATTCGACAATCACAAATGACAATAAACTAGAGTATTTTTCCAGTCCATTTATTACGTCATTGCTGCTAACCTACTGTACAGATCAGATCAATGAGTGTTTCCATGCCCAAGTAGAAAGTAAATTCAGTTGACTAGATCATACATCAATACAATGTAAAAAGGAAGGACACCACTTACAGGCAATGCTTTTATGTATTCCAATATTAGTCTAAAGCGTCTCAGATCCTGACTAGCTCCTTCAGGTCCTTCAGCAGGTCTCTGCAGTATCAAGAAATAAAGAAAAACGCCGTCAAAAAACATTTGGAATTTCATGTAGTTGTTGTTGGAGTTTGAAAAATAATGCATAAAAATGATTAATTGAGGGAAACTGGTAGCAACTCCTTAAACAGTACATGTATCTATGTATTTGCTTGTTACAGACCTGTCTCTTTGGTTCAAAACGAATAGTGAAAGTGTGAACAAGGAATGGATCCAGTGGTGGGTCCTCTGGATTTACAGGTCGGAAAGATGAAAATGGTATTCGAACCTGCAAAAGACAAGCAAGAAAGGCAAGATATCCAGTTTTAGCAGCAGACGACTGGTGATGAGAAATTTGACACTCTTTTGCAATAGCATCAGATCAAATCACATGCAGGAATAGAAGGACAAGAGATCTCTAACCCGGCAAAATCCCACTTTTGTGTTCATTCGAGCAAAATACAATTTACTTTGTGAGGTATCTGCGGATGGACCCGCCTCAAGAATCAAGACATAAGATCTTCCATTCCCACCAACAGAAAGAACCAAACCATCATATCTGAAAATATTGTGTGGAACCATTGTTCGTATAAAAGAAATGTGTCAATACCAGACTAAATCTAGGTGCTGTGCTTTCCATCAATTTTGCAAGAATTCATTACCTGTCAAGAGTGCGGCCAAGTGGAAGGGAGAGTTTTTTAGATAGTTCCACATATCCTCCCCTGCTATAAACAAAACCTGTCCAAAACAAGAATTAGACATTGTTTTAGAAAAAAAAAGCTGTGCACAACAAAACATGAGACATTGTTTTTCTTTACTTTACTAATAGCTTAACTCGTGGATGACAGGAAGCCTGTTACATCTTCCCCTAGTTTCTAACCATATATTTGCCTCAAATAAGAGGTAGTTAAACAACTCCCAAAGCAAGCAACAGTAAATAGTGCCATCACAGGTCTCTCCACTGAACCAAAGATTTCTTAATTTGAATTTTATCTATTGACAAAGGTTACCTGAGAAAACAGCATCTCCGGTCTCTGTGAATTCAAAGTCAGCATCCATTTTTCTTTCGAAAAAGTCAACATCCATTCCTGCATCATATTTGGGTGCAACAACTTCCTCAAAATAACTCCCCAGGCGTACTTCCCAACCATCTAAAGACTCAGCAGATTTGAACTTTGCAATTAAGAGCTTGCTTTTGCTACTTTTTCCAGCCCGTAGCTGTGCTAATCTGTTATTATAATCCTGAAAAATCTATATTTCAGATTGCTAGCAGATTTGAACATTGAACAATAAGACGGTTGTTGCCATATAAGTTCTTAAAATACATGATCAATTCATTGACTAAGATGAATAGGTGAAAGTTCTAGTAATCAAACCTGAAATGCTTTGGCAACATTATATACTCCTTGGTGATCAACTCTGTATAGATCACCTGTGATACTCGTGCGAGCAGCAGCGCAGTAGATGATCTTATTGCAGCCTTCCACAGCAGCCTTAAGTGTAGAAGGTTCTCCCACGTCACCAATCACTATTGACACTGACCTTGGAAGCGTATCTATCACTTCTTGATCAGAGTTTCTCACCAAAGCCTGGTTCATCCATTCAAACAATTTATTCTAGTTGGCAAGAACATTCTGTTTTAATCAAAGCATGAAAGATGAATACGGCTCTTGCACCAACTTTATCAAATCACAAAGACATTGTCACCATGTTGTGGAGACAAAAATAAAAGCAGCTTGCAGAAATATTTTTTAACAGAGAAGAATAACAACACACAATCGTCAACAACTGAGTATCAGAAAGAAACAGATATGAGCCTGTAGCTACGGATGCACATAAATCATGAAAGGAAAAAGACGGTCCAGTTGAAATGTATAGGCGCATTGTGTTCGTGCGTGCGCATGCATGTTGTGTATTTCCTGTGACAGTTTTGTACATCAGTTTGTCTGTTCATTGAAAGTCTAACAAAACAGATGAGCAGGCAAAAAGAACGTGTAAAGTGTAAACCCAAACATAAAGTGATCACCTGATCAACTAAAATGGAAAGTCCAGGAACATATATATCCAACGAGATAGCAGAAAGATAGTGAGTTAGAGATAATATAGGATCTTACATCCAGCATGATCGTAATAAAAGATGAATAATTGGATGGGGTTTCCGCCTAGTCACACTCTGGAAGAGCCTCTAACTAACAAATTCACTGACGAGAATCAATTAAATGCAAGTTTTTTGGATTTCAAGCAATGAATATCCTTTTCTATCTGCTTCTTTGCCCTTATACAGTTAATACCTCTCCACCCACATTTTGCGTCCAAACAAGCAGCAGGAGCAAATGAAGACATCCGAAATCATCGGGCATCAAATGCAACAACATGAATGGTGGAACAGAGATGGAAAACAATACCTTGACTCTGTACCCCCTCAACATCAACTTCCGCACCACAATCCTCCCGATTCTGCTAGTCGCGCCGACCACCAGCACCATTGTGTCCTGCGCGCCTGGTATGGTGAATTCACACATGGGCCCGCGGATAAGCACCTGATCAAGGCTGTCATCGACGCTAGTCCTGGATATCTGGCCGAGGCCGGAGAACTTCTTCCAGACAGCGTCGAATATCTGGCGGGATCGGCGGCCTAGACCGACGGGGTTGACGTCGTCGAGCGTCAAGGAAACGGAGGGCGAGGAGGGCGGGGGAGGAGGCTGCTTCGGCTGCTCCGACTCATCTTTCTTCTCCTTGTCCAGCTCACACCTGGGAAGCGCCCGCCGGTAGTGGGGGCATCGGCAGCCGGAGGAGCTTGGCGGGTTGGGCAGTGAGATACCGAAGAATTTGGAGGAGGACGAGGACGCCGAAGGCAAATTCCATTTCTGGTGTAGAGAGCTGGTGTTGCTCAAAGCCATGCGCTGCAGCAATAACAACGAAAACTCCGAACGGACGGACGAGCGAACCGAATCCGAGTAGCTAAAGCTGACTCGACCTTGCTATGCTATGCTGTTGCTGCGGGGGCGAGAGAGAAAGTAGAGGAAGCTGTGGCAGGCAACTGCCAAGAAACGTGTGACGAGAAAAGGTGCCAAGTTGCTCCAGAACGGGAATTTTCTCACACGTGTGGACAACCGTAGGCTCCAGTTATGGATTTGGAAAATGCTGTGGAGAAGGCGGCGGGCACGACACCGCGAACCGATACGTAGCCGTAGTGTACTACTGTAGAGTCAGAGCCACGAATTAGAAATGTTCTTTCCGACAATCACAGCCATTGAGTTTTTATTGATTAAAAACATCAATGTGGGTCGACGTTTTGTCTTGGATATAAAACAATTTCACCAAATTATCTTGTGGACGTAAGAACACCAGTTTTTTAATCCATAAAACCAAACAGTCTTCTCATTTTGATATTAATATAAATATTGAATTAAATTTAATGTATCCAAGATGTTTAACGTTATTTATCTAACTGCAATGCATAATAACATGTTAATAAAGGACTGCTCATAATTATTAGACAATTCTAATGGTGATGTAAGTTATTATTTTTTAACCCATTAAGCTTCCAATAAAAAATATTATTTGTATTATTATTTAATATTTTAAAATTAGTATGATGAATGATTCAGATCCTATTAAAACTAAAATTATTATTAAAAAAAAGTGTATTGGGTCATGATTCAAAACAACTATCTATTTTGAATCATAACCTAATTAATTGATTTGAATCATAAACTCATAAATCATCCGCGTATATAAATGTGCTCCGCTTCTATGTAATTAGGTTACGTAGAAGTGGATCCATGTAATCCTTTCAAAATCTAATATTTTGATCTTTGATGGAAAATCTAATTCATTTATTGTATTGAACATCATTTATTTATCTAGGGGATCAAGTTTCATCTCAATTAAGTATGTTTATGGGTCGTATTTATTAAAAAATATATATATTTATGTGCAAATTATGAAAAATATTAAAATATCAATTTTAAAGTAGTATTTTTGACAACTAAACCATCCAAAATATCATTTCTATGTGAATAAATGATTCTATAAAGTATTATTACATTCTAATACATGTGTAAATAGATCTAAGCATTTTTCATAATTTACATATGAATATATATATATATATATTGAACAAATGTGGCCCATAAAACATATTTCATTGGGATGAAACTTGGTCTTTCAAATAAACAAATGATGTTAAATACAATGAATAGATCGAATTTTTCATTAAGGATCAAAATTTTAGATTTTAAACGGATTTCATGGCTCCACTTCTATGTAACCCAATCATATATATTCACTGCCAGTTGCCCAAAAAATGGGCCCCACACATATTAAAATATAATGAAACTTTGTACAATCATTTATCCATATATAAATCATACTTTAGATGGTTTAGATGTTGAAAAAATTATTTTAAAGTTGTTATTTATATCAAACTATTTTATTACATTAAATTTGTACTACTTTCAGATGGAGTCCATACACACATCCGATTGGGATAAAAATTGATACGGTGATAGAATACATTATTCTAAATACAATGAGTGGAGTAGATTATAATTTGATCATCATGTGGAGCCCATTTCAGTATCACTGCAGTTGAAAATATCTCTCTATATATAATTAAATGGCCTTAAACTTACAAATTTTATTTCAAAATCTTAAAGATAATGTCAATGATGAACTAGCCTTGTGGTGAGTTATTCTAGGTCATCTTCCTCTTATTCAGGGACAAGTACAAAGACATAAACTCATTACGAAATTTTTAGAAATATGAAGGGAAAGACAAAGACGACAACCACACTAGTTTAAAAATTACATGATTTCTGACTTAGAAAAAGACAAACAGGAATTGGAAAAACAATTATCTATATTAGCTGCCTAATTATATGTCTACACAGCTAAAAGATTTAAGACAAGAATTAAAACTTCTAAGATCTAAAAAAATAAAACTATAAACCTATTTAGAAAGTCATTGTCCTTATAGATTTGATTCTAAGCTATACAGAGAACAAAGAGGAATACTTTACAAATATCAAGTTATGAATAAATCTCTGAAAAAACAAATTGAAAATTTCCTATATTAATAATGACTAGACAAATTCATTAACTAAGCTGAGAATTAAAAACTCTAAGAAAATGAAGAACTAAACTTAAAGATCATCTAAGAAAACTATTACCTCATCGAATCTATAGTAGACTCTATAAACAATTAAAAGAAAATTTTCACAGAATATCACTTGCAATAAAACAAAACTAAGAAATCCTAGAATATCTATTAGGATAAATTTTGTGATTTTTGCATTACCATAGGATACATTTGATATATATATATATATAGGATTCTGTTCCGGTGCAGCGTCACTGCACCGGAACAGTGGTGCAGTGGGCCCAAAATGGGCCCCACATGATCATGAAATCATGATCTACTCCACCCATTGTATTTACAATAATGTATTTTATTACCATACCAATTTTCATCCCAATCAGATACTTTAAAGTTGTTATTTACATCAAACTATTTTATTACGTTGGATTTGTACCATTTTCAGATGGGGCCCATATACATATCTGATTGGGATGAAAATTGGTGTGGTAATAGAATATACTATTCTAAATACAATGGGTGGAGTACATCATGATTTCATGATCATGTGGGGCCCATTTTGGGCCCACTGTACCACTGTTCCGGTGCAGCGTCACTGCACCGGAACAGCTCTCATATATATATGTGGATTCCACTTCTATGTAGCGGAGTTATGTAACCCCTTTAAAATCTAAGATTTTGATCATTAATAAAATCAATAGAAAATTTGTTCTATTCATTGTATTTAATATCATTTGTTTGTATTGGAGATTAAATTTCATCACAATCCAGTATATTTATGGCTCACATTTGTTAGAAAATATATATTCATGTGTAAATTATAAAAAATGCTAAATATTAATTTTAAAGTAGTATTTTCGACATCTAAACCGTCCAAAATGTCATTTCTATGTGAGTAAATGATTTTATAAAGTATTATTACATTCTAATGCATGCGTAAATAGATTTAAGCGTTTTTCATAATTTACACATTAATATATATATATAATTTTTGAACAAATGTAGCTCAAACATATTTAATTGGGATGAAACTTATCTCCTAGATAAACAAATGATGGTAAATACAATGAATGGATTGAATTTTTTGTATCTAGAATCAAAATAAGAGAATTACATGACTCCG
Organism: Annona cherimola; assembly: GCA_030490835.1. Lineage (NCBI taxonomy): Eukaryota > Viridiplantae > Streptophyta > Magnoliopsida > Magnoliales > Annonaceae > Annona > Annona cherimola. The sequence goes on along the minus strand of CM059977.1, from coordinate 16,029,427 downwards.
CTTCTATATACCATGTAACTTAGTTACACAAAAGCGCCAGATTTCGTAGAAACGGGACCATATATATTTATTGTAGTGCAGAGCTAGCTTTTGAACTGCTCTCTCTGTCTTTGTTTTTTAAAAAAAAAAAAAAAATTGTAGTTCACGTTTGCACACTCTAAGTGGGCTCATTTGCCCGGAGCGTAATTCAGTGCACCCGGGTGCATTCAGCCTCAACGCACCCGGGTGCACTGCACCTATTTTTTTTTATTTTTTTTTGAAAATTTTTTCATGAAGCTGTTAATATAGGTTTATTTAACATATGTATCAATTTTTACTATTTTTGGAGATTTTTAGATATTTTTTTTAGATTTTTAAAAATCAGTGGCATTTTTCGTAATTTTAAATTACCGAAAATGCCACTGATTTTTAAAAATCTAAAAAAAATATCTAAAAGTCTCCAAAAATAGTAAAAATTGATACATATGTTAAATAAACCTATATTAACCATTGTATACAAAAATTTTAAAAAAAAAATAGGTGCAGTGCACCCGGGTGCGTTGAGGCTGAATGCACCCGGGTGCACTGAATTACGCTCCTCATTTGCCCCGATGAAAATAGTGGGCTCATTTGCTCCGTTTCAGGGAAACCATTTCAATCATTTTCTTATTATTATTTATTTGATAGTTCCACTTAAAATCATTTTAATAAAAATTTGTGTGGGCCACAACGGCATAAGGTAAGGATTTTAAGAGATTTACAGTCACTATAAAACTATATTTAGTTTATGACTTACCTAAATGTACTATTAAATCAAATCTAGTTAAATATAATATGGATAATTCCTCTTATACTCATAATAATTGCACATAATTCCTAATATACCCACAATGTTTCATAAATTTCTTTTATAGCCATAACATTTCAACCTAAATTTCTCTCATACCCACACCACGCTGTTAAAACCACCGTTATTTACCTTATTGAAAATACGATTTTGTATATTTAAAATTTCCTAATTGAAGTATTTTAACCTTAACATGACTCAATTAATAGTAGTAAATAATTAATACAAAATATTAAATAACTTGAAAGTCATATTAAGGTTGATTTATTTTAATTAGAAAAATTTTAAAATGGCAAAATCGTCTTTTCAATGGGATAGATAATGACGGTTTTAATTGTGTGGGTATGGGAGGAATTTATGGTGAAATGTTATCGGTATATTAGGAATTATATACAATTATTATAGGTATAAGACTAATTATCCCAATATAATATTTTAAATACAAATGGATCTAACGAATCCTCCAAAATGTTGCAAATGGGGTCCACTTGAACTAAAGGTGAAAATTGAAGCCGATTAAGGCGGGTTAAAGCATGCTCAACCCCGACCTTATATTTAAAATAATTTATTTGAAAATATTTGTTATACCAGGTCGGGACAATGTTAGTTATCTTTCTTTAATAGATTTCAGGACAAACTTCAAATGAATTTTGAGTCAGTATCGGAACAACAAGTCGAGTTGAAAAGGCTGGTAAAAAGTTTAAGAATTTATTATATAGCAATGTAAACTCATATCTTTGATAAATTTTAAGGTTAAATACTTTATTACTTAGTGGAGTAAAACATCATTGTCATAACAAAGTGTTAGTAAAATCTTTTTAATAATTTCATTTGCAATTTGTCCTTGATAAATATGTGCATCAACCTTCGAAAAAATAAAATTGATGTAAATTTTGAATAACTATTAAAATGGCTAAATTGCAAAATGATAATATTCATTCTTATAAAATAAGAACAATATAGATAATATATTTTATTTCAATAATAAATCATGTGAAGGTCAACTTGAACAATATATATGCAATTAAGGAATAAAAATTTGTCCATATGAGTTATAAAATTAAATGCACATCCACATAAACCGTATTCATGTTAATAAGTCATAAGTTAAACATATTTATCCAACAAAGTCACATTCACATAAGTAACCTATATGATTTATAAAAATAATTTACACCTTACGGAGCGAGCGAATCGGGTCAAATTGGGTTGAGAAGTGGTCGACCTCCCCCCACCCGCGAATAAATATCTCTGCCTCGACCCTCTATAAAGTCAGGGTGGGTCATGAGTCAACCCTACCCTATTTTTAACTCTAATGTGAACACTTCCCTATTTTGAAAATATATATATATATATATATATATATATATATATATATATATAAGATATGCTAAGATGTAGCCCTTATTGCCAACCGAGGCTAAATAAGGCACTGGAGCTATTGTGTGCGTGGGATCGAGTTCCACTGGGTGGGATTTTCGGCCTTGATAAGGAGCAATTGTCTCCCCTATTCATATTTGAGAGCTTATTTTCTCCCTTTGAAAAAAAATTGTAATAATAAGGGTTTCGAGACATGATGTAAATATACACCAATCAAAAAAATGTAGCCCCCATTTGGTTGCAATTGAGGCCCACTTAATGATAAAATTAAAATTCAATTCACCAATTGTATTTAAAATTATTTATTTGAGCCACCAAATTTTATGAAAACCAAATGTACACAATCTCATCTTAAAAAGGTATAAGATTAATGTAATAAAATTGTTTACTTTATACATCAATTTCAAAGTTGTTACTTAAATATCTAAACCATCCATCCTATTGGATAAGTCATACTATAAAGTATTATAATATTCTAATGCATATATATACAATATAATTGTTCTCCATAATTTACATAAAAATCTATGGATCTCGATCCAATGCACCCGAGTTTACTGCACCTACTTTTTTATTTTTTTAGAAAAAATTTTTTTACACAATTGTTAATCTAAGTATATTAAAATTACTAAAAACGCTATTGGTTTTTAAAAATAAAAAATATCTAAAAACCTCCAAAAATGGTAGAAATTGATATACATTTTAAATACACTTAGATTAACAATATCATGAAAAACTTTTCAAAAAAAAAATAATAATAAATGCAGTACACCCTGATGCATTAAACCGGATTCCAAAATCTATATCGTTGAGAAGGTAGGACCTAACCAAGACTCGAATTAGAATAACTTTTGGTAGCATGACAAAATGAATTATGTTAAATCATATGAACAGTGAGATTTTGATTTCATCATGGATTGGGGGGTCCCATTTGCTGCCAACTGCACCCTAATTACTGTGATATATATATTCCCCGCAAGGGTACTGTAAGCCATACTGATGTGGCACTCCTAAAAATAGATATTGCTCGCTTTTATTTCAATCTTGGAATCTGTAATATAAGAAGACGAACGTTGAGGTTTACATGGGCAGTAGGGGAGATTGTTCCTCTTCAGATGGATTGTGGCCCTGGAATTATAAAGAGCGAGAATTCCAAAAGAAGAATACAAAAACTAGAATAGTAGCATCACGATGAAAATGCAATAATGACTCCACTACTTGACCATCCGGGCGTACATTGAGAGCAGTTGCCATGCACACAGAGAGCTGTTGCCTGCGCTTACATGGTCGGACCAGTTAGGGAATGTAGAGGGAGGGAGGGACCACAATCATCACCAACAACGATAATAACCGCGAATGTTATCGCTGTCAGAACAAGAATTCGACAACAGCTGGCTTAGGATGACAAATTTTTTTTTTTTTTTTATAAAAGTAGAGCCGATTCGCTGATAATCAATTATTCTAAAAACATTTCTACTTCGAGGGTATCCAATGTACCTGATAAGATTAGAGGTCACCTACTAAAACAATTACATTAATCGCCTAGAATACCATGATGGAAAAATAATAATAATAATAATAATAAAAGGGGGGAAACCACGGTACTTCATAGTTTATCACACCAAAAAAAAGCAGCGAGAAATAGCAGGCCGGAGTAGCATTAATTCCAACAAGATCATCAAAGAACAACTATAATATATATTAAAGATATATACATTGGAGAAGACCTAAATCTTCACAACTGACAGATGAAGGCCTTGAGAGTTTTCTTGCTTGAGGGGGAAAAGCTCAGAAAATGGAAGACTGAAATCACTTAGTACTTATTTTTTTTTTTTCCCATATTTAAATAGAAGGCATTCATTCTACAAAAAGAAATGAGGGCAGCATAGTGAAACAAATGCTGCAAGAGCTGCCCCGCCCAAGAAAAGAACAAGATATTGAGAAACAAAAAGAGTAAAAGAAAAGAAAGACGCCCCCGAATTTCCAAATGGAAGACACCACAAATTAGGACCATTTTATAGTACAACTGCCACCTAGCGACAAGATGGCACATGGGAATTCTGGACAAATCAAAGAATTACCTTCCCAGCCAAGTCAGGAATGACGACATGAGGAGGCAAGTTGGATGGATATGGTTAGAGCATTGTAGAGGAGAAGCAAGCTGCGAGAGCCAGCAACAACTCTTTTCTTCCACAAGAGTTTTTCTTACCATTGCAGCGACAAACTCGTCAAATTCCCCAGAATCTAAATGTGCCCAGCTTCTTCACCCCTACAGCAGATATTTGTACAACTGCCCTTTCTGACAGACACTTCAGGATATTCTTAGAATTTCTTCTAAAGATCCTCTCACTGTACAAGTTGATTATCCACTGTTCCCTGCAACCTCCGCTGCTCTCTGCCGCATCATCTCCATTACTGCAGCTCTACGTCGAGAATCAGACTGCTGTTGTAACCTCCTCAAATGTTCTTTCAAATCTCTAAACATCATGAAAATGTACAGTTAGCTTCATTAAAATGGTCGAGTTGGACATCATCAAATAACAGTGTACAAGAATGGATACACACTTGCAACGGGGAACCTGGCATGGTGAGTCTCTACAAGCTCGAGCATGGAGCTGAAGGATATACCACATCTTCTTGCAAAGGTTACAACCCTTCGAAGCACGGGTAAGGCAACTTATCCCATGGCGGAAAAGACCTTTAACTTTGCGGCAATTTGGATATTGGCAATGCGGAAAACGACATTGGGAAGCATGCACCAGAAGATCCAGCATTTTCCGAAGCTGTGGAGAGCATAACAAAAAAGATGTAAGCACAAAAAGGTTATAAGCAACAAATGGGATGACTTGAACCCTCAATCTCATCCTTAGAAAGGCCATGTGCCACCATTCCAATAGCGGGAAATCACTACTAATTCAAATATCGCCAATGACTGTTACAGATAATTCCATCATAAAAAAATTTCATCTCAACATCTTGTTATTTATGTTCATCTGCAGGTTTAAATTTAGAGAAAATTTGCATATTCATAGTAAGATTTCAACAGAAAAAATACCTGCAGAACTCTTTGCTGCCGCGCTTCTTTGTTCTGTGCATCACGATCTGCTGTTGACGGATGATTTGTCAACTTGTGTGGATGATCAACACCCCCATCCCTCTGATAACAATTACTGCACACGTCAAAATCAGGGCAGACTTCACATCTCCAGCCCTGTCCAGCTTCAATGTCCATATGGCAGACATTGCATGTTGTAACAAAAGCAGGTGCAGTTGGATTGTGAAGATGATATAGGACCATCATCGAGGAATGCTTCGCCCTCCGCAGAGTATCATATTGATAATGGTTCCCTTGACAAAGGCTAAGGAATGCTTGCCGGGTGTCAAAAAATTCACTTTCAAGTATCTCATCTTTATCTTTAGTATCTGCAGGAACACTGTTCACTTCAACCTGCAGATGATTCCATCTTGAATTAGAGAACTTTACAACTGTAAGAGTCAGCCAAATCACAAGATCTTAAAACACAAAAACACAAGATGAGGCATGCATTTGGATGAATTACAAATGTAGAACACATTAATTAGAAGATGCAATTGAACTAGAGGCCTCACAGGATGAAATGTGTGTTTCTCTCTGCCATTAACGGGATGTCTCTCCCTTTCTTCGAGTTTTTGTTCAGCATCATAACACCTGTAAAATTGTCTTGAACATGAGAAATACACGGAATTTTGCAGCGTACAACTAAATTCATGGAAGCAACATAGCATTGAAAATGAGAATAATGAGCACTGGGAATCTCAACTCAAAGGTGTTAGTGGATATCACATGGTTCCCCATGACAACAAAGGCACCCACTGTGCTTTGAGCATCCACGTCAATCCAAACCCAACCCGCCCCGCCCCGCCCCGCCCCAAAAAAAAAAAAACCCAAGAAAAAAAAGAAAGAAAGGAAGGAAGAGGTGTAGGGTTCGATGGTCTCCCAGGTCTGTCTAGAAATGCATCCCCTTTGAGAAACAGAAGGAAAAGAATAACAAGGACTTCTGGAAAATGTTTTGAATAATATGCAAAAGAGTGAATCTTATTTTCCACCTGCTAAACAAAAACAAAAAGAAAAGTTCGGACCACAACACCACCATCAAGAAAGAATGGTACAAAAATAAATCAAATAGAAGCACCGAAAACATACACTGGCAGAATCTTATAAAAGATAGATCTCAACAGTTTTGACTATTTATGTGGATAGAAAATCAGATGCTACAAACAAACTTAGAAAATATTAATGTCTTCCTGTAAAATAAATGTATTTGCTCTTATACTAGAGATCAGAAAAGAAGTGCATATCAATTCAATTAAGCATATTAATATGGGGGAAAAATAAATTCTTAAACACTAATAATTGCATCAAAGCCTAAAGAAAGATACTCAGATTAAAGTGACGGAAAAACAAGTTCAAATGGTTCGTAAGGAAAATGATCATCAGTAAATTCAATCACAAGTTTTTCCATGGCCAGCAAGAATGACCATGTTGATCAAAATGCAAACTTGCATATCATTGAAGTAAGCAAAAAGGATACAGAACAAGTTCTGGCAGATAACATGATGGGACAGGCAATAGAATGCTTACTTTTCGCACAGCTGAAAATTTTTGCATTGATTGCAGACCCAGCGGGTTCCTGATACCATAAGAATACAACAATGATTGCATGCATGCTGTAGATGAACCATGATAAAATCTTCCTTCATTGGACATATCGTTTCACCAAGCTGTAGAAAAAGAACATTCATATGGAAAACAGAGTTACAACAGAACAATAGATCAAACATACATAAGCAAATAAGGTAATGAAGAAATGTCGTCAGATAATTTGGTTGTGAAGCAAGAGAAGCACATGATAATGTTACAAAAATCCTATGGCTGACAAATTCATTATGCAAATTGAATATAAAGCAAAACACACACAGAAACCCACCTTCAGAATCCCTTCTTTCAATTAAGGGTGAGTTTGAGAACATGTAAAGGTTAAAAGAAAAAAAATCCGCACTTCTTCCCACACATACCTTTTGATATGATTTGAAATCTTAACTCACTCTACGCTACTTTTTTTATTATCACCTCTGCATTTCAATCATTTTTCACATTTTTTCAAACAACCACCTAATCTATTTTAACTTTATTCTTTTACTCCTAAGACATCACTCTATCATTTTCCATACACACTTTTCCTACTTTTACATCTTCCCAAACAGAACCTAATTTTACAATTTAATGGTTTGGTGTTGATGTCTTGTGAACAAATGAAGAATAGACACAAGGAAAACCTTGCCTTTTGCATTAGAAGGGCGTCCTTCGAGGCATTGCCAGAAAGATCAGCTTGTCCTGCAGCTTTTAAAGCCCTTTTTGTGATAGTCTTTTTCGTCTTTCCTTTCTTCTGCTGTTTTCTACCATCTTCTTCTTGACGAAGTTGATTAATCATGTCTTCTGCAGCACCAGGCCAATAGTCGCCATCGAAATAGGGCAAACGAGCTGCAGTTACCTTGGCCTTACACTCCATATTAGATACGAAAAAATGGTCGTATAAATTAGTAAGATCAACCACAATACTTTCTTTGGCAGCTTTCCTCAGCATGGACAGATACCTGAAAATATGAAGGCAAATGACGGAAGTAAGAAGCAAACACACAAGAAAATTTGACATAATGTAATTGCTAGATTATCAAACTCACCACTCCCGGAGTTTGTCTGACTTCGGTGTCTTCTGAATCTCAGGATGGCAATATAATATATAATCTTCACCCTTCAATGGTGGACAAGCCCATATATAGCAGCTAGTGAAACCACGCTTCTTGCAGTATTCAAGGTATCCTATCTGGAAAAGAACAAACCCACAGAAATAAATGAGACACCAAATCACCAATGTATAAGGCTCTGCTGTCTTCGCTCATAAGACCAAATAAAACCAACGTAAAAGAAAAAATTTAAAAAAAAATTCTATAACTACTAAAGATAGTCGAAATAATCATAAAATGATTATGATCCAATCCAAAGATGAGAAGTACCAAGATTTCATGATATACAAATGTACGTAAAGCCTCCCCAGTCGCTGTCTTTATCTCGGGCCTGAAGTACTTGACAGAGTCCAAATATGAAAGATAAACACGACGCTGATTTGGGAATTGGCATTCTGATCCAAATTCCTGCACATACATACCAAACAGGCACACCTCCACACCTTCTATCTTCTGAAACAACAAAATGACCTGAAAGATACATTGCCAGGGGCATAAACAAATGAGAACTTGAAAGCTAATCCATCTTCAGTCAATTAATATACACTCTTCTCTCGTTCCAAAAAATGTTTAACAAGACTATGTCAATATTTTCTTCATGTTCCAAAATCAATTGTAAGGGTTTCACCTTGGATTTGTATGGGAATTCAGTTGGATAATTCTCTTCCTGAAAAATCTCCAAGAAGCGCTGCTTCACTTCCAATTTTTTGTCAACTGATGAAACAACTCTAATGACAAGTGACTCTGCACCTGGCACCTGGATATAGCAACCATGGATCAGCTCACTTATGTTGAATATTAGTCAGCGGAGCTAACCTTGCAGAATGTGAACTACAAAAGCATTGAAAAGAAACTCAGCAGCAAACCCAGATTTTGCATTTCTAGCCAGCCATGTTAATATATGATCCAAAAATGTCTCAGCACCCTTGAAGAATTTCATTGCCTGCCTATTCAGGCCGTCTGTTCCATGTTATATAATCGTTATGCTGAAACTCAAATTATCTATGACCTTCTAAATGGTATCGATGATGGCACTTGACACTAACTAGTAATCCATATCTTACATTGTACTCATTTTGACTGTCGTGCATGTTATCCATGCGTATTACCTTGGCACTAAATACTACTCTTCTCTCTTTATACTGTAATCCATTTGACAGCCATACATACCCGTGGGTATTACTTTATTTTCAGTAATAAATAATAATGAAAACAGAAATATAAGCAAGAAGAGTTCAGATAGCTATCTGGAATAACACCATGAATGTCATGACAATGAACTGGATCAGAAAATATTACAGCCTAATCTTAAGTTACGGAGTGCTGGCAGCGGGTAGCAGCAGGTAGATCTTCATACCAAGCAAATAAAATAATAACATTTCTAATTTCAACAAGAACCACCAAAAATATTACTGAATCCTACCTCATCAGCATTCTTCCCAAGAACCCTTGCCCTGTCTTGCCTCTCCTGCTTCAGCTGTCTAGCTAGACGCTGCTCAATGTGATCACTAAGTATTGTTCTTGGGAGATCTTTTGCTCCAAGAACAGCACTCTGTGGCAATGGTTTGCGTTCTCCTCGTTCAACTTCCGCAATATAACAATTGGGGCAAGTGTATTCAGCTTGCCCTCCATCATTCCTCCGACCATTAAAAAGAGCACATATTTGATGTTGCCAAGCTTCGCATTTGTCACATTGAACCCACTGCAAGCAAAGGAATGCACATAGATAAAATAAATGGAAGTTTGCCATCATTGACAATAAACTGAAAAAATACTAACCCATTCCTCTGTCTCTTCATCATTCCTCTTTTTCTCCATTCTTGCCTTGTAGAGCTGCACTCCATCAACCTCTATTGTGTCACTACGGGCCTCATTGTAGCATGGAATGCAGAAATAGTGACGCGTGTCAGCAGTTCCAACAGTATAATACGTTGCATTTCTTTTGATGCGTGCACCGCAAGGTGAGCAATATATAGGAGGCGGTTCAAATGTAAGCTTTTCCACAGCACACAACTGACATGAATTCTCACTCATGGAATGCTCCATTGCTTGGTTTTTCTCAGCCTTTGCTTTGCTCTGCAGAAACATAACTAAACCCAATCACTCCCAGAAAATGTGATCCCTCGGCTATATCAGAAGTCAATATCAAACACAGGATACTGTGGTTCTCTCTCTTATCAATTAATAATTATGTGCCTCCATCCTTTGGGTAGAGAGAGATGCAACACAGTACCCATAATGAAATTGGAGAAGTTTATGACAGATTAGATCTTCACCCTTATTTCAATCGCTTTGCAAATGCAAGGCATCATAAGCAAAAACAAAATCATCAACTTTGTCTATGTATTTAACAAAAGAAAAGCTCATAACTAATGCAGCATAACTGATGTACTATTCTGACTTGGTGACGGGATGTGTTTGCATTGTCACTGATACAATTTGGTTAGGATAAGTTTTATCTTTCAGTTAACCATATTGTTGTGCATAAATAGTCAAATCGACTCCTTTTCATCTTTAGTTCAAAACAAAGAAAATAAAATCTCATTGTGACTACAGAGTATCTTAGTGTAATGACTGGAGAAGAAATTTATTCATGACTAAATAGTAATCTTATCACGGTGGCTAGTCAATAAATCTTATCATGACTTTACAGTCATCAAAAGGATAAGCACGATTGCAATAACACAATAATCTTATCAGCAACCGCTCACAGAACAAACCCATCAAAAGCAGAAACCTTGAAATGCATGTAATTTGGTCACTTAAGCATAGATGTTTTTGTGCATCTAAGTTTTTGTGCATCTAACAGATCCTGCAGACTGCATTTTGAAATTACTGAGAATAAAATGCTAAAAAGAAACCCAAAAAACATTATTTAGTATTCTTTAAGAAACTAACCTGCCCAACCCATTGCCTGAGGCCTGTAATGTGCGATCTGACTTGTTCTGGAGTGAACAGTTCAGTCAGTGAAACGCCTTTTATCTTTGGCTTCACTGTTTTTGTCCCAGCTAGCTGATCAGGCTGTGAATTTGCCTCCTGCCTTACTTCCAGACCAGAATGATCAGTCACATTCTCAACCTGCACGTCTTGCTTTAAATTAGCAGCAGGTTCAATTGGAATATGAGCTTCAGCTTCAGACTTCACAGTATATGCATTCTCGGGTTCAACTTTCTTAATGATTGTCAAATTAGGTGAAGTCACATGCCCATAACTTAGAGATGGTTCTGCTTTTCCTTCTATAGACTCATTTTTTGCATATGCAGGCCCTTCTGTCTGTTGGCTTACTTGTAGAGGTGATTCTTTTGGAGCATGACATTGGTTCATGAAAGAAACTGAAATTGGAGAACTTTCCCTTTTAGGCAGAGGAGAAGGATGCTCTGTCTTAATGCGCTTCACTGATTGCAGATCTTCTGTGATTTCAGTGGTGGATGCACCTGCCTTTATTGCTGTGGTGGCAGTAAGTCCACCATCAAGAGGCTTCCAAGAGCCATTTGCTGAATTCAGTCTAGCAGGCTCAGTTGAAGGCCGAGGTCGTACAGAACTGTGTTTTTTAACATAAGCTTCAACTGGCTTACACACAGGACAATCTGGCTCATGACAATTTTTATAATGCTGAATCATTGTCTTTGAACGTTCACAGCGAGGGTAGATACAGTCACCTCCTGTGCAACTTTGCATATGCTTCAACAAATCTTGAACTTTAACACAATTGGGTTCAGGACATTTACCAGCAGGATGAGGACAATAACGAGCATGGAGCAGGAATAATAGCCACCTCCTCTGATTGAAGTATTGTTGTTCACGAGTGCCATTTTCAGGCCGACCTGCAGGTCCTCTTGACACTTGAGGCACTGAACTGCTATGTGAAATAGCACCCTGGGAAGAAACAAGAGATCCTTCTACAAGATGGGGACGTTGAGCTTCATCTTTTCCAGTTATCCGTTGGTGAAACTCCTCCTGGACATGCTGCTCGAGTGACGAGTTGTCTGGTAAATGGGATTTCTCTTGCAACTGAGCATGCCAGTGACCCTGCATGAGCATCTCAGGCTGTGACCCAGAGGAAAGGCTATTGAAATTATGTTGTGGCTCAGTTGTCTGTTGGTTCGAGTGCAGCATATGCTGCATTTGTTGCTGAGGTTGTGTGAACGAAGCATGAAAATCCTGAGGTCCAGAAGAATGGGAGAGTAACTGATTTCCTTTAGAACGATCTTCAGTAAGCATGCTCTGCTGATATTGGTTTTGTAATTCGGAAAGGTGTTCAGGAACCTTTGAATGCAAAGCTTCATTATGGGCTTCCATTCCATGATCAGGTAATATTTGACCAGCTAAATTGGATGCTAGTTGTGACTGCCGCAATATATCATTCTTCAGCAAAAGCTGGTCAGGTTGTTGATTCTGTTGCTTTTGTTGATTCTGTTGCTGGACAAACTGTGAATATGGTGGATGACTGTTCAGTTGTTGAACCTTCTGTTGTTGAAAGTTCTGCATTTGTTGCTGAGGTTGCAGTAAATGCTCCTGACTCGAATGAGATGGTTGAAAATTCATCTTTCCCTGATGATCAACCATTTGAGGCTTCATGTGAGTCATATGTTGCATCGTCTGAATATTAGGTTGGTGTGCCAGTAAGCCTGAGTTTGCTTTCATCTTAGACTGCATGCCAGCAGAATTCATATTCTGGTTGTTCATAGTGGTAGCAACAGATGTTGCAGGGCCATATAGGTTGCCTGCCCCATGCAGATCAGAAACATTCAAGCCATAGACATCTGTCAGAGGAAACATTTGCAGAGTCAATGTCGCTACACAGAAAAACAGGAATGTAGCCTCCTGTATTAAAGAGTGTGGTGCTGGTGAGGAGGGGAGTTGGAGGAAGAGTTTTGTTTGGTGTGGGGGGTGGGGGAAGAGAGAGAGAGAGAGAGAGCAAGCTTACTCTGCATCAATTGCTGCTGATCAAATTGCTGTAGAGGTTTGGGAGAATTACCATATGCAGAACCACCTATATAACCCTCAGACACCGTAGGCCCATTCATCAACTGTATATTGTTCCCAATCATTGCCAATCCACCATTCAGAGCCCCATTTGAAAAGCTATAGGAAGAAGGCTTTTGTGGCAAGTTTGATCTCATTCCAGTACCCATTTGACCACTGAGGTTCTGCAGCACACGGTTATTTGGACCTCCAATGTACTGCTTTGACTGTTGCTGGTGTGATACCAGTGTTGATTCAGCAGTTGAGAAACCGCCCCCATTGGAACTTTCAGAATTCATGGGCATTGATTGAGGGTTGTTTAGTCCAGGAGTAGGAATCATTTGACTTGCCATTCTAGGCACATTCATTGCTGCTATTATATTATTCCCAGCAGAGCCAATAGCAATATTGGAAGACGACTGTTGATATCCATTAGACATGGCTCCTGCAGATGCAAAAACTACTTCGCTACAATAACAAGCAAATAAAAAAAAGCATAATATAAAAAACTAAAACCATTAAAATTACCATCAGATGTGTTAAAGGAACTGCTGTGTACACCACCACTAGAACCATTGACGGAAGCCAACACATTCCCTGTACTCATTGGATTAGAGAAGTTTTCCCCAGTTGAGACTACTGAATTCGGATTGCTATTTTGCAACATTCCAGGAGTTGGTATCATTGTTGGTAGCTGTTGGTTTTGATTATTGGTAGGTATATTTTTAATCAGAGTTTGTAAACGGTGCTCCAGTGTCTCCAGGTTCATGTACTCCTCCTAAAGGACAATAGAAATGTAAAAATTCAACAATTAGCGAAAGATAATTAAAAAATATAAATTTCAAATGACAAAGATTGACAACAAAAAGAACCAAAAAACTACTTAGTTTCACAGCAACAAAATCAGATTTGATGTGCTTCAAGCATAAGGCTAGCATTGTTGCATGTGCTGTCAACCAGTGGGGACACCAGGGATGTAATGGCATCACCAATTTGTTGCCAGTATCAAGAAGAATAACAAAAACTTGTTTAAAAAATCATGCAGAACCATGGAAAGTAATGGAATTTCTTCATCAATACTCAGCAAAAATTTTTCTGCTTCAACAAGCTCTCTACCAGTTAATATAGACTAAATTGGATTAAGAAGGAAACAAGGAAATGGTTGGATTCATCTAATAATAAAAATTGCAAAAAAATTTGCGTAAACAAGAAACATTCACGTCAATATGTTTTGCTAAAATCTTATATTTGCATTGATGTTGGAAATCAAAATGTATAAGATCACCCCACAGATACCAAGTAGGCAGCAAGGTTGGATGACCAACAACTTTCAAACCACCACCACTACACACAATACAATTATGATATTCTATATTTCTCAAATAAATCCCAAGTACTAAAACCAGTTAATCCATCAGCATTCCATGCTAACCTTTGAAGAAGCACTCCTATATAATGACTCCTCCACACGCCTCACAAGTTCCGATAACCTCGGCTGCCACTGTTGAGGAAGATGTTGCCGTTGGAAAAGCTGGAAGCTGCAAAAAGAAATTGAAAGATGCAACAGTTAAATTCAACCTTGTTACAGCTAACAAAATAGAAAAGAAAACGGTGAAGTTCTTTCTGTTGAAATTACTTAAGTAACATTTGCAAAGTCGCCACTATTTACAATGTTTTAGAGAATATCAACTTATGTTGATGGCTTAATATCACATGTTGCGTGATGGGTGTTTCGACCAACTTAGATGTTGGATAATTCATAGAGGACATCCACCACTGCAACAATAATACAAGCTAGTGTGCATCAAAATCCCCAATTCTTCAGATGAAAACAAACAGGAGAGAACTTACATTTTCTCCCTCATGTATTTTCGTGCCAAGACCATTTCAGGATCCATGCTACCTGAGTTCAGCATAGCCCCAAAGCTGGGCATCTGTGAAGGAAGAGAACTGCCATTCTGCTGGGCTAAGCCAGACAGCTGGGGACCAGATTGATTAGGCACCTGCCCTGATATCTGTCCAGACATATGTGCCTGCACATGCATCTTTCCAAGGACTGCTTAATATCACATTTGAGGTTTAGCAGCAGCTACTGCAGGAGATGTTCACAACCATAGCAGCAACTAAAGCAATTAGTTGACACTGTAAGCTTCATATTTACATCATGAGTGGCCCCTCCTAAGCATCTGCTTTAGATGACTCCCAATGGTGAAATTAATCCCCAAATTGTGAACAACACAACCACCAGATGCTGCAAAAAGTATGAAGAACCATCAACGATGACTTCTGATAAATAGTTTGCAAAACATAGACTGTGGGGCCCAAAGAAGCCATTGTTTGAAACATTAAACTGGTAGGTAGGCCGATTTACTGGGAGCAAGAATCACAAAACAAATTTGACACTGGTGAAAGTGATATGGGAGAAGGAAGAGAATCCCCAAACATCAGGAAAAAAACAGTTACAATGTCACATCAAAATGCACTGGAAAGAATGACAATGGGCATTTGAGCAAACAAGATGAAATGGAAAACCTCCCAAACCCAGCAAAGTACAAAGTTACAAGCAATGTTAAAATGCTTGAAACACAGCAAAAGGAGATACCAAGATTTCAAATACAACATAAACAGAAGTGACTGCACCAGATTAACCAAACTGTGCATTTAAACCAGCCATCAATATGTTTGTTGATATATAATGTGCACCGACTACATGAAATTTTAGGAAATTGAGTCTTTAATGTCTACTATTACCTAAGGAGCACCGATAACATCACTAATTAAAAATTGGCATTGCCTAAAATCAATTTAAAATTGTACAGCACTATCTTAAACTAAAGATTGGAAAAAGAGGAACTGAAGGCAATCTTTCAATTATATGAACCAAGAACTTGATGTACAAACCTACTCACACTGGATATGCCTACTAACATGCAGACACATTTACAAAATAGTGAGTGCTGTAGAACACACCGCAAATTCTTTGATGGTACCCAAGGTCCAGATGGCACCAAAACCAACTCTGACAGGAAAACAATATGCCTACTAACAAATTAGATGAGGATCAGCAAATGGAGGTAGCATGTTGCCCACACTTAGAAACCCAAAAAGCCCTACAACCATAGCTGACCAAAATCATTTCAACCTTTGACAAGTTTTCCAGACATGCACCAGCCAGAATCCAGTGCTTTACCCACCCCCAATGCATTGACATTCCCACTGGAAGTGAGAAAACATCAAATGGCTAGAGACTCATATCATCAGTTTGCACATGCATTGTAGTGAATACCAAGTGCCCTGAACACAACCTTCCCGAGAAAAGATGACATCATGGTACTCGTTAAACAACACAACGTGGACAATCAAAGACAATAAGTCTAATGAAGTAGCTTTGTTTTTGAGCAAATGGCAAACTCAAGTCTCGATCATAAGTGCTGCAAACAATGGAAACTCCAACATGCGGACTTAACAATTTCAACAAATGCCCTACCACGCCAGAACAAATGGGTAAATGTCAATGGTCTAATTATGAAAAGACACCAAATGATCAACAACAAAAAACATGGAACTGGTCAACTTCCAACTAAACAAACTACAATTTGATGGAGAAAAAGGAAGCAACCGACGAACAAAAGTAGTCCAACTATTGCCGCCAGTGGAAATCCATGGAACTAAGAATAAGTTACTCAAACAACTTACTATAGTGTACGCAATCATCTATTTTCTTCTCAACCCCAGACAGGGAAGAAATAGTCAAGTAAGGTTTACCTGTGTCAGACTGATCTCCCCGCAAGAAACAGTCCTTTCGCAGTACACTCGCACGGCCACTCAACAGGCTACAAAATCAATCACAGATGAAGAAAACAGATGAGAACCCTAAATTTACAAAGACCGAATTGAACCCTAGACACCTCAATTACTCCAAATCTTAGCTAATCCCGAACGTGCCACCATGCAACATCGAGCACACCACCAAACACCGCATGGCATTTCCGAGTAGCAAATTGCGGCCGAATACCTCAAAATTCCGCATCTGACCAAACCCTAACAAACCCTAGAAATCGGAGACGGAGAGGAAATTAACCTGTACGGGAGCTCGTCGGGCTGCGATCACAGCTCCGATCCAACGCAAATCGAAGGCGATCTTAGCTGAGAGGGAGAATTCGATCGCGGGTAGGGTGGACGAGCGGGAATTCGGACGCAATCGGAATTGGATAACGGAATGGGACTTGAAAATCCCTATCGGATTTTGGGAATTTCGGCCCGGCGTTTGTAGGGGAAAACTGGAAATTCCGTTCCCCTTTTGCCACCACCGTTTAAAAACCCTCGGCTTGCTTTTGGATTTGGGTTTCAGGCGGAGAAGCGAGAAGGGGAAGGATGCATCGCTTTTAGGGACGAGGACGAGGACGAGGACGAGGAGAGGAAACGGGGAAGCGAGAGAGGAATGCGCGGAGGCCCCAAAAAACCAAGCGGAGTTTCGACAAATTACCACCACTGCCCCTCTCTCTCGCGTTTTATCAGAGTATATCCCACCTCCGATTTTGGGCTTGTGGGCTCTCTCCTTTTATTTTCCTTTTATTTTCAGCTGACATCCTCTCGCTCGCCGCAACGGGTGTTTATATGCGTGGGAGTACGGCAACGTCCAGCCGTTTGGACCCCCTCGCTTCCGTCCAACTAGTGAGACTTCGGCAAAGCAGCATGCGTGTATGCCATCCAAACCTTCCAGCAGCCGGCATTGCACGACATGAATCGATTCCCGCAAACGTTATCTGAATTCGTCTCATCGTAGCCGTTGATGTTGAAGTCCCTTTCAAAAAAGATTTCTTTGCGTGGCCAGATTTCGGGGGGAACATCGATGCATTGTTGCAAATTGCAAGTGGTTGGACCGTGAATGCAAAAGATTTGCATGCAAAAGATTGACTAAATGGAGAAAACAGGCGTCGAATTCCAACAATGTTAAATTGACATGCGTCTATAAATGGCGAGAGAGAGAGAGAGAGTCGCATGCAACCGAGTGTACGTTGACCCGTGCGTACTGAGAGACCCCGTGCGTACTGAGAGAGACAGAGAGAGAGAGTCGCATGCAACCGAGTGTACGTTGACTCGTGCGTACTGAAATTGGGCCTTTGGTCCCCGCCCCAGTCATTTCCCGGTTCGTTTCGGGATTGCTTTTGCTGTGGGCAGGGGTTTTCCTAAATGGCATTGGTCGTTTTGCCACCAACGATTTGATCATTTCCTGCTATTTTTTATATGCAGCAGTGGTCCCGATGTGGGTTCACATTAGAAGAGTTGGACCTTCCAAATTTTGTGCATTATTTCATGAGAATAATGAAAATAATCCGCCTACTTCACATTAATGACGAATTATTTGCATTTTTCTATCTTTTTTTGCAATTTATAATTTTTATTCATAATTATAGTTGTTGATTTGCAAAAAGAAGAAGCACCCAAATGGGAGCTTTCTTTGCCAAAAACAATTCATGGATCAACAACAATGAAGTAGGTGTTTTGCTAGAGTTAAGAGGCTTGAATGAGATGAAAGACGAAATAAAAATGCAATCATGTGTAAAGTGATACTAGAAAATTAAAAAGTTATATTGGAAAATAAGAAATTATATTGAAAAATAAAAAAATTGACTTGAGGACGAAAGATTTGTCTTCATTTATTACCCATTTAAGTTTCTTGAATGCTTTAGAGTAGGCTCAAAGGTTTGAGAGAGAGAGCCTATGTTTAGCCGGCTAAAAATTTGAATCACTTATCTTTTGGCTCTAGCAGTGCAGAAATTAAAAATACCATTATACAACTCTAATAATATTCAGTGAGTTACAAAATTCATTTAAAGTTGAAGACAAGCTTAAATGTGGTGCTTTTACAAAACAAATAATTTCAAGACAAAAAATACAAAATCCTAAAATGATGGGGAGGAAAATGCAAATAGCCTTAATAATAATCATAATATTCTTGTATATATCTTTTTATTATTATCCTATTTTTTTTACAACAATTATAAGCCTCCAAGGTAAAAAGCCTCTAGCCAATGGAATAATGTATGCAAAGGAAGTCAGTAGAACGGATCTGTAATTGTGGGAAAAGGATTGGCTCTAAGAGGTTAGGCACTAGGGTCTTAGTCTTGAACCTGTCAGCAATTGTTAAATTGCTCGAGCTATTACCACAGCCAGAGTAGGTTGTTACGTGCCAATTAGGAGATAGGTTGGGAATAGCCTCTCAGGGGCCTTCTCCGACATTAAACAACCAAGTCAAAATTGATATAGACAAAAGGAATCTAACTGTTTAATTAAAATAAAGCATTACGATTGTCCTTGTGGATGCTCACACAATATGACTTTTGCCCCAATGCTCTGAATGTCGATGTAAAGAAATTCAACCAAGTGCGGGTACACGGCGCAAGTAACTATAATTTTTTTAAGGTAGTCAAATGCCTCGTCATCTGATTATGGTCCTACTTATTATACTATTATAGTGCATCACAAACTTCAACAAATTTATGACATTCCACGCGTAGTTTCTCATCTTGGTTCCACAATTGAAGATATTGGAGTGAATTTTCTCATGCCTAAACTCTCACTTGATCCTAGAAGATTAGGTTCTCAACATTCACTATCGCATGGCACTATCTTTTTCAAGGAGGAGATTATGGGTCATCAAGTACAACTCTAGGTTCCGGTAATCCTTGAGCTTTGACATTGGGTTTGATTATAGTCAATTTCCAATGAACTTTTTCTGGCTAGATTCAGGATATGTTGCAAATTCATTCCTAATGCACCCCCATCATGGTAATAAAGATCTCCGAATTACCCATGCATGCTATTATCAGACAAATTTCCAAAGGTAAATTCTTCTTCGATACCTCTTTGGGCCTTCCGATTAATATCCTGCTAATAATGGATTATGTCATGGTGTGGTAGTGATGGGCACTGGAAAGATCCACCGACGAAATGGATAAAACATGCTTATGAAATCACATGAATGTTACATAAACGTTAAAAACTTCAGTCCTCTTTTTCATTTAAGATTCATTCTCTTAAACACACAACATTTCTAAATGACATTCTATGTTGCTACATTGCAATTTATATTTCTATGATGTTATGCTACTATAATTTTTTATGCTGCTGACACTGTCATTAGTTCATTAGTTAAAATTGTTCAGCCCTGAAAGGGTAGAGAACCACTCCATTTTTGTGTCTTGTAGGGCCTGTCTCTTGTCAAATGGAGCAACCTGGATCACTTAACAAGAAACAATGAAAAAACTCAACATATCAGCCTGATCCGAGGGTATGCCATTGAGGATTAAGGAGCTATTTTGCAATGCTTTTATTGATATTCATCATACGTTTTTGCACGGTGGCGGATCTAAGCCTTTGCACATTGCTTGAGACTGTCAGGAATCAAGGAGTACTTGAATGCAAATGAGCACACTAGTTCAATTAAATTATTGAGAGGATGATATGACATGCATCACGAAAGGGCAGCTGAAACGCCAGAAAAGTGGAAAACCACGGTTTCACTCCAAAACTCCAGGGAGTACACTTCTGAAACAGGCCATTGAACGGAGTGTCTTCTAGGCTCTTACCAGGCAGCTTCCATGGTTTTACTTCCGCAGCACATAAAAGATGACGAAAAAGAAAGCCTTCTTTGTTCTATTAACGAATAGATTGTTAGACGGAGCAAATAATTCTTACGTGGTACATCCCCCATCCCACCAACTTGCAAGCCTCTATGGAATCCAAACCCAAGCTTAAGTGGGTTGGACCATGTTTCGTCTCTACAGTTGAGAAAGGCTCCTATTCTACTAGCATCACTCTGCATTTCTTTCACACCTTCAGTTTACATTCATCATTTTTACCACTATCTGAATGCCAGTTGTTTCTCTGGTAGTGGCCTTGCAGCCATAGGATGCGAAATTTCATGTGCCCAGTCCTGTTATCATCCTTCCTTAAGTAACTGTCTGAGGCGAACATGCCAGAGACGATTTCAAGTTGACATAAGAATATCAATTGAGAACGTCGAGGCAAACCAAGGAAATTTCTCTGGAAAACTCTTGCCTGAGTTCAATGTAAGCAAAATATTGGAATTTTCCAGTCCCCCCATAAAATCATGGGCTGAACCTGCTCTTATCAACTTCCATTTAGCATCAGTTCGATCAAGTTGCGGCCAGATGGAATCTCCTAATTAACGTTATTATCTCCTGAAATTGTGACATCTGGTCTCAAATATATGGAAAATTGAAGGTTGTAAACCTTGAAAGATAAAAAAACCAAAAGATATATACCAATCAAGGTCTCATGGACGCCACTTGAACTCGTGGGATTCATGAAACAGCTACGAATGTTGAATGCGTTATGACCTCTGCATGATCTCAAAATGGCTTGCACTTGGGACACCATTGGATGACTGGTCGTCTAGGTGCATTAGTTCTCAGTGTCATGGTTTAGGGTTGTGATAGAGACTGTAACCACCTTCGGGAGATCTTCGTTACTTCATGTGTCAATCGTTGTGGACTTTAGGCTGTGAAGGAAGGGAATGTGTCTGCCATGACCTTCTTTTCAGTTTGATTGGCCAAGTAGGCTATTCCTTACTTTGTTGTTTCCAGCCTCCTGCATTACATGAATGCTTTCTTCTGTAATCGACAACTAATTCATCCTTCATACCTCCCTCTCACCAGATGCTTGGTCTCCATCCGGATGTTAATTCATTGGTAATTCACAACTAATCCATCCTTTGATCTGCCGTAAGCATCATCAGCATAAGAAAGCTGAGTAAGAGATACAGCACTTCAATCTACTCGTTGATGTTCATGAAAGTCTTAATTACCACAGTGTAACAGTTGGCAGCGGGAAATGGTTTTTGTTGATGTCTTCCTCTTCAACATCGAAGCTCTTAAGAAACACGCTTCCTCTCTAATGATCACTATAGACTTTAGTCCTCAAATGATTTAATAGACAGTCTTTCTTTTATTTTTATTTATTTATTTATTTTTCGTTTGACGAACGAGAGTCTGTTCTTAGATGGAGCAGAATGGCAGAAGAAGATTCGGGTACACCATGGGCTGATCCAATTCAGCTTAGATGGTGACGATGAGGACAAAGATCCCATAAAAAAACTGCAATGCGGAGGATCGATCAGTTGGTACGAGGCCCTTACCTTGACGACAAATGATGATAAAAAACCCATGCCTCTGAGGCAGCCAGGAACAGTCATTGGTCCTGTTTTGGTTTTCGCTTTTTCATGCACAGTAAGATCATTGAATTGCACGCCATCGTGGTTGGCCTTAATATTGCGCTGAGTTGGTTTTTTTTTCCCCCCCCCCTACTTTTTTTGATTGAAAGAGACGTTCGAGTTCTCATTAATCAGATGAAAAAGAACGTACCTTGCTCAATTATTGGCTGATCATCGCTAGTGGATCTGGTTCTTTTTTATTCTCAGTAGCTGGTGATTGACTTTCATCTCCGGAAAGGAAAAAAGATGACTAATGCTTTGGGTAACTGGGTACACCATGCTTGTGGTTTCTTGACTCAGAAGGTACTTGACAACATTCCTGGTGTTACCAATTTGGGCATTCAACTTGGGCGACTCTAGTTTAAACGGTGACAGGCATTAATCCAAGCCTATTAACAACTTGACAAAGATTTTGACGATGGTCTTTTTTGCTTTGTTCTTCCGCAAACCATGAGCCGTTTTATCCTCTCTCTCGCTCTCTCTCTCTCTCTTTGGTCTTTCCTACCTCTATTCAGTGATTAATGTTTGCGTGACATTCCTTTTGTTATCTTCTCTTTATCTTTGCTGGAGCTGTGCTCGCCTCCATCTGATGTGTTAATATCAAAAGATACATGGTGAGAACATCTAGCTGTACCCTAAAGAATGTCTATTGAACTTGGGTTAGCTTTTGGAACATAGAGATTGGATTGGGCTGCAGCATTTATCAAGCGTGCGTGTTCGCCTCACAGAAGCTCCTCATCAAAGCCTTTTAACACCCATCAGGTATTTCCAATCTGCAGAGCCCACACGGTCATGAAAAGAGGAACACAAACATCTCACCTGAGTACCCGTCTAGAAGGTGGGCTCTAATGTATGAAACCTCTTGCTCTAAAAAGTCTACGTTTCGCCCACCATGCGCCCCACGAAGTTCGCAATAGCTAGTAGAATCCAAAAGCCGGTGGAAACACCACTAGAAAATAACCATGTGTTTCAGACGCTAGGAGTACTGTCCACCTTCCTAGAAGGTAGGCTTGCAACTTTTCAGTCTATTTTGCATGTCATCCTCCATGAACAACCCTACGTGTTCCATGCATATGACACCTGGACCATACAGAGAGCCATGGCAGCATCCTGCGAACTGCAACTACAAGATGGTGAAAATAAACTAGCGTGGTTGGCTCTTAGCTGTGAACTCAAGAGGAAATCTGATTGTTCGGGAATCAGAAACAGAGAAGGAACAGAATTTTAACAAAACTATTAAAATATGAAAGGAAATAACATGACAAAATAGATAATAAATTTCAAATAGTTGATAAGATACAATAGATATGGCATTTTGAATGAGAACTCACTAGGAAATCTGATTGTTTAGGAATCAGGAAAACAGAAGGAACAGAATTTAAGAAAAACTGTTAAAAACTGAAAGGCAATATCATGACGAAATAGATAATAAATTTCAAATAGTGGATAAGATACAGTAGATATGGCATTTTGAATGAGAACTCAGTAGGAAATCTGATTGTTTAGGAATCAGAAAAAAAGAACAAAAGATTAACAAAACTCGTAGAAAATGAAAGGAAATAACATAACGAAGTAGATAATAAATTTTAAAAGATGGATAAGACAAAGTAGATATGGCATTTTGAATGAAAATTTAAATATGATGATTAGAAGTATAAAAAATTGTACAAGTTAAAAAAATGAGGTAAAAAAGCATTGCATCAAACAAAGGGGAAGTAAAAAAAGGATGGAAAATGAACCAGCAGCTCTTTTTCTTTTTTCTTTTTAAGTACAATTACCACCTCTTTTCTATTCATGCTACTAAACAGAGCTTAGTTCTTCTATCGTGCCCTCTTGCCAAACCAAAAACAGTTTCTTAAACTTATTTCTGGGATTGCAGCTAAAGAAAAGGCTCGCTTCTTCTTACACGGCAGGCTTCATTCGAGTAGATTGGAGGATCTCAATGTATCTACTAGAAAAGAGCAGAAGAAATTTGTAAATCTCAAATTCACTTTCCTTACAAAATTCTACATGATTGAATTGAAGCCCAGGCGGCTATGAGGACTGTTCATAATCCTTATTCTAACAGCAAAACGCTGCGTGGCATAAAAATAATAATAATAAAAGAAAGAAGATAGGAAAGAGAGGCAATATATGGGATCCGATGATGGTCGACCAGCGGGGGCATTTGGATGTATCCTACATCCATCGAATTGATTACACCCAAAAAAAAAAAAAGGAAAAGGAAAAGAAGAGATGTGCACTAGGAAAAGTAGCAGTCAATATTCTACTTTAATCGATGCCCAAAATCAAGATGCCATGCAGATGATAAAGCAAGGATTCACCAACCCAGACAATTAGCATCCGCTTCCAGCTGCAGATACTGCCGCGAGCTTCCGACTTTTTTCTTTTTCAGAAAAAAAAAAGGACAAATTCTTCTCCCTTGTTTTTCTAAATTAATTGTTCACTCAGAAGTCTTGTACAGGGAAACAAATCAACACCTGCTTGGACTTGGACCAACTTCCATAAATGTAT
Source organism: Annona cherimola (assembly GCA_030490835.1). Taxonomy (NCBI): domain Eukaryota; kingdom Viridiplantae; phylum Streptophyta; class Magnoliopsida; order Magnoliales; family Annonaceae; genus Annona; species Annona cherimola. Next base: position 16,004,720 of record CM059977.1, on the reverse strand, counting down.
TTATCGAGCTTGCTCTGGCCAAAAGCAATCCAGTTGATTTTCCATGGGAGGGCATTTTGGGTGCTGTTTCGAATGGACCACAATGAAAAGGGGCAGAAACTCGGAAATTGAAAAATATGTGCCACTGGCTTCAATAACACAAAGAAAATTGTACATTCACGTCCGACTTTGACTGTATTTTACATGAGAAATTTTAGTTAGGTGATCCAAGCCATAGATCTGGTCCTGCACTTTGGCCCCAAAAAAGGAAGAAGAAGAGAAGAAATCCCAAGAAAAAAAAAAAAAATTAAAAAAGGCCTGTCAAAAGTAACAGGTGGATCACACACAAATCTAGACCTCGGATCATTTCAAACCATTTGGTTGCCTGCACTGCCCTAATTTTTTAAGAGAAGATGACCTCTGGATAAAAGGTTTGGATATTGTATACGTGATTACGTGCGATATAGAGAGAGAGAGTTCTCATTCTACATATCCACATGGCTGATCTAAGTCATTCATCAAGCTGGTCATTTGCTTGGAATTCTGGTGTTTGATCCAAAATAAATCCAGTCCACGTATGTAAACACAGGTATCCCAGCCAAAGACGAATGGCTTTGATCACACATATACGGGATTAGCATTTCTAGAGAGAGAGAGAGAGATGAAGAAGAGGAAGTAACTGGAGTTATGGAGAGAAATGATCAAGAGAGCGGAGTCAGTATCCCAGAATTCATCATCCTCTTAAATTCTTCAAAATTCACCTTCCCATCTCCATCCACATCAACCTTCGCAATCATCGTCCTGCATTCGTCCAACCCCATCCCTGGTTTCTTCAGCCCCAGCGAGGACAGCACCAGTCTCAGCTCCTCCGCCGATATCAGCCCATCACCGTTCTCGTCGAAGACGTCGAACGCTTCCTTGAGGTCGTCGTTCCCCGCCGCCGCATCTCTGTGCTCCGGCTCCTGCCTTCCCTGTTCCATCGACTCGTAGAGTTGGCAGAACTCCTGCAAGTCAATGAGGCCGTCGCGGTTGGAGTCGAAGCGGTCGATCATGGCGGCGAGCTGCTTGTCGCTGGAGAAGAGGCCAAGATTTTCCAGGGACTCCTCCAGCTCGTGTTTGGTGATGAAGCCGTCGCCGTTGCGGTCGAAGATGGAGAAGATCATCTGGAGCTCGGCCTTGTTGGCCTCCTTGGAGGGTCCCACGTGGGGTTGGGGAGGAGGAAGTGGTGGGGGTGATTTGGGGAGGAGGGAATAAATCCATGCAAGGAACTTGGCAGGGGAGAAGTAGAAAAAGGAATTGACAAGACCACAGATGATGAAGAGGAGAGAGAACAAGACGAGCATCATTATGTTGTATGTTGAGGAGTAGGAGAAGAAGAAGATTCAAGGAAGGAGAAGGAGAGACGATGGGAGGTGGAGAGAGTTTGGATCTTTCCTTGCTTCTCTTATGTGTCTTTCTTCTTTTTGTGAGGTGGAAGAAACACGGTGGTTGACGGTTGATCCCACAAAGCGCGTGAGCCCACAATAAAAATAATAAATGTATGCGACGGCTAGCAGTCATTGCCTACTCAAAAATTGTAAATGAAGGCCGGAGAAAGAGAAAGGGTGAGTGTTTTGACTTGTCTAAGACAAGGCCCAGATGTCACTTTGATCTTCGGTGCACCACATGATTTGGACGGCTGAGATGATCAGATCCCCACACCCCACTCCTGGAATTCTCCTCCTATTACCCCATCTGCTAAGGAACCCATGTTCCGGACTTACCGCGATATAAGCTGGAAGGTATTCCGCAAGTCTACTATTGAATTGGGTGCCTCCATGGCAAGAATTTTTTTTTTTTTTTTTTAAAGTTGGAATAATGATTAAAAGAAAAGAATACGAAAATAATACTTTTGTTTGCTTGGTACAAGTAATATATCTGCAAACTGTTTGAAAATTTGCAACCGGAAGTGCGAAAGCTGTCCTTCCTTTTCATAGTTGTGCGAGCATGGCCTAGTGATCATCATATACGCATGGGGTTGTGATGGCTAGTGAGTTTCAACTTTCTACTCATATGATTTTTTATGATTATTCTCTCTTACATGTCATCTAATAAATGATTTGATATTTTAATTATCTAAAAACTTCATTTTTTTCAATTTTATACGTATATTTCAATCATTTTGCCAACTATTATATGTATTACAAATTTACTTTTATCATACTATATCATCATAATTACACAAGTATGACTTAGTAATCATTGTATCCACATGAGGGTGTGATGGCCGGTTAATTTCTACTTTCTAATCATCCTTTCTACCAGAGATAGGGCACATTTGGCAACATCCATCCACAACTTATTAAGATTGTCTTCTATCTTTTACATATTATCTCATAAATGATTTAATATCTTAATTATCTGAAAATCTTACTTTTTCCAACTTACACTTATACTTTAATTATTTTTTCCTTCAACTATTCTACTCACTCTAAATTTACTTTTATTATTTTATATCAATCATCCAAAATGGACACAATTTTAGCGTAGTCTCACTGGGCACCTGTTTGGCGCCTTCTTTATATAGAAGGGAAGAATTTAAAAAATATCTACTAGAAGGAAAGAATAAAATATATCTCGGACTTTGCGGTTTAGAGATCTATGCCATTCTTGTCCTCTGGTCTTGCTGCTCTGGAGATACTCTGGCATCATGCAGTTGTCGACCTTACAAAAATTGGCGTCACGTCGTTTTTTTTTTATTTAAAGAAAGAAAATTATCATTTTCAACCTCCCTTATTTTTTCAAAATATGAAATAACATTTTCACTGCCTAAGAAATTAATTCTTTATATTATTGATCTTTACTTACATTTTTTCTAATTATTTTGCATCACGAATAAAATCGCTTCTTTCTTTCATTTCATTTTTTCTGAACTTTTTTTCCCTCCTTTTCCAATTCCTAAAACCCGAGAAGGAAAAGTCTTCAAAAAAAAGAAAAAAAAAAACCGAGAAGGAAAAAAGAGAAAATGAAACGACGTGCCGTTCACTCAAACGGAACGGTGACCAGAGGGTGGTGAGATGGTACTAAGTAGCAGCAGTAGGTACAACACGGTTTGTCCTTCTAATGGGGTGGGGGGCCACAGCAGTTGGTGTGATTGGCGAACCTCCGACTTCGAGCCTGCAACTTTCCCAGGTCTTTGGTGAGCAGCGGCCGTAAAGACAAAAGTCACAAACAAACGTCCAGACTCCGTTAATCCTTTGGAAGATGTGTCTTGGAGTCAAACGCATGTGAACCGCGATCCATTCCAGACAATGAATGGCCTTCCCTCCAGAACACAACTCACAAAGCAGCATGAGCATGTACGGTCATTCGTCAGCATGGGAGAACACGCATGATTGTGTCGAACAACTGCCGTAGACATTTAAAGACTTCCCAACTTCTCTAAACTCTTCCGCTCATAAAATATCTAGCACTTAGTTTTGTTGGCGGAGTCGCTAACAGAAGCGGTTTGACTCTTGGGTGGCATAGCAGCATTCCCCAGCGGCCCACCCTCGCATAGAGTTGAAGAAGATAATGGGCAACAGGAAGCATGCTATTGGATGGCTATTTCCATGTTTTCTGATAGAATGAATGATCAACGTGGACATCAAGGCAGAGGATCTTCATGCAAGATCGGTTTATGGTCGGAAATCTTCCTCCAAAATTTCTTCCTTTTACTTGTTAATCCCAACTCAAAAACAGTCATAGACATATTTCAAGATATAAGTCTAAAACATAAGGGGGAAAAAAGTGTCGAAACCACAGAGCTTGGGAGAAAAGTATCATAAACAAAGCTGTACTCAAGTAGAAATAGACAGTTTCAAAATGTTGCAAACGGGCTGATACTTCGATGCAGAAGGTTTCTGAGTCAAGACATGGAAAACAGAGTACTAGAGTAGCTTGCTGGTTGGCAGAGAGTTTCTGTGCCTGAACGATGCCAAGCCATTCCGATAGTGATAAGTAACAGACAGACTGGTCCCCCTTGGTATGACTAATTACTGTCATTTTACAACTACTCATCCATTCCTTTTAAATTATCTAAATTACAAATCTTCAAATAGGCAGGTTGATCCTTTACAAAGGAGAGAAGAGTTGGGGTAGATTCTATTTTCTCTAGATCGAAAACTCAGAGGAAAACATTCAGAAGAAGTGGAGCGTAGATTATATTTTCTCTAGATCAAAAACTCAGAGGAAAACATTGAGTAAAAATGGAGCAGATCAGAACATTAAGTTGGAATAACCGTCCTAACCCAAGGCTCTGGAGCATCGTTGGAATTTCAATGGATCAGTGATCTTGGCCTTTTGCCACAGGTTTGGGAGTGTTATCTTCTAAGCATCCTATGGCATACTGTGATAATTGGAAAAAAATGCATTTGATGAGATTTCTTTGCAGTTTGGAAGAAGGTAGATTTGCTATATCTATATGAGTGCAGTTTTTGGAGTGTTGGCATTCAATATCAAATAAATTGACAAAAACTTGAATCAGTCACAGACAAAAAAGTAAGTTTACTGCCAGAAAATTTTTTGTCCTTGTTTACAAGTTCTTTCATATAATTTATGTATTCTCAAAGAATTATAAATTATCCTTTGTGAATAGAGGTCACAGGTCTGTGTTACAGAAAACAGCCTCATTGTTGTAAAGAATAAGACGACAAACAGTCATACACAGGTGCCCCTCCCAAAATCTTGCAGTGCCGGCGAGTTGCAAACCAGATCAAGGTTTTTTTTTTTTCTTTTTCTTTTTCTTTTCTTTTCTTTCTTAGAGGAATAAAAGATTTGAAATCCATTCAAGTCTCAGCATTTATAGTGCTAATACATGTACAAAGCTCGCTAGTAAGGATCCTGGTTTTGGGTCCTAATGCTACTTTGCTTGATCAACAGTAGAACACTCACAAGCACTGGCATCCCCACCATGAGCATGGCTGCATATATGTTGGGTCTAGTTATTTCAGGGAAGAGAGCACTCCCATATTTAATCACAGCTGCACCTCCAAAAGATCCAGCCACCAATTTCAACAGGAAATTCAAGTCATCCTGTATAAATCGTTTAGTCAACATCGACAATATAAACTGCAAGGATATGGAGACTCAATCCAAATTCAAATTGCATTGTTCCGTGAAACAGAAAAACTTGATGAATGCTAGATGATTCGGAATCAAACTGAATATCATAAAAGACATTTGACATAAAAAATATAAATAAATAACCGTGACAAAGACGAAAACAGACACATGATATTGATGTTAGATAATTCATTCATGAACATGGCTTGAGCTCAATCTTCCTGTATTAAGCATCATTGCACACCCCAGCTCTCGAGATTATCTAATTACCAATTATGGTCACTTTATTGAACTTAAAGAGATGGTGTGCAGAAGCTAACTGCTAATTGAATGCGTCGTGAATTATGAGCACGATGAGTACACCATCTTAGACAACGAGTCCCAAAGGAATTCCATGAGATTGGTTGAAAAAAGGAAATTATTTCCATTTCCACGAGCACTGTAAACGGCAGGAATCCGAGGAAACGAAGGATCTGCACAAATTGGGAATTTCCATAGAATTGTTTAGCACAATATCCACAAAGGCCAGTTTTTGGATCAGTGCTCAGTGCGACAATTCAAGTATCATGAATCATTTCTATCTATTTGTTCCGCAATCCAGGAATTAAAGGAATGTCATCCTTCCAATTTCCTCGCTCCCTTGAAACATCATTTATCCAAGATTCCACCGAGCACATCCCATAATGCATTCTTTGCCTGTTTTTTGTGGACTATAACTATGCAGAGTAACCAAAATATAGCTACTATCAAGAAAGAAATACAGGGAAAAGGAAATACTAACAGAAGATGAGAACGTTCCGTTGCTGCTCTCGTTATTGTCCTTGTCGTCGTTATTGTCAAACTCTGGATGCTGTTGCTGGGGAAGGGGTTTGGAAGAAGCTTGGGGCCGAATAAGAGAACGCCTCGGGCACGTCTTCCTCTTCCCTCTGCTACTAATACTACCAGCAATTGTCGGTATGCTTCCAAAGCGTATTGCTGCTGCTGCACGTTGGAGGTAGAGAATGGAGCTCCAGCAGCAATGGCTTCTAAGGAGCAGAGCCTCCCCCATCTCCAACAGCATTTCGCTAACCAATCGCTGGCGTTTGGCGGAGCCTTTAAAACCGAATGGCTGGAATCTGGCGTTGGGAGATGGGGCCCAACTCCCAAGACACGACCGAATTTGAGTTGACTCGGTCGATCCATGTTTCCGTTGCGGTTTCAATAGTCCGGGTGTCTCAACGTTCGCATTTTCGCCCTTGTCTACGCCACACCCTTTGTTAATAATTTTATCATTATATAAATAAATTCTGAACTTTTTTTAACCTTTTCATCAAATTATTATAAACAAAGGGCTGTTTGCATCTTGTCCGGATCTTGCTTGTCATTTAGAAAAATTTGCCACAAATATGGAGAAATCCCTCTTATAAATTTTGTTTGGATGTGTTTGAAAAGTAATAAAGTTTTTTATATAATTTTTTTTTTAATTTATAGGAAATTATGTAATATGATAAAAGTAATGATGAAGAATAAAAATAATAAAGTTAAAATAGATAGATAAGTTATATAATTAATCATGTAAAAATGATTTAAAATAAAGTTATTATATAAAAGAGGTAAAAAATGATTAGAAAATAAGATAAGTGGAGAATGAAAAAGTTTTAAATTGAAAATTTTTTATTATAGCCAAGCATGCCCTTTCTAAAAACAACCTTTTTGGTTTAACTCTGCACGTTATGGCTCACATAGATGTAATCATCAATCATGACCATGATCATGTAATGATAACCTTAAACTGTACTCCGCTTGATTTTTATTGACCATAATTAAGGAGTTCAACTTAGTATTAAGTCGGTCCGAACCCACTCAACCTGGATTCAAAATCAAGTTTGAGTTTATTTTATAACTTTTTCAAATTAGATCCGGTTTCAAACTAATCCGAGAAAACCAGAAACCAATTCCATGTTTGCATCAACTCGATACCAAAACTCAATCCAGTCCAAACTTTAATTTATTAAAATAATTATATTTTTTATGCATTAAGTATTTCAACTATAATTATAATAAAAGTTATTTCATATAATCATAATCTAACTAAGCTATAAAACATTTATTTTAAAACCTAAATGTTATATACGTTTATCCATAAAAGTTGCATACATTACATCTACATTAATTTTATTTGCAAATAATTATAAATACACACTTTAAATTTATTGCATATATATTAATTAACTACAATATATATATGTCTCACTTTTATTAAACTTTAAATAATATTTCATATAATCTCATTTATTTTCTTACCTTAATTTTTTGTAACATTACCTGAATTGTTGTGCATAAATTCCTTATATTTATTATATTTAAAATTATTTTTAATTAAAAGACTAACTTTTATCAAAGTCAAAGATATTATAGGTCATATAAATATAATTATATGTAAATTATTTATGTGCTACTGCAATAATATTTAAAAAATTTGTTGTCTCTATCGGTAATTTTAACTTTTATCGGTTTGAGAATAACCTAGAAAATAACCTAAATTTCAAGCCAAAACCAAGACCAAAATTCATGCCAATCCCAACCCTGATTCTAATATCAAAATTAGAGTTGCATGGTACAACCCAGCCTAAGTTATACCCTTATCCACAATCCAGTTCAACAAAGCCTTGGTCCACTTTAAAGGCTGACGTTATCCCGTATTCCACCTCGGTCAAAAACAATTTAGTCAAGCTCTGTGGTTCGATTTAAAGGCGGACGCCACATTACAAAAATGTGATTTGTCTGATACTTACTTTTTTATTTTATTTTATTTTTTGGGGGGAGGATGGTTAATCAAAGGATCGAGAACCTGTACATACACCCACTTGGCTGCTTTAGCGAGGATTTTTGAAATTCAGATCAATTAAAGCAATTTCACTGTGCCCAAACCGTAGCGTTAAAATAATGAAATTGCGCATTACAGGCTTTGCCTGGAAACAACTACAAGCATAGTATCAGGAGGGGGGGAAGTAAAAGAAAAATTCTGTTCCAATATTTAGAATAAACCTAAAGCGAATGGGTGTAGCCAAAAAAAAAGAGCGGCCTAATGCTGGTGTATTTGCTTAAAATAGTTGTTGTAACAACCATCTCATCAAATAGATTGATTGGAAATGCCAAGGCATGCGCGGGTAATTACAATTCATTGCATTTAAGCAGTGGAAGACGAGGATGAAAACTACTCCAATGCACAAAAATATTACAGCTTCACTCAGCATCGACTGCTCCTGTGTTTGTTATTTTTCCGTTTAACAAAATCATGATACGCTACCACAGAGCTAAACGAGGCTGGCAACAATTATAACTGAAAAAAAATACAAAAGCCTACTGAGGTGGGGGGGGCTTTAATCAGCCGTATTTTGCATAATATGAGAATTTACACTAATTATCTCTCTAAGAATTTGTTGAGTACTGTCTTCCTAGAGGGGGCCTCCTCACTATCTTCTTTCTCAGGATTCACAACCTTCTTCAGTGCGAACCGGAGAGTGGAATTCACCTGTTTATGTAATCTAGCATTGTCAATGAGAGTATCAGCCAGCATCTTCCTTATCTCGTCATCTTTTACCCTTGGATCATCTCCGTTAGCATTGGCATTGACCTGCATCCGATCTTCTCCAGCAGCAGCAGAGCTTTCATCATCTCGTGCCAGGAGCTGTGCCTACCAATTTGTAAAGGAAAAATAAGCATGAGGGTAGATGACTTACACACCATCATCAATGAGGGAGAGTGCTTGGAACAGTGGCGAACCATCCATACAGATCACAATGAAGACAAGCATAAATAGAAGATAACCTGGAATCTAGTCAAATCTATTTATTGTACAATACATTAGACAATCAGCTGCAAACTATAGATACAAGTATAGCCTTGATGTAAGACCCTAATTATTTTGACTATCAGAGAAGCGAATCAAGTGACGTGGGGACCAATAGTCACTGAGTCATAACATGACCAGCATAAGCATCAAAAAGATCAAGATAAAATCATGACAGGTACCTCTGCCAGCAGGAGGCCAATCCGGTTGTCAGAAGTTGTCAAGAGATCCAAAGCATCTAACAAGGAGGAAGAGTCCACGGTAAACTTATCTTCCTCTTCTGTGAGGAAATTGACACTACATTCTTGAAGCCTATGCCGAAGAATTTCACATTCATGCAGAAGCTTAACCCTTGCACTGCTTGCTTTTTCTCTCCTCTGCTTCTCCTTCTGAAGAATCCTCTGGAATTCAGAGCAAGAAAAATATTATTGGCAAGAAATAGAAACTAGCCATCCAAGAGAAGGCAAGATATTGGCATCAACAAAGCACTACAATGTTGCAACAGTACACAATGAAACCAACAAAAAGTTAGAAATTAATGTGAAGGCAAAGATTATATGAAGGCTACAAAATTATACTTCTTAAATGTTATCTGACAATGGCAACAAGACAAAAAGAATGAGGTGGGGGGTTGTTCAACTTGCAGAGGAACAGCTTGTTCCCATGGATCTACCCTAGCTATTTTGAACTGCCTTCATGATATCTTTGCCAAATGTTTGTTCGGGAACTGATTTTTGACTTCAGCTATATTCAATCAAAAATGGTTAAATCAGCAAAAGAATCCAAAAAAATGTGATATTTGGATGTTGATTTTACCTCTAGCTCAGCCTTTTCCTTCAGAGATTGACTCAGCTCCTGCTTGAGGTCTGTCTGAGTTTTCCTAAGAGACTTAACTTCTTTGACCAGCACTTTAACATCTGATTTTGATTTTACTTCCAGATCTTCATGATGTTTCTGTAGGTTCTTGAGTTTTTCTTTTGCAACATCCAACTCTTGCAACAATTGTTCTTTCTCATGAAGGGCAGACATTTTTGCAAACTCTGAATGAATCTTTTCATCCTGCAATGGATAATCATCCGTCCAGGTAAAATAAAGGAATCTAGGAGTCAATAAGTCAATAAATAAAGGAATCCAAGAGATCGTTTGATCAACAGGTACCAAAAAAAAAAAAAAAAAGGAACTGGCCAAAGTAATGAAATAATGATAAGAAACATGAAAGAAACCTGGTCAAGCTTGAGCTTTGACTCCATCTCCAAACACTTCCTACGAAGTTCTTCCATATCCCACTGCATTTGTGTGACTCTTTCCCTTTCTGCTAAGATGGCTTGTTGCAGGTTCTCTTTACTTTTCTGCTTAGTGCTTTCAAGTTCCACATCCAAATCTTTAACCTGGGACATGTTAGCATAAGAAGTTGTAATGACAGTAATAAACTAACCATGTAGAAGAATATGAATCGCATGCCAAGAGGTTTCACACCAATGTATAGAGTTTGTAAATCTTGATGGTTAGGAGGCACTGATTTTAGTGTTCCATTAGTTGAAACAGCCGATGATGGCAGATAGCAAATCTAATCACAGTCCAGCCAGGCTTTCAGCATCTCAGCTGCCCAGATTATTATGTACATGGAGTAATTGAATCATAAGACATATCTGGGTCACCATCAGTGCCCTCTGCTAAAGTTGTACACGAAATAGACTGCTGCATGACATGCTCCAGCAGCCAGCTTTTTTTTTCCAAGAAAAAAATAATCCATCATTACAACAAGACAACACTTCCCTCAGGACTTAATGCCAGGATCCCACGCCACACACGCACACATGAGGTGATACCACTGGGCTATGCCCCGGTTCACGCCCCTGCAGCGAGCTTTAGTAACGAGCCAATGAATCAAATGAAGCACTGACTATTCTGATAGAGGCGAAGGAGAAGTATCCCAAATAATAACCTAGGAAATCTTTCAAAAGTACTGAGAAGCTTTTTTTAAGAAAAATAGATAAAATAAATTGGATGAAAGACCACTGGTGGCAGCTTACATGAATTGAAATCAAACAGAAAGTATAAATTCCATGGAGACAAGCAAAAAATTTCACATGAAAATTAAACATCCGTAACACACGAAACTATGAGACAATATCATCCTTATTTACATAAAGCCCACAGATATTTTCAATAACTGTGAATGGACAAAGCAGTAGCAGTAAAAACATCACTTGAGAAATTGGAGAATGCATGCCAAGGATCACCACAGATGTATGACTGGATCAAGCCACAAAAGATGCAAGATGCCAAAGCTTGAAGAATTCCCAAGGGAGCAGCATATTCAGATCCAAAACATTTTTGTATCCCAATAGATGTTTCTCTTTTTAGTCAATGAACTTAAACAACAAGGTGTTATTTCTTTTGATCAATGATATCATGAAATTTATAGGTGAATCAGCATTAGGATATGCTAGATGTTGCAGTAGATGCAGTCATTCTACAGCGACGTACGCATTACATATTTCTTTGCTTTGAACTAATCAAACTGGGTTTCTACTGGCAAGGATGTGATAAGCAAGCCATTGCACAAGAAAAAAACCTTATAAAGAAGCATTTTGTTGATTTTTGCAAATGCTGCAATTGTAGGTAGCACATACACCAACAGATGAAAGAAATGACGAATCAAATAGACTATAAAAAATAGCCAAGAAAAATAGTTGATTTTCAATTACAAAATAGAAGGAAATTAATAGAAAAGAGGAACAACCTTTGTTGTAAGGTATTCTTTAACAGCTATTTCTTGATTTAGTCTAGCTATTAGATCCTCCATGTCTGTTTTTGCAGTTGCTAGTCTTCTTTGCATGGTTGTAAGAACCCTACTCATCTTATTGCGCTGATCCAAGGGAAGAACAACATGCGCATCATTCAGAAATTGGAACTCCATGCTCCCACAAATTTCTCCAGAGACCTCTGCTACACCAATTCCATTGGAGTTATGACCATGCATGTTAGTTGCCCCTGCATTTGACAATTCACTTCCTCTTATAGAACTCAAGTCACTTCCAACACTTTCAGAAGAGTTTTTTCGACCATGGCCAGCAAGCTTATCTGATTCTGACACGAACTCCAGAGTCTCCCTTGAAAGAAAGAGATCCTTTGCAGCATTCCCATAAACTGTGTCCCTACCTAGAACATTATTCTCCATTTTAGTATGCGTCTTATTTATAGGAAATCCTTTAGCTGCACTAGAATAGAATCCCCTTCAAGGAGGCCATTTACACTAGAAATTCCATACTTCACAAGCATACCTGTTGGGCCGGCCAAATCTTGATCCAGAAATAGATCTTCTGTACCAATGTCAGAACTATCCCTTTCATGCCTTGGTGTTCCTATTTCTGATGTCTCACAAGCATTATCACTGCCATAATCTAGTGCACTTGCGGGACCCTTAGATGCATTGGATGAACTCCCACCAGAAACAGAAAGAACCAGATTATTCTGGAATGGAAGAGAAGCTGAAACACCACCAGGAGGATGCCCATCTAGGTTGTGCTGATTGGTATCCTGAAATGCTGAAAATAACCACATCAATTGAAAGGTCAGGAGACTTGAATAATTGCAAATTCAGTGGTTGATATTCCAAAGAAAAGAACTAGAGTTGAGATCGAATTGAAAGTAAATGGATGGTAGAACATGCAAGATATGTTGTCATATCTTCTTCTTTTTTTTTTTTTTTTGTTTTTTTTTTTTTTTGGGATAAGAAGAAGTCATATCTGTTTTAGTTGCACTTAAGATATCTAACCACAGCCATCATGCATAATAAAGAAAGCAGATTTAGAGCTAACATTGCTTTGGAATACTAAATGATTGTCTAAAGAAAGACACCCACATGACCTCGCAGCAGCTTCTAGCTCAAGGAATGATGCGACTGGAACACTTCTGGACAAATCAATGTCAGAAAGTAGCTTGTCCATCCATTCCTCCAAAGCGTACCTTCTCTGCAACAAAGCTAACCATTTTGAGAACTTTAGTTACTCATTATAAATAATCATCATCACTAAAAGCTGTTACCCCACCTAAGTTACTCTTCAAAAATGAACTTGAACAAAAGAAAAAAAAAAAGTTTCCAACTTCTCTTTCAAAGTTCCTCGTATTTGATTTGCTTCATTAAAGTTATGCTGGAAACAAGTATATGTATCGCAATCGACCATCCTAACGTCAAGAGAAATCAGAAAATCTTGCAAAGTGAGAGAAGAATTTTGAATTTCCTCTATTTTCTTTCTGTTTTTGGCAAAGGGACATCACTGAGGAACTAATGCAAACACTTCCAGAACAGTAATGAGAAAAAAAAAAACTGAAATTATAAAATCTCTTAACCAAAGGCACATGCAATTTAACATCAAAATCACATTAGAATCTAGAGTAACAAGCATCCTCTGTTGAATAAATTTCAAAATAGAATTACCGAGAGTTTGTTGCCTTCCCCTTCTCTAGAGTTCAAAATCACATTCAATTAGAAATTCTCTCTATAATAGTAAAAAAATGCCAAGTAATAAAAAATAATCAAACATTTTAACTACCTCTTCCAAGAGTGGTCTGCTGGAATTTATTCTAAAAAATGAATGCTTTGGCGGAGGAGGAGGAAGACTTTTCATAGGAAAAGCACTTTTGAGCTGCAAATAAAAATTACACAAGCAAATCTTAAAAACTTGTTTGACGACAATAACAAAACAATCGTTTACCTTTTTTCTTTCCTAGCATTTTCTAAATGAACAAACCATATTCCATTCACATCCCTTAAATTTTTGTCCCACAGAAATACACAAAAATATATAAATCCAAATACATCTTACACTGGATGTGAATTTTCATGCCATGAAAAACCAAAATGTTATCAAAAGGGCAAGATCATCCACAATTCAGCAAGATTAAGTGATATAATTACCATAGATACTAGCATCTGTAGCTAAATTTTAAAGGGCCCCAAGTAGTGAATTCTCTTCTTCATCTTCCACTTCTTCCTAATTGAAGTCACAAATAGGCTGCATCTTTTTGGTGAACTTTGGCCAACATTGTCATCTTGATGGAGAACTTAAGCCAAAGTCGTCAATGAGAGACTGCACTGCATTCCCACTCTTTTGATGACACATAGTTTATTCCTTTCTGTTCTGCTGCAAACCTTGATTAAGAATTCATCCCGAAGTCATCTCCAACGTTTGCCACCATCCAACTTTGTTATTGACACTTAATAGGTGACGCCAATAATGTAAATTTGAATGTTTGCCAATGATGTCACCAATTACAGAGAAACTTGGATCTAAGATTGTTATTGACAGCTTAACAGAAAACAGATGACAAGTTGCATTCTCACACTAGTTCATACATATGTCATGTTCTGACACAAATCTTGATGACAACTGATCCTCGAAAACTCTTTAATGCTGGTTTAAGTCACGGAGAACATCATTTACTAGAAATGAAGGTAACTGTATGCACATCTCACCATCCCAACTCCACATCAGCAACAGCCTCATGCAATAACCCTTCTGCCAATATAACAATCAGTGAAACACAAATACTATTCAGTCTATTCCCCTCACAGCTTTGCCTTGCTGTTAATAAGAGAGCCATATTCTATTGTGACCTTACTCTTTTTGCTGATCGCCAACTTCTTGGAGACTCAGTTTGCGGCAATCTTTTAAATTAAGGCATGCAAAAAATAATAATAATGATCTTATTATTTGGAAGCCTGTTAAATTAGTATAGGCAAGAAAGCCTGCTCATAAGAACTCTCTATCTTTTGGAATTCAGTTGGTAAAAGAATTAACCTATCTGATGAACTTCCCACAAGTTTCAGCTATTTTTATCCGTTTGTAGAGAATTCCTGAAAGAATCAGAGCATCCTCTCCAAGATGGATAATATGTTATGGTGAATCAAAAATCTTTTGTCTGAATGAAACAAAATGAAATCCCAAAAGGAAAAGCTATCTTCTCATCAGTTATGAAGGCATCTAATTTAAATCAGAAATTACTACCGAAAACAGGAAGATGAGAATTGTAAGCTTACTGCAGTATGTAGCTTCAGGAAATCACTGAATCTTCTAAGGATTCCTCGGGCATTACTAAAACCCTCTGGTGATTGTACACCAATCTGAACCCTGTAAAACTGTCCCAGACAAATGTTAAGACAGATTATTTTTGAAAAACATGAAAAATGAAATAATAAATCCATAAACATCTTTTTGTGATATAGAATGGGTGTGTTTGTATTGTCCACAAAAGGTGTCCTCTCTGATGACCAATATGGGGGAAGTTAAAATTCACAATAACATTTTTGGTTCGCATTATAAAGTCTAAAATGATATTATTTTTATATGATGATTTATGAATGCATGTTAAAAGAATGGTTTGGGTCAGACATGGAAGGAAAACTAGATTGCAAAATGCAGGTCAATTTAAACAGTTCAGCAGCTTTGATAGAGGATGTCTACCACCGCAAAGTGAACCTGAAGAGAGAGAGAGAGAGAGATTAAGCATTTCTCCCTCTTCAAACCCAAAAGAGACATTTAGCTTCTGTGAATTTTCAGGTACTGCTGCCATAAAAAATCCCTCACAGTACACAGTTGTTAAAAAGAAAGAAACGCCCTTAACGGTCATATGAATAACCAGGCTTGAAGAAAATGATCTGTAACTACATACTACTTTGATCACGAGAAGACAATAGACACTAACCATTGCAGCTAAAAAACAACCCAAGTCAACATATCTCGAAACTGTGGAGCTACGAAATTTGAGAAAATGAAAGCAAAATCTCACCACAATAGGATTAGCTGAGCCACCACCAGACATCTTTGACTCAGGCAGGACAATCCAAGATGGGATTGTAACACAATAACTCCACCCAGTGTGAGGATCATGAGGCCAGACAGTCTCTCTTCCACTCTACATGAATATGTGATGGTTATAAGTATCTAAATTCCAAGAAGCCTCCCAGAAATGCAGCTTAGAAAACAAAGATGCAAGATACTGTTTACAGCATAAATCTCAAATCAAAATTTTGTACGTTGTAAATAGTAACTTCAGATGCTTACTCCATGTTTCTTTTCCTCCTTTCATTTTCTTTCAGCCAAATACTAGTTCATGGATGAATGAGCCACAATTCATCTATTGCAACCACCAAAATATCAATCTCAGCCGCACGTAACCTTGGCTCACCATTGGCTAGGGTATCAGTATTGATCATCTAGCCTACAAGACATTCCCAATGAGGCCAAGGGCACGAGCAAGGACTAAAAGGTTGACATCTCTACGAGTCAGAATGTCACTCATCAGTGTAAGCTTATACTCCATTAAGTTTATGCATTTTACAAATGCAACCAACAAAAAGTCAGGTATCACACTTCTTCTCTACTCTGTGAATGGAACATAATGTTCTGCACGCATTGGACGACCTCACATTCATCCATGAGATTCAGGCCATGCAATCAAGTAGATCAGCTCTTCATGTAGGTCCCAACCTCTTAACAACGAAATGCATAGCTAAAGTAAGCGAGCTCTGCACATTTCAAAGACACGCAGAGATCACACGAAGGCAGAGCAGCCTGAATTTGATAAAACCAGTGCACATATCCAGTATGAGAATCTCCCACATAAATGGAATGTTCCACGGCAAGGTCATACGCTGGCAGCAGCTTCCGATTTTCATCCAAATTATCTACCGGAATTTCAGATAATCAAAGATTACGAGGCCTGATCGATGAAAAGTTTCGAAATTGACAACAGTTCTGGTCCAAGCAAACTACACATATCACAAAATCGCGCGAGGAAAAAAGAAGGAAATCTCGAAAAAGATATAGATACCCATCTCTTCGGGGGCGGGCTCCAGTCCATGCCGAGAGGAAGGGGCGAGGTGCCGTCGTGCCGATGCTTCGGAGAGCTCTTCTTCTTCATCACCATCATCGCGGCGATCGACGGGCGAGACGAGCCGATCTGCACCAACAGAGAGAGAAGGAAATAAAAAGAGAGGGCAGACGATTTCTCCTCTCTAACCGGAGCTAGCGATGAAGGTTGGAGGGATGGAAGGGACGCATGTTAGAAGAGGCCTGCCACGTTTGGTCCTGCGCGAAGGACAGGTGGCGGAAATCAGAGGGATGGAATTGATAGGGCAGCGTTTTGGCCCCGTGATGGACGGATGGATTGGAAGAGATGGGAATGGAATGCGGCAGTGGAGTTGAATTATCAGACCACCTACCTGTCTTTGCAGCGATCTGAGAAGGGAAGACTGCCGGACGAATTGAAGTGGGAATCGATGCATCGTTCGTTCCGCAGCACGCATGGCAAAGGCGTGGGTTGTTTGTGAAAATAACCCTCTAAAGTTGACTAATTGTATTTTAACCTTCTAGTTTCAATATTTGCAAATATAGTCTTCGAAGGATTTCAGTTTTGCCAAAATGGTTTATATTTTCGAAAAGACGAAAATGCCCCACGTTCATCTCTACGACGGGTTTGAGGAATCACTGCCGACGGCGAGATGGGAGGGATGACCGACGACGGATCTGTGATGATGGGTGAAGAGGCAGCTTCTGCGATCGTCTTTGAAAAAGCTGCAGGCACTGACGATGAGTTTAGCGCCAAACAGAGAGGGAATCTGGCCGGTGAATTTTCTAATCTGCTTGCCGGCATTGAAGGAGAACAAGGTGCCGCTGCCGCGCGTGGATCCGATGCCAGATTTGAGAGTTGCTGGCGATTTGCCATGGGTTGAGGGACCGTGTGAAGTACACCCGGGTGCATTGAGGTTCAATGAACCCGGGTGCATTGAACCACGGTCCTGGGTTGAGTCGGGTTCTGCGATCCGGGAAGGTGATGGAGTAATATGCTCAGTGCTCGATGGTGCATTCGAACCTATACACATGCAGCATGCGTTTGAAATTTTGAATCATCCAAACCATTAAAAAAAATTTAATCATGTCTGGGAAGTGATATTTGGATCACTCTTACTCTACTCCTGTCACGGCTAACAGGGAGTAGGACTAGAGTGATTCCTTTATCAAAAAAAAAACTTTTAAATAAATATTTTTTGTATAAAAATTTTTAAATTGAGAGAAAATAATATAATATAATAAATAATAACAACAACAATAATAATAATAATGAGTAAAGAGAATAAAATTAAAAATAGATAGGTTAATTGTGAAGAAATGATTAAAAAATATGTTAGTTGTATAGTAATATATAAAAATTAATTAAAAATATGATATTTGCAGATAGTGAAAAAATTTATATTCAACAAAAATTATTTAAAAAATTTTACTTTTAACTAAAGACACCCTATAATCAATATAATTATTTCAATAGGTCAATGAATACTTTCAAATTATTACTGTACATATTTAAATGAAAAATTTTTTGTATAAAAAATTTTAAATTGAGAGAAAATAATATAATATGATAAATAATAATATTATTAATATTAATAATAAGTAAAAATAATAAAATTAAAAATAGATAGGTTAGTTGTGAATAAATGATTAAAAATAATGTTAGTTGTATAGGAATATGTGTTAATTAATTAAAAATATGATATTTGCAAATATTGAAAAATTTTATATTAAAAAAAAATTATTTAAAAAAATTTTACTTTTAATTAAACACACCCTATAATCAATATAATTATTTCAATAGGTCAATGAATAATTTCAATATGATCTAACATGTCCAATTTTATTTTTATTTTAAATGAAATAAATTATCTCATTTAATGCCTCAAAAAACAACTCAAATCAATTTTTTTTTTTTGTTCATATAAGAAAGTACAAATTTCAACAAATTTAAAGATTGACTTAAAATGATTTTTAATAAAAAAAATGAAAAAAATTATGAAAAAAATATATAAATATATGCAAATTATCTATAGCTGTATAGATAAATGTTATCATGTTCCATGCGGCAAAACTTTTATTAACTTCAAGAGGAAAAATTATGAAATTATTGTGTAGTTGAAACAAGTAATTAATTCTTATAATATTTGCTAGTTCTTTTATAACAGGTAATTAATATTTCAGATTAGGTAATTTACTAGTATTTGTAAAAATAACCCTTAAAGTATGGCTAATTGAATTTTTGACCATATAATTTGGATATTTGCAAATATAACCGTGAAATCTTAAATTATGCAAAAACAACTCTTATTTGTGATGAGGGGTTATTGTGGAAAACCTCTGTACAGATTTTTCTGTTTTCCGAAACACAACATCATTCATTTAAAAAAAAAAAAAAAAACTCTAGATATTTTCGTCCATTTAGAAACATATATATGGCGCCAATCGAAAAAAGAAAAAACATATACATATATGGTGTTTTTAGTTTGAACACGTTCGTGCTCGAGCTTATTTTTGCAACATTTAAAATTTGAGAAACATATTTACACATCCAAATTATAAGGTCAACAATATAATTGAGTAAAATTACATTTTTTTTGTTGTTGCAAATAACCTGCAAAAGCGTAGACGTTCAAGAGCTAGTGCGATTGTTTGGGGTGTATTCCTGTCGTGCGGTCTACGTGATCATTTAGACACATCTGAGCCGTCCATCGACAGGTGGGATTGATGTTTTCTATATTTGTGCATGACACGAGAGTACACCACGTAACGAAAAAGAGAACGGATTTCAGCTGCCATCAAATGAAAATATTTCTATTATAACTATAATTTCACTAACTATTGTTGTTAATTACTGATGATTTGGGGGTCACGTATTTGTACCCTTGAGTAACCATCTTGCGTGAAAGTCCATCTTGACGATATATATATATTTCAATATCACCCTTCACCCGACTGCTATCTTACTCATCCTTAATTCACTATTTCACTAGGTTTATGAGAAATCTTGGGAAAATTTCCCGTATGCTTATGATATTTAATCATTATTTTTTTTTTTATGTCTTATATATTAGAACCCTTTCATCTCACATGTATTTTTTCTCTCACATGCATTTTTCTCATTGTTTTTGCTCAAACATAAAGTAAACTGCATTTCTACAACGCTCCTCAAGATGGGAGACCATGCTCCCCATACCCCGATCGAAACCGGGACATCCTGGCATACTGGCAGATGAGCACCAACTGCACTAAGGCGGGCTCAATCATTATTTTCTTTATATACACAGGATTTTAAAAAATTTCTGTACATCCGAAACATTTCACTCCCTATTCCTACCGTGCCCACGCCGTTTATCGAGCACGCATTTTTTTTTTTCCAAAATTTCTGAAAATGCCCCCAATTCTTACTGCCGAATGATCTTTTACGACCGACCGGTCAAAAAATATTTTTTTTTAAAATTTTTTTTGAAAAATAATTTTATAAACATGTTAATCTAGTTATATTTAATCTATAAATCAATTTTTACCATTTTTGGATATGTATATATATTTATTTTGGATTTTTAAATACAGGGGTATTTAAGTCATTTTAAGAATATTTAAAATGACTTAAATACCCTTGTATTTAAAAATCCAAAATAAATATATATACATATCTAAAAATGGTAAAAATTGGTTTATAGATTAAATATAACTAGATTAACATGTTTATAAAGACGAATGATCTTTTCAGACCGGTCGGAAATCACCGGATTTCCGACCGGTCAAAAAATATATATTTTTTATTTTTTTTTTGAAAAATAATTAAAATGACTTAAATACCCCTGTATTTAAAAATCCAAAATAAATATATAGACATATCCAAAAATGATAAAACTTGGTTTATAAATTAAATATAACTAGATTAACAAGTTTATAAAATTATTTTCAAAAACAAAATAAAAAAAAAAATTTTTGACCGGTCGGAAATCTCTGAAAAGATCGGTGCTCGTTTATAAAATTATTTTTCAAAAAAACAAAAAAAAATATATTTTTTGACCGGTCGGAAATCACCGGATTTCCGACCGGTCGTAAAAGATCTGTACTCATTCTTACGCGAGGACCGATCTTTTCAGACCGGTCGGAAATCTGGTGATTTCCGACCGGTCCAAAAATATATTTTTTTAATTTTTTTTGAAAAATAATTTTATAAACTTGTTAATCTAGTTATATTTAATTTATAAACCAAGTTTTATCATTTTTAGATATGTATATATATTTATTTTGGATTTTTAAAAACAGGGGTATTTAAGTCATTTTAAATATTCTTAAAATGACTTAAATACCCCTGTTTTTAAAAATCCAAAATAAATATATAGATATATCCAAAAATGATAAAACTTGGTTTATAAAATAAATATAACTAGATTAACAAGTTTATAAAATTATTTTTCAAAAAAAAATAAAAAAAAATATATTTTTGGACCGGTCGGAAATCACCATGCGTCTTCTTACGCCCCCTAAAATGCCCCAGTTTCGCCGTTGGTTGCTGCAAGAAATTTCTGATGGACGGTACCGATTCGGAGGAAATAGAAAACGAAAACCCAACCTCTAACCCAAATGAAAAATCAGCCCATGTTCGGCTCCCCATCTCCATCCCAAGGCACCAATGCCACTGCCACCATTTCTTTCTTACGTGCATTTTTAATTTCCTACATTCGTACATCTGTCCATCCGAACGCCGTTGCCGTGGATGATCAAATCCTGTTTCTCTTCTTCCGTTGCACAAATCCTCACGCGAAAGTGGTGTATCTCTCCCGAAAGACGCTCCCGAAATCCGGCGGATATATCTGCGGGATCTACAATCAAGGGTTTCAAAGACATCGAAACCTGCAAATGTATCACAGACGGCACAAGGAGCCTTGGAAGTTGTTGAAGAGGGAAACGCTGAAGTGCGGAAGCGGACGGGCAAAGCCACGATGGCCACTGACGTGTTCACCTCCGTCACGCTACTACTGAAGGTAGCCTACGACCGGCGGCCCATCAACGCTAACGCGCTACTAGAGGAGATGCTGTCACGGGCCCGTCTGGTGGTAGTGTGTAAAATCGTCGGACCGTGGAAATCAATGAGAAATGAAAAAGAAAATATTAAGAGGAATGTGTGATTGATAGAAAATAATAAATATATAGTTGGAATAAATAGGTTTGTTGTATGTTGTTGGTAGGAAAAATAATTATAATGTAAAAATAAAAGTAAGAAAAATAGTACGATTGATGAAGCAATAGTTGATCATCGAAAACTAAATACCATGAAAAAAAATATGATTCCTACACTCATATGTTACCAAATGTACCCGTATATTTCAGCCCATCGTTGACCGGAAATGCAGTTAAGGCATTTAATGCAACCCTTTTTTGGGCTGATTTCTTTCGATTTTTTGTTTATATGTTTGGTAATATATAAAACTTTTGATAAAAAATTATAAAGAATAGAAATTGTCAAATGATGTAATATAATAGGGATAATGGCGAAGAGTAAATATGACAAAATTAAAATAGATATGTTAAATATGTGGATAGTTGTGTAGAAATGACTGAAAAGTAAGATAATTGTATAGAAAAATGTAAATAAATGATTAAAAAATAGAGTAGTTATGGAGAGTGAAAAGTTTTAGTTTGAAAAGTTTTAACTTGACAATTTTTACTTATTAACAAACACACCCATTGTTTCCGTAAATGCCAACGTGTGTCAGAAAATGCTGCTAAACGAACGTGGCCATGCGCCAATTTTGTATGTCCAGCCACTATTGTGTCCACGACTACATGTATGGGAATTGAAAACATTGGCCACAGGGCAAACGTGTCATCCGCACGTATTTCTTAGTTTACCATCGGCACGTATTTCTTAGTCTACCATGATAGGTTTTACGCCAGCCCCTAACATTGAAAAGTTTTACACTCGATTGTGAGTTTTAGGAAATGCCAAACATACTCAATGCGTAGAAGAAGTGGAGGGCGGGTTGTGGTTTGATGTGATGGACAGGAAATCGGAGCAAAGGCGAAGCTTGTCTTAGAAACTTGGAATGCTCGCATCAGGTGGCCGACGAGCGACCAAGCCAACATGCCAATAATGCACGGAATAACTGACCAATGGTGACGATATGAGCCTCAAGGAATTAAGGTGAAATGCTGAGGGTAGTATACAAATTTCTGAAATATTATGGATACGATAGGAAATATAGTTATATATTACCGGTATAAGAGAATTTTATGACAAAAGTAAATCCTTGTAGGATTCAAATAGGCTTAAAGCATGGATAGATGTTTGGCTCACTCTACCAATGGACAAAAAGTATCTAATTTATTGCTCAATCTAGGGTTATTGGTCAAATATAAATTGAGGGACGCTGGGAAAACGTAAATAATAAAAAATGTGAAAATTGACATTGAAAAAATTAAGACAACTGTGTGACATGGTAGACGAATAAAGTTGAAAAATGATATAAAAAGCTTTAAAAATGAATGAAGTGTTCAAATAATAATAGAAAAAGTATAATAGTTATTCAATTAAGATATCAAAAAATATCAAAGAATGGTAATACGTAAAAATTTAAAAAAAAATTTGTACCTTCCTACACATCTTTACTCATAATTATTTCCCATGTCATATTACACCATTATTATACTTTTTAAAAATATTCTTATTTTCATTTTAATTTTTAGTCTTCCTATACTTTACAAAAAACCTAAAGAACATGAGCATGCTAACAAATTTGTTAGTCCAAGCTGACAAAATTAGAATAATTTATTAACATATATTTGCTAGCTAGTTTGTTAACATGTAAAAGGTAAAAATAATTTCTCTTTTTACTTTTACATAATTTGCATCTAAATTACCTATCCCATTTTTTTTAGCTATACGTTTCAATTATTTCTTCACATTTTTTCATGTACCTAGCCAGTACATTTTAATTTTATTATCTTTACTTCTAATAATTAATCCTATAATATCATATAATTCTCTTGTTTATTTAGAATTTTTCTCATTCACCTTCTTACATTTTTTTACTTTTATATATTCTCAAATCGTCCATGTTTAACAAATTTTTAAAATAAAAAATGTATTTTGTCTATTGAATTAGTCTAACAATCGTGCTTTTTACGATAATTTAAGGCAAAAGACATCTTTTAATAAAATTTTCAATACAGGAGCCTACATATCACTCGGTACGTTCATATATAAATAACGTCTATTGTCTTTGTTTAAATTAATTAATAAAAATTATCATTATAAACAAAAAAATCATTAGCTGGTTAATAATAAAAATAACAAAATATCAAAGAAATTGGTCAATTTTATTTTCCATCCTACATATCATGAATTGAGTAACGTGATTATTTTTTAATTCCTTAAGACACAAAATATCTAATTTTTTCATGGAAACGACAAGTGTAGCACAAAAATAAATTATGTTTGTATTTAACTTTAGCAATTAGTTTGAAAATCATCTTCATATCAATTGAACTACCAGTACGAGCCAATTTTGATAACATTAGATGAACATATTCATATATAACAGCCCAAATCTCATTTTATTTTAGGTCTAGAGCGGCATATGGTAGAACCAGTTACTACAACAAAATGCAGTTACAGCAATGAGTTTTTTAATTACGATTGGGGCTTTCTTCATGTCTAATATGAATTGGGAACCGAAAATATTTGGTTGCACGATGGTTGGCATAGGCCCGTTGCTAAAAGTTAATAACAACAGCGGATGCTAATATTATATGGAAGAAACTAAGTTTTTTGGTTGCGAATTGTGGCCCGCAACAACCCGTCTTCATCATTAGCAACAAAAAATTTCGTTGCAAAAGGCCGATCCCTTGGGATTAATTGCATAGCCCATCCAACCCAATATTATTTGCAATGAAAAATGTTGCAAATTATTTTGTTTCCACTTTGAAATTGTCTAATAGTATAATTAAAAGTGCATAATTGGCCTAAAAAATTGCTACTTGGCATAAAAAATCATAAATTTTATTACTTTCTAATTAAATATGTTTACAATGATGTTAAATAGAAATGATCCTAAATGTCCTATTCCAAGATGATAATTTCCAATGAATGTCATAGCTATGCCTTCATAGCCCTGTCAAACTTTTTTTAAAAAAAAGTGTAAGTATATAAATCAATAAAACTTTTTAAACTAAAACTTTTCATTCTTCACAATTATCTTTTTTTTTAATGATTTCTTCACTTCTTTATGTATAACTACTATATTTTTCTATCATTTATACACAACAACTCATATATCTAACATGTCTATTTTAATTTTATTTTCTGCACTTCTCATTATTACCTTTGTTATATCATATCATTTTTTCACATTTCAAAAACTTTTACGCTAAAAATCTTTCATCAAAAATCTTATCACTCCTCGAACACACCCTAAATCTATTTTTTTCTCATTTCAATTTTCTATTATATATTTTCCTCATTTTGATTTCCTATTTTGTTTCCTTTATCTACAACTGTAGAGTGCCTTTCTTGTTGTTATGTTGTAGGGTTAGCATCATCATCCCTATCGCCAGTAAGATTCTTCTTCTTCCTTCTCCTCTTTCGCTTCCTATCTTTCTCTTCCTCTCCATTTTCGATCATCTCCTTTCCATATCTTTCCTTTGTCGCCTTCTCTTCATCTCTCCTTCTTTATCTTCAATTTTTTTCCCTCTATCTCTATTATTGTTTTCCTCTCTTTATCCTCTCTCTATCTCACTGAGTTGATATCTTTCTTTCTATTAGCCCGCCGAATATATGAAGATTTAGCCATGTCATATATTTGGTCAATGTAAAATAATTTACCATGACAATTATGAATAATATACATTCAACTTTAAATTAGTTTGGTTTTAATCTGTTTACAACATGTATATAACTCATTAACAACCCATCAATCCATTTATTAAAGGAGTTAGAATTGAGATTTTTCAAATGAGTTAACAAACTAATTAGAGTTGAGAATTTTTTAAATCCGTTAGGATTATGATTAGACTTTACCTCGTCCAACCCGATCCGTTAACATCCCTATTTATGCATAAGTTAATATTAGAAATGCTTTAATAAAATTCAGTTGCAAAAATCCTTTTATTTTTGAGATGTTGATGATTGATGCAAGATTCAATTCATTCATTGTATTTAATATCATTTATTTGACTAAGGGACCAAATTTAGGTTATATTTGCTCAAAAATAAATACATTCATGTGTAAATTAAGAAAAATGCTTAAATCTATTCATATATGTATTAGAATACAGTAATATTTTATAGAATCATTTATCCGCATATTAGTGATATTTTAGATAGTTTAGATATTGAAAATATTACTTAAAAATTGACATTTAACAATAGATATTTTATTATGTTAATTTTGCATGTTTACAGATGAGCCTATGTATATTATTACTAGAAAAATAAAAGAGTTTCTATGATAATATAAACGATGTTGAATATAATAGATTAAGTAGATTTTTTTTATCAACCAACTAGATGTTAAAAATGAATAAGGTTTTATAGAAGCATTTCCGAATTAATACATATGGTTCTTTAGGGTGGGCAAGGTGTTCCCCAATCCTAGTATTAGTATATTCCAGGGTAGGTTAAACCGATATTAATATGTACTAAACACTTTTTCAGGAATTTGAAACTGAATTTTTCTAGTATCTGACCAATTTAGGTTATTTAAAACCCACTCAAATTACATCCTTGGCTGGAGACTTTTTTCCCATGATAACTCTTTGGCTTCTTCACCATTTTCGAAAGCATTTTATGTTAAAGAGTACTTAGAATCATTATGCAAGACAGCAAATATCTATCTATCTTCATGAGAGACAAAGCTTCTATAGCCAAAACCCTCTGCCCTCGAAGAGACTCAAAAGCACAACCGCTTGCCCATGGGACAACATGTGTTGCCAACTGAGCTGACCTGCAATTGTTTCAAATAGACCACTAAACAACCTATGATTATATAGCATTGTTTAGTCTTTAATCATGTTTCCTTCACGCAAAGCATTAAATACAAATATTTGTGAATGATCCCAAGTTAACTCGGACGCTTTACCTTTTTTCTATTTTATTGTTTTTATAAGCTTATTAAGTTATACATATTTAATTTTTAATCTATGTTTTACTATTTTTGAAGATATATATTTTTGAATATTTAAATTATAAAGGTATTTTACTCATTTTAGCTTTTCAAGAGTGTGTTCAATATTTGATAAAAAATTTAAAACATTTAAATGAAAAATTATTTGGGATAAAATTTTTTGAATGTATGCAAAAGGGTAATAATGAGCAGTAAATAAATAAACTTAAAATATATATAATAGCTGTATGGGTAGTTGTGGAAAAATAATTGAAAAGTAAGATAGTTGTACATGAAAATGTGAAAAAATAATTAGAAAATAAGATAGTTACAGAGAATAAAAAAATTTAAATTAACAAGTTTATGTGAATGCTAAATACACCAAAAATTACTAAAATATGTCTATATTTAAAAATAAAAAAAATATATTTGCAAATATCTAAAATAATAAAACTTAGTTTATAAATTAAAAAGACCTGATCATTTCAGACTGGTCTGTCCAAAACACATTTTTTATGTTTTTTCATATTTTTACAAAACTATTATTCTAGTTATATTTAATCCATAAATTGAGTTTTGTCAATTTCAGAAATGTGTATATATTTATTATAAAATTTTAAGTATATGGGTATTTTAGTCATTTTAAATTGTTGAAACATGAGTAAAGTACACTCATGCTTAAAAATCCAAAATATATATATGCATTTTCAAAATTGGTAAAAATTAATTTATACATGAAATATAACTAGATTAACAAGTTTGAAAAAAACGAAAAAAATTGTTTTTTGAAAATGAGGTCATTTTAAACCAGTCCGAAATGACTATTTTGCTAAATTAAATACTGTTCGCAATCTTACCGCAAGTGCACGGGTCGTAGATTGTAGTATTTAAATTATCGATCCACAGGGAATTCAGGACTATAAATTTTTACTTTTAAATGCTTTCGTGTCGGATATAGAGAGAATATAGCAAATAAAACAGAAAAGTGGGGAGAAAATGCAGTAAATAAAAGGGAAAGAAAATAAATAAAATGGGAAGAAGTGCAAATTAAAAATGAGAAGAGAAAGCTAAAGTGCAAATACCTAGGGTCTAGGATTTCACATGCGTATTTTGCAACGGGTAGTGGTATAATTATTTAATTTGGATATTATTTGTTAAAGGAGAACAAACCCTAATTTATCCTTGCACCTTCTCTCGAAACCTACAAGATGTACCCTAATTTTCTTAACCACCTATTCTCATGGGATTAAGTTAATTAGAATCCATTAAGTTCTGTGGTTTGTTCATGTAATTCCTCAAGGTTATCATGCCTATTTTCATGGACTTAGATTTCCAGGTTTAATATCTTGATTTTCGTATATTAGATTTTTACCTTTCGGTTTCATCGCCTAATATATGGAATTATGCAAAAGTACGGGCCCGTGTACAAAGCAAACATAAAAATCACAATATATTAAATTAACAAAAATATCCATCATAAATAAATTAAAAATCCACACCACATTGCATTGTACGCATGCTACATCCTAAACCCTAGATTTAGGATTTAGCCAAGCATGTTTAAGTTCAAAATAAAATTAAAATTACAACCCATCTTAAACAAGATAACAAAAATTAAAAAGGAAAAAGATAGAAAAGCTTATTGGTATGAAGCCCCGATGGTTTGTCGGCTACTCCACGCAACTCGCCGGTCTGCCTTTTTGCCCGTGCTCTCCACCTTGCTTTTGCTCTCTTTCTTTCTCGGAATATTTTTTTTTCCTGCCGAATGCTGGCGTGCCAAAAATCTCTGCTCTCCCTTTTTGCTGCAAATGAACTCCCTTTTATAGCCGAAAATTGCACACAAGTGGGCCCCATTAATTTAACGCACTTCATGCGAATGAGCACGCTGGTTGTTTTGTACATGCATGCTTGCTTGGGACAAATATGGTGGGGTCCGACATTAATGCATGTTGCTGACTTCTCACGTGAATGGTTGGTGAGAGAAGAAAAAATGGTAGCTATGCAATTTAATTGGCAGCGTGATGGACGGCTGTTTGCTGAATTTTCTGGACAGCGTGATCTTGATGTTTGGACGGCTGATAAATGGATTCCCTGCATAAAAATATTTAAATCATTAATTCATCAAAAAAAATCATTAGTGGGTTTTAAAAACCATTTAATTTCATGGCAACAGATAAAATATTTTCAAGCTAAAAGATTATAAAAATTGTTTACATTGCTTGAAATTAATATTTAATACACAAAAGTTGCAAAACCACATTTTAAACCAAATTTCATATTAATATCAATTAATTAACCACCAAATTGTTATAAAATGTCCACAAAATATGTTACCAAATTCCAATTATCAAATACGCCTATATTAATAAGTTTATAAAAACGCTTAGAATAACAACTTTGATCAGTCGTGCGGCATTGGTACCAACAAACATTATTAGTATCGCATTGTGCGGCCTAATTTGGCACTAATTCATCATCGCACTTGCCATGCTAATCGAGGCATATGGCCAAACTAGGGGATGGCCTCGAATGGTGGCAAGAAAGAAGACAATGACCATTTTGATATTTTATCTCTTTATTTTAATAAAATTTAATTATAAAATGATCATGGCTTATATCCATATTTACAAATTTAATTGCACCTTTAGAAAAATAACGTAGATGACTATAGATTCTCTCTTTAATTTTAAATATGACAATGCCTTTGGAGCTACTGTTAAAAAATATGCAAGTTTATGAAATCCCCCTAGTAAAAGAAAATGATATACCATTAGTTGTTGTAATTAGATATTATGGAAAACTTAACAACACGATATTAAAACGCAGAACAAAAATCTACAGCACATTTTATCTTAGAACTTGTGAAATTTCAAATTTTATAATTATTTTTACCCTCTATATTAGAAAAGGATAATGGAAAATCTAAAATTGATAAAAATTGAAAATAATTTACAATAAATGCGAATCCTAAATTTGGTTGATGCATTAAGAAGAGGATGAAGTGGATTTTTATTGCTAAAATTTTATTTTGAAAAAAAGACAAATTTACAAATTCTGAGTGGAAATTAAAAGGCAAGTTTTCAATATTAAAAAGGATAGAAATGAAAAGTTATTTCAAGACAAAGGATGTTAATTTGATGTTCAAATGATGAGGAATTTGAATTTTATGTGAACTTATAATTTAACCTAATGAGAAAGAGGGATTTATGTAAAAAAATATAAAGTATATAAAAGATACAAATATTAAACACGAAGCTATTTCTAATTATTGAAAGAGAGAAGATATTTGGATATTAAGTTATGCAAGTGATATTGATTTGGAGATTAAATTATGTGAATTATCAGTCCTAACATAAATTTGCAATTTCATCTATTATATAATAGGAAAAATATAATAACTGTTAAACTTAATAAAATAAAATAAAAATTAAGGAGAATTAATAAAGAGTGTTGACGGGTAGGAATTGGTGAGCAATATCGTGCTCTTTAAAAAAGTGTGGAAGTTCCACATAGAGAAAACACAAAGACAAAGAGATAGAAATGAAGGCTGTCGATTTATGATTTAGAATAAAAATTATAAAATTCTTAGATCCATTTCAGTAAATCCTTCTGTGGTACGCCAATTAAGTAAATGGAAGTTTTCAAGCTTTATTGTTGAAGATTCAATGAGAATTTTAAGCTTTTATAATTCATTAAATTTTTTCTAAACTCTATAAATTCTCTAGATTCATGAAATTAGAAATATTGGACGAATCTATATTCAATAAAGAACCCAAATATGTGCCCGGATGAAAATTGGAGCTTATTTGGGTAGTTTTCGCAAATGCCATAAAAGAGGAAAGAACGAGCAGAGAGGGGAGAAAGAAGAAGACTATACCAATTTAGGCTTTTGAAGAAAATTTTACAAAATATCCCAATGAATTTATGATTTTGTAAAAAAATACCTATTTTTAAGAAATTATAGAAAAATCCAAAATTTGCTGAAAAGTTTGTAGGAGATATTTTTAAAAATAGTATTATAGAATACCCTCTTGCCATATTGAGAAATTTCATAAGAATTTTTAAAAAAAAATTATATAAAGCCCCTCAATAATGGAATATTTTGTAAAAATGTTTTTTATTAGCTAGAAATTCACATAATACATTTTGAAAAATATTCTATATAAAAAATTTGTTGTCTGAGCATTAGAAAATGTTGGTGGTAGCTCACGTTAATAACACATGGTGGCTCGTGAGCTGTTAAAAGTGTTTTTTAACATAACTTTTAATATCGATGTCTGATTTTGATCATGCAATTATCAATTTTTATATTTTTGGACATTCTGAATTCATTGGATGGACTGAATTATCTATAAAAGATTATTTTAATGATGAAGATTTCACTTGATTATGACCCATTAAGATGATAATAGAGACTTCTAAGCACCAAGCTTAGCATTTAACACTAATTCTAATTGAGATAAACTTTCGAAATTGATATAAGTGAAATTTTACTAAATTCAAAGGACTATCTTTGTTAGATGGTAATTTAAGCATGGTAAAATGAAAGAAAGTATAATTGATATCATTGTTGAATAATGGTATCATTTAAGGATAAATATTTGGATTGAAATGATTAATGTTGATGATAGTGATGTAATTATGATTGTCATGTTCAAATCCACTTGATATATTTACATAATTATTTTATGAATTTCTAGTAAAATGACTGTGGAATTTTGTAAATTCCTAATTGGACTTATGGAATTTATTTTTCTTATGGAATTTATTTTTAGGGGAATATGAATATTGAATAGTAGATATAAATATTAGAATAGATGATTAATTTAGAAATAATATCATTATTTTAGTGAGTGATTTAAAATAAAGATATATCAGATCTGAGTAAATTGGAATGAAGTACGAAGTAAGTAGGACTTTGTTTTGAGTTACTTTAATTATTTTGTGCATTTTTTGGCATGTATGTTTTGGATGCTGATAATTTATATTTTATTGAAATGGTCAAAATTAATTGAAGACTTGATTTGTTATGATGCCAAATTTGGAACTTGATTTATGAACTGAGTATGCTAACATTATATTTTGACATATGCATATGTGCATTGAATGTTAGCATTATCATGGTCATAACTAAAAATGTTGATTGAGAAGTGTTGTCTGTGATCACTGATGACGATCGATAACATACTGCCGACTAAGGATCGAAGTATAATTTAGCTGTTGATGGTTGTAGGCTAGGACAAACTGTCTGACCATTGTGATATTGTAATTAGAGTCGTGAATGTGTTCGACTATTTGTTGTGATGTGATATTCGGAGTTATAGTTATGTCCGGTTATTATGATGTGATATTTGGAGTCGTAAATGTGTTTGACTATTTGTCGTGATGTTATACCGGCTATTTGTTGATATTTGTTCTGAGACCAATATATGAAAACTGGTTCATGGATATGAGTATTTGAGCTAAGCTATGGGCATAAGTTTATGGCGAGGTCATAAATGTGTGGAGATCCTGGCAGGATATCAAATACACCTCTTGTCGTTTGGCTTCATATAGTATTTTTCACATTTGATCGTCCCATTCTTTGCACTGATGTAAGATGAAGCAAGATATCAAACTTCCCTATTTAATTTAACCTTTGTGATGAGAAGATCATGTGTATGATATACTATTGGAATGCTTGACCATGAGCATGCATATGATATTATTTGAATATGATTTATGATTTATTGAAAAATATATATTGTTTAATATTGTTTTATGTTTTAGTTCTACTTACTGAGTTTGCCCGACTCACCCTGTTTTATCATATTTTAAATAGCAGGTATGTGAGTGGAAACTAACATGGGGTTGGTATATCAGGTCAGGCTAGGATATGATGAATCTAGATTT
Organism: Annona cherimola; assembly: GCA_030490835.1. Taxonomy (NCBI): domain Eukaryota; kingdom Viridiplantae; phylum Streptophyta; class Magnoliopsida; order Magnoliales; family Annonaceae; genus Annona; species Annona cherimola. The sequence goes on along the minus strand of CM059977.1, from coordinate 15,971,961 downwards.
AGAATTATTTATCTTATTTTTTTTCATGGAGGACAACATATAGATATTTTATGGATTCGAGCATTTGGATACAACTCGGTTTGGATTTGATGAGACATCTGGTTTAAATAATCTATGAAATATTAGATATTACATCATGTTTTATGTTATTGCACATGTGTGTTCTCCCCATTATTATCAATTATGTAGTATATTAGTAGCCACTGTTGACTTGGTCGATGGAGTGTCTATAGAGCTACACCCTACTCAACTTCTTTTACACTGACACACTACCTGCCTACATCTTTATTCAGAAAAAGTCAAGGAGAATTAATCACTTTGGAAAAAATTTGCCTCGTTACCTAACAAAAACCAAAGGAACTGTAATATTTGAAATAAAGGTAAAATTATGGTCAATTGTGACATTTTATACACCATAAATGTGAGTATATGTTGGGGTCATATTTAGAATTAACTATGTTGTTAAATTATTTTGTCGACAAAGCTAGAAAGATGAAGACTAGCTAAAAAGTGAAAAAGGGAAATTTAAATTCATTATTACTTTAAAAATATCTTTATTACAGAGGAAAAATTTTCTCTATACCCATAACATTTGTCCAAATTTTTTTATTATATCCATGATTGGAACGCTCCAACCTCAAAAACAATGCTTTTGTGCTAAACTGGGGCGTAAGAGTTATCTACCAAGATCTATTATGTGTTGGGCTAAAAAGTTACTTGCATAAAAGATAATGACATTTGGCAATTTGCGATCAATACTTTAAATAAGTCATCATATAATGTTATTATAATACCATCATATGAATGCAATAAAATAAATAAATAAATTGGATCTAATCATGCTTTTGATTTGACTTCAGAGAAACACCTAAGTGCCACCAACTGGAATATCTGTATGACAATAATGACATATAAACAACATTAGTAAACTTAGTAAGTAAATAGAATAATAAGAGAAATTTATAGCCTCTAAATGCAATATGTCCATATGTCCTTTTAACTCAATATTTAGCTTAGTGAACTCATCTACTAAACTGCTCTACACAACATTGAGCATTGTCACCTTAGGCGAGTCTTAGATCGTAATTCAATTATAAATAACACATTTGGCCTCCCTAAAGCTATGATCCAAGCCTCTAATGGATAATCAGAGCCTTCCATTCAATTTAGAAGGTCCAAAATCCTATGAATCAACTCTTAAATCGCAAAAATTAGAGTTTGGGACCAACTTTTACGAAGAGATCCACATGGATGGCTCCGGACGAGCCACGTGGCATGTCGAAGCTACTTGCTATTGCCGATGCTACCGCATGGGCTTGGGTAATGGGTCGCTATTCGGGCCTGGGCGCGGAGCTACTGAATTTACACCAAGGAAGCGATCTTCTAACCAAGTTTGAGGAAGCGGTCCATGGGGCAGCAAAAACAAAAATATATCCCCAAAGATACTTGAACCCATGACCCACAAGTGACTTTTTACCAATACTAACCATTTAACCACTGAAATTTTTGAAATAAAAATTTGATTATTATTTTATGTCTGTTTTCTATGGTTAAGCCTTCAACGGTCAAAAAGTTCGCTAATACGTCAGCCTCCAAGTCAAATTATACATTTTCATAATTTGAAAAGTGTATATTACAACATCGTTTGAAAATTTTCTTTTATATTCATAACATTTCATCCTAAATTCCTATTATATATATACAATCAAAACAATCATGAACTATCATACTAAAATGATGATATTTTTTCCTCCATAATTTCTTAATTGAAACAATTCAATTCTAATATGAGTAGTTAATGTTGGTAAATCATTAATAAATGATATCAAGTGATTCAATTATCATATTTGGACGAAATCATTTCACTTAGTAAAAATTTGAAGTAGGAAAATTGTCTTTTTAATAAAATAGTTAATAGTTGTTTTGATTGCATGAGTATGATGGAAATTTAGAGTAAAATGTTATGGATATTTTGAAATATCGTGGATATAATAAAAATTATAAGCAAGTATAAGAAATAATCCTGTTAGCCCAGACTAAGTAGTGACTTACTTAGCTTAGTTCAACAAAATTCATTTAAAAATATTTTTTTACTTTTTCCCCATAAATTTGTTAATATAGATATATTTAACATATAAACTAAATTTTATCTTTTTAGATAGTTGTACATATTTTTTAAAAATTTTAAATATAAGGGCATTTTGAACTATTGAAAAAGGTTAAAATACTCTTGTATTTAAAATTTGTTAAAAATATGTATACATATAAAAAAGGGCAAAATATCGCTTACTTAGCCCGGTCTCTTCCTCGATGAGTGTTCTTGGTACCCTGAGATATCCAGTGTTTTAAAAAACGGACCGGACCACCCGATCCAACCGGTCGGACCGTCAACCGGCAGCTTTGCGGTCCGATTTAGTCCTGATTTTTTTATTTTAGTTGAAAACCGTTCAAACCAGTGTTATTAAAACCGGACCGGACCGGCCGGTCGGACCGAGAACCGGTCCCGTATCCAGTTCAAATACTAGCGGTTCGGTTCAATTAAGAAAAACCGCTCGAATCGTCGAATCGACGGTCCAACCGGGTTCGACCGGTTTGACACTCCCGCCTGGTCTTCCTCGCGAGTCGTGACACGCCAGCCCTGCGCTGCCCGTCCGCCCGAGCCTCTTCCTCGTGTCCGCCCGCCCGTGCCATCGTCGCACGTGCTTTCACCGTCCGCCGGGAAGTCCACTGTCGCCGTCTCTGGTCACGCCCACTGCCGGCCCCGTCTTCGTCCTCATCGCCGTCAGCGTCCACCCATGCCGCCTCGTCTTCCTCGCCGAGACCAGCAACCGAAATACCAGCAAGCGAAACAGCAGTGACCTCCAATTCCGGCGACCAGCAGGCAGCCCATTCTCCTTTTCATTTTTCCCCCAAATCGATTTTTGCACAGCCGCAGAGCCGCCGCCCTCCATTTTCTCTCAGCAGACGCAAAATTGGAAGGAGCATGCTCTTAGGGAGTGACGCCAAAAACGGAAAACCCACTATTGTGCCAGCCTGCTCGCCGATCATCCACCTTTCTCGTTTTTCCTTTTTCCACGTCGACGCAGAAGCCATTAGCGACCTTGCGAATGCCAGGAGAAGAGGGAAAAAAATTTTGGTGGTCCAGCGGACCATTGAATTCGTGTATACGCAAATCGTAATTTGCAATATAGAGCATTTAAAATAATTTTATAAAAATTCCTTAATAATCTAATAGAATCTCCAAAGTTATGTAAAAATAATTTTTGTGTAAAAAATTTAAATATCAGTAAGTATTGCATCAAAACCTCAATTTCAATATAATTTGTCTTAAAACAAAGTGAAAATGATATAAAATAACTACAAAATGATGTAATTTTTAATAAAGTTTTTATTTAATAAAAATATTAATTCAATTAATAATATTCTATTTTTAAATTGACATTATCTTCCATAAGATATGAATTATTATAATCACATGTATCTTTATACCGACGAGTAATAAGTAAGAAAATTAGATTTTAGGTGAATTTCTTAATACCTAGGACGATTTATGTGCAATCTGAAAATTTTATTTTTAATATTTTATTTATTTCATAAAATTTGAGTGTCTCTTAAATGTCGTTAGATGCTATTAGATATCGTTAGATGCTATAAGATTAAGGTAAATTTCATTAAATCATATTATCTGGGTTTTAAGTTCTATAATTAAGGTATAAATGACCTTATAAAGAGCTGAAGATCATATTACATGTGCTAAATTAGGATTAACTTATTGATATTAAAAGCTAAATGCTGTTAGATGTCGTTAGATCTGGTTAGATGATGTTAAATGTCGTTAGATGTTGTTAGACGCTGTTAGATGTTGTTAGACGTTGTTGGATAAGGTAGATTTAATTAAATTTTATTATCTGGGTTTTAAATTCTGTAATTAAGATATAAAAGACCTTATAAAGGGCTCATAATCATATTATAGATGTTAAATTAGGATTAATTTATTAATATATTTACTTAAAATTTAAAAATAATTTAATATTTATGACATCATAAATATGTCATGCTGACGTCACCGGTTCGAACCAGACTAGTTCCTTTACCGGTTCAATCACCGGTTCGGTTCTGACAACATTGGTTCAAACCGGACGGTTGAACCGTACAAATCGGTCGGACTGCGGTTTGGTCTGTCTAATATCGTATTTTAAAAAAATATATATAAAAAGAAAATCCAAGTGCGGACCCACAGAAAATCTCCCGCCCACACCTCACCCCTTGGCCCTTTCCCGCTTTTCCCCTTTTCAGCTCTGCCTCCATTATGGTTTCCCAGATTTGGAGCTTTGCCGCTAATTAGCCGCCGATCAACCATAGTTCGGCTATCGAGAATCATCATCCCAATGTCCGACAACAAGCTTTATCGTTCAACATCATCAATTCTGATATCTAGCCGCCATTTTTAAACAAGCAGCAAGTGGCTTCCGCCTTTCCCACATCGATCACCATCTTTGTTTCCGACCAACCTCCGTGATGAACAATAGCAGAAAGAGCACCATCTTTGTTTCAGATCACCGTAAGCACTTGCCACGAGACACCTAATCGAAGAATCGCCTTCCTATCCATGCAATAAATGGGGCTACTTCGATAGCACCCTGTGGCGCGAGCCTTGTCTTCGTGCATGCTGCCTTGTGCCCCACCCAAGCTCGTACGAAGATGGACGGTGTGCAATGCACGGTGATAAAAAGCGGCCAACATTATTTGACAGAAGGAACTCCATCCCAAAATTGCCTCTTAGGCTCCTTTTACTGCTAATGTTGCTGCTCAGGCTGCATCGACAGTTTTCGATTTGACAGTCTCGGAAGATACTACTGCTGATCGTGATTTGCAAACTACGTCTGGCCGGACACTGAGGGCTAAGAGGCGGAGGGAACAACGTGCTGAAACCGCCATGGGTGAGCCTGCATCGAATGATCAACCTTGATCTCTGCTTTTTCACCCTTTATTCATCTTCGTTAGAGACGAACTATCATTTTTTTGCTGTTTTTCAGCAATTGCTGCGGTGGGTTTGGTCGTGCCACTGTAATTGATGAGGGCTTAGCAGTTTAGCTTGGATGGAAAGCGGTTGCCCGAGCTTCAATGGTTGCTAATGCTTTTTAATTTGAATCTGTTGGCTATCATGGTTTTTCTTAACAGTTTATGTTGCTGCTAGTAATTGCCAATTGCAGACTTGTAGTGAGGTATTCATCTCCAAACGTGTTGCACTGCCACATAGAGGTAAATAATATCTAAGTTATAACTTTTACGGATATATTGTACCTATCTTCTATTAATAATTTGTGATTTCATTGCAGATGTTTTGATCAAAAATATGGGAATAAAGACACAAGAAAGAATTCCACGTATTTCAGGTGAGTGCACTTTTCTAAATTGTTAAAATTTGTTATTATTTTTAAAGTTTCATATTGATTAGTATATGTGGTTTATTTTTCTGTTGATTTGCATAATAAGTTTTAATATAATGGACTTAAATGTATTGTCGATATCATATATAATTTTTATATTATATAAAATTTATATTTTTAATTTAATTTTTAAATAAATAAAATATATTTATTATTTCATAATTATGTCATGCTGACATCACGATTCAAAACGGTTTGAACCAACGGTTAAACCGGTAGGATCTGAACCGTACATAAAAACGGCTTAATGCACAGTTTGGTTTTTAAAACATTGGAGATACCTGGAGAAATTTTCTCTCGTTAGCTGACGAAGAGGATCAACAGCACGTGCGGCCTTTAGGCGAGTACGCGCATTTGGGGATTTCGCTCGTGTTGTTTTCCGTCCGAAGCCGCGTTTGCCGAATCCTCCTACGTTCACGTGCAATAATGGATGATAACAAAAGGCCAAAAAAAGGTCATAGTACAATTTCAGACACTTCCCTCGTTCTTTTATGTAATTCGACGTACACTTCATTTCCGCTTCGAATGTTTGGCGGGTATTTGCGGATACTTATTTATAGTTCGACGCTAATTTTTGATACATTTGCATTATTTTATGAATTATATATTATTTATATAGTTTCACCAAAATTATTAATCGTACTCTATTAACTTTTGACATTTAATGGAGGTACATGGATTGTTAAATAAGAAGGATAATTTGCATATGTACCTACTTTGTTTGACGTTAATTGTTAATATACCATATTATTCCACAAATTGTATATTATTCTCACAAAGTTTCATCAAAATTGCTTGAGTACTCATGACCCATTCCACCTGTACAACTGGATATTTTATAAATCAAGAAATTTTAATATAATTTTAAATAAGATTATTTCTGTCATTATTTAAAATTTTAATGCACGTATTAACAGTTTCCGAAGACAGAGAGGCGTCATGAGTACTCAAGCAATTTTGGTAAAATTTTTTGGAGATAATATGAAACTCGTGAAATAATGTAGATATATTAGCAATTGACATCGAACTAAGTATATGTAATTTTAACAATAAAAACTACATTAATATAAATAGTCACTTTTATCTACAAAACATTGGATAATTATTTAACGTGCCTAAATATATTATCGCCATATTATAATGGTAGGGTAAAATCGAAATAAGCCTTCTTGCTTGAAATAACTAATTCAAGCAACATATTAAAGATCATTCAAAACCAAAATTTGCATAAGCTGCAAATTCAAAATTTATTTCTAAGAAGTCACAAATTTGTGCTTGTACAATTGATTCAAATTTTAATAAATATAATTTCGAAAGTTAATAAAAATGTGTAAAAATAGGCAAAGGTTAATTTGCACTCAACAAAATATCATTACATCTACAATGCATCAAGGGCACATGAGTACATCATGTGCTCATATACATTGACAAGGTTCCTACAATATTACCATCAGTACTTTGACATTGAAATAAGGTTATAAAAGGCTGCATGAAACGAAATTGCTCTTTTAGAAACAAATCTTGTAGAATTACAACCTTTTGACGCAAATCTAACCGGTAAAACTTAAATCCAGTTAATGTGGTCGTATTGAAATTTACTTCACTTAATCCAATTTATTATCATAAATCTGTCAACCTAGCTATCTAATTGAAGCTTATCCTGTTTTTTCTCCGTCATGGTCATTACTTTGTAGTATAAAAATTAAGAGTTGCTCTAAGGATATGTTTGTTTATTAGTTAAAAAACTTTTCAATTAAATTTTTTTATTTTTTACAATTATTAAAAAATTTAATTATATTTTCACATCTTCATATGCAATTATCTTACTTTTCAATCATTTTTAAACAACAACCCTATACAACCAACTTATATATTTAACTTTATTCTCTTTAATTTACGTCATTTTTCTTATCATATTATATTATTTTTTTCTCATATAAAAAAATTTTTACTAAAAAAACTTTCATCTGAAAATTTTATGGCTTCTAAAGACACTCTAAGGTTCAAAAACCAAAGAGGGGATTTTGCAATTATCCAGAAAAGAAATTTCCAAAAAGAAAACCAATTGAAGTCCGGACCGGATGACAGGATTGACTGCGTAGGCCGGCTTGACGCCAACTTCTAAGAAAGTCAGACGAGCTGCCGTCCGTCTTTCCTTCCATTCGCAAGCAATCTTATGACTCACGAGGGCGACTTCTGCACTTCTAGAAATAAATACCCACCGCTACAAAGCCTTCCTCCTTTCATCTCCAAGCCAAATCCTAGCAAACCATCATGAAGAAATCTTTCGATTTCATCTCCATCTTCGCCGCTGCAATTCTCCTCATCCCTATCGTCAGCACCTCCGTTTCCGGCCACCCATTCCACCTCCCGCCCGTCAACCTCACCAGCTTCTCCAATAAGAGCCGGGCCGGATGGGATTCCTTCAAGCAGTTTGCCGGCTGCCACATGGGCGACCACGTCGAGGGCTTGGCCGGCCTCAAGAAGTACTTGAACCACTTCGGCTACATCCCCACGTCGCCGCCCTCCGCCAACTTCTCCGACGACTTCGATGACGCCCTCCATGACGCCCTCCTCACCTACCAGCGCAACTTCAACCTCAACACCACCGGAATTCTCGACGCCCGCACCGTCGACGTCATGGTCAGGCCCCGTTGCGGTGTCGCGGACGTAGTCAACGGCTCCTCCACCATGAACTCCGCCTCGGACAGCGGCCGGAAGCTCTACACCTTCTTCTCCGGCACGCCCAGGTGGCCTTCGTCCCGGCGGGACCTGACGTACGCCTTCCGGCAGGACGCGCTGTCGGTGGACCTCCAGACCGCACGGACCATCTTCGGCCGCGCGTTCGCGCGGTGGGCGGCGGTGACGACGCTGACGTTCACGGAGACGGAGGACTACGAGTCGGCCGACATGAGGATTGGATTCTTCTCCGGCGACCACGGCGACGGCGAGCCATTCGACGGGGTGCTGGGGACGCTGGCGCACGCGTTCTCGCCACCTAGCGGGCGGTTCCACCTGGACGCCGACGAGAACTGGGCGGCGACGGACGGCCAGCTGTCGTCGTCGGCGATCGACCTGGAGTCGGTGGCGGTGCACGAGATTGGGCATCTGCTGGGACTGGGGCATTCGTCGGTGGAGGACGCGATCATGTACCCGACGATCACGGCGGGAACGAAGAGGTTGGAGCTGGCGGCGGACGACATTGCCGGGGTGCAACAGTTGTACGGGAGCAACCCCAATTACAATGGGACTGTGACGTCATCGTCTACTTCATCACAGAGCGAGAGGGACGCATCATCGAGCGGTGCTGATAGGCGGACCAGGATCGTGGGTGGGTCCCACCTGACGATGGTTATCTTGGCAGTCGTTGCCGCTGCTGCCGCGTTGGTGACATACTAGCGCATCGCGCGCGCGTCGAGCGTGGCTGGCTGTAAATAGGATTGGGTGTCATATTTTTAATACATGATTGTCATTATTTTTCATACTGATTGTTCTCGTATACGTTTCGTGGGAGTGATTTTGCTTCCTCCCCCATTATTTGATGTGTACTTAGACGCATGATTCGTTTGCCACGTTAGTATATTCGTTTGGGTCACCGAATTTGCCATGTGGGTCGCGAGATTGACTTTTAGATGAGGCCATTTGTTAATTTGCGGCCAGTCGTTTGGCTCTGGAGCCTCTGGTTTTCCCACGTATGACCGACACTTCTACAAGAACTTTGAATTTTGCTGCAAATGCTATCTATGATTCCAAATGCACTCGAACACATCCAACAAGGGGTGAATTTTGTGGTATTTAGTTGTATCCAATGCGTGAGTTAGATGCCACCGTAGTATCTAGTAGGTTGTGAGTATCTGTCTTCCATGTGATTTCCACTTCTGCAAGCTCTCAGAGAGAATCTTTTTAAGGCTTGTTAGAAACACATGCTCCACCACCATCCTACCATCCCCATGCATGGATTTGGACGCCTTTCCTACCTTGATTATGACGGCGAAGACTTTTTTTTTTCAATTAAAAATCTCATTTGATTTGTTTTTACGGCACAACCTATGACATATTCCAATCCCAATTTATGCAGAATTTGGGAGGCGTTGAAACTTGAAACGTCTTTGGAAAATAACGTACGGCCGCATGTTTTAACTTTCCTTCGACGTGCGTCCATGCTCTCCACTACCGCCTGGAGAGCTGCGCATGTCAGGAACAGATGGATATTGGGATAGATCGATGGAATAGCAGGTCATTATAGTGCCGTTTGAGATTTTGATGGTAATTTGGGATGAGATGAGAAGTGCAAAAAAAGAATATTTTGAAAAATAATTTCCCGTGAAAAACACCCCTCCATTACTTAACATGCCTTATAATTCGTGAGTTGGCCCGTTGCCTCGGAAATTGACTTGGCCAACCGCCAGAGAAAAAAAGTGACAAGAAAAGTTACTTAATTCAAACAATGTTGATAAAACCAAAGCTTTATAGCTAGAATCCAAAACCAACTTTTCAAATTATGAAAACCACCCCCAATCAAAAAAAAAAAAAAAAATGAAAACCACCCACCTGTTGGACTGGGAAGAGAGTCATCATAATCTTCATCTGCAATCGAAGCATTCTGCAATATTTATCAGCTGGATTGTATTGAAGCATTCAAAGATGGATGATCCATGCACCGCACCTATCATAGACAACAAGTTCTAAGCCTGCAGGAGGTGCCTGGGAAGCAGATTATCAAGACAGACTCCCACAATGAAACAAGAAAGCTGAAATATTCTTCCAAACAAGTGTGTTTCTACATGGCTCCACCATTGTACATCTGAAAATCTGAAAAGTGAAGTAGAGATGCTCAAGCAAACCACGGATGATAATCCCATTCATCAATTTTTGCTTCGTACATGCCCCTAAAAAATGTGCCAACAGCCAGCCTTAATGGCCCTGTGCAGCATCGCCTTCAGAAGCAGTCACTTCCTTCAACGCCTTTGGATCCTTCTCCTCTGATATGAAGTCTGAACTATCATCTGCACCTGATAATCCTTCATAATTACCCCCCACATCTGGCTTGAACAATTCATCTTTTTCTAGGCTCAAAAGCTTCTCATTGGCCTCCCCTTTCAGCAATTCTACCACCTCCAACATAGATGGCCTCTTTTCCGGACTATTTTGTGCACTAACAAGTGCAACGAGCACTAACCTCTTCAGCTCTTCCTCGACATAGTTCCCATTAAGCTTTGGATCTGCGACTTCATGGAACTTCCTCTCACGAACCAACGGCAGTGCCCAGTCAGTGATAGGGCGCTTAGTTGTTGGATTGATTTTCTCTATTGGTTTTTTCCCACTAGCAAGCTCTAGTAGCAGGATCCCAAAGCTGTAAACATCGCAGCTCTCAGAAGCTTTGCCAAACATGGCATACTCAGGGGCAAGGTAGCCAAGGGTACCCTTGACCCTTGTTGTAACATGAGTTGCACCATCTGGTATGAGCTTTGCAAATCCAAAATCAGCAACCTTAGCTTGGAAATCTGAATCTAATAAGACATTGCTTGCTTTGACATCTCTATGGATTATATGTGGTGTTGAGTGGTGATGGAGGTAACTGGAAACATGCAAGCAGTTGGTGAATATACGAGATCTAAAAGTGACCTATACATAGGTAATTCAAGAGCCAACTACAAATTATTAGTAAGATAGTAACCTAGTTGAAGAGAAAATATATGATTCTTGTTCTGAATATTTCTATAGAAACTTTTTCTTAGACTTCTACACTTGGAAGCAGAAAAAGTTATCATTGCACAGTTTTTTTTTTTTTTCAAAAAAAAAGAGAGATATATCACCATAAATGTTTGAATGTTGAACCATTACAAACGACTGAGATTTGAGGCTCCGCTGGTATGGTCCTCCTTTTCACTTATGTTTTCAGAACTATTCTTATCCTTGTCCACTTAAACTTCAAGAATTTTCCATTATTCAGACAATTATTTTCTATTCCAAATGGAATCTGTGGCAAACTTTGCCATAGTTTGGTTAATTTAAATATCAAACCAAGCTTACAGGGAATCTGAAGAATCAAAGATCCAGTTCCCAACTCCAGTAGAACTATTTCGGGCTAATGGTAACCATTATGGACTGTTGGGTAAAGGTGATGGTGGTAGGTGCACAACTTACTATTATTTAATACATGCTATAATGGGCGACTGCCTTGAATAGATAAACAGGCAACTGCCTTGAATAGATAACAACTAATATGTTTATATATTGAAAATTATTATCCACTTCTTATGTGTATTCCATATATTGAATATTGATTTATGGTGCTATTATTTATCAACTGCTATCATTTGCAAACAACCAATTTAAGAGATAAGATTGCACCCTGCATAGAACACTGGCCAGATGCTGTGGCATACTTACCTTAACATATGTTAAGCCTATCAGTTTACCAGTCTGGATCACCCAATCACAGGAAATTAATGGGATTATGGCCCCAAGATAGTATTTGGCATGATAACATAATTATGGTCGGATTTGATACTCACGAGATACCCTCAGCAGATCCAATTGCAATACTCATTCGTCTTTCCCAATCAAGTAGGCACTCTGATGAATGCTGCCCATGAAGATGTGAGAGCAAGCTCAAATTAGGCATATAATCATATACTATAAGACGCTCTTGCCCTTCAGCACAGTACCCACGTAAACTCAGGAGATTCTTATGCCTTACTCTCCCCAATATCTCGACCTCAACAGCAAATTCCATTTCAGCTTTGTTACTCCAGACTTTAAGTCGTTTAACAGCAATCTACAAAATGTTGCAAATAATTGCAGATTTGGAGTGAGCCATTGTCGCAAGTAAACAGATATTGACAATAACAAAGCTTGTATGCACTTTTGGCATGACCCTCCCATGCAAAAAATATCATGCTCATCAATGATAAAACCATTCAGATGATCTATCACACACGCGCATTGCCTATAACATCAAGCACATATAAGGTAGAAAGAAAGACATATAGGAAATGGACCCTTAGCAGTAGTTAAAAATATAACCAAAAAGTTGGACTTCATAGTTAGATTGGTCCTTTATTGGAGTATGCAAGCAAGCTGTGAACGATGGTTTCAGATGTCAGAAATGGGGTTTGTGTGTGTGTGTGTTCGCTGTTTTTCATAAACATGGAAGCTTAAAGGAGCTAGATTTAACAGCTAAGACTTGGGCAAGGGGCCTAAGGCTGTGGATGATGACTGCAAGAAGAGATTTTGAGAACCAATATTTTTTTATTTTTTCTTTTTTTGACAAATTGAGAACCAATAATTTTAAGTGGCAAGGCAGGCTGTCTTAGAGTAATATAGTAGAATAGTGTCACGTGGCTGAAGTCTGAACATGGTTAATTGTAATAAGGTTTTGATGATGTAGCTGGCATAGTTAATCACTTTTTTTCCTGAAATAACAATGTCGGACTACATTAATAAGAGTCTGCCTGTGGCAGGTTCTTCGATCAAGATAGAAAGAAATGTTGCAAAATTTGCAGAACATTCTTTCCAAAGTCCGTTAACACCTTAAATATGAGTGGAATTCTTACCTGTAATTGTCTGGTGTCCATATGTGAGCATAATGAGATAATATTTCAATCATTCTCACAAATGCCAACTCGAAATCATTATTTGAGTTTCTTTCTTAAACCACACATCAGTAGGTCAGAATTCTTACAAAATGCACTTTACACAGACAAAGGAATCTCAAATTATCTTCCAACAAATTCAGTATAGTAACCTACGCTTCATATTTTATTTATTGAACATTCAGCAATTTCGATACTGTTATTTATCATTTTGAATGTGAATGCACATACTTCCCCAAAATTTCCAATGATTTGCACTTTTTAACTTGTACATCTTGAAAATCTGAAACACGCCCTGAACTCGGCATGAGAGATCAATATAACAGAAGTTAAGGCAAGAGAAGACAAAAAGAAGAGTATGTTCGCTAGGAAAAAATACATAAAAGGATACTATCAACCATCTTTGTTGCATTCAGATTATTTTTTGTATATTTGCCTCCGGTATGGATGAACTTTTAACAATGGTAATGTCCTCTTCCAATAAACCTAAAGGCAATCCATTCAAGCACTTCAAAAAGAAGAAAGGGGGAAAAATAGAGGGAAGGAAAATGAGACAGTTTTGCTTACTTGAGAACCATCCCAAAGTTGCCCCCAGTATACGCTACCAAATCCCCCTTCTCCAAGCTTGTTGTCATAATTGAAGTTGTTAGTTGCAGACTGCAATTCCTTCAAAGAAAATATCCTCCAACTAGTCTCTTTCTTTCCTTTCTCTTTCCTACCATCATAAGAAGAATTCCATTTAGAACATATAGCAGCCAGATTATTTGGGAACAAAGAGATGAAGCCCACTCAAAATAGAGAGTAGAAGAAACAAAAGGGAAAAAAAGGAGCACAGCAATGAGCTTTCCTACCGCTTGTTACGAGTGTTAAATAAACATCAATATATTAGCATGCATATGTCCAATCAGTTTGTTGACATATATGTAAGTAAAAAGAACATATAACAATCAAGTTCTTCTCCTTGTGTAGCTTACCGATTGGAGATCTTCCCACAGCAGAAGCCAGCACAGAAAGCCATTTTTTCTTCTTCTTGTGGATACTATCAATTCATGCCTAAACAGCAGTCATGTTGTCTTTAAGTCCAAAGGGGCAGGTGCAGCTGTTGATTATTCTTCTTTAAGAAAGCTAGAGAAAGAAAGATGACCTTCGGTAATGGCTTTTCTTCTGTCTGCTTCAGAAGCTGATCAACATGTTTTTAGCTCCTTCAAAAATGATAGCAAAAAGAGGGACTCAATGAAATTGATTAAAAATGTGGTAATCCCTATGAAATGACTATTACATACTCCAAAGAGAGTTTGCAAAAAAAAAAAAAAAAAAAAAAAACGCTTTTGGAACTAGAAGATGATATTTGAGCAAGGCCTCATGGAAGGTATACATGCTCTCATAGTTTGTGTTAGAACCGGTAGCAGTCATCTAATGGTTCTCGATTAGATATGAAAATGAACATAAGCTCAGAGCCTCAGAGCAGAGCACCAGGTAGATTTTAACTTCAAATTATCTCTCCAGTGGTTCGGCGATTAGTACATTCCATTATAGAAACAGGCTCGTCGTGTGTAACTTTATCCTGAATGTGCCCTAAGGAAAGCACATAAAACTACTAAAGAATGAATTACCTACCATTCAATTGAACAGAACCCCAGTCCATTGCTTTTAAACAGTCCACTAGCATTTCAAAGAGGACAAAATTAAAAAGGGGGAAGTTGTCCATTGGTTGAATTTTTCCAAATAGTAGTGGTAGCAGAGGAGTGCAATGGCAAAAGAGTGTGGGGGATGATTCAGATACCGACCCTTAAGATACGTAGCTGAGGAGCCCCGGGCATCAATTTTCTAGAATTAGCCCACCGATATATGATTTACACACAATATTCTCAATTTAAAATCGGAATCCTAAAACCAGTTGAATCTGAATATAAATTTTAAATTGACCCAGCATCAAAGGTTTGTTTGTTTTTTTTTTTGGATGGGTGCCCCAGTATCAAAGTTTTGATTCTCCACCACAAGGGAAACTTGTCTGTTGATTTCAGTGGGCAATAGAGCTAACCACATGCTCCATGTACCCATTCGAGTAATCGCCTAGTGAAAACTACTATCTTTTTGTAAATTATATAAAATTCGCATTACTCGAAACCACTTCCGATCTCTCCTCCTAATTCCAGCATTCCTACTAACCACACACGCCGGCGGTGTCCGGCAGACGCCTACACAGCATGGCCCAAAGCATAACTTCTCGATTAAGCCCCTTTTTCTGTAACGATGTATTTGATTCGATACCACTGCTTGGAAATCCATTCGGTCATTGGGGAGAAACGGGGAAGTTTGCACTTTTCATTGGATGAAAATGAGACGACTTTCACAGAATTCCATCCATTAGCAAAATCAAACGGATGAGCAAAACTCAATCAAAAAACAAGCAAGATTGGCAGATTATACATCAACCCAAACACACCTCCAGCAGCCGAAAAGCATGCCTCTTGGGTTGCGACAGAGCGACAGAGAGCAGAAATCCGCAGCCTTTCCAGAACAGCAGCAGAAACGGCAATGAGCAATCTCTCTCCCCCTCCCTCCGCAATCCGCATCGACTCCTTTTCTACACTTTCTGAAGCTTCCGATTTCCATGCTAGTTCACCACCATGCGTCGTGGTTGCTGCCCTCTGTCATGCGCCGAATTGAATTTTCCCAATAAATATATTTTTTAAAAAAAATAATTTTTTCCTTTTCTCATACTACTTTTTTACAATCTTAGTACAACTTATCTCCTTGTTAATACACAAACCCTCCTTCATACATTTGTGAACAGACAAATGTCAATTGCAGTCCCCAGTTGATTTCCCATGCCGAATATGGACGGTTGAGATAGAGATGCAACCATAGACCAGACTGCCGAGCTCAATGCGCGTGTCACCACACGGTCGAAATACTGATGCAACAGAACCCCATTTGTCAGACTACGACCAGTGCGCCCCACAGTTGAAAACTGGAGTACCACGACATGCGTTTCAAAAAAGTGGGCCAGAGCGTGTTGCGCAATTGAACTTTTTCGACGGTGGAATATCATGAGGAAGGTATCGCGTGGAGTGGACCACCAGCTGCCCGTTTTATCCGGTAGACATTTTTGATACTCCGAAGAGGAGAAAGCTTCATGCGCGTGCGTCTAAAACCATAATTTTGGAGAACGCTTCACAATTTCCAGCGATGATTAGGAGGGCTGTAATAATCATTGGTGTGGGTAGCGTGTGCCATGTCCATGCACAATGTGGCAGAAGAAGCCGTGCCAGCAAAGAATACTTGTCGTCTCTGCCCTTCTGTTTCCATTTACAAACCAGCTTTCGAAGTTGGCACGCCCACCAATCATTTGTCGCAGCCAGTAGCAGACGGGGATGCCTCTAGAAGTTACACGTGTGCCACCGCTATTCCCAGATGCGACAATATCCAGCTGGCTGTGGTTGGCCTGATCTGCTTCTGGGACGTGCCTGATAAGATTTCAAATGATCAGACCATTTCTACGAAGAATGGACAATTTTTTTGGCATTTTAGCCGGAAAATGTAACTCTTTGCTCAGTTAGGGATTTCGATCGTATGATTGGCGACACAAGATGAGATGAGATAGATTTTTTTCCATAAAATTTTGGGTATAATATTTTTATTTTTTATTCATTTTTTACCTTACAACTATTGTTTTTTGCAAAAAAAAAATCTCCTTGTGAGTTCAATTTACAAAAAGTAAAAAAAACTATCAACAAAATTTTTTAATCTACTCAAATTGATTTAATAATTTTTCCACATGATGCTCCAACCTGTAAGTTAACAAGAGTATTTTTCCAAACAAAGTTCACAAGTGGTGGTGTTTTTATGCATTCGATAATTTTAGGGTAACGATTGTAAAACCTCAAAGCAATAGGGAGATCAATGCAAATAACTTTTTAAAAATAAATAATCGTTTTTTGGGGTGTTTTTAAATTCCCACCGACCGAAGCATGCACGTTGAAAGTGCTGGAGGCTAGCTTTTCACAGCCCACGCTGCCGTTTCGCTTCCACAAGTGGATTCATGTGCTTTTTCGAACGAATTACAAGTTTTCAACTTACCTTCTTATAGCTCACCGCCTTTTGAAGAAATCCGTTATTAACTGTCATCCAGCGTATACGCTGATAGTAGTTCTAGTTCCATGTCAATGTATTAGGTAGTCATATTAATTCAATGTACGAGTGCCGCGTACACATTTTAGTAAAATCCAAATCAGCCAGCCTGTTTATTTTATTTAAGATATCGAAATTTGTTTTAATACAAAATCCCATGTGTATATGTCTTAGCATTTAGAAACTTCTTTTTTTTTTGCGAATAATCTTACAAGCTTGTAGTCTAAATTCTCAAATTAATCAAATGAATTTTAAATAATAAAATTCAATGGGAAGAGAAGTAGGTCTTAGAAAAAAATATAATTATTTATGAACACAGAAAAGGATACATGAGTTACCCGAAAAAATTAAATAATTAACCAAATAAAATCAAATTTGAACTAGGCCAAACAAACAATTCAAAGACAGAGGAATTTTCTGTACAACATTTTAAACGGCAGTTGTCATAAAGACACCTAGATTATGGCCCGCTGTAAAGAAATATTTTTTAATCTTTCTTTTAAATTTTTAAAAAAATATGAAGTCCTACTTAGATCTTCTACTATGTGAAATTTAATAAATTTTAAAAATTTATTTTATATTTTATTTTATTTTTAAATAAATAAAAAGACATAATTTTCAAAAAATTTAATATTTTATTTTAATTTTTGAAAATAAATAAAAATACATAAATCATGCATCGATGCACCTTTTTTTTTATTTCCAAAAAAGAAAATAAAGAACAAACTGTATTAATTGCTAGACTTCATAGGGGAAAATTTTAGGTAAGACCCAGTATGTAATGAAAAGTTGGAAAAGAAAAACATTTTACAGCCATTTGAGATCATTTCCTTCCCCTTCAATTTTTAAATGGATATAAATCCATCAACTTAGCCATCTTATTGATGGCTATTAAAAGCTTGTTCAACTGTTTAGGTTTTTTTTTTTTTTTTGGTGCAGCGTTCCTTGCTAGGGGTGCAACTCGGGCTCATGAAACTCGGGTTCACCTCAACTCTAACCCTAACCCTATTTGTAAAACTTCAACCCTAACCCTAACCCTAACCCTATTTGTAAACTTCAATCCTAACCCTATTTTTGAAATTCGGGCTCGGGTTGAGTTTCGGGTTAAATTTCGGGTTGACATCTTCTATTAATATGTCTTTGTTACTCATCTTATATATAATTTTTTATCACAAATCTATTATATAAAAAAGTTTAAAAAACAATTTATTGTATGAAATTAAGAAAAATTCAACTACCGCTTAAGAGTAAAAAGAAAGAAACCTATTTTGAGCATTCTCTTTGTATCAAGTAGAATATGGATTGTGTAAACGTTGTCAATAAAATTGTATTATTAATCATTAATTGTATTTTTTTACTCCTCTATTGTTTTAAGCTTATTTTACAACTATAATTTTAAAGTTCTCATAAATTTTTCCGTTGGAAAAAAAGATCTCAAAAAAATTTAATATTTAGTATCACAGGATTTCGTTGGTCAAAAGGCTTCACTAGAAAATGCCTGAAGAGTAATTTTTTAAAAAAAAACTGTTGGACCTGTATCGTAATGTAAATTGGGAATAGGTATTTTGTTGAAATCACTTAAGACGTTAGATTGTCTCGGCGATGAGTTGTCCATGCCTGCCATGCCGTACTCCTGTTGTCCATCATCCATCCATGAGTAATATATTATTATTATAATATAAATTATATATTTTATATAAATGCAAATTCGGGTTCGGGTTGAAAATCTAAGAGTTTCAACACTGCATTTTTCGGGTTCGGCGGGCAGGGTTCGGGCCGAACCCGGCCCAAGTTGCACCCCTATTCCTTGCTCCCGTGAGCTTATGCCCTTTTTTTTTTTTGAAATTTTCACCTAAACAGTGTTAATCTATGTGTATTTAACATGTGTATAAGTTTTTACCATTTTTGGAGTATTTTAGATATTTATTTTTTATTTTTGAAAATCAGTGACATTTTAAAATAAAATTACTTAAAATGCCACTAATTTTCAAAAATAAAAAATAAATATCTAAAATACTTCAAAAATGGTAAAAACTTATACACATATTAAATACACATAGATTAACATTTTTATAAAAAAAATTCAAAAAAAATAAAAAAAATGGGTATAAGCTCCTGGGAGCAGGCAGCGTTCACTGCTTCAGGGAGTAGGCGATCGGGCTCCCTATCAAAAGCCATCGTCTACGGATCACTTTCCACCGGAAGTAAGAGTTTGTGTGGAATGATGCTTCTACGGAAATTTTAATGCATTCGATGGCGTTTTCGCTTGGTTCTGTTGGCTTGTTTTGTTCTATGTAGACTCTGGTCGCTGAAGATTCCTACTTTATTTTTTTCTTGTACGTCGTCAGACTAAGACCTCCTCAATGAGTACTCAGTAGCAGCACTAAATGCTAATATGATTCGCTCCGTATAAATTTTTTTAATTTAAAATTTTTTATTCTTTACAATTATTATATTTTTTAATTATTTCTTTACATTTTTTTATATTATTAGCTTACTTTTCAATCATTTTTATACAACTATTTATATAATAAACTTATTTATTTTAATCTTAGAGTGCTTCTATTTACGTAAAAAACTTTTCAATTTAAAATTTTTCACTATTTATAACTATTATATTTTTATTTATTTTTCACATATTCATATATAATTACTATATTTTCAATCATCTCTATCTAATTTTACATACAATTAACATATCTACTTTAACTTTATTTTTTTTACACTTCATTATTATCCACATCATATTATATTATTTTCTAATATTTCGAAAACTTTTTGTGCAAAAGTTTTATCATTTCTCAAACGTATTCTTATTTTCTTTACTCATTATAGTTAACCATATCCTATTACACCATTTTCTTATATTTTAAAAGCTTTTATATTAAAAAATTTTATATAAAAGTTTTATCGTTTTCCAGACCCGCTCAAAGCATATTCTTAATAATTTATAATTTGTTAAAACAACAAGTTGCACCACCCAGGTGGTAATTTAGCATACCAAAAGTGTTCTTCATATTTATCAAAATCATTCACAACTCAGATGCAACAAGGATAAAAATAGAATTTTTTTGTTTTCTGGAAACACTTTTTTCTTTTTAAAACAATAACAATATACTTGTTATATATATATACACACACACACACACGATGTGGCCAAATGCACCAGGGTGCATGCAGCCTCAGTGCACCCGGGTGCATTTCACATATTTATTTTTATTTTTTTTAATTTTTTTATACGTTTGTTAATCTAGGTGTATTTAACATGTGTATCAATTTTTACCACTTTTGAAAATTTTTTAATATTTATTTTTGATTTTTTAAATCAATGACATTTTAGTAATTCATAAATTATAAAAATGTCATTGATTTTAAAAATAAAAAATAAATATCTAAAAGTATCTAAAAAAGGTAAAAAAAATTATTATATATGTTAAATACACCTAGATTAAAAGTTGTATAATTTTTTTTTTAAAAATAGGTTATTGCACCCGTGTGCACTATATTACGTCCTTTGCTTCTACGTAACCCGGTTACACAGAAATGAATTCATGTAACGTCTTTAGAATATAAGATTTTGATCTTTGATGGAAAATCTAATCCATTAATTTTATTTAACATCATTTGTTTATCTAAGGGATCAAGTTTCATCTCAATTGACTATGTTTATGGGCCACATTTATTAGAAAAAATATATATTCATGTCTAAATTATTAAAAATGCTAAAATATCAATTTAAAATAATATTTTTGACATCTAAACCGTCCAAAATATCATTTCTATGCGAATAAATGATTTTATAAAGTATTATTACATTATAATATATGTGTAAATAGATCTAAGCTTTTTTATAATTTACACATGAAATATATTTTTGAACAAATTTAGCTCACAAACATACTTGATTAGAATGAAACTTGGTCTCTTAGATAAATAAATGATGTTAAATACAATGAATAACTTTTATTTTCTAATAAGAATCAAAATCTTAGATTTTGAATGGGTTACATAAGTCCGCTTCTATGTAACTCGGTTACATAGAAGCAGGACTGATCTATATATATTATATATATGTGGGCTATGCTTAAAATCTAAGATTTTGATCTGATGGAAAATTTTAATTCATTCATTGTGCTTAACATGATTTATTTATCCAGGGGAATAAATTTCATCACAATTAAGTATGTTTATGGGTCACATTTGTTAGAAAATGTATATATTTATGTGTAAATTATGAAAAATGCTAAAATATCAATTTTAAAGTTGTATTGTTTACATCTAAACCGTCCAAAATATCATTTCTATATGAATAAATAAATCTATAAAGTATTATTACATTCTAAAACACGTGTAAATAGATCTAAGCGTTTTTCATTATTTACACGTGAATATGAATATTTTTGAACAAATGTAACCTATAAACATATTTGATTGAGATGAAACTTGGTTTCCTAGATAAACAATTGATATTAAATATAATTGAATTTTTTATTAAGAATGAAAATCTTAGATTTTGAAGGGGTTACCTGAGTCCCTAAAAGTACATGTATATATTAATTCTCAACGTATAGCAGCGCTTTTTCTCCATCAGGTTTTTTCTTGTTTGGGTCGTAAACAGGTCCAGGTCCATCTATTTCTCCATTGTATGAGGAAAAACATGATCAATATCAGCTCAGCTGCATCCAACCCAAATTCAAGATGCCAAGATTTCTGAGCCCAAACTCCAATGTCAACACGGTTGGATTTGCCTTGGGCTAGAAACTTGGACCGTGTTGTCGAGCCGTTTTGGACGCAGGCAGGCGACCAGCAGCAGGAATTAGGGTGGGAGTGAGGAGGGGAGTGGGGAGAGGAAGATCAGAAAGGGGGGAGCCGGACGATTGAGAAGTGAAAAATGGCAGGGAAGTTGGGGGATGTGGCATTCAAGGCGTTTACAGCAGGCCTAGGAGTGGCCACCCTCTACCTCACGGTCACCTTCTCCATCAATGTCTACAGAGGTCTTGCTTGGCATAACGCCCAATCGGTATGTATCATCGCATCTCCATTTCTCCCTCATCAACTCTTTCCGAGAAGATTTCCACGATCCGCCACTTCGTTGCTTTCATTGTTGCTGGTAGCCTTGTTATTGCTATTGCTATTGCGTTTTTTTATTTTTAATTTTTTTACCCTTCTGAAAAATATATATTGTCACTTGTCTTATACCTGATTCTATAGCTTAGCTTGCTAGCCATAATGAAAATGGGACAGGAACGAAAGTTCTTTGCTATTCAAGTAGAGGGCTTGAAAGATTGGACCTAGGCAATGAAATTATTTTCATGTTATGGGCAAACGTGATATAGATCATTGGTTGGAAGAGTGCTGCAAATGGCGTGTCAGTAATTGTGTTTAGGGCCTTAGGCCGTCCAAAGCAAGACGGGATATTGGTTATATCCATGGCATTCCATAGAGCAGAAAACATGGTGGAAAATCAACTCCAGGCGTCTGGAACGTGGTGGCCATTTCTCGAACATGTGAGCTCAGAGAATAGTCTCTTCCGCTTCCATTATCAGTTTTTTGTTACCATTTGTTTGATATCCTTTCTCTAGTTGCTGGACAATTTTCAGGAGTCGTCTGGCAAAGGAAAAAAAAAAAAAAATCATTGCAGAGTTTAGTAACCCCCTGTGCCTGCAGACGATTATTCTAATTGGTTGGAACTTAGAGGATTTATGCTTGCCTGCACACGCTTCAGGTCTGTACCTCCCCATAAGCACGCCTGTGTACTGCCCTCCCACCCTGAAAAAATGAAAAGCAAAGAATGTTTGTAAAGTTGAAATATTCCCCTTAATCCTAGCTCTGAGGAATTAAAGGGTTATTTTGAAAATGGAGTGGATCCCATTGACATTCTTGTTATCTATCACAAGATACAGAAGACATCTGCCATGGTCAGCTGGAAATCCGCATGTCTTACGTTGCACAGACAGTCCTAAATGCATTCATCATGGACAATGTAGTTTGCTCTTTTATCAAACAGAAGTTGCATGCTGAGTTGTGCAGTTGGTAATTTTCCTAGAGCCCTTGCTTGATGCTATGATAGTATTGTGCATTGACCACACAAAATTACATGTGTGTTTGAACGGCCACTACGTGAATTGCATCTTATGCAGCAGCATCCATAGTATCATGCGATTCAAAATGCACCTGCTGCTAGTCTGGGTTTGTTAGGAGTGCATTTTTTTTTTTTTTTTTTTTTTAAAGAAACACTAAATAGACGGCCTAAACATTCTAATTTATGGTGAGTGAATGGATGCTCTAAAAATTGATGGTGGTGATCAAGTCGAACAAGTGTCTGCTTGATCCATCTGATCTTGGTTGCTTAATTGCCCCACAAAAATTTTGTTCAGTGACTTGGATGTTTTTAATTGAGGCATGAATCTGGCAAACCTTGTTATCAATAAGGCTTCACGCTATCAGCAAATTGCTGGACAACCATTAATGACATTTGCACTAGAACTTGTATTCCACCTCTTTAGTTGTTTTGACTTCTCTCAGAAATTGGACAGATGGTATTGAAGTTCCTTGTTTAACAGCATGAGCTGAGCTACCCAACTGCTATTTTTGCTATTTATTTATCAGATATTCTGAGGAACTTTATATCTGAATTGCTACCTATTTTCATGCAGAAAATTGACAAGGAAGAAGTTCAGGATCAAACCCGGTGATGCGACCTTGTCATACATGTATTGTTTCTCCCGAAGGCTCGCTGTAGGCTCCATTTCTTGTACCTTTCTCTTTTTTGTTTGCTTTGTCACATGTGAGAGCTCATGTATTGGAGGATGCTACAACTATAAAGGGTTACTTCCCACATTGTATTGAGTTTGAGATGAACATATAGAAGTGAAATTGTTCTTAATAAGTTATTTGCAGTTCAGATTCTCCTTGTACATTATTTTTATGATCGCTTGAAATTAGGGGTGCAGCTTAGGTTGGATAAGTCTGGGTAGGGATTGACCATACCCTTACCTTATTTTTAAAAATCCTATCATACTCTATTTTAGGTTGAGTCAGTTCAATGTCTACTCGATCCTATCTTTCAAGCACGGGTCAGTTCCGATTTCAAATTAGTTCTCAATAGATGTTTTGCATAGACTTTAATTAAGGGGGTGTAGTCCTAATTACTCAAGTGCTTAAACCCATTTTTTTAAATTTTTTTTTAAAATTTTTTTATACAACTATTAATCTAAGTGTATTTAACATGTATATTATTTTTTTTTATCATTTTCAGAGATTTTAAGATTTTTTTTTGAATTTTTAAAAATCAGTAGCATTTTAATAATTTGAAATTACTAAAAATGTCATTGATTTTTAAAAATATTCAAAAATGGTAAAAATTGATGCACATGTTAAATACACTTATATTAACAATTTCGAGAAAAATAAAAAAAAATTTTAAATGACACCCGCATGGGATGTGTGCCCTTAGTTAAGTCCTCTGTCTAAATTCCAACCCCACAGATGACTTTAGCCGTCTAATAACATTCCATGACCAAGTAGTCTATAAACAACAGTGGATTAGTAATAAATTATCTATCCAACCCACAGTATACAATGAAATGACTTATAATTTTATATAGTAGAATTAAAACAAACAAAAATGAGCACAAATCGTCTTTGCCTACTCAAAAAGTACAAGCAACAAATGAACAAATAAAACTAATGAAAGAATATCACAAATCAATCCCCCTGCCATTATGTCCTTAGTCTTATTTATATGAAGCCCAAGCTCACCAACTTGCCCTCTTTTTATACACTGCCTCTGCAATTTGCCTATTTCATATTCAGCACTACACAAGTATATTCACCCTGTTCCCATTCCCTATCGGGTTCACGGTTAAAAGTCGTAAAACCTAACCAGGGTGAGTGGTGAGCTGCAATGGCAAATGTCTTGTGATTTGTCCATGACCATGCTACCTTGCCAATGAAAAGATCAAGAAGATGGAGAGAGAATTCACCAGGCCTAGACTGCCTAGTGCTTCCAACAAAGAAGATAAATAAAACAGATAAGCGGGCCCTCAACATAAAAGGTGCCATTGTTGCAAATGGTGGCCACTGCTGATGAACTGCGCTGTCATTTTCCATTAAGCAATGATCAAGGCTGGTTCATCAAGACTCAGTTGACTGGTAATCAACACCGCCTAATTTCTGAGGTCTTAGGTAAAAGAGCGCCGTGCAGGAAAAAAAGTGATTGAAAACAGTAGAGAAAAGTTAAAAAAAAAGAAAAGTAAGGATTCAATAAGTAACTCAAATAATAAAAGACTAAGGGTGTGTTTGTTAATGAGTAAAAATTATCAAGTTAAAAACTTTTCAATATAAAACTTTTTACTCTACATAACTACTCTATTTTTTAATCATTTTTTCATATTTTTTTATATAATTATCATACTTTTCAATCATTTCTACACAACTACCTACACAACTAACTTATCTATTTGAACTTTATTCTATTTACTCTTCATCATTACCCTTATCATATCACATCATTTGATAATTTTTATTCTCTACAATTTTTCATCAAAAGTTTTATCTATTCTCAAAAGAAAATTTGAATTAGAGATGCACAGACCCCTTCCAAGCTCAATTCAAGCCCTAAAAGAGCGCTGGCATGAAATATGATTATTGTAGGAACTGACGAGTCCAGCTGAAGGCTGGTCTGGACTGGATCATAAGGGCGCGATACCGATACGAGTCGGCCGTAGCTCAGGTTTTACCGTGTCCAGTTTCTGTTCACGCCCCCGCAGTGAAAAGGTGCCCTGCTGCTACTCTTTTTCGCCTCTTGCTCTTTCGACTCTGTGTATCTTCGAATGGCAGACCGGGACGATGACTCGGATGCGCCGGAGGAGTTCACCATAGAACAGGTTCGCCATTCGCGCACCTTCTCTTCGTTTCTGTTATCCTCCGTAATAAAAACAGCTGCTTTATCTTCTTCGATTGACAACAACGTCGAGTACTTGGCGTGCGTGAAATCGCATCCTCCCATCAGCGCTGGCCGCAACTCTGCTTATGATTATCTTTACACTTGCAGCTATCCGGCGTTTATAAGATCTTTAATCTGACTTCTTTATTTATTCTGCTCCCTACCTACAAATAATAATAATAATTATTATTATAATAGCGTTTTCTACTTCCCGTTTACATGGATTTTTATTGAAATGCTTTCTAGGGCATCAAGCAAGATGAGGAAATCAGAAGAATTCAACGAGAAAGCAAGACCAGGTATTAATTCCTTTTCCCACATTAATGGGAATGTTCAAGATTCTCCTGTTGCCAGGGTTTGCTTGTTTATCAATTTTCTTTTCTAGAAAAATATGTAACATGGTGTGCTAGGATTGGCTACAAGAATACCATATAGCGCTTTTGCTCTGACAGGGCCATAAAAATCCTTATGCCATAGATACTTATGTCCTTCCTTGCTAAACCAACCCTTCTTTGTTTGAGCTATCCATTACATATCTAGAGCAAAAACTTCATAAAGTTAGAATATATATGTTTTCCCAGAATTTCTTAACATGATGGTAACATCATTGTTCAGAATGGCTCAAAATAGAAGAGTATTAAATTCTTAAGGACATCGATGCTAAAGTCAGTTTCCATGTACAGTAAAAATAGGATTTGATAACATGGTAACCGGACCATACAGTTTGAATTATATGTCGATCTGGGGCAACGGTAAACTGATTCTCTTCTGCCAGTCGAGATTCAATTCTTATTACAATAATAGTCTAAAAACGCTAGGCAAAAGTTGAGGTTTCTTGCTGCAGTAATTTTGGATGAAATTTCACGGCTAGGCCTTATGTCTGCTGCTCTTAATATCCTTGTAGTTGTTCTTATACATACTGAAAATCGTACCTGGAATTTTGTGCTTTCATATTAGCCACTGGTATTGATTTTTTGTGTTTTGTTATTTTATCTCCATCTTAGATCATTAATTTGGTACAAGTCATTCTGAAAACATATTCTTCCCTTTCTTCACACAGTTTCACAACTTCATTTATATACCATTGGTAGCATTTTTCTTCAGTGCTTTGATTTATAGCAGCATCCAAAGTAAATATAACCCTTTCTGTAGGGTTGCTCAACAAGGGATGGATCAAAGACGGCGATGGGAGGAAAGGAAAACAAAACGACCTCCAAGAATTAAGAACTCTGTAGAAGATCCAGAAAGAGAAACACATGAAAAAGGACAAGCAAATGGAGGTGCAACCAATGTAGAAGGAATGCTTCCAATTGATATTGTCAACCATCTTGCAGCCAATGAGAAGTATGCTACATGTTCTTTTCTCTTGTTCTGCCCTTATTTGCCCTTTTGTTTTTAGGTATTTCAAATGAAAAGGCTCTAGAGATTTGAACTAGTTTCATTTTTTCTTATCATGGTTTCTGGTGATTACTTGAAAAAAAAATAAAAAAAATTCCCTTTCTAATTTGATGAATGAATGCATCATCTGAACGTTTTTGATGTATAGTTGTATTTGCTCTGTTTAATTTTGAACCTGTAATCACCTCTGATCCATTATAATAATATATGTAAATGATGTTCTTATGAAGATCATTTTCCTGATTCTTAGTATTGCTGTTGACAACTCCGCTGGGATGTACTCCCATTGTGCAAACTTTGAGTCAGTATGGGTGTAGGGACTAGGGAACTGCTATGACAGTGTTGGAATTGTCTGTGACTGCTATGTATGTTTTCTTTTGACAAAAGTAGTTCAGTCAGCATGGTAGTTATTCTGCTTAGATTTCATATTATCTTTCCTGGAATCTGGGTGTTGTGTGATATGCAGGAAGAAGTTTCATTCAGACTCTGAAGATGAGGCTGTTAACCATGATAAACCTGTTCCAAAAAAGAAAAAGCAGAAAACTTCTAGGTAAGGAGTAAACCCTCAGTATTGTTGACGTAAACTCTTTTTTTTTTTTTAAAAAAAAATGACTATTGATGTGATCACGCTTTATCAGGGAGGGGATTGTGCTCTTAAGGGAGATACCGGCAGCAGAGTGTTTGCACAAGTCCATGGAATTCCTGAAGAAGAGGAAGGGGCATGTCTCAAGATCAACATCAGTTTTGAAGAATCCAAACCAAGCTTTACGCCTTCTTTCCACAACTGGTGTGCTCCGTCAGACATGAAGTGATGCCTGATTCTGTTGTTCTAGACAAACTTTATAGGGAAGCCTTTGTGTTCTTTCCAATTTCACTCAGTTTATCTTCTACTATGTTACTGGAGGCATCTGCATCTGTAACGTAATTTTTCATGGGTTGTTCATGGTGCATATTAATGTCAATGAGTAAGAGAGATTCAGCAGATATTTTGAACGTATATGTGAAGCTCATCTTTAGGTAGGCAGGTAGAACCGTGCAAGGCTTGTTGGGCCATATAATTTTGTAATGTGTTTGGATGGTCGGCAACCGGGAATAGGGAATGGCTTCAGTTATAAAAGGGGGATGAGATTCAAGGGAAATACTTCTGTATTCACTTTATCATGGATGTCTTCCATGGTCAAATATTGTTCGAGCCCATCTTGATGATTTTATAAAATCCAAGATGCCCACCGATCATGTCATTGCCTTGTTAACTAAGATGCTAAAGTTATTTTGATCAAAGGTTCATGTGTGTTTGGGAAGGGATAAAAAAGTGAAAAAAGTTGTTGGGAAAAAAACAAAGTTTCAAAAACGGAAGCGATGTCATATTGGAAGGATAATGACTTTTTTTTTTTATGAAAAGAAGGATAATGACTTTGAATGCAAGTGAAAGGTTTTTCTTTACTCCTTTCCCAAGTGCAAATGCTGCCTAATTTAAGAGATGATTGATTCATTATTGGGTAGACTTATGTACATTTATCTTAGTATCCAAACCTTCTAGAATGCCCAATTAACAAATATCTTATTTTATGTTAACACTTGGTTAATCAAGTGACTAACATGAAGTGACTAACATGAGTGTGTATAAGGTGTTAGTGAGCGGAGGTCTAGGGTTCGAAGTTGAATAGAGTCAGATTTGTTAAGTACTCAATCATTCAAAGTATGTGATCTGGGAAAAAAAAAACCTCTGCAATGTCCATGGTACGTAAAACAAGATTTGTATAAATTTTTATAACATTCGAATTTTAAAAAATGAATTCATGTGAATTTTAAAAATTACATAAATTTTTATGTTATTTAAAAGTTGGGGGTTGGGGCCAATATAAAATTCTGATCAAATTAATTTTTAGTATATTAGTTAAAAATAATACCAAATGTAATAGATGACTTTGATATAATAAAATCATCAAGGTTGACCCAAAAGAAGACTTGACCATGGAAGACTTAGGGAACGCTTGGCAATTTGATATTTTGATATTTTTGTGGAATTTGAGGTAGAATAGGAAGTGAAAAATGAAATATTTTAAATGTTGTGTGATTAATCGGGAATAATAAAGGTAAAGTTGAAATAATTAAGTTTGTAGTAAGGAAAAATGATTAAAATTTAAAGGTAAAAGTGAAAAAAATATAATCATTAATGGAGTAAATAGTTATTTCGGAAAAGAGGCCCCCACACCATGTCACGAAATTCCATACATGGAGACTAACAAACGTCCCCTTACTTTATTCTAACCGTATGTCATGGGATTCAAAGTCACAACAGACGCATACCCGGAGATTCAAATAGAACAGAAAGAAAAATATCATTGCAGATATTTTCAGCTGTTTTTTTAATTGTGGAAAATGCATTTCCATTCGGACGCACCCATTGCGAAATGGACATGTTGTGATGAGGGAGAGGTTGTATAATGCACCCATTCCATGGAGTAGGGTTGTACAGTGCTCGCCTCTCCTTGATGGGGCTAATGCAACCACCATGTTTGGACTTTGGAGTTGTTTTACATCTTCCCAAACGTTCGTTTGTGAATTGGCAGAAGTGGGAATGGGAAATGATAATTGTAAAGCATGAACAGAAAAATTAGTTCGTCTGGAATTCAAACCACAGTGGCGACTTTCAGAAGTTTCAACGGATTGCATTGCAGATGCAGTCTTAAGTCCGGATTTCAATACGTATGCTATTGGGAGCATGGGAGCCTTAGGTTTCAGGGTGTATTATTTTTTTATGTTTTTAAATTTTTTTTTATAACACTGTTAATCTAGGTATATTCAACATGTGTATAATTTTTAATATTTTTAGAATATTTAAATATTTATTTTTAATTTTTCAAAATTAATAATATTTTAATAATTTTAAATTACCTATTGGCATTTCCTTAGTCCAATATAACATCATCATCCCTCTCCCCACATCCTCGATTTCAGTTCCTAGACACCTGACAGACATCTATGTGTCATCCAAACAGGCTGCCAACAGACGTCTGAATTTGCTTCTTTCCCAAGACATTGTCCACTGGTTATGGACAGAAAACACTGTCATTCTTACTAGTGCTACACTGCTACCGTCTCCGAAATGAAGGCACTCCTTTTGAACGTTTACAAGGGACGTTTTAAAGAAAAAAAAAAAAAAAAATTATGGGTGTGTTTAGTACCAAATAAAACTTTTGGTAAAAAATTTTGGAGAGTAAAAGTTGTCAAATGATGTGATATGATATGAGTAATGATAAGTAGTAAAGATGATAAAGTTAAAATAAATAGGTTAGTTGTGTGGATAATTGTGTAGAAATGATTGAAAAGTAGGATAGTTATATAGGAAAATGTAAAAAAAATAATTAAAAAATATAATAGTTGTAGAAAATGAAAAGTTTTAGATTAAAAAATTTTAACTTAACATTTTCTATTAATGGTCAAACACACCCTATATATAAAAACTGTAAAATCTAAAATTACAAATAAAGCACTTTCATAACTATCATAGTGGATGAATATTTTACAAATACTCTTACATTTAGGGGTACAATTATAAACACTCTTATCATCAGAAAACAAATGATTATACAACTGCACTTTATAGGGTTTGAACCCAAGTCATTTGGGCAACGATCCCAACAAACTTGACTGGGGCAAGAGCTCGGTAGCCCAAGCGACATTTTGAATATGAGATGATATAGTTAAAGTTAGAATAAACAAGTCATTTGTAAGAAAAAATAATTAAAATATAAGAATAATGTTGAAAAAATAAATTATTGGGTTATAAAATCATTTGTTGGTCACCATGCTCTTATCCTATATCACACTTTTAAATTACCAAATATGTGGCTCACCATTTAAGTGCCTTTAGAGTATGAAAGTTGGGTGGAATTTTTGGGTGATGTGTCGTGTGGTAAAAAGAATATTTTGAAAATTACGTAACTAATATGATAAGATAAGAATAAATTTGTTCAATAAAAAAGAATAATTTTGAAATAAATAACATAGTTAGAAAAGTAAGATAAGAAAAATGACTGAAATATAAACAAAAGTTGGAAAGTATGAGTGTTGGATAATTAAATCATTTATAGGACAATGTATAGATGAGAGAAAAACTATGGACAACCGTGAGAATCAATTACGACACGTGTGATTAGATAATGTGGAACATATAAAAATTTTGATAGTTAACTATAAGGAATAAGTGATTTGATAATATAGATATGATAGGAAAGTGGGAAAATGAGAAAATAAATATTTTTAAAAAGTATAAAGGTGACATAATAAGATAAAAGTAAAGTAAGAATAAATGAGATACTTGTCTAAAAATGATTGGAATATAAAAATACAAATAGAAAAATAAAATAATTAAGAAGTTAAGGAGTAATTATTTATTAGAAAATATGCAAAAGAAAGAGAACTATGTCAAGTTAAAAGAAGCTCATACTGTTTTTGAGTTCCGATTTTTTCATACTTATTCAAAAATATTTTTTTCTTTTTTTAAATTTTTAATAAATATGTTGATCTAATTATATTTAATCTATAAATTAAGTTTTATCTTTTTAAATATGTGTATATATTTATTTTGATTTTTTAAATACAAAAATATTTAAGTTATTTTAAATTACAAAAAAATATAAAAGAAAAATATGTTTTTAGACCGGAATTCAAGAATATTTATCTTGATTTACAGAAATAATTTAAAGAAAAAATTATAAAAAATTAAGAAGAAAAATATTTATCTTGATTTACAGAAATATAAATCAAGTTTTATCTTTTTAAATATGTGAATATATTTATTTTGAATTTTTAAATACAGAAATATTTAAATTACAAAAAAATTATAAAAGAAAAAATATGTTTCTAGACCGGTTTGAAATCAAAGATCAGTTGACGTTCTTTTTAGCCGCAAAACAAAGTATAAGAACAGACGTCCACTGAGTAACACAGAATAACGGGAATATTGTTCTATCTAAACATTTTCCCTTTTATTTATCCATATATTTTTCATTTTAAAATTTATTTATTTTAGATTTATTGGTATTGATTTAATTATAAATATTTAGGGTATGTTTGGCAATTGATAGAAAATGTCAAGTTAAAATTTTTTAATCTAAAACTTTTCACTTTCCATAACTATCATATATTTTTAATAATTTTTTCACATTTTCCTATACAACTACTCTACTTTTTAATCATTTCAACACAACTACCCAAACAACTAACCTATCTATTTTAACTTTAGGTGTGTTTGGCAATTTAGAAAAGTGGTCAAGTTAAAACTTTTCAATCTAAAACTTATCACTTTTCATAACTATTATTTTTTAAATTATTTTTTACACATTTTTCTGTACAACAACCCTACTTTTCAATCATTTCTACACAACTACCAATACAACTAACCTATTTATTTTAAATTTATTCTCTTTACTCTTCATCATTACCCCTACAACATCACATCATTTCTACTAATTTGACAAGTTTTACATATAAAACTTTTCATCAAAAGTTTTACAACTTCCCAAACACACCCTTTATCTTATTTACTACTCATTATTACCCCTATCATATCATATCATTTGACGACTTTTACTCTTTAAAATTTTTTATCAAAAATTTTATTCATTACCAAAGACACCCTCAAACTTACCGCTACGAAGAAAGATCCGGTGTCGGTAGGGGGGTTAGAGAAGTGAGGACAGTGAGAAAGGTGCGTTTGTAAGGTTGTTGGGTCTGTCCCGAACAAGCAACGTCTTATCGGAGATTGACACATATACAACTGCAATTGGCAGGCACGGGATAGGCCCGCACGGAAGCCAGTAGGCAACCAGCCAGCCTAGTACTTCACCCCCATCTTTTGTCTCCTCATTCCGAGTTCCTACGCGTGCGCCAGTTGGGCCGCACACCATCCTGACAACGATCATAACCTCCCCTCGTACCCGCGAAAATACACGAGAGGTCAGTCGCCGAAGATGTAAAAGTAAAATTGAAAAAGTAAGAAAGTGAAAAATAAAACGGGGAAGAATAATGCAATATGACAAAGGTACCCACAACAAAAAGAGAATAAGGGTACTGGGAAACTTTCTAGCATACAAATTTTTAAATATAAAAAATATATGATATAATAGGAATGATAATGAACAATAAAAATTAAAATTAAAAAAGATATATTAATTGCATGTATAGTTGTGTGTTATTTTTATAGTTACGTAGATCTAATAAAAAAATAAGGTAGTTGTGTAGAAACATGTAAAGAAATAATTAAGAGATAAAGTAATTTGTAGGGAGTGAAAATTTTAAATTAAAAAATTTTAGTTTCAAAATTTTTAGTATCAACAAACACAACTTAAAGTTAAATTTTAATATATAATATAATTTCTAACCTTGCAACTTCCGTGCATACTTGTCACCAAAATTTTTACATATTTATATTTTGATTATATATCTTCATTCTATTTTACCTTTGCTTATTCTACAACTCACACTATTTTATAATTTTATTTTTTGTTTGCATTTCCATTCCTCCACCCATCAAGTCGTCTTAACTTATGCAACTTTTTGTCACTTTTAGCAATCAACTGCACTAATTTTTATTGTAACTCCTTAGATTCTCAATTATTTTTCTTTCTTTTTATTTCCAAATCTGTAATGACGATGTCATTTACTGTCATATTTTTTCCCCTTACTATGGGTGTGTTTGTTAAGGGCAAAAAACTGTCAACAAAAATTTTTCATTCTAAAACTTTTCACTCTCCATAACTACTCTATTTTTTAATTTTTTTTTTTTACGTTTTTCTATACAAACTACCTTACTTTTCAATAATTTCTACACAACTACTTATACAACTAACCTATCTATTTTAATTTTATTCTCTTTACTCTTCATCATTATCCCTATTATATCACATCATTTTCTATCAATTTGACAATTTCTACCCCAAAAACTTTTCATCAAAAGTTTTACTTCTAACCAAACACACCCTATATCCAATCTAACCCTTTTAAGCACGAAAATGCATCTCGCTTAGTTAGCGACCATTAAAAATTAGGGTTGTACTTTTTTTAGTCTAACCTAAAATTAGCTTCAAGTATGTCAGGTTATACCATTTTTCCAAGAAGTGTAAGTATTTTTCTAAAATTTTAAAGTTGTAAAAATGACTAAAAGGTCACAGACTTCAAATTTTAAAGAAAAATACTTATACACTCTAAGATGGTATAACTTAGCATATGAATTAAATATATTTAGAAAAATAATTTAATAAAAAACAAAAAAAAAAGATTCAGAGCTAGCCACAAATGGTAAGTAGGCTTTCAAAAAAGTATCACAAAAAGCATTCAAAAGTTGTTTGGCCGCATCATAATTAACCACTTGAATTATGGGCCAAGTAAATTTATGTTAAGTTTCAATTAAGTGTTATACATTAGTCCCTCTTAATAAACAAGAAAAAGGATTAGAAATTGAATAGAAAGAGCTTTTTTATACTATTTTTTATTTTAACCAATGTAATTTTGACTCATCCCATTTAATTTGTCTTAAAAACTTTTTTCTTCTCATGAGTATCATGTGTTTGGTAATATGAGAATGAAAATGAAGAACGAGGAATATCAAAGTTACATATTAATTACCTAAATACTTTACTTTTTATTTTTATCTTTATATTATAATCATTTTTTCGTATTCCACTGCAACTAACTAACTCTCTATTATTTCAACTCTTATCCTATCATATTCATTTAATTCCCCATTCATATTCTCACATTACCAAAAGAATCTTTTGATTTAAATATTTTATTTTCTCTTAAACTATACCCCCTCAATATTATTAATTTATTTACTGGTGTACTTGGGAAATGATAAAACTTTTAGATAAAAAAAAATTTTGTGTAAAAAATTTTCAATTGAGAGAAAATAATATAATATAATAAAGTTAACAATGACGAGTAAAGAGAATAAATTTAACATAGGTAGGTTAATTGTATGAGTAGTCATATAGAAATGATTAAAAGGTAAGATAATTATATATGAAGATGTGAAAAAAATAATTTAAAAATAAAGTATATGTGAAAAATGAAAAGCTTTGATTTGTAAAGTTCTTATGTTAAACAACCCAGCCCTAAGATTGAAGCTTTCTAAAATCTTCATTGAATTCTTAATTTATATTAATCAAGTGTGTGGGATCAAAACGTACTATAGAGAAGTGGATCCCAATGCGAGCTATGTACGTTTGAGACATTCATTAATTAGATGGGTGATGCTTATTTAATGCACTTGGTTTTCAATATTCTTCAGCACATGCCATGGGACCCACATGGTAAAGTTCCAAATGTTTCCGCTAAGACCATTTTTTTTAATTATTTCCATTGAAAATTTACTTATAATGTCGCATTTTTTTTCATTTTATATTACAAATTAAAGCTATTCAAACGGAAAAAAATAGCTTCCACCAGGGAGACATTGCTGGTACTGAAGAAATATTACTTCCATCGAATTTCATATCCAAATCAGGAAGAAGACTTCTCTTGTTTAGTACCAACTGATACAATCGGTTGGGTTGGCTAAGAACATTTTTTATGCTAAAAAAAACAAACCGTAATGATGGATGGCATCGTGGCACAGCAGCAAACAGCATTCGATCAGGGGATCGTGTCCTTATCAGTGAATGAAAGGAAGAAAGAGAATTTTGACATGCATGTATGTATACAGATTGTCATTTTCCTCAAAAATAGAAATGGTCCGTTGATGATAACGTTGGTAGCCAGCAATCCAGTGGCTAAGGCACTCCATCAAAACTCATCTGGTTATTCGATAGTGACGGACACAATTGCGTGGATCCCTGAAAAAAGGTGGAAAAAGCTATATTTTGGAAGTGAAAGACATTCGGAACAGATTTGGGAAGATGGAGGGATGAAGAAAAGTAAGAAAATAACGTCAAAAAGTAGAATAAAATAAAGAATTTATAGTCATTTAAAACAAAATAAATAAATACTTTAGCATGTTCAGATGAGTATAAAATCGAAAGGGTGCGAAACGGAAAAGGTTGCATGACTAAAATTTTTATGTAGAAAGTGCAGCATATAATCAATTTTATGTAAAATTTAAAATAGGTCTGTTGATGAAAAGTGATTGAAAATGTTAATAATAATGATGAGAAAAAGAGAGACTTTTAAAGGTAGTAAAAATGGAGAGTTAATTTCAAAAGAAATGCAAAAGAACGGCTTGTAAAAAAAATGATCCCACTTTTCATCAAAAAAAAAGAAAAGAAAGAAATGCTCCCACTCTGATAACATTCCTTCGCTTCAATTTTTTTTATTTTATTTTGAAAAAAGATTTTGTATCCAACCAATGAGGTTAATTAAAGAAAAACATAATAATTTTTATATGAAATTAGATGGGTTACGTATGCTTTACCTTAATTAGACAAAATATGCCTAACATCGATTTAAACGTAATCTGTGCCGCTGTGCATTGTAAAAATATGGAGATAGGCACAGCGGGCGTGATCCATGGAACAGGGAACAAGAAGACAATGAATATGTGATAGTGCTGTGCTGGTTGATTTGTAACGTTGGGGAAAAGGTCATATCCATTGATTCCAATTCCATCAGTTACACGTGTGGGCGCATAGGAACCTTATCTGAGTGGGAGCATCGCGGCGCAGCAAGAGTCCAGATCATAACCAAGGAGAGGACAGATACGGCGGCATCGCTCTCACTCTCAGATGGAGGGGTGGTCCTCCTCAAACCCCAATCAATCAAAACGCGTGGCCCACTGCAGGCCATGCCAGTTGGGAATTGGGACCGTCCATCCATCCATGATCGAATTCGCAGCGCGACGCGCGCGAGGGAGAGGATAGGCGCTGGGAATGCGTTCTTGCTGATGCATCTCTCTCTTTCTCTCGATCTCTCGATCGCCAGCCACCTCCTCAGGGCCAGCGGGCGTGCCTTGCTGCCCTTGTCGCGCTCAAACCATGCCCACCTCACCTGATCTTCACGTGCGATGCTCCGGCATTCAGACACGCAACCAACACGCACCAACCCTCTGCCTAAATACATTCAAGATTCTTTATTCTATGCTCTGCCCGCCTGCCTTCGCGTCACTACCCTTCCGTCTTCTTCCACCTCTCAATGCTCTTCATCTAGTTTGACGCATATGGATATTGGCCCCCAATGACTTCTCTTGTTGATTTTCCTATTTCTTAATTTGATGGCTTCAATGAATAGGAATATAATATAACACGAACAATTTTTTTTTTAAAAAAAAGAACAATCTAATAATATAAGACAAGACTAATACATACTTAAAATAGGTTACATTGAAAGGTTTTGTCGACTGCAAATTTAGAGAGGAAAAAAAGGGTTTCCGGATAGGAAATATGGATATGGGGCTTCAATTCCACTAAAAATCACTTTAGTTAGTGTTTACGTGTATTTTAACGGAAAAGATGAGATAATTTCTCTTATACTCATAACAATTGCACACAATTCCTAATATACCTACAATATTTTGTAAATTTCTTTTATACCCATAATATTTCATCCTAAATTTCTCTCATACCCACGCTGTTAAAACAATCGTTATCTGACCCATTGAAAAGATGATTTTGCCCTTTTAAATTTTTTTCTAATTAAAATAAATCAACCTTAATATGACTTTCAAGTTATTTAATATCTTGTATTAATGATTTACTACCATCAATTGAGTCATATTAAGGTTAAATTATCTCAATTAAAAATTTTAAATGGACAAAATCGTCTTTTTAATGGGGTAGATAATGGTGGTTTTAACAGCGTGGGTATGAGAGGAATTTAAGGTGAAATGTTATGAGTATAAAAGGAATTTATGAAATGTTATAGGTATATTAGGAATTATATGCAATTATTATGGGTATAAAAGGAATTATCCCTAAACATATTCATTTTTGTTATTAAAACGGGGGAAGGGAGGCACACTCCCAACAAGAATTCACATGAATGCAAGCATGTGTTTCCAACAGGCTACACTTGGGAATGCAAAACAAATTCGTTAAACTTTGAGATAAAGTCATTTTTCAACGCGAAATAAAAGAAATACATAGCCCCAAGATGAAGCCTAGTAAAAATCCAAATGTTATAAAAGTTTATGCCAAATAAAACTTTCAAGGGCTAAATAATTTTTGAAATTCCTTTTATTTATTTGCATTCCATTCTGATTTATGTTGGATTGGCTTTATGGAAAGGTCTTAAAGATATTTAGTACTCTAGCAAAGTGATTCTACGGATATGGTTCTTTTTTTTTCGAATTTTTCATAATTTTATTTTATTTGTAAAATCTAGCCTAAGGATCTGATCTTATATATGGCACCCTTTTATAACTAATTAAGTTTAAATCTTCTTACTTGAAGATTTAGGTAAAACTATAAGTTCTGACAATAAATAAATACACAAATGGGGCAATGTCATTAGCTTCAACGACTTGTTAACCATTTACCAAAAAGCTCTAGCCAAACCAATTAAGTAGGCTGCCCCATTCATTTCCACCAAATAATTTATAAATGTTAACAAAAATCACACATATATCTCAAACAAAGTTTTTTTTTTTTTTTTTAGCATGCAGCTAGATATGGTGAAAACATTTGCATGTGATCAGCTTAACCTTTTTTGCACCAGAACCTTGATTGGCACTTCCTGATCTACAGGTGAGCCACACATTAGTGAAGGCCGGACCATGGTGGGCCATTGTACATTTCAAGTAAGAGGAGTGCCACCTGTTCCACATCCTCTATTTGTTGTTGCCCTTTTACAAGACTGGATGATGTCATGCCCAAGGCAATTAGGGAATAGTCAAGAGACATATCAGCAGTTGAATATATGTTATGCCTCGGGAGTTGTGTACGTTCCTTTTCAACTCTTTAGTCTTTAGTAGGCAGCTGCTGCTTCTGAAAAAAAAAATTATTTTCTGAGATTATTGTGTGACTTCCACCATAGGGAAAAACGAAGAACGAAGATTGATGCTGATGATGTCACAATGGTGGGGCCCAGTGGATGCAGCCAATGGAGAGCCAGGTATCTCAATGTTATATATCTTGCCATCTTCGCTTTGGCTGTGCCGGCGCCATTTTACATGGTTAATTGACCAATATAATAGGTTACATTTGTTAACGTATATGAAAAATGTGAGATAGAAATCTACGAGATTACGGATTCACATGCCCAATTAATAACCATAGTTTTACGCTTTTACTTTACTTTTAATTATTTACAATCATTTCTCTTTCCTATTACACTTTGGCTACCATATTTATTCTATCTTTACCTCTATTATTTCATATCAATTACATCATTCTCAAAATATTTCATTTCTCATTTCCCACTTCATCTTACATTTCTCATAACTTTTACATTACCAAACGTAGAGATGATGTGACGAGAGGAAGTGTTTTTTGGAGAGAGCATCTTACTTCACT
Source organism: Annona cherimola (assembly GCA_030490835.1). Lineage (NCBI taxonomy): Eukaryota > Viridiplantae > Streptophyta > Magnoliopsida > Magnoliales > Annonaceae > Annona > Annona cherimola. Next base: position 15,931,985 of record CM059977.1, on the reverse strand, counting down.
CCATGCATGAACTTGTCCTGATGCTTATGATAAGGCAGACAATGGGAGTACCTAAGATGTTACTTCTCCTCTCTTTCTCTCTTTCTGGCTCTTTCACTATTCAATGCACCTGATTTTTTTTTTTTTTGATGGAGTATATTTACAACATATCATCTGATTTGGTGTCTATAGCATGTATGATGTTTTTAAGTGCTAGTGAGACATGTGAAACAAAATGAAAATGACAATAATATTAAGAGGGTAAAAGATATGTTCATACATAACAAGAAATGTAAGTAATGCTACGGGAAAATACGGTTGTTAATTAGGGTCAATAAGGTAAATAAATACCACATAACATTTATTTATTTTCTATGGTTTCGTCATTTCTTTTTTTTTTTTACTCCAATGGGTGCATTTAGACAAATAGAAAAATGGGTGTAAAAGAAAGAACGTAAAAAGTGATGGACAATAAAGGGAATTAAAATAAATAAATTGTATAAAGTAAATATATATTATGAATTATGGAAGTCAAGTTGCGCATAACTCAAGTAAAAGCCTAGGCATCAGTTCGGACTATCTAACGCATCGATGAATTAGGAATAATAATTAATCATCCACTATTTTGTTTTTTTTTTCAACCTTTTTTGAAAATCATGGTTAAAAACACACAGTGCTGCCGGTATAGGGTGTGTTTGTTTGGGATAAAAAAGTATCAACTAAAACTTTTCAATCTAAAACTTTTCACTCTCCATAATTACTTTATTTTTTAATTATTTTTTCACATTTTTCTATACAAACTACAATACTTTTCAATCATTTCTACACAATTACCCATACAACTAACCTATCTATTTTAACTTTATTCTTTTTACTCATCATCATTATTCCTATTATATCACATCATTTTCTATTGATTTGACAACTTCTATTTCAAAAAAATTTCATCAAAAGTTTTACTTCCAACCAAACATACCATAGTGTTCTTTCTGCTTCTCCAATGCAATAACGGCCTATCTGAACAAACACATCTTAAAAAGGATAAAATTAAAAAAGGGTTTTCTCACTCGTGGTTGTCGATGACAATGTAGACCATGCAAACCTCAAATCAATGTCTAGCTAGTTGCAAAGAGCCAGCACATGGTATCAATCCAACTGTTTGATAAAAGTACAGATGACAATATGCATATGCATCATCCCATCGTGGCCAAATTGTTTCTTTGGTCGCCCAAACAGCCTTTCAAAATGCACAAAAAGACATAACTCACCCGCAAACAAGGGCACATAAAAATCTCCATCCGGGAAGCCATGCATCCCAGCTTCTATCTATCATTCTTTTGACAAACACTACACGGTGTGGATTCAACAACACGGCAATATAATTTAGCGATGAATTAATAGCAACTTGGATGATATAAAAGATTGGACGAATTTTCCCATTTTTAAAATTATTTTCCTCATTTTAAAATAATAATAATTTACTTTTCCTATTCACCATACAACTTTTCCCATTCCCACATCCTCGTTTCTTCCTTATCCCATCTAAGTTGCTAAAGACCCTAGTTTGCTTTGTAATGAATGGTTTACATTTTTAAATTTTATTTATATTACATATTATTTTTTGAAAATATAAATCAAAAGGGCATGATTCCAATAAACTTATTTTTATTTTTTTCTTTTTCATAAACTTATTAATCTAAATGTAATTAATTTATAAATCAAATTTTATTATTTCTTGAGATATATATTTTTTGGATTTTTAAATATAAAAGTATTTTAGTCATTTTTAATGGTTGAGAATTACTAAAAAAATCCAGTGTTTAAAAATCTAAAAAATATGTATATATCTTCAAAAATTATAAACTCCGTTTATATATGTATTTTTGAAAATAACTCGGCTTATATATTAAATATACATAGATAAATGAGTTTATAATTTTATAGTTTTTTAGCCGGTGTTAAATAATGTGCCTAGCTCAAGCTAATAACACTATGCCTATACATCAAAACCAGTTAACTATAAGAACATTTTCATTTTTACCTCTGTAATCCCGTGTAAATGGTAGGCTGAGGCTGAGCACATAATACATGAATTTGATTCTGACCAAGACCATGAATTTTAATAAGAAATGTTTTGTAACAAAGAAAGAGGAATAGAATATTGAACCCGAGATTTTTTATTTTTATTTTTATTTTTTTCTTCCTGATGAAAGAGTATTGAACCCGAGATTTGGGTTGTCCGCACCTGGGCAATGGGAGGTAGGCAGGCCGGAGAGAGTAAAAGACTCCTGAAATCTACTACTGAAAAATCCACAGCTTGTTAGTACTGTCGCTGCTGCAGCATTCCCAAAGGAGTAGCTGGTCCCCCGTCTTGAGGACGTGGGCGTGTGGGGAAAGTCCCCCTGTCCCTTTATCAAGAGCTCTTGTCGCTTGCCACCCTAATGCCATGCCCTCACGCAACTGAACTACAATAATTTACATCTGCAGGACCGTGCACACAGATTATAATATCAACCCGCACGGTCTCTGCCTTGGCCCTCCAAGATTGCCCTTTGCTAACTAGGCTCGGATGTTTGACCCTCCATAGACGAGACATCATACCCACTTCATTAGTATTCCAATTTCGACGCAATGGACCTCGCTTTGAGGTTCACATGCTTGAGAAATTTACGTGAATTTTTTTTTTTTTTTTTGAAATATAAGTTTCATTATTTTAAGAGTTAGGGGGCGAATATAGGACCTTTGATGAACGAGCAATTTTGTACTTCAAAAATAAAATAGTTAGTAAAATTTGGAGGAGGCAATTGCCGACCCTCAATTTCATGTACAAATTTTTTTTTCTGTATTGCAATCATCTTCGACCGAGCAGAGATAACTGCTACCGTCAAACGCGCGAGGGAGTCGTTGGATGGGCGCTGCTGTTTTTGGACTGTTTGATTAAATCCAAAACAAATGGTTCTTGAATTGACTAATTAATGTGCAGGAATTTTGCAGTCAAGCCCCTATCGTGGGGTGGGCTTGCCTGCTTCTCTCTCTCTCTCTCTCCCTCGCTCCTTCCACCAGTCGATGTCCAATCGCGCTTGAGCTCCGACCACAGCGCTAGTCCAAGTAAAAGGTCTCTCTGTCCTTCTCCCGCACAATTATAACTTTTCTCTTCCTCTCTCACCTTCTCTCTTCTCCCTCCCTCTCTCCCCCTCCCCCTTGCCCCCTTCTCCATTTTTTTTTGCCCTTTTTCCATGAAATTCAATTCCCAATATAACCAAATTACCATGGTTTACTATCCAAATTACCATTTGATGATCATCTATTTTCTTAAATTTGTTTCAATTCTAGGCATACAAAATTTTTTGAAATAGGAAAGAAAAGAAGTTTTGGTCCGTCGTCTTCAACAATGGGAATGCCACCCCTTGGCACAACTCTGTATCAATGGGGATGGATACAAAGGTGATGGGTCGGTCAAAATCTCTTGTTGCTACTTCGTGCGTTGACATATATTTCAAATGTTGTGCTGTGGAAAATGTAGAGCGAGTGTTTACAGTTTGTAAGACAAAAATGAAGTCTTATGGTTATGAGTGTTAACGGATCAGGTTAAACAGGTTGCAGTATAATTCTAATTCTAATCTATTTAAAATATTTCAAACCTAATCTGTTTATTAACCTATTTAAAAAATCTCAATTCTAACCTATTTAATAAACGAGTTGGCGTGTTGTCAACGGATTGTATAGCAAATGACCTGAAAACCTAGACTCTAGTAGACGATAATCTCACAGGAAGAGACAAAAGAGTGTTTTCGACATGAAAAAAATAAAAATAAAGCATTAATAGGAAAATACAATCGGGGCAACAATAAGAAAATAAAAATTAGATAATAGAATGAAGACTTAGATATGAAAAATAACGAAAAAATTTACATATATATATATATAACTTTAGTGAGTTAAATGGAGATTTTTACATTTATATATAACTTTAATGAGTTAAACGGGTTGAACAAGTTAAACAAGTTATATGGGTTAAATGGGTTACTAAACGGACTAACGGGTTATAAAATTTTAACTATAATCCATTTATTTGGTTAAACGAGTTGGTGGGTTATTCAAAAATCCTAACCCAAATCCATTTATAAACGGATTCGATGAGCGGGTTAACGGATTGACCATAACCATTAACGCTCCTACTCGTGGTTGGTAATGGCTTTTTGATTGGCTCAGAAAGGTCATTTACAAGATGCGGTTTCACTCACTTATAGAATGCTCTCGAATGTGGATATGATTCTTCACTCCACCACACTTGCAAACATGATGGTAGCATGTGTTGATATGCAAGACTTGGAAAATGGCAAGAATGCAAAATGGGTGAGGAGTAGGGAGAAGCAAAGAGAAAGAGAAGGAAGAAGATAATATTGTTACTTGAGATCGCCGGAATCGGAGATGGTAGAAGTTGAGCAGTGGGAGGAGATTGGTCGACAATGAGGCAAGAGGCAGGAGGAAGGTGAGAGAGAGAGAGAGAAAAAAAAAAAAAAGCCTGACAGGGACCTACTGGAAAATTTTCACTCATTAATTGCTCTCATGATAGCATGGACTTTTGAATTAGATCAAATGGCCCATCCAACGATCCTCTTGCGTGGTTGACAGCAACATGTATCTCTAACCAGTCGGAGATGATTAAAATACTTTTTTTCTTATAATACCATTGACTTAAAATTTTCCTCTTTAATGATTGTTCAGCTATATCAAGGGTGTATTTGTCGATTGATAGAAAATGTCAAGTTAAAACTTTTCGATCTAAAATTTTTCACTATCCACAACTATCATATTTTTTAATTATTTTTTTACATTTTTCTATATAACTACCCTATTTTTTAATCATTTTTACACAACTATCCACATAACTAACTTATCTATTTTAACTTTATCATCTTTAGTACTCATTATTACCTCTATCATATCACATAATTTGACAACTTTTACTCTCTAAAATTTTTCATCAAAAGTTTTATTCATTATCAAACACACCCCAAGATTATGTTTTGTATTTAGTGAAATAATAAGTGATGCATGTTGACCTATACATCAACGTAGGTTCCAAAAAAATAAATCATTCACATGGAATGTAATTTTTCCTTTTCAAAGTGTATTTGGCAATAAGAAAAAAAGTAAAGCTAAAACTTTTCAGTCTAAAATTTTTCACTCTTTATAGCTATCTTATTTTTTTTATTAATTTTTATATTTTTCTCTATAACTACCCTACTTTTCAATCATTTATATACAACTAACCTATCTATTTTAACTTTATTCTTCTTACTCATCATTATTATCCCTATCATATTACATTAATTTAAAAAAAAATTCATTCAAAAATTTTATCAACTTCAAAACACGACTCAAGCTAAAACTTTCATCCATTGACGCGTACCAATCCCAAATTTCAGTGCTTAAAAGTTAAAAGGGGAAACCTTTTTATCCTATTTTAAATTTTTATTATTCTTTTTGACATTTTTATTAAGAATTACTTTATTTTTCCCTCATTGTAAACGGGCTTTTTATGAAAGGAAGTGTGAGCGGGCTTAGTGTTGTTCTTTCTAATCCTTTTGTGGACATTAAAATTGTGAGCCGCGCGAGTCGGCATGTGAAAAAATGCAGTCGGCGGACAGCCAAGCAGAGACGCAGACCCTTAAAAAAAGGTGCAACAGATTGCCTAGACCTCGAGTCGAGGACGCGCTCTTCTTAGCCCTGTCGGATATATGTCTCATTCCTCTCCCTCCCCCACTTTGTCTGTATCCCATCCCTCACTTTCTCTCCCTCCTTCCAATGCCATCCATCTCTCGCTATATATATATATACACTTCGCCTAGACCTACTATTCCTTCCACTTGCACTTGCAATTGCTCTTGCTCTTGCTGCACTAGTATTATTACAAAAATTATGGAGCTTGAACTCGGACTTGCTCCTCCCGACAATCTCATTCAGGGCTTTGATCTAAACACCCCAACTGATTTTTTGGGCCACTCCATCCCCACTCTTTCCCTCTCCCTTTGTGGCACCAAGAGAGCTTTCAATGAGGCTTTCCGCACCCTTCCGCTCTTCCAAAGTGATCATCAACTTCATTGCAGCATTGAGAAAAAGGATGATGAGGAGGATGATGATGCCAACAGCAACACCAGCATCCAAACAAGGCTAGGGCTGCCACAAGTTAACAAGTAAGTACATGTGATATATGCACATAGAGAAAATGCGACTTGGCTTGACAAGACGGACAAAATAACACCCAGTAGTGCAAAATGCATGCCACATATATGTATGTCCAAATGGCACGTGTTTGTGATTTCGGGAGTCTTCTGATTAACTGTGGTGATCACAGGCGCGGAATTGTGGGGTGGCCACCAATCAAATCGTCGAGAATGATTGGAGGTGGTGGGAGGGATGAGGATTTTGAGACAAGACGCAGCAATGGTAGCCCAAATTCCATGTATGTGAAAGTGAACATGGACGGCATGGCCATCGGAAGGAAAATCGATCTTGCTCTTCATCAATCCTACCAGACGTTGACCCAAGCATTGGTCTGCATGTTTGGAATATGTTAGTATTTCTTCTTCAATTATCTTTTAGTTTTCAATCTGTACAATGATTTATAGTAATCAGTGATGAATCATGTTTGAGATGAAACTGTAATCATTCGGTAATTTGCACTTTTTTAAGGATGTGTCAATTAAGCTTAGGACTAATATGAGTAGCTAGCCTTTAGCTTCACCGTGCTAAGGGGCGTCCATATGACCCAAATGCATCTTTAACAGGCATTGGCCTCCAAATGGCCAAACGGGTTAGAACATTCCAAACAGGTCATGCAAATGGCCAACACCATGCTTGGTCTGATGGTCCTGTACTTTCTTATTCGTGTAGATGAGAACAAGGATGCTGGTGATGCAGAGAAACCCAGCTACAGGATCACTTATCAAGACAAGGAAGGTGACTGGTTGCTTGTTGGAGATGTGCCTTGGGTGTAAGTTGATACTCACATATCTTTTCTTTTCTTTTCTACTTCTTTTCTCCCCTTTTTAGCTTATCCATCTAAACTTTTATAGAATTTTGGGTGTTTCCTAATATCTAACAATTCAGTATCTTCAATTGTTAAAACAACAGATCTTATTTTCTATTTAAAATATAATTACCTTTGTTTCCTTTTAACCATTAATTTGTGTCTCCTTGTTAACCCACTAGGCTCGTCGCCAGCTTGTTGTCCTCTTGGCACGGAGGACGGCTTCGGTGGGAACACTGTTTTAACCAGAACTCCTCCTAAAAACTAATTTTGTGTTTTTGTTTCAAAAAACTAACCACACATATTATTTAAAATATAATTTTGACCATTAATAATGAAAATTAAAAAATCAGATGGAACTGTGACCTTAAATATGTAAAAATCATAAAATTTACATATTTAGCAAATAAAAATTAGCATACAATATTTTAGCAAAATAAAAAGATTTCGTTGACTCATATAAACTAAATATATGTATATAACGTTTCGGATCATATAAATTTTATTTTGTACATTATTTATAATATAAAATATATACACCATTAATATCCTCGTATCATAATTTTTAAATTATCACCGTTATTTTCATTATGAATGGTCAAAATTATATTTTAAATAACATGTGTGGTCAGATTTTTGAAATAAAATCAAAAAATTAGTTTTTTGAAGGAGTTGCCGTTCTCAATAGCACGTCTGTGTCTGGATGCACCTTTTTCTTTTGAAATTTTTAAGGCCGCAACAAAACAAGCAGGAAAAGGTCGAGAGTCTAGTCCGTGTTGATTTGTCTTTGCAAGAAATGGAGAAATTCCAACAGACTTTTCAATGCTATGATATGCCTGATTCGCGGGTTGGGGTGGTAGCTCACACCCGAGTAAATGCTGTCGCCAAACACCCCTTGACATCAATAATATCACTGGCAGGGTAAAAAGAGGAAAGAGGAGGACGGACCGACGGAGCCGTCAAAGCGTTTGGTCTGCTCTGAACTTTGGAATCATCCTAGCGTCCGCCTTCCACGTGTCTCCCTCCCATCCCTGTTGCCTGTCGCTCGTCCGGCATCTTTTTGCCGGTAACCAATGATTTTGCAACTCTGCACCCGTTTATAACATCTGTTTACAAAAATGCCACAACCAACAGCCGCGGTTCACGGCTCTGGTTTTTTACTTTCAACCGCTAGTCAATGGTTGAAGACTTGCCGCCAAGATTAGTGACAGACACCCAAGGAGTGGCAAGAATATTATTATTACACGGCGGCAAATGCAAATAACCCTTGTTCTTATTTACAGTGATCATTCCTAGACCAATCCTGCCTCCAACTTTTCTTTGTTGACATTTCTCATTGAGATCTCCACTTTTTTTAAATAATTCGGTCATGCAATTTTCAAATGGAGACCGGCCTTTTTTTAAATAATAATAATATGTGCTTCACTGGTATATTCGCGGACCTTGGTCGGAATTAGGGCTTTGGGTCCCCAAAACATTAAACCACGGATTTCATCATCTTGGCAATCATACAAAAAATCCTCAGTTACGCTTTAGATCATTGGCAGTCACACTGAAAGTTGGACCGTTCAGATCCACCAATTAAGGCAAAGTCATCATCACATGCCCATGGAGATGAATCTTCTTCTAGCTCACTGAGCAAGTAAAGATATATAAGATCTAGGTATTTTAAATTAATTCACAGTCACCATAAATTATAAAAGCAAAAAAAATCTAATATAAGTATTCACCCATGTAAGGAGAAAAAAAATCTAGTATACATATTCATCTATGTAAGGAGAATGCTTTGGAAGATATGAATCATATTTGAATTTTCTTTTGTATTTAGTGATATGAACAATCTAGGATGATTGCATCTTGATGGAGATGGCACGGTAAATGCAGGACTTTTCTCTGTTCGGTGCAACGTCTGAAAATACAAAAGAAGAGTACTTAACAAGAAGGAAGCAAATACAGAGGCTTATAAGGGATTGGTATCTGCAACTGCTTATCTGCAGGCGCACAGAACCAGCAACACAGAGAGCGGCTGCAGCCACCGCCAGCCGCATTATCAGATGTGATGCTGTATTTTAACAGTAGCTGCAGACCTTTTGTAATTGTTATTTGGCATTTAGTTATCTATAAAGACAAGCATAGGTATATGATGGAGCTAAACACTGCTCCGGGCTACTACCAAGACTTTGGATCTTTTTTTTTCTTTTTCTTTTTTTCCTCATTTTCCTGTGTTGTGGTTTTCATGTATGGATTTCAATAATCGATTGTGATGTTGTGAGATTAGCTCTGAGAAATGGTTTATCCACGACAGAAAGCGGGGAACATTAAAAAAAAGCTTCAGACGGACGCAGCAGCATGCTACGCTTCCTAGAAATCATTGAAAACATGTTGGAACAGAAACTGACTGCAAAAACGCCCGAGAATTGGAATAGCAAACAGGATAATGTTTCAGGTTTCGATTAGATACTGTTGTTATGTCATCGTTGATTTACTTGAAAAGGACGAAGTCAATAGAAGATTAAACTCTCATCGCACAAGTATTTGCCTGTTGATTAGTTTTCTGGGAATCCGTCATTTTCTTTTTCAATCTTAAAGATGCTGCGAGGAGTTCACTTGACAATAACCGAAATTCACAGAGAACAGGATTCACCATGCACTTCCAGTGCACGAAAACGGAAGGTCGGCCATAATTTTTAATTGAAGTCAATTGAAGCTTCTATATGGGCAGATGGGTCCTTATTTTCATGAACTAAACTCCAAGTAAATCTCTCCAAAAATTTCTTAGTTGCCATAGCTGAGGCGACCTTGTCTAGCATAAAACAGGCTGCTCATGAGAGAAAAGTTACCAATTCAAATTAGCAGTTAATTCCACACAACGCCCTTGTTATGCAACTAATGGCAGTCAAACGTTTATTTTGAAAAGAAAATATTGCATAAAACCCCAAAAAAAGCCATGACAACAGAGCTTGAAGTCATGCATGCATGTTATATGAGGAAAAAATGGATAAAGTTGACAAAAATATTAAAAGATTTTCAAATTTTCTACCAAAATTGCATAGTGTAAAAAAGGACCCTCCTAGTATATTTTGCAATATCCTCTTCCAAGAACTCACACAGAACTACATTGCAACTCAACTGTACTTTAACAACCTCTACATAAAAAGGAGACATTTGGAATACATCATATTGGCATGTATTTGCAGTTTTGGACACATTTTTCAACCAACGCTTCCTGCACCTTAAGATCGGTTTTTTGCATTTGTTTCCTTTTTCAATTTCATTTTGGTAAAAAGATCCTCAAGGCTGATTGATCGCACCAGTTGGAAGTATCTGGGCAAATGGAGCAGCAACCTGCTCCTGGAGCAGTATCATCACTGCAGTCACTGGATGCTCCACATTGCACCAACTCAAAAAATGGATTCTTTTCTTTCCCTTGGTCTTTAGTAATCAATACAAAATCTATACAAAAATTGTGCATCAAATGAAATAAGCGATTTTACAATCAATAACCAAAATCAATTCCTCAATTAAGATGATACCTCAGGCTGCTTTGCTACTGCTCCTCGGAATGATGTTGCCATGGAATTTCAAGCCAGATGGAAAAATATAACAGCCAAAATCATGGCATCTGAGGATTCCACGGGCACAAAAGAATTTAACTGGCATCAACAGAGGGTGAGAACTAAAGGTTGTCTTTCAGCCACTTCAGGACACCGTTGGCTACTGACCTGCAGGATACATCATACTCGGTCATATACAGATGTGTCGACCAGGCTTTCCAAACTCACAACAGACTCCTAATTTAGTTCTGATCAAGCACAATCTAAGAAGCATTAGCTAGTCATGCAGTGTGCTAGATGCATCTGAAAAAGCCTTTAGGTGTCATTCACATATGTAAAGCAAGGAAGAAACGTGAAACCACAGGACAAGGCATTACATAAAGAAGAAAGAAACAAATGGAAAATATAAGATGGATATAAATTGGTACCACTCAGAAGAAGAAGAAAAAAAAGAATAGAAAATACGATGAGAAAAAATTCATACCTCTCATAACTACATCCAGTACTTAAACCTCAATCTGATTATCATTGTTTGACAGGAATATTCTCAACAGATGATACGGCATAAAATGGGGGGGGGGGGGGGGGGGGGAACAAATTTTATCTTGAAAGGAAAATCTTTCCAGACAACTAGCGTATGATCCCTTAATATATGGTTATCATTGGACTGGTATGGTATAAAAAGTCATAATTCAATGTTTTCTTCTGGTCCAATACCACCTGCTGCATTCTTAGAAGAAGACACAACTTAAATTCATTGTCATGTTCCCAAAAAAATTCAATTCCTGGAAATGCTCCACTTCAAGATAATGAAAGCCTCAGTCTAACTGTAGCCTGCATCAACCACGCTCCAGGACTTTTTCAATTAAAATTTGATCGTGTTCAAGAAAATGATGCTGCTTCCTTTTAGACATTCCAAGGGAAAAGCTTATGAGCTGATACTTCATAGAAAGTCCTGCTTCTGCAAGTCCTTTCCAAATCAGTCAACTCCAGGGCTTTTTTAAACCTAGAGATCCTGGATGACTCACCTGATGGGAGCCATCACAACATTATATCACGTCTCCTTACACTTTATTTCATGTTTCTAAGTAAAATTCAACTGCACTAATCCATAATATAGAAAATGCAGAAGTAGCTACTAATATGCATTGAGGTCTTCAAAACATCACACAACAACAAACCGAGTTATCTAAATATACATTTTGAGGGATACTAGTGAAATCCTTTACAATAAAAAGAGACCGAGGAAAACAAAAACATTCGCATCAAGCAAAAATAAATAGAAGAAAAATACCCCGCAAAATCTTTAAGTTTCAGCAAAACATCATTCCCTTCAGTGGATCGCTCCTCAGACTTCTCTGAATCTTTACCTTTCTGGCTTTCATCGCTTCTAACTGCAAAGGTAAAGAATAACAATTTAGCTTCTCGTTTGAATATCATATTCACTAGGGTTGAGTAAATTTGACCAACAAGTAAATAATCCACAGTTTCACTAAATGGAAAATTTTCCCGTTTGTTTTACCATTGCATTCAAGGAAAATTTCAACAATATAAATAAATCACTTGAGAATAGAGGTCAGAGCTTTTCCACTTGGTGTAATATTTTGAATAAAAAACTTGGCAGCGAAATTGATTTTCCTCAGAGAATTACAATACAGAAAGGGGGCATTGATGAAGCAATGCTGTTGTTTAGTATGCTAAAAAGGAAAAACTGCTGAAATTGACTTGTCCTCAGTGATTCATGCTTTGATTTAGCAGTGTCAGATTTCCCGCTAACAATTCTCCATTGATTCCAGAGGAAAAGAGATTCAAACACAGCATCTGATACATCAAGAATACCCAATTTTAATACACCCTATATAATCAGACATTTTTTGTTTGACAAGAAGTCAACTACAAGATAAACTATTAGGAAAGATCCAATAAAGAATCTTCAAATGCATGCTAAATTCAGGTTTTTCTGAATTGCCACCAATTTGAGGATAAAAAAAATTTAAATTCCCCCTCCCTCATTTTTTCAGGAGATAAGTTACAATCTGGCTTTGAACTAGGATGAAGGTCCCTCCGTGTGTCCCTCTTCTATTTGTTTTCAAAGATGACTTACACTGTGATTTGGCATTTAGACGAGCCCTTGTACTACTGTCATCAGCACCATTGAGCAATGCAAGTTCCTCGAGCAATTCACGCTCTCTTCCACTGCATAGACGAATGTAAAACATGGCATGAAATAAAAGAGCTTTGAGAAGCATAGAAACCAAGATTGGTAAGAAAAGGAACATATATATAAGCTGCACGATCAACAAGGTACTAAAGGAAGAATTCAGCTTTGATGTGTAGTGCAGCGGAAAATGGAAGAAAACAGTTATAATCACTAAGAGTGAATAGATGCAACAATATACCTTATACGTCCTGGTATAGTGACTTTAACAGTGAACAAATGATCACCACGAATTGATGGCTTGTTTAACTTGGGGACACCACGTTTCGTTAAAGTAAGCACATCACTTGGTTGAGTTCCTGGAGGAATCTGAAGTTCAGCAATTCCATCCACTGTCTTTACCTGTTTACGGTAAACAATAATCAGAAAAATAAATTAACTGAAAATCTGAACTAATGAAAACGGGATTTCTTTTATGGTTGAGAAATTCTTTTTTCTGCTTAATGCCTTGTAAAAAATATTTTCTGCAGATTAATGGCATAGATAAAATATAGATCAATCAAACATAACGTCAATTCCATTCATAAAAGATTTTACATGAAACAAGTGAAGGCACATTGATGGTGTTCCACCATGAAGGTAGCTCATCGCCTGCAGACTCTCTTTCTTTTATATGATATCTTCAATTTGGCTAAAGGCAAACTGAATATCCTTCAAGCTATCAGCTCATGGCTATCAACTCACAAGCCTTTACCAGGCATACAAGCAAGGGAAAAACCAAAAATCCTCTTAAATGACCAACTCATGTTCCTTCCCTGGCTCAGAGAATACAAGAAATAATGTCCTCGGATTCATGAAAAGCTAGGGAATGGAAGATGGTTTCCACATGATTTTCTTCTCTCAACTAAGAAAAACTGACTTTTACGACGACAGAGATTTCAATTCCAGCATTTCCCATTTCCAAAACAAAGAAGGCAACCACTCGACCAAAAGATTGCTCCATGTCATCCTGAATTTTATAATAAGTTAAGCTGATAGACAATGTGAAGATTAATATGAAGTCACAAGGCATTGAGAAGCATTTAATTCGTAACTAATAAGTTACTCATCTAAAGTTGGGAGCCAAGATCTATTTCCAGCAACACGTTATGAACTAGGTTGAAAAGTTCAAAGACCCCGCCCAAGACCCATATAATTTTTTTTCTTGACAAGTTCCAAACAAGGTTGAATTCAAAATGTCAACAGTCCAAAGAGCCTAATTACACTAGCTTCCCCATCATAATGCCAAGGACAATATAAAGGTGCAGAAGTTCTTTCAAGGTTTGTCCAGGCATCATCTTTCATTGGAGACCAACTTTTCTGAATGGTAGTAAAAGCCTCTTGCACTGCAAAGCTCCAGAATTCTCATGAATTTTAGGGCATGTTCGTTTACAACAAAAAACTTTCAAACTTTTTCACTCCCTATAACTACCTTATTTTTTAATTATTTCTTCACATCTTCATATACAATTATCTTATTTTTCAATCATTTCTCCACAACTACCCATACAACTAACCTATCTACTTTAACTTATTCTTTTTACTCCTCATCATTACACCCTATCATATCACATCATTTTTCACCAATACAAAAACTTTTACACTAAAAATTTTGATCCAAGAGTTTTATCACTTCCTAAGCACACCTTAGCTTGTTCCCTCCTTCCATAATTTGTATCTTTTTTTGAAAAAAAAAAAAAAAGTTCTTGGTAATTCTAACTACAAAAGATGATTCTAATAAATAAAATTAAAATTACAAAATGAATATTGTAAGTTAAGCATATATACAACATATTGTATATAATTGGGCTCATATATATATATATATGGGTTCCGCTTTTATGTAACCGGACCCATGTAACCCTTTCAAAATCTAAAATTTTGATCTTTGATGGAAAATCTAATATATTCATTGTATTTAACATCATTTGCTTATATAGTGGATCAAGTTTCATCTCAATCAAGTATGTTTATAAGTTACTTATGTTAAAAAATGTATATATTCATGTGTAAATTATGAAAAATGCAAAAATATAAATTTTAAAGTAGTATTTTTGACATCTAAACCATCCAAAATATCATTTCTATGTGAATAAATGATTCTATAAAGTATTATTATATTCTAATACATGTGCAAATAAATCTAAGCGTTTTTTCATAATTTACACATAAATATATATTTTTGAACAAATGTGACCCATAAACATACTTAATTCGGATGAAACTTGGTCTCTTCGATAAACACATAATGTTAAATATAATGAATGGATTGAATATTCCATTAAGGATCAAAATCTCCTTAATAGAAAATCCAATACATTCATTGTATCTAACATCATTTGTTTATCTATGAGACCAAGTTTCATCCCAATAAAGTATGTTTATGGGTCACATTTGTTCAAAAATATATATATTTATGTGTAAATTATGAAAAACACTTAGATCTATTTGCACATGTATTAGAATATAATAATACTTTGTAGAATCATTTATTTACATAGAAATGATATTTTGGATGGTTTAGATGTTGAAAATACTACTTTAAAATTTATATTTTAGCATTTTTCGTAATTTACACATGAATATATATATTTTTCTAACAAATGTGGCCCATAAACATACTTAATTGGGATGAAACTTGATCCTCTAGATAAGCAAATGACGTTAAATGCAAAAAATAAATTAGCTTTTCCATCGAAGATCAAACTCCTAGATTTTGAAGAAGTTACGTGACTCTGCTTTTATGTAACCTGGTTACATAGAAGCGGAGCCATATATATGTATACATATATAGATAGATATATGCAATCACTGTGTATGGTTCTATCACTAAAGAAGAGAATGTCCAATAATAAATAAATTGCCCAAGGGGGAAGCAAATTTTGTATTCGAGTTACCAACTCACCTTAACGACAGCTCCCAATATGGCATCAATATAGTTAATTGTAACTGTTGATGAAAGGTTTATGCCATCTCTTTGGATCTCAGGAATCTCCTTAACATCAAGATATACATAAAGGTCACCTGGAGGTCCCCTGCTTGCAGGAGTTGCAAAAGAAAACGAGATCATTGGTTGGCATATAACTATTCAGGATGACTAAAATAAAACCAAGAGATATTCGAACAGAATAAATTTGATCTGATTCAAAAGTCTTAGTAGCTAAAACAAAACAGAAAAGTTTGGCAGGGATCCTAACATGTAAATGTTACGAGACAGAGACAGGAAAACAAAAATAGTTGGCTGACAATAAGTGTATCCTTTAATCCTGAAGATGTATCATACAACCAATTTGATCTGAATTCAGAGTTCTAGAAGCTGAAACACCACCGTTATAAACAATAAAAAAATAAAAAAATAAAAAAAGATTCATATGAATCCTTCTTCCCTAGCATATAAATGACATGATTTGCATTCAAAGCCTGATTTAATATTTAAACATACTGTATAACTTATTCCTAGATTAAATGTCAAGGGGGATTCAATAATCCTTTGAAACAGGTGAACTGCTTTTTTTTTTTATTCACCTCTACATATAGTGGCAGTTGGGATTTGGTTCGCTGTAGGGGTATTTTTGTCATGTGAAAATGAAATCAACTCTTCTCAATGGCTATGGTTTTACAAAGTCATTTAATAGGTGCTTTTCCTGCTTTTCTTACAATTCCTTGTCTAGGTCTTGGTTGGAAGTTGGAACTACAAATCCTAGAAGCATGATTATGATTATGATGTGATGGAGAATGTTATCAAAGCAATGAGGCGATCCATATAAATTAAAGTTTATCTTATCTTCCACAGATATAAGGATATTTTATAAATTAAATAACCATTTTAATAAAATTAAAAAATATTAGAGCATGAAACAACCACTTCTAATTTTTTTAAAAGAATAAATTATCACTATCAGTTGCTTTATCTAAGACCTCGAAAAATGTGCATTAGCAATTTGTGACATATTCCATCACTATTCATATAATTAATAACAGAATAATAAATATCAGGACATGTGCCTCTTGCATATTTGTAGACTTATCTAAGATTTTTCTCCATTTTATATCAGTTCGGGGACTTCGGGTATGAAGCTTAAGATTAATTATTTGAAGTATCGTGTTCTATAAACCCATTTGATATTTGAAACATAAACTATCATGATAACTATCTTGTGTTCAATAACCCATTTGACATTTGAAACATCAACTATCATGATAAACCTTCATAAATTTCCAACACACTTAGATAAGATTTTACCTTACTGCTACTATCGGTAGTTAATTATGCACAGCTTCAAGATTAATCTAGATAATATTAATCATCAGAAAGAACTAAAATCATCTACATACCCTTTTGGCCCTGCATCACCTTCCCCACGCACGCGTAAAGTGCTACCTTTGCTAACTCCTGGAGGAATTTTCACTTTGATATCTTTCTTGACACGTAACCGACCTTCTCCGGCACATTTTCGGCAATACTCAGATACAACTTCACCCTCTCCCCCGCAGTTCGGACAGATAGACACCTGAACTACGAAGACTTTTAATGTCTTAGAATGCAGTTTCCAGCATAAACACAATTATAGACAACATTTTTTAAGATGGAATGCTTTAACTGGAATGTAAAATAAAATCTCACAAGCATAAACAAAAACCAACAAATTGCTTATGTTACTCATTTGATTGTTGAGGGATGATTCAATACTTATGTAAGTTGATTTTTAAATTTTTAAATATATTTTTTAAAATTTATACCATTGATCATGATTAATACATCTTTTTTTTATCATGCCACGAAAATAAATTTCAGCTTTGTTTGGCAAATGCGAAACTCTTGTTGTTATGCAAAACTTTTCATTGATAGGGGTGCATCAGAAAACTAAGTCATTTCATGTAGCCTGTCACCGTGCTTTTAGCAGCAATTAATGCAAGCTGCCAACAGTAGCCTGCGGCTGGGTTTGCTCATTTGACGTGCAGCTGTTGCCACATATTTTTTGCACAATCGTAGTGTCACCAAAACGTCTGCTCGCAAGCAGAGTTGCATTTAAATAGCTAGCAGTGCAGCCTACAGCATTTGTTGCCACGCATTTAATGTATGGAGTCTTTGTGGAATAAAAAAACGTCACCGAGTTTTATATTAATCCAAACAGCCCCTTCATTGGAAACTTGTGAAAAATACTATCTTTTGATAGTGGATATATCCACTAAAAATTTTGAAAAATGCATAGTATAAATATAATATATATAAAAGTTTACAATGCATGTAGTTTTTGGAATCATAAACAAATACAATGGATAAATATGATAAATGATTTAGATTTTTCAAAAAATCATTTAGATTTAAAAAAAAAAAGAGTAAGAACGGAGGTTTCCATGCTTATATAAGTATTGAATCATTCCTTTTGATAGTTTCCATATAGAGAAAATATGCATCCATGTAGATGCACTGACAAATAATATCCCATTTATGAACTGCAAAGCTCAACAGCCCAGTCATCTGCTGCCACTCATCTCCTAGACTGACTGACAAATAAATGCGGAATTTTCCAATGTTCCACAAGTATCAAAATTCCCATTTAAGTACCTAAAAGTCAAATGGAAGAATAATGTCATCAACTTCTTGGTCATCAAAGTGAAAAGAGAATATTACTGATAAAAAATTTAATAGGCACTAGGCACTGGTGACAACCATCTTTACTCAACATGAGCAAAATATTATCTACTTTGGCCTAATGGTCTCAGAGTTTTTCCCTATGAAGAACCTCACTTTGGCATAATGGCCTCATATTTTTGCTTTAGAATAAAATTTACTAGGTTCATAGTCTAACATCTTTTCCACCATACATCCAATGTGAAATAACAAAGACATCACAAATCACAAAGTGCCAAAAAATAATTTGTGGAAAGCCATGTAAGCATCAAAGTTTAGCATGAAACTAACTCATGATAGAAGAGATGACATATTCATTTGTAGAATCCACTACTTGGAGAAACATAATCCATAGGCCACATCCCATATCAACCAATGTCTCTTATGGAGGACACCATTGGTTCATCATGAGATAGTTCTTGACTCCTAAGATCTCTAAAGCCAATTTGCATGCAAGGATTCAAGCATAATTACAACCACAGGCATAGGTAGGAAGCTTCGTCTACCGTTATTAACATATTAGAGTCCACATCCTAACACAAGATTTGACGGATAAAAGTAAGATTGAGGTAATAGGCAAATAAAACACAAAAAAGCCATAATCGTTGTGTGAAAGCTTAAGGTTCGACACTCATATATCTAAGGGTGTGTTTGACAATAAACAAAAAAAAGTCAAGATAAAGACTTTTCAATCTAAAATTTTTCACTCTCCATAACTACCATATTTTTTAATCATTTCTTCATATTTTCCTGTACAATTACCCTACTTTTCAATCATTTCTACACAACTATCTATACAACTAACCTATCTATTTTATCTCTTTATTCCTTATCATCATCCTTATTATATCGCATCATTTTCTTCCAATTCAAAAACTTTTATACCAAATACTTCCCATCCAAAAGTCTTATCACTTTCCAAACCCACCATTAGAACATTAAGCAAAATGGGAGTGTGAACAGGGTAGGCCAGATTCAACCAACATTTAATAGTGGGCTTAAGGATCAATATACACAAGGCATTAGTAGCAGAAAGTGTGAGATAGATGCTGCTTGTTTACCTATTACATACAGTGTCCTTGGCAGAGCTCAGACCTAATGAGAGCATTGTGCATGCTAGGTCAAGCAAGTTTATTAAGCGGGTTTCAAAAACTACGCATCAATCGACTAGTGCTCCATGATGAGGTTAAAGCCAGGACACACCAAGATTAAGACTTAGACCTGAGGGCCCAATCTAGTCTTTTTCCACCCATAATGGTCAGAAACCAACCTGTAATCCATATTGAGGTTAAAGCCAAGCCAAATAAAGTGGAGACCTACACCTGATGGCCCAATCTAAGACCTAAGATGGCATTTTGCTATAGACCATCCTGGCCTTAGAGGGGTACTCCCCTCCTGCCTCTGCCATATTACCCTCCATTCCGACAGAAATATAAAAGGAAAATTAGTGCTTACCTTTTACAATAACAAATGTATCAAAGAAACATAATCTTTTAGTTGCATGATACCTGGGAAAATAGACCAAAAGGTGTTTGCTCTGTTCGCATAACTTGACCCCTCCCACCACAAGTTGAACATATTCTCATCTTTGCACCCATCTTTGACCCAGTGCCATTGCAAACATCACAAGTTTCCAGATGAGAAAGAGCAAATTCTTTCTCTGTTCCAAAGATGGCCTCAGTAAACTCCAATGTCATGTCATAACTGAAAGAATTTAGTTCAATAAGTTAATCCAACATTTTTCAATGAATAGAAAATTTCATGAATTACATGGCAGCTTCACTAGGAATACCGAAATTTGACGGAGGTAACAAGAAAACTAAATTTTTCAATAAGGATCATAATAAGATTTGCCACGGAAGATTAAATAATCATCCAATTGGATGAGTTCGAAGATAGCTGCATAATTGCAGTTGAGAATGACAATGCATCAATGCTCAACTTCTTGGTAGCATAAATATAATACATCTGCAGATCCTCAGAAACCATAAAAGGGGCTTGAATAAAAGGCTAGCTGGGACAAATAGAAATACAGACCTCATGAGGAAAAAAATGAAGATTGCACAACAGAGAAGGCCAAAATTAGAAACATTGTAATATGCTTTGTAAGCTTTTGAAAAAATTGGTTGTCCCATAAACAGTAACTGGTGTAATCATAGTATAATCAGTGGCTGAGGTTGCAAGAATCCTGCAGGAGCATTTCAATGAAGTCACATCAACAACTAGTATAATGATTGCACAGTTGGAACTTTGTTAAGATTCTCATTACTTCTCATTGTTCAGAAGAAAAAAAATGTCAAATGAATGGCAATTGTTTACTTCGAATATTGATTCACATAAACATGAATCAAGCATGAAATTCGGGTCATGCAGCTGAATACAAATTGGAGGCTTGGCTAAATTGTTTAATGGCTGCCCAACAATAAGACCCTAGATCTACTGTGAGCCAGTCAAACATTAGCTAACTTCACTCAAAGCTAACCAATTCCCCACCTTTGTAGACATGAAATTCAGATCACTGGATTCTTTGTCAAAGACAATAAACAAGAAATAATAGGCTGGCGTCAATAATCACTCTTTTATCAACCCATAAATGGTTCATGTTTATGGGAAATGAAGTTTTCATCTCAGAACAATGCAAAATAAAGTGTCACTATGATCAGCTGTAAATGAAACTAGATGTGGCATGAAGGCCACCATCAAATCCCTAGAGATCATGCTCATTCAAACTTCAAATAGGTCAGCACATGTTCCATATCTATAAGTGAACATAAACTAGACAACATGTCTGAGATGGATGTTATAAAGATCAGAACACCAACAATAGGTCAAGTTTCCTGTCAGGCAATAGTATTTGCATCAGCTTTAAACTACAAGTAACTCTTGAAAGGTAAAATTTCGAGTTCATCTAAGTTCTGGCACAAGTGCACTCAGTGGATAAAGCTCCTCAGTAGAAGAACGAATTGCACTAAATGCATATCCGATTTGAGAGAAATACAAAAAATAAAATTTCCAAGGCAAAAACCCCTGGCTTGGCTAATAACTCACCGTATGTCTTCACCTTTGACAGTAGTACTACGCCGGCGGGTTCTAAATCCAGTTGGATCCATTCCAGAGAATCCACCCATACTTGCCCCAAACACGGCCTCAAACAGGTCAAAAGGATTAGTCTGCAGACAAGAAAACCATCTAAGCACCACGACAGCCTTCACTAAGCAATTTCTCATACCATCTCACGTAGCTTGTAAAAAACTGTAAACTTACCCATAGCAAATCCATCTCATAGTTAATGCAGGTATTGCAGCACATATCTTCAAAATTAATACATAAAAACCATGAAACCATTGGGCACTAACAATCACACACTGAAATTTCCATTAACCATTTGATAATGGGGAAAGAAAATAATTATAGAAAAAATAGAGGAAAATAGAGGGAACGATATAATAC
The DNA here is from genome assembly GCA_030490835.1 of Annona cherimola. Taxonomy (NCBI): domain Eukaryota; kingdom Viridiplantae; phylum Streptophyta; class Magnoliopsida; order Magnoliales; family Annonaceae; genus Annona; species Annona cherimola. The sequence continues at coordinate 15,910,134 of CM059977.1, read as the reverse complement.
ATGACTTAATGATCAGAGTAATGAGGACCAAAACAAAATCAGTTAGGATTTTACCAAAAAATGGGGAATAACAATCCAAAACATGGATTATATTTTATAATGAAGAAAAATTATGGATGTTAAGTAGTTAAAATGTTAAATCATATTTTCAAAAAGTGGAAATTTTCATAGCCCTTTTTTTCCCTGATTCCCGAAAAGAGCATAACTACGATGAGATGGAACAAGTTTTAGGGATCAATAATCAAAAGCATAACACCAAAGGTAAAAGTTATAGTGTTTAACTATAGCACTGGGCAGGACAAGCATCATCCATGAAAACTTTAATAAAGAGGACGATATAATCATCATCCAATAGCTGGGGAAAATTTTATAATACCAGTTCACAAATCGCAATACCATCTCGCACGTCACTTTAGTCCATGCTTATGATTTGATACAAACTCCAAGCAAACTAGCAGACAAAAATAAAACGAGATAATGCATATGCAATACCGTGTAAGCTGAACCAGCACCCACTGAGCTCTTAACTCCAGCTTCTCCAAACTGATCATACAAAGACCTCTTTTTTTCATCAGATAGCACCTGCAATTCAGTACTTCAGAATTCAAAATACTATCATTAAATTCCACATAAAAAGTAGTTAGATATGCTTTAAAACATTCAAATTAAGAGTCAAAGTGAGGTTAAGGAAGCTTTATGCTCTCAAGTATTGACGTCAAATCAGAATCAAAACAAAGAGGTTCCTGCTAGGAATTTTCCAAAATGCTGAACAAATGGCTTCAATAAAAGATGATGTATACACGTGGAAAATGTCAAAAACAAAGGACAAGAGTACAAGGACAAATATAAAGGATGTCACAAGGGTACAAAGACACACAAGCAAACTGTAAGCTGATGGAAATAACATGATAGGATTCATCCAGCTGAATGCCAAGAAGTTGGGAGACAGCTCGCTATGATACAAAGGTAGTGAAGGTTAATACTACAATACAATACGATGGAAGCAAGTATATATATATTTTTTATGAAAAGCAAATATATCTATATATATATATATTTAGAATAACAATTATTGCAAAGTACCTCGTATGCAGCACTGATCTCTTTGAATTTTTCAGTGGCTCCTGGTTCCTTGTTTACATCAGGGTGGTACTTTAGAAAAATTGGAAACGGAGTGTCAGCATTCAGAAAACCAAAAGGCATGCATGAATGCGGCAAGGTAGCGGTAAATCAACTCGAAAGTGCCATATTCACCAAGTTCAGACAGCCATAATTAAGCAGTTTCCCACATGTGTGGGTGTGTGGAATCAGCAAGCTGGAAATGGAACGAAGCTGATTCTATGACAGACGCTCCAGAAAGACTTTGAAAAGAATGCATGGATGTTAGGAATGAAATGTATTTGATTCTCAGAACCACGTCATAGTTAAATAGTACCATAAACACAGGGAAACCCAAAACAGAAAAGATGTAATTAAAGAGCGATAGCCCCAAATAACACCATAACAAAGCAGTAATGCTTCGTAGATTGCATGTAATTGTTATGTGCATGTGCGCGACCTGTGAACGCCTCCTTACCAAATCAGTACCCTGGATTTCTCCCCTTTATATATTTGTTGCGCGGCCCGCAGACCGCATTATTGTCACCCCGTCATAGAAGGGAAACGACGTCAAAACAACCCCAGATGATCCAAACCTCACTAACTCAGTTGCAAGACCACGACCCTCAAAATACCAGAATCATTTCAATTTCCCGCCCCAAGACCCGCGTAAACAATGAATTTCTGCTGCATTGACGAAAGAACTAGGGTCCCGGCTTCGAGTCCGGATGGGAGCGATAGTCTCGTTGTAATTTATATTAAAAAAAAGGCAATAACTAGGCTTATTACCTACGCGAACTCGAGAAAATTGAGATTTGAAAGAGGAAGAGAAAGACAAAGCAATGCGGAGGTTGAGCCTACCTGCCGAGCAAGCCTGCGATAAGCGGCCTTTATCTCCTTGCTACTGGCAGACTTGGAAATCCCGAGCGTTGAGTAGTAGTCTGCTGCAGCAGAGACGCAAAAGCTCCGTGCTTTCCTCCTGCGCTTCTTGCTGAAACGAGTTGAGTGTAGAGAGATGGAAGAAGCAATACAGATCCTGTTGCCGCCGGATAGAAGAGACCCAGTGGAGAAGCTGCGAGAGGGAGGGAAAGGCGATGGCAGCAGCTCGAAGCGGATGCTGGAAGGGGCGGCGAACGAGATGTATGAGAGTGAAAGTGCCATGTTTTTGAGGTTTTGCCTTAATGGTGTTTGAGCTTTGGTCCTGTATTGCCTCTCATAGCTATGGAGAGCGCGAGCTCCGAATTGGGGATGATTGGCGAGGGTTTGTCGACGACGAGGCTCCCTAGCCAGGTTACTCCCAAGTTCCAATGGTACATCTGAGACGGACTGCTAAGGAGATTAGATCCGCTTGCCTGCTGAGCCAACCCATGTGGAACTCCGCAGGGCACGCGTCACAGTGCCACGGCGGCTCCAAAGCAAACTGCTCGCGTTCCTGTGATTCTTGTGCGGACGCAACGACAATAATTCATCGCCCGGGTCGGCTTGCATGGGATCCAGTTCCTACAGCAGTCGGTGGTAACCAATTCATATATACGGTAGTTGTTCCAGTTGTTCCATTGCAGTTGAATACAATCAAACTTTATATAATTATTTATCTATATATAAATTTTATAGCAAATGATTTACATGTTGAAAAAATCTTAAAGTTGTTATTTACATCAAATTATTTAATTTCATTGAATTTGTACCATTTTTAGATGGGGCCCATGTACATATCTGATGGAGATAAAAATTGATATAGTAATAGAATATATTATTCTATATACAATGGGTGAAGTAGATTATGATTTGATGATCATGTGGGACTCATTTCAACGATGTTGCACCCGACTATTTCTCTCTGTGTGTATATATATATAGTTGGTTGTGTTTTATTTTGATGTTGTTTTTGGCAAACTAAAAAAAAAAATTGAACAAAACTTTTCGATACTTATAATTGTCTTATTTTTTAATTATTTTTTTTACATCTTCTTATATAATTATCTTATTTTTCAATTGTGTACATGCAACTATCAAAACAACCAATCTATCCATTTTAACCCTATTTTCGTTACTCATCATCATTATTCTTATCATATCACATTATTTTCTACCAATTCAAAAAAATTTATATCAAAAACTTTTCATTAATAGTATTGTCACTTCTCAAACACATCCTGAATATAATTTTAACCATTCAAAGTGGAAATCATATAAATATGATAGCTTTTATTAATAAATTATAATATAATCATTTTAACCATATATATTTTTATATTACAATTAAGGTTTGTAACCAAAATCCGTGGATTCTTCTGTGCAACTTTTATTCTATATAATTTTCTTTATTTTTAATATTTTAATGATTAATGAAACATTCGTTCCATCTATTATATTTAGTATTATTTTTATTATAATATTTAGTATTATTTATATTATCATAAAACATTATTACTTGTAGGGCTCCATTTATAAATAAATATAATCAATGTAATAAAATAGTTTATTATTAAATATCAATTTTTAAGTATATACGTCACCATCTAAAATGTCACCAGTACGTAGATAAATAGTTTTATAAAATATTATCATATTCTAATACATATATTGATGAATCAACATATTTTTTTTAATTTACACATAAATATACTTATTTTGAGCAAATGTGGCCCATGTATATGTTAGATTTGGATAAAACTTAATCTATTAGTTAAACAAATAATGTTAAATACAATGAATATATTAAATTTTTCACCAAACACCAAAATCTTAAAATTTAAATGGCTTGCTTGGAATGTGAGTACATAGAAGCGAGCCTAATATAAATGATATAGCTTTTTTTCTAATATATATACAATCTTAGTTATAATATCAAATATGCTCATTACGTTTGCATTTAATTCTAAAAATATTATTCTCATTAGTTAATATGTAAAATTACTAATACGCTTTGCAAATTTATAATAAGAATGCACCCTTCAAATTTATAAAGAAATTGGAGAAATTGAATATTGTAACTCACTTATGCCCTGATTGCACGCGAGCTTTGAATTTAGATATCAAAAAATTTATTTTTTATTTTATTTCTCCATTTATTATCTCATAATAGCGGTATTTTGGGCATTTATAAAAATTTAATAAACCATGTTTTTATGAAAAGAGCATTTTTAAATTAAATGCAAATATCGTCGGTTCATTTGGGATTTTAAAACCGTTCCAGATATATTTGGGATTAAGATTGTGTGTAGTACTCATATTTGAAAAAAAATCCTGAATTATATAAGATATGTTTGGGAAATGATAAAACTTTTGATGAAATGTTTTCAAAATATAAAAATATGATATGATATGATAGGGGTAATGACAAAGAATAAATAGAATAAAATTAAAATAGATATGTTAATTATATGGATAATTGTGTAGAAATGATTGAAAAGTGTGATAATTGTATATGAAAAAATAAAAAAATAATTAAGAAATAAGGTAGTTGTGAAAAGTAAAAAGTTTTAGATAAAAAAGTTTTAAATTGAGAGGGTGTTTGAGATTAGATAAAAATTTTGATGAAAATTTTTGAAAAGTAAAAGTTGTCAAATTGAGTGATATGATAAAGACTAAAGAGGATAAATTTAAAATAGATTGATTAATTATGTGGGTAGTTGTGTAAAAATGTTTGAAAAGTATGGTAATTGTATAGAAAAATATGAGAAAATAATTAAGAATATAATAATTATGAAGAATGAAAAGTTTTAAATAGACATTTCCTATCCATTGCCAACCACATCCTCAAAAGTTAAAATATCATATTTTTATGCTACAAATGTATCATTTTAAGTATTTTTACTTATCGAAAATCCTATTAATATCTGATTCTTGTTTTTTTTACTTTGGACGGTTAAATTTATATTTAAAATATAATATATATGACTGCATTCCTGAAACAAAACGGACGGAAGAATTGAATTAGTTGATGCCAAGCGCATGCTTGATCCCTCTGAATTGGTTGGGAGATACCACGGTGCGCTCGAGATTGGAAAAGAGGTACGTTCTTTTATTGGACTTCCTAACAACCTCCGTTACTCAAGAGTTTTTTTTTCTTTTTTTTTCTACAGCCTCATCTTATTTATTCTCATTTTATTGAGTCGTGATCCTCGTTACTAAAACACGTTTTAAGTAACTTTTTAAATTTATTAAATTGCAATTCTAAGTGTGTATTAATTATAAATCAAATGTGTATTTGGAAAATGATAAAATTTTTAGATAAAAGATTTTTTGTGTATAAATTTTTGAAATAAAAAAAGAATGTGATAAAATATAAGCAGTAATAATAAATAAAGATAATAGATTTTTTGTTTAAAAGTTTTTGAAATAAGAAAAATAATGTGATAAAATATAAGTAGTAATAATAAATAAAGAGAATAAAGTTGAGATAAATAAGTTATGCTTATAAGTAGCTGTGTAGAAATTATTGAAATGTTCAATAGTCTATACAGAGAAATGTAAAAAAAAATAAATAAATAAGATAATTATGCAAAAATAATTTACACTTGGATTAAAAGGGAAGTAATTTAATCGAGTTGGTTCAATTGAATTGCTTTGGTGGATCTTTTGATTTTTTTTTCCATTTTGATGTCTAATGGAAGGCTAACCCAGTAGCCCAGGTTGGTAAGGTGTCTGTCATTTAGGAAAAGCGCGCTCGAATAAGATGAAAGCTACGTCCATGTCTCTCATATGAGAGTTCTATCTTCTAATTTAGTTTATTAGACTTTATTTGTGTCTCCAAATCTGATAAATGAAAGCATATTAACTCTCATTTGAAAAAAAAAATCAAGAATATTTCAAAGCTTAATCGTAATGGAAATTAAGATAAATGTAAATATATATAAAAAAATGCAATGCATCTAATGAATTAAAAAATATAATATGATCTATCTACTTCATTTGATAATATTTATTTAACTATAGTATCAAAATTTATTTTAATCAAACTTATGTACATGTTTAACCTTTTTAGAAGTATATAAAATCGATGATGCTTTTATAAAACTCTGCTTCTATGAAACACTCTTCATTTTTAAAAAATGATGTAATATAATAGGGGTAATGATGAGATGTAAATAGAATAAAATTAAAATAGATGAGTTAGTTATATGTGTAGTTGTGTTAAAATAATTGGAAAACAAGGTTGTTTGTATATAAAAATGTGAACAAAATAATTAAAAATAGGATAATTATGGAGAGTAAAAAAATTTAAATTGAAAGGTTTTGGTTAGCATTTTTGGTGTCTAACCAAACAACCCTAAGTATTTTAGTATAAAACCAAAGAAACATAATTTACTGTCAACAAATTTTTAAAAAAGAAAAATAAATCATAAATTATAAAATCAGCCAAATCAAATGCGGTGATCCACTGGGACCAGCCTCTTTGACATGCCATTGGTTATTTTTAAATATTAAAAACTATTATATTAAATCCAAACAACTAATCTTATTTATCCGCGAGGACTCAAAAAAACATATTTATCGCAAAATGACATATATATATATTTGAAATTTGATGATCACATGCTCAAATTAAAAACTGTAGAATATAGAAGTTCGCAAAATAAAATCAACAAATATATAATTATAAATATTAGTTTGGGATTTTTGCAAATATGTCTACGAGGTTCTACCAATATTGCATCTATGTCTTTAAGTTTGCTGAATTTGCAAATATACTCATAACGTTTATATAAAATTGCAACAGTGTCCATTCCGTTAAGATGCCGTTAAGTTTTTATGTAAAATAACAACAATTCCCTTTAAGTCAAGTGATAAACTAGCAATTTTTTTGAATATTATATATATATTTACTACGTCATTATTTTATATATTTTGTGTGTGCTATTATTTTATATTTTTTGCAAAAATGCTTACAATATTTTTAAAAATTGAAAGTGTATAATTTAACTTAAGAGCATTATCATCATTTTATATAAAAATCTAATAGCATTTCAAAAGAAGGGAAAGTTGTAATTTTGTACGAACTTTGTGGGCATATTTGCAAATTCAGAAAATTTAAGGACACAAATGCAATATAGTGTAATCTTGGAGACATATTTGCAAAAATTATTATTAGTTTAGATCTCATAATATATATTTAAAAATAAAAAACTAACCATGCAGCAATGGGATCATTACCCACAAAAGGAAGTGGACTTAGTCTGGGCCGGGCTCAACCCAGGGCTCAACCCTGCGAATGCGTAGCGGTCCGCGGATCCGGTGAAGAGGTGGGTCCCAGCAGATCCTATCCCAACGCCACGCAGACATCGCAGAGTCGTCAGCAGACGGCGATAAAAAGCCAGCACGGCAAGTCATCATCCAAAAGCCAGAAACGAGGAATCGGCTAGGTAGCTTCGCCGCGAGAAAAAGAAAGGAAGGATACGAAGGGGAGGGGAAGGTAGAGAAAAGAAGAGAGGGAGAGAAAACGATTTCGTGCTGGTGTATGGCAGAAGGCGCGTGAGAAGGATAGGGAAAGGCAGAGGAGGAGGAGGAGGAGGAGGAGGAGGAGGGCGTGTAGAGGTATTCTCCGCCACCGCCGCCGCCGCCACCACCACCATCGCCACCACCATCGTCGAAGAGGGAAGGAAACCATGTCTGCCATAGTGTGCGGCAAGAGATCCCTCTTCGAAGATATTCACAGCCCACCCCAATCCGTTCCCTCGAAGAGGCTTCGCTGCTCGCCCTCGGCTTCTCCCCTTCGTCTATCGCCACCTCGTCTCCTCGATACCTCTCCTGCTGCTTCCGCTGTAGATAGCCTCAGGTCCCTATTCCCGGACATGGACAGACAGGTTTGATTTCCCTGTTTATAGCCCTATCTTTCAATGTTTTTTCCTCCTTTTAAATCAGCTGTTCCGGAGAATGCACAGAGGGTATTCAAATACTACGACTAAATAAAAAATACTTACGTGGAAGTATATAATACAGGAGAAAATGATGGAATGACGAAAATAACTATCGCCGGGAGCTTTTTATTGCATCATTGTTCTGGCGTTAGCTACCTGTTTCTTATCTCGATAACAGCGACGAAAGTCTTGATATTATCAAAAATATTGGTGGTAAGGCATGGGCCACTGGTCAGGATGTTGTGGGCGTAATTGTACCATGTCAGTGTGCCAGTTGCAAGGATTCGTTTAGTTTTTGCCATCTGGATTCATATACAGATTGGCAGTGGATTCGTCTGCTTCGTTTTTCTTCATGTGCTTAAGAAGCTGCATCGCTGCCTACAATTGGCACCTGGAATCTTTGTCTTGTCTTGAAGTATGTAGTTCTTTTGGAAGGGATATGGAAAATAGTTAGGCTAACTACTGAACTGGGCTTCTGATTGCATCCAATAAAACCTGATATGTCATCAATAAATTTAATTTACATATTCCTTATCGAATGCTTTGGCTAATTCATCAATGTTGCTGCCCGTTTCAGCTCCTTGAGAGAGCACTTGAAGCTTGTGGCAATGATTTGGATTCTGCCATTAGGAGTTTGAACGAACTTCGCTTGGGTTCGGGAGAGAAGACCTTAGATCCTGCTGAAAGCAAGCCTGTTCAAGGAATTGATGTTCAACTGTCATCGCAAGGTACACACAACCATGATTGTCATCATAATTAACATGTTAAGATATAAATAGTTTATGCCATAAGAAGTTTATGTTCCCCAGAACAGTTCGAACTGTCAGCTTCTTGTTAGGGCTTTTAATATAACTTTGTGATACAGGACCAACTAAAAATTGTGAAAATCTGCAAGCCAATTGAAGCAGGAAGGTAAAATTAATCTGGAAAAAATTTGAAAATTAATTGTAGGAAGAGATACCAGGGTTTACTCAGAATCACGATGAGGACTACGGCATATAAGAAAAAGTACAAAACATCTTTGAAATCACTTATAGGAATCAAATGATCAATAACATTGTGCAAGTGAAGTTTTGTCCAATATACATATATATTTTAATTGAATGCATGTGCTCATCTAAGGAAATTAGGCGCAACAAAAAATTGGGAATAGGATTCTGTTTTGTCTGGTTTGAGAACCTTACTTTTTGTAGTTTCATCTAACCCCTAGTTTTGATCATATAAGGCAAGAATTCATTTGTCCTTTGACAAAAGTGAGATGTTGATAATCATTTGATTTTTTTTTTTATTTGTGACTTTTGGCCATTTCTTCATTTTCTGTTCAAAATTTAATTCAAGCTGAGGATTAGTGTTAGAAATAAGATGGAGGAGGATTTTTTGGGCTTATCCAGATTTACTAAATGATGAATTAGATTGACTTGAAAATTCATAGGGAAGGGGACGTTTTAGATAATGTACAAAAGGTTTAGACTTCAGAAAGATGTGGAAAATTGACTTAAAAAGATGCAGTTTCAAAGAGGTTAGGTAATGGAGATTGTATGTTAGGAAGTTCAAGTTATTATTATCATCAAGATTGATCTCTGATGATTATTGTGATTTCTCATAATTTATTCTTTTTAGAGTTTGGAGGTTCAAGTTTTGTTCCATATTGATCTATGATGATTATTGTTTTACTTCTCTATTCCACTCAACCATGTAAGTTTGTTTTTCCCTTGTTTCACACAACTATACCAGCTAATTATGTTTTTGTTTATTTGATTGTCTGCTAATTATCTCACCATTAGTCCATCATGTGTTAAAAACTTCATCTGTGTGAGTATTAAATTGATTTTTTGCATGTAAACCTGAATCTTGTAGAAAACTGTGGTTTTTTGGATTATTCCTATTTATGCTCCCTCCAAAACTCAAAGTCAATCTTTCAAAATCAACAAAATAGGGATACCATATTTTAATCCTGAGAAAACAAAATAAAATTGTCGTCATCATCCTTTAGGAAGTACAAATTATCTAAATGGAGTCAATATTTGTATAACATACAGTGGGAATGTTGAAAGAAGGCCAAATTCGAGGTTACAAAATTACAAAGGATATAGTTCATTATAATGGATTCAAAATTTGTATTGCTTTTTATAGACTATGATTGGATTTTATGGCCCACCTTGACATGATTAGGGTCATATAATGGTATTTAAAAATCATGCTCCACCGGATCTTGATGACAATTGAGTTAGAGCTAACTAATCAAGCATTAGTTTTTGAAACCCTAATCCTTGTTGATGACAGGGGTGTTGTTGCAAACAAAATTCATAAATGGTGTTTTTTTTTAGCAAAATAAATAGTTAAGGGTTAAAAATTGTTAAGTTGCAAAAAGATGGGGGCCAAATGCCAATAGCTTTTAATTATAAAGAGGAATGATCTTTTTAGCTTGAGTTAAGGCAATGCCTCGCTTAGCTCACTTCAAAAAACTTATCTACAACATTTTTTTGTTTTGTTTTTTTCTTCATATACTTGTTTATCTAAGTGTATTTAACATATAAATCAAGTTTTACCATTTTTGAATCTGTGTTTTTTTTTTTTTTTTTGAGATTTTTATATACACACAGATTTTTATATACACGTATCCAAAAATGATAAAACTTAGTTTATATATAAAATACATTTAGATAAATAAGTGCATGAAGAAAAAAGTTTTAAAAAAAGTGTTGTAAATGAGTTTTTCGAGGTGGGCTAAGCGAAACATTTGCTTAACCGGGGCTAACATGATCGTATAAATATATTGGCCTATTCAGCCTTATTGAGGTTTTGAATTTTATTATTTTGCATGTGCATTATAATGTTGAAAGCCTTCAAAAAATGAACTTTTTTGTGGGCTTTCTCGACAGTAAAGCTGCAAGGAACAGTAAAAATGAAAGTGGCATCTTTTGTTAAATGATGTTCTGGTCGTATTTTAAATCTGGGGTCCATAGATGTGTCATGTAGAATCCCATTGGTTTTAACAACCCGTTGTTCTGGGAAATGGGCATTTAAAAAAATAAAAATCTGGGGTCCATAGATGTGCCATATGGAATCCCATTGGTTTTCACATCCTTTGTTCTAGGAAATGGGCATTTTAAGGTGGATGATTAGTTATTAGTCTTCTTATTAATCCTAGAATGAATCTTGATTGAATTGTTTGGAATTTTGAAGGTGGTGATACCACAACTGAGAATGTACCCACTAGCAACCTTCCAGCTGATGGTTCTGAATGGGTTGAACTGCTTGTGAGGGAGATGATGAATGCCTCAGACATGGATGATGCTAGAGCTCGTGCTTCAAGGGTATTGGAGGTTTTAGAGAAATCTATTCTTGATAGAGCTGGTGCAGAAGCAGCAGAAAGATTGAAGGTAATATACGTTTGTATCTTTTGGGAATTCAATTTATAAAGTCGCAGAAAATATGGACCTTATCCACTTCATAGCAATGAATCTCTGACTAAAGAGTTTCGCTGGTAATGCTTGTCCAAATAGCTGCAAGCAAGATTTACCCTCGTGAATGTTGATGTATTAAAGAAGATAATAATGCACCTTATCCTTTTGAGGGAATACATGATGAAAGCTATGTTGTGTCGAATTTACCTGCACTTTTTAATTTTGTGTTGCTCCAAGTTTTTTTTTGGATGAACTTTGACAATATAACTGTGTCATATGCATGCAATCTCGTCCTTTCTGTATATGGATTGTGGATGACAAATCAGCTTAACCGTAAAGCACAGAACCATAAGTAACTTTGGATCCTGACCTTGTGATTTAGAAGAGGGATATAAGGAACTCAGTACAAACTTTATTGTTCTTTTGTGAATAGGTTAAGTGTGTATTTGTATGCGTGCTCATTTTGGCACAATCTCAGAAGCTTGGCTGTTGTTAAATCAGGACAGTGTGATTCTGAAGCAGCAAGTGGAAGCACTCGTTCGAGATAACACTATTCTCAAGCGGGCTGTGGCCATTCAATATGAGAGGCAGAAAGAATTTGATGAGAGCAACCTGGAGTTGCAGCATTTGAAGCAACGTCTGGTAGAGACTGAGGAGCAACTGAATGCATTGAAGGTAAAATTCAATTCATACAAGTAGTTGTAGTGTCATCAATATCTGGATTATGCATGCTATAGCACACCATGATAGCTAAAGATGGTTGCCTTAGGAAATAAGAGCTTAGGAAATACTTCAATAGTAGTTGATGGACTCTGATCCTGTGCGCCCGGGAGCATTGAGCTTTCAATGCTCCCGGGCGCATAAACCCTTTTTTTTATTTTTTTTGAATTTTTTTTTTATAAAACTATAAATCTAAGTGTATTTAGCATCTGTATTAATTTTTACCATTTTTAGAGTATTTTAGATATTTATTTTTTATTTTTGAAAATCAGTGACATTAAAAATTTATACACATATTAAATACATCTAGATTAACAATCTTGTAAAAAAAAAATTCAAAAAATAAAAATAAAAAAGGGTGTATGCGCCCGGGAGCATTGAGCTCCCGGGCGCACAGGATCAGAGTCCGTAGTTGATACCGACAGAGATTTCTGTACGCCACCCCATTTGGTTGATAATGGAAGTAAAATCTTATTCATTCATTTTATTTAGGGCGTGTTTGTTTTAAATAAAAACTTTTCAATATAAAAGTTTTCACACCTCCATAATTATCATATTTTTTAATTATTTTTTCACATTTTCTTTTATAACTACCTCACCTTTCAATCATCTCTATACTACTATCCATACAATTAATTTATCTATTTTAACTTTACTCTCTTTACTGATTATCGTTACCCCGCCCCTATCATATCATTTCTTCAAATTTAAAAACTTTTACACTAAAAATTTTTCAGTCAAAAGTTTTGTCATTTTCCAAACATACCATAAATGTCATTTGTTTTAACATAGAACCAAAAATCATCACAATCAAATGTTTGGGTGGGCTGTATCTGCTAAAAATTTATGTGTAAATAATGAAATTTTCTTATATTTCTTTATAGATGTATCAGAATGTAATTAATGAAATCTTTCTTTTATCTATATAGGACAGTTCAGGTATTGAATATACAGCTTTGAAAAAATATATATTATATATATATATTACAGTTTTATTATGTTGATTTTATATTTTTTTCAGAATTGGTCCATGTACATCTTTGATTTGGATGAAACATGGTTTCCAAGTTAATGAAATGATTCTAAATGCACTGGGTAAGATTTTGATATTTTGATTCGTTATCAATGTGGGCCCAAAAAAAATGGGGATGACACGTTGAAATTGTTAGTAGTATTGGGTATCATTGAAGTTCTAGAATCTCTTACAAAGATGTTATTGTCTGAAATAAGATTTTTCTCCATTTGAGTGTGGGCAGCCAAGTGGCTGTTCTCTGTGGCCAATGCCTTCTGTGATGATGTCTTGGTTTATTGGTTGTTTCTGTCATGGTCCTGTCCTTTCCTGCATGGCTATTTTTTCTGATTGTCCATTCTTTGCAGGCAGTTTCCATAAAATGAAAAATGTAATGAGATAAATCATATAATTGTTGGGTGCTTTTGTTGATCTCCAGGGGATTAATTATTCGCTGTCAATGCACCTGAAACAAGCTATGCAAAGCAGTCCCATGCCAGATCGTTTCCATCCTGACGTCTACTAACAGTGTGTGCAAGTGCATTTTTGCACCCCTCCCACCATTCAGGTGAAATTTGGTCTGTGATTGGTGTTTTTACTATTTGTGTTTGTCGAATGTTTGGTCCCAATTCTCTCTTGATACAGAGAGAGACCTCTTTAATAAATTATTTGTAGCTCAAATCAAAGTTTAATTTCTTATATGTAGACGAGTTTGTATAGATATGTATGGCTTTCCTGTAGTATGCCTGTTGTTAAGATATCTCAGGGTGGATGGTTGCTTGGATGTCTCTAAGCAAATGCTTCAAATTAGGAAGCTGCCATGTTGATTTCCCTTAGGATTTATCTGTGCTCTTGATTTTTTTTTGGTGGTCTCATTTCAAGGCTGTTGGTTTTTAGTGTAAGTTAATTTCGGATCCTGCTGCTCTTATTTCTTTCGCCTTGACCATTTGCCTCATTTTGAAGGTGGTTGATTTTTAGTAAACTCAATTTCGGATTCCGTCCCACTTGTTTTTCACCGTCATCATTGTCGCCAGATCATATCCTGAGCTGTTTGCCAGCGTAGTTCGGTCATCAATATTAATTATAACTAATAAGAGTGAACCGTTTGTCTCTCCTAGGTTACACTTTACAAGGGTGAGTTTCTTTATTTATTTATTTATTTTTTGAGAGTAAGGTAGTATTCCATTAACAGCGAACGGTCCTTAAAAAAACAAAGCTGAAATGCACGAAGGACATTCCCTCCACTCACAGCCAGAAGAAAACTGTACAGGGCCTTGTTTGCCAATTCGTGGGCCACCTGATTTCCGGCTCTAAGAACATGGCAGAAATCCAAGCCATCCAAACCTGCTGAAATGTGCATGATTTCATCTAGAATGAATTTAAGGTTTGACAAGGGACAAACACTTCCAGCTAGCCAATTGATCAGTAGTGGCGAATCGCTTTCCACTTCAACGTTCGTGTACCTCATTTCCATCAGCCACTTCAGACCAAGGAGGACAGCCATGGCTTCCACCCATCAAGGTTGGGCTGAACCTGGTTTCACCCAGGTCCTTGCAGCAACGAAATCCCCATCTGAATTTCTCACAGCTGCCACAAAACCCAGACCAAGGGTGAGTTTATTGACTTGTAAAAGGAGCAGAATAGAAACTCAAATAGTATTCTTCTTGCTTGGGTTTATATTTCGTGATATTTTGATGATTTTATGATCATATATTTTGATTATTCAATAATCAGACATTTTGATTATTTAGTAATCGTTCTTTTTATTGTAATATATTACTTCTGTCGCTATTTTTTATTCTCATTAAAAAATAAAAAAAGACCTTTGTTTTTACCTACTTCCCCCCACATTGTTACACAGACGAATAATATTCTCCTCTTTGTTATTCGTCTTTTCATCCTCTTTCCACTCCTTTCCCACCAACTCAAACGCATCGGCCTTTTCTACAATTATTTAAAGAATGATTATAGAACGTCTTACAAATTTAAAGAAGATAATCAAAAGGTAATTTGTATATACATATATCTACATAGTTTGACTGAAATTATAGATATAGGGTGTGTTTGGTTGGAGGTAAAATTTTTGATGAAAAGTTTCAGAGGTAGAAGTTGTCAAATTGATAGAAAATGATGTGATATAATAGAGGTAATGATGAGGAGTAAAGAGAATAAAGTTAAAATAGATAGGTTAGTTGTATGGGTAGTTGTGTAGAAATGATTGAAAAGTAGGGTAGTTTGTATAGAAAAATGTGAAAAAATAATTAAAAAATAGAGTAGTTGTGAAAAGTGAAAAGTTTTGTGTTGAAAAGTTTTAATTGACAAGTTTTGGCCCCAAACAAACACACCCTTCACATACTTTCACAAATTGTATATCACGCCTATATAATTTTACTAAAATTACATATAATCCTCATATTAATGGTTGCCGTTAGATCGAAGGCAACAGGGCGTTAATGAATTATTTGATTTTCAAAGATACCCTCATGGTTGAGAGCAATGAATTATTTTGATTTCCAAAGATACCCCCACGGTTGAGAGCTCGAATCGATCCGATGCTTAGATTCTCCGTGCCCATGAAGCCATTGCTGATAATGACGGCTCAGATGTCATCATTCAAATGAAGCTCCTAAAATTCTGATTGAAAGATGCTAAAATTTGGATGTAATCCCTGCATATCGCATAACTGATGATAAAATAATTCTAAAAAGCTTTTGCGAGCCTCAGCATTCGTGTCTTGCCTTCTCTGCCCTCTATATCATATACGTCGTAACCTTAGATCGGTGCGTCTGCGTAGCTGCAAACGTTCCCTCCGGCGGGTGAGAAGCATGATGGAAAGAAATCTGGGGGTTGGGTCTTTCCATGAATATTTCCAAAATTGTGAAATATAAAAAGCTGCTAGATTTGTATAGATGCAAACCCACCACATATTTCGCCCAAATCTAATGGATTCCGACCCTATGATGAACGCTTGAGACTGAATCTGGAGGCTGCATAGGTGGTCATATCCCGCTGTCGATTTTGTGGAAGAAAATATTGCTGATCTGATGGAGGAAAGATGTTGCGGTGATCAGAATAGTTGGAAAAGATCCGGATTTGGTTCTATTCGCCGGAGATGTAGACGATAGGAACTGCCTAATCTATCGCTTGATTTAAAGAAGACGGGCACTATCTTCATCACTAGAGATGATGAAAATCGGAGCCATAGACATGTATCTGGTGCAATTTTTTCAATGGAAATTAGATTAATGGCTTGGATCATGGCTTTAATAGATTTTATCACCAAATCTGGAATGCTAGCCATCAAAGATGACGATTAGAGTCCACCGCCTATGAGGAAGAACGATCGTTGTTGAGATGGTGGGTAGATAGTAGAAGCATGCAGTAATTTTCTGGTTATTGCTATTTTAGTAGATAAGAAGATGAAGGCTGCGGGTGAAATGGGTTTGACGGTAATGACAGTTATCCATGGCTGCTGGTCGTTTCATAGATTACATCCAAGCAGGGAATGTGCGTGGAGGGGATTTTTTTCTTTAAAAAATCATGTTGCTTTCATTTCATGCCTTTTGCAGTGCTTATTTTGAAATTTTGCAAAATAAATTCGACCAGTTGATGAGGGAGTGCGTGATGCCATCGAACGTGTTTTTGAAAATTAAATAATTCATGAACTTCTCATTGTCTTCTATCTGACGGCAATTGCTAATACGGGCCATATGTAATTTTGATGAAACCATACAGGAGAAATATACAATTCGTGAAAATATATTGATATATCTACAATATCAGTCAAATTAGGTGGAGAGATATGCAAATTACCCATAATCAAATGCGCAATACTGGTTTGTCTTTTCATCTCTATATCGTGAGCTTTTCTCGGATGAGGCCATAAAAACAAGCAGGCAATGGAGGCTCTTTCTCCGTTACCGGCAAAGTGCGAACCAGGGTGGCCGTTTTGAGTACCGACAGGGAGGAAGACAAGAAGCCTCCGAGAGTCTTACTGTAATGATGCACTGCTGATTTTTGGGCTCCATCCATTCTATTATGGACTTACATAAGTGAATTATGTATAATTTTGTAGCAGCTGGGAATATATGTATGTACAGGCGTTGCATGTAACAGTTTCTCTATAGCTGAACTAAATATAACCAGGCTCATATACACATATATAATCCCGTGTATTTACATATACAGTAAGTTATAATATATTCGGCTCAAGATGGGCTCTATATATTTAAATATATTAATATTTTATACAATCATTTATCTATCTACGATTATATTTTACATGTTGAAAAAAATAACTTTAAAATTAATATTTATATCAAATTATTTTGTTATATTAATTTTGTATTATTTTCAAATGAAGCTCATACACATCTAATTTAGATAAACATTGGTATATTAATAAAAAAATAATTCTAAATATAATAAGTGGAGTAGATATACATCTTATGATCATGCGGAGCCCATTTTGAGTCAAATGCATCATAAATTATGGTGCATGTAAATGCACATGATAAGTTCTCATGCACAAACATATGGTTGGTAGGAAGTGTCTTAAAAACTGTCTCATTAAAATATCCACCAGTCTGCCACTCAAGCAACAGTCCCAAGTGGTAAGCAGCGTCGGTTAGCACCGTGAGGACATGAGTTCGAAACTCGTCTCTCGTGGTTGGAGCATTTGGCCGGACACATTAGAACACTATAATACATTATATGATTATTTATCCACGTAAAAATATACTTTGAATGGTCTAGATGTAAAAAATACAACTTTAAAGTTGATATTTACGTAAATTATTTTTTTACGTTAATTTTGTACTATTTTAAATTGGAACTTATAGACATTCGATCTGAATGAAAATTAGTATGTTATTAAAGTAAATAATTATAAATACTGTGAGCGAAATACACATAGATTTCATGACCAAGTGGGCCCCACTCAATCTGAATGCACTTGATTATTTCCGTAGGAAGAGAGACAGCTGCCTAGCGCCCAGTGAATGTCATGGTCGGCCTCCCGTGTAAACCACATAATGTAGCAATAACAAACGCGCTTGATTGATTATCTCCCATAATGAGGTAGTAACTAATGGAGGGAGGAAAAAAATTCTTAAATGGCAGCCTGGTAGGTACCTGCAAAAATAATATCAGAAGACTGGCAAGAACGGACAATATAGAACCTACATGCCGTAGTTATGCTATCTCCATTCACCAATACATGGATTTCTAGACCGATGGCAATTGGCAAACGCCAGTTACGCCCCTAAGGCCACTAAAACATTATGGTTGCATGGAGGGGATTCCCGTTTCGTTTAAACAAATGCCAGTCGCTGGCTGAAAATTGTTCCATTTAACAACTACAATACCGATTAAATGGGATGAAAGTGTATCGAAAATGAGTAAATGTGTATTAAAAAAATAGAAGATTACATTTCAGGATTATCCCATTCCAGTTGTAAACATGTGATGAAATACCCTATCTTTCTCATAATTTCTTAAATTTCATTTTTTTCCCTTTGTCACTCCTACCCAACGTTATTCCATCCTGCTAACGTCTTTTCCTTGCGAGAAGATATCAAAGGTCATATCATTATTTAGCTTTTCCTCCGTTCCAAAAGCAACTTCGGGTCCAGAAACGCTGCTTCTGGTACGTAAGTCAGTAAATGGTCAAGAAAAGTCCAACTAACCGTGCAGAAAAAGGAAATATTCTTTGATTTTCATATTAGGTTATCTCGCATGGATGGTAGAAGGTTGCAATTGAAGTGTGAGAAAAAGCTTCTGTCTCTTAGGCTAACTTTTCCAGCTGAAAATTCAAGAGCCGGGATGAATTGCCAGCAGGGGCTTGCGCTGCTGGTCACGGAGGTGCCAGTTTGCCAAACCCACCCGTGTTCAACTCTCCTCATTGTGGGAGTTTGGAAAATTTGCCTCTCTGTATTATGGAAGTTGTAATTTCTCCTTAATAATGGAAGTTCGTAGAAAAATTTCCTTCGTATTGTGAGGATTATACATGTATTTAATTCTAATATCAGATGACTTGTTGTATAAAAATACAAAAAAAAAAACCGGATGAATTGTAATAATCTTTAATTTGTGTGTCTCAACTTTATGAACTCAGCCCATAAATTCGGACTCAGGAAACATCACCATTTGGGGCCAGCTTCAATAACGAAGTCATCTTATTTGACATATTTTTTTTATCATGATATTAAAAATGATTTGCACTAGAATTTTGGGTGGGCTATATATACTCAAAACATATATAATCATTTGCAAAATATGAAAAACATTCCGATCCATTTATTTATGTATAAAAATGTTGTAATATTTTACAAATAATTTGTGCGCGTGAACTATTTTTGAAATAGTTTATATGTGGAATTAGCAGCCTTAAAATTGCTACATAAATCAAAACAAGTTTGTTACGTTCATTTTCCGCTTTTATTAGATTGGCCGTGCACATCTTTGAATGAGACGAAACTTGAATTCCTAATTAAAAAATAATTTTAAATTTAATTAATGGAATGGTTTTCATATAATCATTAAGGTGGCCCCTGCAGGACAATTAGTGGTGACCATAATAATAGCTTAACAATAATTATTATTAGATTATGTCAAAAGAAAAACAACAAATGATTACAAATGATTATTTATCAATGCCTCTTGCACATTGAATAATCTCTTTTGGTTTCTTTTTTTCTTTTCAATTGAACCTACGCATCAACATCAGCTATAATAATAATAATTCCCTTGCGAGCGGCAAGATGTACAAATTCAGGCTGGATTGGTGGGGAGAGTTGAGTGGTGAGCCAAATGGAGCAACCAATCAATGTAACTTGCGAAAAGGCTTCAGTATAATTAATCTTGGTCCCTACTGTCTTCAGTTCTTCATTACTTTCTAGTGCCTACCCATAAGCCAATTTTTTGCAGAGTATTTAACCGGCCAGCCATTGCATTACTGTGATGACTGACTGCAATTCTGCAAGAAATCCAAGAAGCTTTACGCTAAGCTAGATTTTAAAATACTCATCAAGGAAGAATTTTTTTTTTTTTTCTTTTGAAAAAATTATTACTATCATCCCTTCCAGAAAAGCTTTGCCTGGTATGCACCAACAACTCGATCGACAAGGTACAGGACCACTTGGCACAAATGGTTGGGCAAACACTTGGATTTGATGCTGAACTACATCTGACATCTGCCATATCTTGTAGATATGGCAAGCAGATTTCGGTGCAGCTATGGTAACGGTTGTCTATCCCAGAAAGGCAAAGATGAGGGGGGAAAAAAGCCAGGCTCACTTTCGGCGCACTCAAAAATGAGAGAGATGCACATGTGACAAGCCACAGAGGCCATAGATTTGCCCTCTAGGAACCAGTTCTAGAAATCCACTTGTGCCCACCAATAGAAAGCTTTCATAGCAAGAAAAGGGGGGAAAGACATACCTAGATACAATGCTCTATACACGAGGCCCCACAAGCATATACACTGGTTTTCCATTCACCCCAATTTGTCCCTACGTTGAATATTGTGGCAGAAAACTGTTAGTAAATAGAAATTGCATCAATGAATGCTTGCCACTTTCCTATTCGAAATTGTCAATGCGGAACTAAAGTTTTAGAAGCATATTGGAGATGAGTACTTTCAGTTGGGCACTCACACCCACACAACACAAGGATGTTGCGGTGTGAAACAAAATTTCAAAAGGCAAGTGGGAATGTTCCCTCAACACAAGGGAGCACTCAGGAAAAGGTGCTTAGATCTTCTTACAACTATTACTAGTTGTTATGAAATAAGGCATTAATTTGAGGACGGGTTTTGGTTTGACAACTTAAAAAGTTTCAAAGCTAATTACATTGGAATAGTGAAATAAGTAGCTGGAAACAATCTACAAAGAGCTATTCACACCCTCGTGTCTCTTTTCTCTGCTTTTTCTTGGAGCTGTTAGGACTAGAAAACTAGGAGAAATTGCATGATTTAGATTACTAGAACATACCTGAATTTCAGGTAACCCAATGACACATGCGCATTCAACCACTTCAGCCCCCGCGCGTTCTAGGGACACAGGCCACAAGAGATCCATTGGTTAGATAACAATGGAAATAATTTGGGACTTGAAGGGAAAGAGAGAACTGTAGTCAACCAACTCAAGACTAGTGTGAACTGTATGCAGGTACTGTAGAATTATGCCCTTGACCAAATCAGCCCACTCTAAGAACCAAATAACAACTAATGAATTCTGTCATCATGGTAATGACCCACTGTTATGAGATTGTGCAGCCTTTTAAGAGTATCATCCCATGATTCTTTTAGGTCATTAGAAAAATTCAATATCAAAGAAAATTTTAAACTACAGGATCCAGAGATTTCAGAAATAAGTTATATGCAGCAACCACTGCTCTTATACAGCTAGAGCATCCAAAGGCTTACCAAGAAGACTTATTGCAGCAGAAAGTGTCCCACCAGTAGCAACTATATCATCAATTACCAATGCACGCTCCCCAGCCTGCACAGCTCCAACATGCATCTCCAGGCAGTCGGTCCCATATTCAAGAACATATTTCTCAGAAATAACTTCGCCTGTCAATCCAAATGTGTGAGTCATTGACACTCGAGAAAGAAGTTTGCGGATTCGATTAGCTAATTCAACACATCATTGAATTCTTTTTATTTTTGTAGTTTTTTGGTTGAATTTCAATTGAAAGCTCCATAGCCTTACAGTTCTTGATATTTCCTTCAGGGTACTACGCAATACATAAGAATCATGTCTTCATGACAAGAGTACATCAACAGCCCAATGAAACTACCATCAACATTTGACACACTGATCTCATTAAAAACAGAAAAATCCAAAACATCTACCTAAAACACAATGTCGCATCAATATCTCTCTTGCTGAAGAAAACGAAAAAAAGAAGCAACGCCCGACTAACGGCTAGCAGACCAATTCAAAAGACTTGAAAAATTCTCTTCACCTGGCAATTTTTTAGGTTTACGTAGCGGGACAAACTTAGCACCAATAGCTAAGGCAATTGAAGGGCCAAACAAGAATCCTCTGGCTTCCACACCTGCAACAGAAAGCCATTACTTATACATTTGTGTTAAAATGCATTTTCTGGGGACTGAGTAGGTTCTTCCACGAATTTTCTTTCCTTCACTTGTGGCAGACTACAGTGAAATTGAACTAGTTAAGAACAATTACAGAATTAATATAAAATAAAAACATAATGATTATTATGGTCTCCTCCAAAACTTAGGAGGAGGAAATAAAAAGATGAAAAACAGCAGAATCTCGTGTGGTTTTCTAGAACGTGGGCATGCATAGACGAAAGGTCCGGAACAATGCCTGGCTGAAGGAGTTGATAAGAGAATAATTTAAGCATATACGATAAGGAAATTAAAGTTCCGGGGGGCAATATCACAGTGCTTGTAATTGGTATTTTTATAATTCCAAACGATTACTCACTATCTATAAGAATATGGTGGAGATTAAAGATTTCATGCACGAATTATAGCTACGCATGCCATGAAAATGTGCATGAGCACATGCTAATGGAAACAGAGACCGAAGAGCAGAGGAATTGGAGTAAGATTTTTTTTTTAAAAAAAAGAAAAAAAGAAAAAAAGAAGTGGGTATTACCGGCAACGACAGAAATGGTCATGTCCTTGTAACGATCGACGAAGATATCGATGGTGTCCCTGAAAGCTTTTGGGTGCAGCAGGAGGGTGGTTATGTCTTGGAACATGATTCCTTCCCACCAACAAAACACCCAACTCTCAAAACATGCAAACGATTTAGAGAGAGAGAGGGGGGAAGGGAGAGAGGGAGAGAGAACCTGGCTTGGGGAAATGTGGGACGACGCGGATGGCGGCAGAAATGGCTTGAAGCCGGGGATCTTCCTTCTCAGCCACAGGCATTACTTGCTGTTGGGGTGGCTTGTCTGTTTTCGACTGCGTTTTTTGTAGTGCCACGCGCATGCGCAAACGTCTCTCTCTCTCTCTCTCTGCGTGTCTGATGGGTAGTCTGTAGTGGTCTGTTCTTTCTCTTTCTCCAGTTTCTCTCTCCCCTCCAAATCCGCAAACAATTATTATGGGGAGATTTTAGAGTACAGAAATGGAGATTTGAGAGGGGCCCATGTGGATGTCGTTTTGATATGATCTTCCTAGGATAGGATTTGATGGTTGGCACGCCACGCCTGCGCTTCCCAAAATAGCTGGAATTGTCAACGTGATAGGTAGATCACCAGAATCTGTGGGCAGCCGCAATTTAATCCTCCTCCTCCTCAGAACTCATCTTACAAGTGCTAACCAAATTTTTGGCTGGATTTTTTTTACATTCACGTCCATTGTGCTGTAGTAGAGTCACGGCCGGATTATGCATCTGATCAACGTTGCAAGCATGGCTGAAGCTGGGAATGGTATCTGTATTCGTTTTGCTTTTTCCTTTCCTTCTTTTTTTTTTTTTATTTTAAAAAAGAACCCATTTGGGAATTGGAAAATAATGCGACATAAAAGAGTATAACAATTAGAAATAAAGCCAACATTGCATGTATAAATGATAATAAAAATGGAATTATTAGATAAAGGAGGTTGTTCCGGTGCAGCATCACTGCACCGGAACAGCGGTGCAGTGGCCCCAAAATGGGGCCCACGTGATCATGATATACTCCACCCATTGTATTTAGAATAATGTATTCTACTACCATACCAATTTTCATCCCAATCCGATACTTTAAAGTTGTTATTAACATCAAACTATTTTATTACGTTGGATTTGTACCATTTTCAGATGGGGCCCATATACATATCTGATTGGGATAAAAATTGGTATGGTAGTAGAATATATTATTTTAAATACAATGGGTGGAGTAGATCATGATTTCATGATCATGTGGGCCCCATTTTGGGGCTACTATACCGCTGTTCCGGTACAGCGTCACTGCACCGTAACAGCTCTCTTAGATAAATAACATATATTTGTTGTTCCATCTTTTTACATTATTCGTTAATCATTTTATATGTTTGAAAGCTCAGCCATGCCTCTTATTAAGAAAAAAAAAGCTCGATCATGCCTAAATATTTTTTTCATTTCTTCTCGGCTAATTATAACTAACTCCATCATGTCAATAACGAGAACCAACTGGGCTATGCGGCTGAAAAAAATAAAACATTTCTATCTAAAGTTTCTATAATACCCATATAAAGTAAGGTTACAACCTAAGTTGAGTAGGTCTAATTTAAGTTGAATTATTTTCATCTTATTTTTAAAAACTTCTACTCAATTCTATTCTGGGTCGAATTAGTTTTAGATTGATCAGCGAAACATTAATTTTATAATTAATGTGGGCTTTATTAACAGCTGCCTTACATGTCTCTAGATTATGAAATAATAAAGTACTGAAAAGAAAAAGGCGACTACTTTAATAGAATGATTTGAAAAACTGAGAAGATTGTGTTTAATAGAATGTCCCTAGATTAGCAGCGTCTGTTGTGAAAATTTCTCAAAACTGAATTACGTGAAAAAACCTCGTCCGCTTGTGCAAGCAGCTGAGGCAGACTCCTTTGGACGCCCACAGACAACGTTCAGTTCTAGAAGTTGTCAGCCGAAAATTCATGTAGCTCTCCTTCAACTTACATGCCAAGATCTTATATCACGTTACAATAAGCAGTATAATAATAGGATACATATTACCTACTCAAGCCGTGTTCTTACTTCAGCCGGCCACAAAATATATTCCTTGTAAGAATTTTTTGACATATTTTTTATTGAAAAAATGTTCCCGTTAGCTTGGGCCCTTCCATCAAAAATTTAATTAATTTTTTTTTACTTTTCCTTTAATTTATCAATATAAATATATTTAACATATAAACTAAGTTTTACTATTTTTTAGACATGTATATATATATTTTTTAAGATTTTTGAATACAAGAATATTTTAGCCATTTTCAATGAAACTTGGTTTATATCTTAAATACACTTAAATAAATAAGTGTATGAAATAAAAAAATTTAAATAGATTTTTAGATGGGTTAAATAAGTCAATACTTAGCTATGACAAACAGGATCATTTTTCTTTTTAACTGTACTTAATTTTCTATCATAAAAAACTCTATTTAACTATATGAATAATTATAGTTGTTAAAAATTAGTTATAACATAACAGATGTTATAAAAATAAATTTTATGACAAATTTTAGAAATGCTTCACAAAAGTCTTTTTGTGATGAACTTAGATAATAATATAGTTTAGTGAAATTAGTACAAGATTTTGCATTTATGAAAGACTACTTTCTTGTAGTGTTTTTAATTTTTATGAAATTATTAATACAGTATATCTGATCTACAAATGAAGTTTTAACATTTTTAAACATGTGTATATATTTCTTAGATTTTCAAAAATATAAAAGTATTTTAATCAATTTAAAATTTTTATCAAAAATATTTTGTGGCCGGCCGCATATGATTATTGAGCTACATAACCTATTTAATTGTCCTCAAATTTATAATTTAAGGTGACAACCCAGGCATTTTGGACAGAAACGCAATAGATCCAAAAGAAGATATTAAAATTTAGAAAATTAGTGAGTATAGTAAAAAGCGATGATATTAGTCTACTTTAGCGGATAGCGTCGGCAGAGGCATAAATGTCTCAGGGCTTAAATTCATTCCATTTTAATTTTTTTATTAGTATTGAATAACATGATATATGATATTATAAATCAATCTCATTAATTAAATAAAAAAATTAATGTTGAGCCTTTTTTCACGGTGGAGTGCGAGTTATAAACCTTCATCCCTTAGGTTTATTCCATTTTATTAGTTGGAGATAAGCTATGCGTTCATTCCCAGGAAAAGTGCACCTGCTCAAGTTGCCTGACATTTAAGAAGGGGGATAGCTATTAGCTAGATAATTATTTTTGTGAATAACATGTAAATAATAAAAATAAAGGCTCTTTGCGTTTACCTTCTCTCTCTCTCTCTCTCTCTCTCTTTTTATTTTTTATTTTTATTTTTTTTATTTTTACAATTGTGTAGTTTTTACCTCATAACAGTAAGATTTAAGATTTCACGATGTTGCTTTTGTCATGTTTATATGGACTACAAAAATAGTCCAAATTAATGACAGAGTTGTTTTTGTGTAAAAAAAAATCATAAGTAAAAGTATTTTCTATAAATCAATAGTTATAGATGAATTTTGAAAACTTACAAAAATAGGGAGGCACTTGCAAATATTTCTAAGTACAAGGGGATATTTGAGAATATGAAAGTTATGGGAAATGTGGTATTTGGTGGGAATAAAAAATGGAATATTTTGAAAATTGTGCGATTGATATGAAATAATAGGGGGTAAAGTTGGAATAAATAGGTTTGCTGGTAGGTAGTTGATAGGAAAAATGATTAGAATATAGGGATAAAAGTGGAAAAATATAATGATTAGTTGTGAACTGGTCGATCTCGAAATCCGTGCCACAACATTTTCCTTCCCCCATTTCCCACGCCGTATTCCCAAACGTCCCTTAAGAGTCTTAGGGGCTGTTTGGTAATACATGTGTATGGGATTATACGGGATTTCATGGGAAACAAACTGTGTCCAGATTTTCTAACCAATTATTTTATAATTTGATGATTCTATTTTTTCAATTTTATCCCTACAATTCAATCATTTTTTCTCTCTATTATTATGCTTATTCCAATATTACCATAATTTCATATCAATCACACAAATTCTAAAATATATATTTTTTCTTATTTTTCAATCCTTTCAAAATCCCACCAAAATCAAGTAATCAACGTTAAGAATCGTCCCCTACTAGGGTTAAGTTGCTGGAGGCACATTCATGTATATGTGAAGATTAATGATGGCTGCATTGATTCTCTTTTTCTTTGATTTCCTCATCAGTCATTATCTCATAACAATAAAAGGAGGCCTTTCTATTGTTTGTTGATTTCCCTTGACCCTTCACAATCATCGTAAACGTAAGGAATCACATGATTTTTTCACCAAAAAAGAAAAAGAAGGAATCACATGATACCGTTTGAAGAAAAAAAAATCTTTTTCATATCCTGCTATGCAACTTTTGACATGATTTGACATATCATCCTCAAAAAAACTATTACTTATTTTTTCTATATGCGACTATATCCCATCATTATACTAGTGAAACATAATAATAAATTCAAATTATTTTTATTTAGTATAAAACTATTATAAATTTTCATCATACGAAAATAGTAATCGAAGCTTTTTTACTTGTATATTTAATACACAATAAGTCGATATTTCATTATTTATGAGATATATTTATAAAAAGAACAAAATAATATTTTTACTTGAGATAAATACTTCTGGATTTGTCACGTTATATTTTGGGTTCCCTTGAGAAAGTAAAAGTTATGCAAAATTAACACCCTTTTTTATCCTGCTTTTCATATGATTTAATATCTTGATTACTTAATTACTCTGTTTTTTAGTATTATATCTGTATTCACTTATTTTTCATATGTTTTAATATACTGATCCAATATATTTTGACTTTTATTTTATTTTTTTGCTCCTAATTACCACCCTTTCTATATTGCATTTGCTCTTATGAGGATGGAATGAAATCTCCCTTGTTTCAAAAATATTTTTCTCATCTAAATGAATAGTATCCTACTTAATTCTCATTTCTCTTATAATTTTTATTAATTCTTAACAATTGTACTCATTTTCAATATACAATAATATTTTTTTTTATCTTATTCTTATTTATATAATGATCACCGTTACTTTCTAAAATTTCTCACTTGTATGTCTTTCTTCTCACTTTTACTTTTATATCTTTGGAAATCAACGCTAAGTTGAAATTCAGGAAAAGTTGCGTCCAAGCATAAGAGACTTTGTTACTGGGAGTACAGGATTATGTTCATATCTAATTCGCATGCCTAGAGGACAATCTCTGTTTGTTTATGGTGTTATACACCTTAAGTGATTAGCACCTAATCGAGATGTAGTTAGGGGCGGGTAATAAAATTACAGTCTTTACTCAATATTTTAATCGAGATGTAGTTAAGGGGGGTAATAAGATTACTGTCTTTCCTCACTCAATATTTGAATCTTGAATCTCCCGCTAACACTATTTCATAGACACTCACACTAACACTACTTTATACACGTAACAAAAGGCGGAGCCTGATTTGTTGACCCAGGAGCAGCATATATTTATTTTTTATTTATTTTATAACATTCTTAATCTAGGTGTATTTAACATGTGTATAAATTTTTACCATTTTTTGGGTATTTTAGATATTTATTTTTTATTTTTGAAAATCAGTGGCATTTTAGTAATTTAAAATTATCTAAAATGCCACTGATTTTCAAAAATTAAAAATAAATATATAAAATATCCCAAAAATGGTAAAAATTTATACACATGTTAAATACACGTAGATTAACAGTTTTATAAAAAAAATTTCGAAAAAAAATAAAAAAATAAGTATATGCACCGGGGAGTAGGGAGCGGTGCATGCTCCCGGGTGCAACAAATCAGGCCCCACAAAAGGCAGCCTCTTTAATTGCACTGCCCATGTTTCGTCATTTTCTTTTTCTCCCGTATTGATTGATTCCGCGAGGAAAAATTTTTAAAAAGAAAAATGACCCGATGTAAAAAGGATAAAGATTATGATAAAAAATAAAGGAAAAATATAATATTGATTTATGTGCAATAGATAATTTAAAATTTTTAATTTTATAGTTAATTACTATAAATAAATATATGTAATATAAACTTTTATAATAATTTTAAATTCAAATTAATAAATATTAAATTATTAAACTCAGTCAATAAGAATAAAAACTTTTATTTTTTTTTATTTTGAAGCATTATATAATAATAGTACTTTTTGTTAGCCACAAATACATATAATATAAAATACAATATTAATAATGTTTATTTTACTTTACATTATATCGAATTCAAAAGTTAAAACTTTGACATATACAAGTTATTTGGAACGCGACAAGCGTTAAAATCAGGAAGACCTCGTCGTCTAGTAGCCATTTATTCATAGGTGGACCCAGATTGACCCCTCCCAAAGGATAAAATAATATTGGCAGACGACGACGATGACCATGACCTAATCCCAACTCCAAAGCGGATGACGATGAGCTTGTTGGATTTATTAGGCTTGATTCGGTTGCCTCGGCTCCAAAGAGAAGGAAACAAATCGATGAAAAGAAATTTTCATGTTTAAAGATTATTATTTTTTTATTATTGACTATAATTTAATCATTACTTATTCTTGTTGGAAGCACCCCATTAATTTGGCCTGTCGAATCATTAACCACTCATGTCCCGAGTCACTAATTTTTTCGGTTAACCATCAGTTCGCACTAACCAAACAGAGCATTGGTTATATACGGAAATAGAGCCTGTCACGTTGCGTAGTCATGAATTAGCATGCGTGTTTTGCAGGACTTTTAGAAATTGATCCTGTAAGTTTGAAAAATATTGTAAAGCAAACTTTGAGAATCATGAAATAATTTAGGAAAAATTTTCTTCATAAAATTTTAAATCACTTGAAAATACATATAGGCTTGTTAAACTTTTAAATCAATTTTCATGCACCTGTGTGTGTGTATATATATTCTTTTGAAATGAATTTTCTTACTTAAACAATAATAACCCTTGGAATTTTACAAGACCACGTCGATGGGCCTGCATTTTCGCTTTTATGGTAAGCGGGAAAAATTTTCAATGAATTGATGCACATTTATACCAGCGTGACTACATGCGATTGCATGGCATGTTTCATAACATGCTATGCCCCTCTCTTATTTTTTCAAATTTTATATTTTTTATAATTATTATTTTTCTATGTGTATTTAACCCATGAATTAATTTTACTGTTTTAAAAATACTCTTATATATTTATTTTAAATTTCTAAAATGAACTTAAACGCCGATGAGATTGATGGTTTTTTAAAAATAAAAATAAAAATATAAAAGTATTGTGAAATGATAAAACTAGACATATCAGCTAAATCTACAGAAAAGCATATTTACGAAAAAGCAAAAGAAAAATAAAAGAATTAAGAAAAAGGGGCATCGCATGTCAACTAATTAACTCATGATATCATGGTCCACATTTAATTTATAATATGTGAAAAGATATTATATCTGATGGTTCAGTGTCAATTTTGAAAGCAACCCTGACCGTAACCTTATTTAGACAAGCACCTGATCTGACATCCTTTCTTCGTGAGTACTTTCTTTTCCGTGTAATTGTGATAAACATCAAAGGAAATCCCATTCTCTAAAAATAAAACATTACCTGATCATGTTTCTGGTACTCCTCAGTCGAAGGATTAAAGATGGTTGCTCGAGAAAATTGAATGATTTTCAAAAGAATTTCTTTCATTCGAGAATTAGAAACAAGTTAAAAAAATTTCTCTCCATTTCTGTCTTAGTTTTCAATTATTTTTCAGATTTTCTACACGACTATCATATTTTTTAATTATTTCTTAAGATTTTTTCATACAACTATCTTAACTATTTGAATTTTATTTTCTTTATTTCTAATCATTACCCTATCATATCACATTAATCTCTCATATTTCTATCTCATTCACTTTTTTTACCACTTTCCATATATAAAAATTAAGTAATATGTAAATATACGAACATAGTTTGACCATAATTATAAATATACTCATATAGTTTCAAAAATAATAAATAATTGTATATAGTCTGATCATAATTGTAAATATACTCACACCGTTATGACGCTGTTACTGCATTGTCATGACATATGTATACCTACAAAGATATATCAACTATGTGGGTATATTTGCAAAAATTAAATATATCTACTTAATTATTAAAATTGCAAATATTTCCGAGCAGTTTGCATTATCTTTACAAACACCCATATCTTGGTGGTGCAATAACGGCGTCATAATAGTATGAGTATATTTGCAATTGTGGACAAACTATATAGGAATTATTTGTAATTTCTGAAACTAAGTGGTATCTTTGTAATTATGGCCAAACTAAATGGGTTTATTTTCAAATCATCCATAAAAATTTCGACTAACTGCTTACAAATCCATGCGAATCAGGTATGATTTAACGGCCTATTTTTCTTAGTCGACTACAGCTTTATGTTATTTTTCCTTTTTAGTAATTTCCGCACAGATTAAAACACACTTTTGACTGAAGTTCCTCATGCAAGAAAAAGAAGGGTGAATTTAGATAGTGCCAAAAAATAGCTGGGAAATAAAAAAAAAGAGATTTACATCATCCATGTTTGCTCAAAGGGGATGCAGCAAGCTATAAAATAGAATGAAAAAATTCGTTTTTTTCATGAGATAAGGAGTACTTAATAATAAAAAATATGCAATGTAATATTAACTGGATGAAAGGGAAATAAATTTTTATATCTTTTAAGTCATATGAAATTATTAACGATTATGGGCATGTTTAGAAGGATTCAACCGGCTTGAATGTGACAAAAAATGAGATGAGATATAATAATATGTATTTTAAAAAATATATAATAAAAAGATATATTAAAAATTATGAAAAATTTCACATATATATATATCTATGAAATTTACCCATGATTTTACTTATGCATTTTTAAAAATTTCAAATATGCATATGTATTTAGTCTAAATTTTCGCTCATGTCTATGCCATTAAGGATCCATTAAAGAAGTTATTAATTTTCTATAATATGACAAATATGCTCATTTTCAATTATGATTTTATAGTTTAAAAATTGATAACTAAAGAAATTTTTATCATTTTATAACTATAAAATTATATTATTTAAATATAAATTTTAGCTTTGAGCAAACCAACCCTTAAGTTATTTTGGGCATATTCATCATTTATATTTTAAATAAAAGACATGAATATATTTTAAAATTTTGAAAAAATGTAAGTATAAGTAGAATTAAAAATAAAATTTATAAATATATAAAAATTTTATCCAAAAATGATTCCAAGAATGGAAAAGCACATCTCATGTGCATCTTAATGACTTGTCTCTTGTGTGGGAGCCATTGTCTCCCCAGTGGGGAGCATCTTATCTCCTCTTTTGTATACATTAATCGTTAGTAATGTCATATAAGTCAAGATGAGATGTAATCTTATAAAAACCAATATTAGTGGTCATTTTTTTTACTATTCTAATCAGAAGTTTATTTTTGGATGAAAAATTTTTAGTATAAAAGTTTTTGAATTGGAAAAAAATGACATGATATGACAAAGATAATGATGAGAAGTAAAAAAACAATGTTAAAATAGATAGGTTAATTGTGTGAGAAGTGTAGTATAGAAGAAATTAAAAAACAGAGTAGTTGTATGGAAAAATACGAAAAAATTATTAAAAAAATAGTTATAGGTGGTGAATCAAAAATTTTAGCACGATATTTTTGCTTTTTGCCAAATATACCTTTAATGTATTAAGATATTTTTTAGCTCCATCAATTATTCAAACTAATTTTTTCAATTTTTGTATAATACTAGTACTAAAATCTAGAATATGCACAAAACCCCTCTCCTGATGCTAGTACTAAATGGATGGCGAGGCGAAGCTCATACGATTGGCACAGAAGCTTGGACTGTGCAACAACGGCCCTATGGCAGCATTGATGGTCATCTTGATTGAGAGAGAGAGAGAGAGAGACTTGGGCACCAGCAGCTGGAAAGCGAAAAGTGCGTCATCTAGAACGCGGTAAAAGGAAACGAAATTTTCGCGTGGGCAGAGGACAAGACGGCTAAAGCTTAGATGCCCAAATCCCATAGGCAGACTCAGGTTGGTTAGATATCCCTGGGCCCCATAGTCGATTCTATGATGCGTCAGAGGAGAAGATCTCCTGCCACGTCACTGCATTAATAATTGATGATGGCCCACCCGCGAACGTGCTCCCGCACTGTTTCTGGGCATGCGCGATCCCTGTAGCAAAAGCTACTCCCATGATCAATCCGACGTGGAGGTGTTCCCCTCGTGGATTTCAATCGTGCGTTCATGAGCTTTCGTGCTCCCGAGTGTATATATCTATTTTTTTGAATTTTTTTATAACACAGTTAATCTAAGTGTATGTAATATCTGTATCAATTTTTACCATTTTTGGAGTATTTTACATATTTATTTTTAATTTTTGAAAATCAGTGTTAATTTAAATAATTTTATAAGCATATGTAAAATAAAAAATGTCACTAATTTTAAAAAATAAAAAATAAAAATGTAAAATACTCTAAAAATAATAAAATTTTATACGCATATTAAATACACATAGATTCACACACTGCTAAAAATTTTTCAAAAAAAAAAAAAAAAAAAAAGTGTATGCAACCGGGAGCGTGGGGGCTTCCATGCTCTCCGGAGCATACGACTGGAATCCTCTCCTCGTGATCTCTCTCGTGTCTTTTGCGCCCTTTTCCACGTTTTATCAACCCACCGGGACCCACGGGTCCCGGTCGGCGTGGTCGCGGCCCCACGGAAAAGCCCGGTGCTTCGTGGCCTGACTTCCCTCTGGGACCCATCGGCTTCGCAGCTCTATGTGGTGGGCTGCGTAAACCGTAGGCTCGTGCTCCACTTTTTCAAACACAGGTAATCCGCTGGACTATAACGAACCCTGCTATGACATTCGCAGCGGCAGCCAGCAGCCTGCAGCTCCTGATTTGGAAGTGACGATGCAACGTAAACGGGTTAATTCGTTAGCACATTTAATACGGGCTTACCTGTAATCTTTATATCTCATTCATATTTATTGTTTTCAAATCTACACTTGTAATTTGTAAAGTAATAGTTTTCGCCCCATTTAATATAGGTTGAAAACTGCTCGTTTACCTTTTTTTTTTTTCAAAAAAAAAGCTTTAGTTTTTTTTTTTAATATATAAAAGTGTTATTCTAAGTATATTTATTTTATATACCAAATTTTATTATTTTCGGAGATGTATATATTTTTTAAATTTCAAATATAGGGGTACTTTAATTATTTTCAAGGGTAAAAATGACTAAAATTTTCCCTATATTTGAAATTCAAAGAATATAACTTCAAAAATAGAAAAATTTTGTATACTGATTAAAATCACCTAGAACAATAGTTTTAAGAAAAATTTAAAATTATTTTTAAAAATAGGTAATTGGGCTAGCTTTATCGGAACACAACTTTATAGAATCATGCCTTTATAAAAAATATATAATCTAATAATAATAAATTTTGATACGTGAATTAAATATGTGTGGACTTGCACAAAAATAAAAAATTAGAAAAAGCTCGAAACACTAATATATATTGAAGCTCTGTCCATATGTATGTATTAAATAATCATTTCTAATGCACTATATCTTTATAACCTTTTTGGGGTTATTTTTATTCTCTTTATTACGATGTAATTAAATTAATAAATAAAAGTATTAAATCAAATTACGTCTTCCCATAATTAATCCATTTTCGCATATCCAGTTTGCTACAAGAACATGTTTTTTGATGAAAGTTTGCTACAAGAATTTGGCCAAGAAATTAACTAGAGAAAAGAGAAAATGATATACTTAGTTGTTCGTGAAATTTTTTTTACTAATAATGATATAGATAAGTTAATTAGTAATCTAATCTTCGTTACGCTTTTCATCTTGATTAAAAACCTGGTCTGGCCACAATTTTATCTTATTAGTCAGATATACGGTGATGTAAGAACGGTGTCATTGATAAAGTGATTGATCATAAATATTATATATATTTATCATAAATGATAAGAAAAGTTACCTAGAGTAGGCAAATATCATATTTTAAAAGCTAGGACACTCTCCATTACATTAGAACCCTTCAGGAATCCAAATCGACAGCATATCCATTACACCATACATTTTTGGGATCTTTAAATTATCTCCGTATTCTTTAATTTTCAAACATTTACTTAATAACACATTTTCCCAATATTTTGTTGTTGTTGTTTGTTATTTACATATAGCATCCTGTAAGTGTACCACCCATCGCCTATAAAAAAAAAATAAAAAAAAAAGAAAAAGAAAAGTGTACACCCGTCGAATTTCTTTCAGCGCCCCACGGATTAAACGTGGTCATCAACATATAGTACAAGGAGGCATGATCCCATGAGTCTGGCCACTAGACTCATTTTTTTATTTTTTTTATTTTATAAATAGGTAAAGTTAGTTGTAGTTAATTTATAAACCAAGTTTTATGAATTTTAGATATGTTAAAGTATTTTTTGATTTTTAAACACAACGATATTTTTATAATTTTCCGTGGTTAAAATTACAAAAAAGTTATAAATTTTTTTAAAATGTCATTATATTTAAAAATTAAAAAAATATGTAAATACATACAAAAATAGTAAAATTTGTTTTATAGATAAAGCATAACTAACTTTACCTATTTATAAAAAAAATCAAAAGAAAAATTACGAGGAGTCACCTGGCCAGATACATGGGATCACCTTCACTTTTAAATAAACAAAGGTCATGTCGTGCAAGAGATAAGACTGTATGTGTTTTTATGTTGATATATTCGGTCATTGATACAGTGCGCTCGAGTGCACTTAACCTTAGTGAAGCCGGGTGCTTTAACCTATTTTTTTATTTTTAGAAGTTTTTTTTTTTATAAAATTGTTAATTTAAGTGCATTTAACATATATTTTAATTTTTACCATTTTTGGAGTATTTTAGATATTTTTTTATTTTTGAAAAAAATATTTAAAATACTTCAAAAATGGTAAAAATTGATACACATGTTAAATACACTTAGATTAACAGTTGTATAAAAAAATTTTACAAAAAATAAAAAACAAGTTATATGCACCTAAGTGCACTAAGGCTAAGGTGTACATTTAGACCCAGTTAAATATATACTCCATCGACATCATGAGAACACAATTATATATGCGTGTCCAACACATACCAAGACCCTGGCATAATTTTATATTCATGCCACTACAGTTTATGCACAAAAAATAATATAAAAAGGATAAGAATAAATAAATAAATAAAAAGAAGCATTACCACCCAAGCGTCAATGGGGGTAGCTGGAATTTCACTTTCTTGATAGCAAGATCAAATGTCCTTTTGGAATTCGGTAATCACGCAGTTAAAAGTCAAAAGGCTTTTGTTGGTTGTAGCTGTTGTTGGTGGTGGTGTTGAAATTCACAAACAAACTTGGAGGATGATAAAATTAGCTTGATAGATTGAGATTGGATTGAAATATAGGCTCTCTGAGTCACAGTGATCAGTTGGAGTTGTGTGGTGGTATGATGGAGGCGATCGAGCTGATCAGTTAGTCGGTATTATAGCCACATAAAATTTAAAAAAAAAAAAAAAAACCTGCCCATTCATGAACAATTCAATCCAATGCTGTGGCAAGGGTTATCACAATAACTAAGGGCATGAATAGTAACATGGATTGGAAATAAATCGAATTACAATAAGATCAGACATCATAAAATAAATTAAGCTAAATTTGGTAAATGAATAATGATCCAAATCGTAATTAATTAAACACATAAAATCAAGCCTAAAAAATGAAATCCAATGTACAGTCCTCAAGAGATGCATAGATTAATTCTATTATGCTAATCCTAGCGCGCGTGTTAATAGAAACATTTCTTCTCTATCTCAAAGGAAGAGAAGAATGGTCAACCATGGCATAGCTTAGTTTTACCACATTTGGAGCGTATGAGCTTAATACCGGCTTCTAAGTGTTAGCCGGAGTATGATCTCTATTGTAATCGAATGTAATGAAAAAAAGAAATGAATGACTTAGATCATAAATATATAATTAATTAAGAAATAAGTAGATAACTATATGGATCATTCAGGTCCTGAACTATAAATACACAAATAGGGAACTTGATTCGGTGTACCCAGGTGTATTTAACTTATTTTTTAATATTTTTTTAAAATTTTTTACACAATTGTTAATCTAAGTGTATTTAACATGTGTATTAATTTTCGCCTTTTTGAAGATTTGTAGATAATTTCTTTGAATTTTTTAAAATCAGTAGCATTTTTAGTAATCTAAACATTTAGATAACAGTTGTGTAAAAATATTTTCAAAAATTATATATATATATATATGTAAATGAGTATTTGCACCTAGGTGCACCAAGCCTAAGTGCACTCGGGTACACTGAATCAGTTTCCTATAAATAGTTTTTCAACTCTTATCAAAATAAGCATATATTACCCAATTAAATTTTCTTTTGAAACTTTTTTCTTCATAATTTCTATCCTAAGCAATTTGTTTAAATATATATTTAAGTACTTCCATATCTTTTTTCCTATTTTGTGGTCGACTACCATTTAATCTCGTAGGATTTTTTAGGGTTAAAAAGAGACCGTAGATGTAAGAAATCTTCTTATCTTCGGTGAAGTTGACACCATGGTCCTTGTTAGCGATCTGACAATTATATTCTTAATGAGAATACCTTAGTCTTGATGAGAATTCCTTTTTGTCTCCAGAGAAAGTATCATTTTGAGAAGTGATACTGTTAGCCCGGGCTAAATAAATGTCTCACTTAGCCCACTTCAAAAATCCTATTTACGATAACTTTTTTTTACTTTTTTCTTCATTCACTTGTTTATCTAAGTGTATTTAACATATAAATCAAGTTTTACCATTTTTAGATATGAGTATATATTTTTTAAAGATTTTTAAAAATAAGGGTATTTTAAATACATATATACACATAGATGTTTAAAAATCTCAAAAAAATAGATAAACATATTCAAAAGTGGTAAAACTTGGTCTATATATTAAATGCACTTAGATAAATAAGTGCACGAAGAAAAAAGTAAAGAAAAAATTGTTGTAAATAGGTTTTTTAAGGTGGACTAAGTGTGTCATTTACTTAGCCCGGGCTAACAGGATCACTCATCATCTTATTATCCTATTACGGAAAAAGAGGAGTTTTATTCATACGAACTCAAATTATTATTATTGTTTTTAAAATTCAACTAATCAATTATATATATTAACCGTTTTTTAATTAAGATAAGAAAAAACATCATGACATTTGAATATAAACTCATGGTGATTTTTCTTATCCTGTAAAAAAAAGTTAATAATGGTTAGTTTGAATTTTTTTAATAAATAATCTTGCCGGCGAAAACCAAGTTCCACATATATTATTGTTCCTCTGTATTATAATTTAATTTGTTTTGTTCTCTTATGATCTTCCACTCAAATAAAATTTCCTCTTCTGACTGTTGCAGCTTGTCGCATTTGCTGCCGAGAACCAAATCAACTAGGAAGTATTTGATTGTTATTTATTGACATTACTGTATGTTGAAATTGATTAAATAATACAGCCAATTGCCTGTTACGAATCTGAGATATATGTGTGCGTGTGTGAATACATCAGGGGGTTTAATTAAAAAAGCAAATATCAGAGTTTATTGATTGCACGCGGGTCAAAAGGACAAGTGAATATGAAGAAAATTTCCGCATGCAAAGCATACATACATATATATATATATATTTATTCATCTTTTTTTTTCTTATAGAATTTTATTTTTATATCATCTCGAATCCAAGGTCCAAGTAGGACCATCATTGCTTTCGCATTATATTGAAGAGCCCAACTCCAAGCAGGTGGCAGATGGTCCAAATTGCCGGCCATTTCTATATAAACAGATGACTTGTTCCTTAAACAAGCTAATTCAACTCCAATTTACCTATAAAAAATAGCAAGTCTAATGAACTGATCAGCACATATTTACCACCAATTTCATGGTTGGAAGTTCAAACAATGACTGCTGCCCTCACACTCTGTCTTCTCCATGTGATCATCTTGGCCTCTCAATCTTCCGTCCTCGCATTTGGAAATGTAACTGATCTTCAGTCATTATTGGCCTTCAAGAACTCGATGAGTACTGCTGATGCATTTGGAGCCTTGAATGCATGGAATGCCAGCCTCCATTTCTGTGAGTGGTCTGGAATCACTTGCAGTCCCCGGCACAAACGGGTGGCAGCTTTGTCTCTGGAGTCAAAGGGCCTGTCAGGCCGCATTTCTCCCCACATAGCAAACCTCACGTTCCTCAGAGAAATCAACCTCGGAGACAACGGATTCTATGGCGAGATCCCCCAAGAGCTCGGTCGACTCTCCCGGCTGCGGTATCTCGATCTCTCTAGCAATTCACTCCAGGGAGAAATCCCATTGAACATAACAAGATGTTTGGAACTCAGAACAATAGATTTTCTTTTCAATTCGCTTGATGGGGAACTGCCTGGAGAGCTGGGCTTGTTGCCCAAGCTGATTACTCTGCGTCTTGCAGCTAATATGCTGACGGGAAGGATTCCACCATCGCTGGGGAACCTTTCATCTCTTTCCGTGCTTTCTCTGGCAAGAAACAGGCTCCAAGGCAGCATCCCACATGAGCTTGGCCAGATCATCAACTTGGAGTTTTTTCAAGTAGGTGCCAACAGGCTGTCTGGTATGGTGCCTCCATCCGTTTTCAATCTCTCATCCATCTATCTATTTGCGATCGCCGATAATGATCTTGTAGGAGGCCTTCCTTCCAACTTAGGCCTAGCATTTCCTTGCCTTGAAATGCTTCTTGTGGGTATGAACCAATTCACAGGTCCGATTCCAGTTTCGCTTCCAAACGCTTCGCGGCTCACCACCATTGACTTCCCAGTAAACAGCTTCACTGGCCCTGTGCCTGGGGATCTCGGATCCTTGAGGGAGTTAACTCGGTTGAGTTTCGCTCTTAATCAGCTTGGAACTGATAGAAATGATGACTTAGGTTTTATCTCCTCTCTGGCCAACTGCACCAATCTAGTTGAATTAGGCCTACATGCCAACCGTTTGAAGGGGGTCTTAACCAACTCCATAGCCAATCTCTCCACCAGTCTTAGAATGCTAAACATTGGGGGAAACCAGATATGGGGGAGCATCCCAGCGGAGATTGATAACCTTGTCAGCTTGACCTTGCTGGGTATGCAGCAGAACCATCTGACAGGCAGAATTCCTCCTTCTATTGCCAAACTCAAGGAGCTGAGAAATCTTTATCTGTCATCCAATAAACTTTCAGGAGAAATCCCATCGTCCATTGGCAATCTTTCTCTATTGAATGAACTCTATCTGGGGCTAAACAACTTACAAGGGAGCATACCTTCAAGTCTGGGCAACTGCAGACACCTAACGTTACTCGGCCTATTCCAAAACAACCTCATCGGTCCAATACCGAAGGAAATTTTGGGTCTTGACTCCCTGTCAGGATTTTTAAACCTGGGTCGAAATTCATTGGTGGGGTCAATACCAGTGGAAGTGGGAAGTTTGATAAATCTCCAAGAATTGGTCATCTCCGAGAACAAGTTGTCTGGTGTAATTCCGGGGACGCTGGGCCACTGTCAGAAATTGGAATCCCTCCATCTGGAATTCAACTCATTGGAAGGCAGCATACCATCCTCTCTAAACACTCTAAAAGCTATTCAACACCTTGATCTCTCACACAACAACTTATCGGGGCAGATACCGAAATACCTAGAGAAGCTTGCCTTCTTGCAAGTTCTGAATTTGTCGTTCAATGATCTTGAAGGGGAAGTGCCAAGAGAAGGTGTGTTTCGGAATTCGAGTGCAATATCAGTCCTTAGGAATAGTAGGCTTTGTGGAGGTGTCCCACATCTGCAGCTGCCAAAATGTCCAGCAGCAGATTCCAGACGACGACAGGGGAGATCAGATGCTTTCAAAGTGGTAATAATTCTAGTAATCGTTGTAAGTTTATTTTTACTGTTATGTCTGTTTGCTTCACTCCATAAGATGCGAAGGACTAAAAAGACATCCCCAGCCGCCGAAAGTAACTCTACTATCGATGACTGCTATTTGAAGGTCTCCTATACTGACCTAAATAGAGCCACAGATGGGTTCGCTCAAAGCAATTTGATTGGTGTTGGAAGCCACGGCTCTGTTTATAGAGGGACGCTAGATGGAATGCCAGTTGCAGTGAAGGTATTCAATTTTCAGCATCAAGGATCTTCAAGGAGTTTTGCTGCTGAGTGCAGAGTTCTAAGAAATGTTCGGCATCGAAACCTTGTTGAGATCTTAACTTGCTGCTCAAGCATTGATTACAAAGCTGATGAATTCCAAGCTCTAGTTTTCGAGTTCATGAGCAATGGGAGCCTAGAGGACTGGTTGCATTCAAGAATGGATGGGCATTATCAGTTCAGAAGGTTGAGCTTCCTTCAGCGGCTCAACATAGCCATTGATGTAGCCTGCGCACTGGACTATCTTCATCACCAATGCCAAACGCCAGTGATTCACTGCGACTTGAAGCCCAGCAACATTCTACTTGATGGTCAGATGTGTGCCCATGTGGGTGATTTTGGGCTTGCTAAGCTGCTTCCCGAAATTATTGACAACACCCACCAAAATGATACGCAATCAGTTGCTGTGAGGGGGTCCATTGGTTATGTTGCTCCAGGTAATGCTTGTGATTTCTACCTATTTCCTTTTGTTTCTTGCAATTTCAATTATATCTCAGCCCCCCAGCCAGGCACTAGTCTTGGTTCAAAGACAGCATACACAGCAACAGACGGGCTTAAGAAAAACTACAATTTCTGATGGCTAATGGCAATTTCAATGCATGAAATTGCAGAGTATGGCATTGGTGGTAAAGTTTCTGAACGTGGAGATGTCTACAGCTATGGGATCACCTTGTTAGAGATGT
The DNA here is from genome assembly GCA_030490835.1 of Annona cherimola. Lineage (NCBI taxonomy): Eukaryota > Viridiplantae > Streptophyta > Magnoliopsida > Magnoliales > Annonaceae > Annona > Annona cherimola. Next base: position 15,868,365 of record CM059977.1, on the reverse strand, counting down.
TCACAGGCCAGCGGCCAACCAATGACATGTTCGAAGATGGTCTCAGCCTTCGAAGTTTTACTATGTTGGCTCTGCCCCACAATGTGATGGAGGTCGTAGATCCTCTTCTGCTGTTGGCGGAAGAAGATGGCAAGAGAAAAGCAATGAATGGTTGTCTTGTTTCAGTATTAGAAATTGGTATTGCATGTTCTGCTGAGTCTGCCGAAAACAGGGCCACAATGAGAGAGGTGTCGATCGAAATGTATGCGACCAGGGACATGTTCTATAAGTTTTTTCTCTCGGCAGAGAATGATTAAACAGATTCTACCAAGGGGAATTCCTTCTTTTTTCTTTTTGTCTTTAATTATTTTTCTGTGGATAAATACATTGAGAAAGTATTGTTATTTGTTGGTGATATCAGAACAGATTGACTTGCTCCTTTTAAACTGCAAGTAAACCATTTCCCCAACCCTGGATCTGTCTGTCCATTATAATCACTGCCTGAACACAGTGAATATGTTGTGAGAACTGCTAAAAGTGGGTTGCAACGGATCATCATGAGATCTTCTTCTAAAACAGTGAATAATCCAAGCGGCACATTCACCTGATAAATGGTCAAACGGTTGCAATCTTACCCAAGAATCGACTGTCAAAACTTTCTATTCAAACCAATAAAAAAAAAATTCTATTCAACTAATCAGTGCAGCAGATTTGCCAACTGAGTCAAGTGCAAGAAAATCTTCCTCAGAGTAAAGGGAGTGGCATTAATTTCTTCATAAAACCCCATTGTAGCTTAAAGATAGTCTAGTTGCGATATATATAGATAAACGAAAAATGAAATCATTCATGCAAGCGAGGAATTGAAATGCGTGATGGGCGAGGGCGGAAAAAAGAAAAGAAACAGAGAGCTGGAACAATCTATTCTATTCTATGCGCGGGGAATTGGTTGATACTGCCATCATCTTCCACTCGCATACACAAACAAAAACGCAGTGCATTATGCATGCAATGGCAACTTCAAAAAAGGAGTGGGCCAGGAGCAAGGATTGCTCACTCCCCGAAGAAGCGAACATGAACTACATTTCTCCGGCATCCGATACAGGCTCTGGAAAGAATAAAGGATTAGAAGGCCATCATATGATCTATCTCAAAATCAAGATATCGATCCTACCTATATATTTCCTAAACAAATTAACAATGAAAAGAAGAGGCTGGCAGGTGGGGGGGTAGGAATTGAAGAAGCAAAATTGGGTGGCTGTATATAAAAGCTAGCTACACTACCAGAAGCATCTGAGGACGCTGATGAGGAAGACGAAGAGGTGGTTGTCGCGGCGGAGGAGTTCGGACCTGACCATCCTTTCGAGGTTGGCGTTGCGAGGCAGCAGGTCGCTGTAGAAGAGAATGGTGGTGACGGACGCCACTGGCCGGTTCACGAAGCAGTACATGAGCCTAACCACGGACCGAAGAAACAGAGGCAGAAGAGACTGCGCATGCAGCGCCATGAAAAACAAAAACAAAACAATCCAAACCAAAATGCAGCAGCCGCAGCATTACAGCATTAGTTAGTTGTGATGGATGAAACGAACCATGATTCATGAGAGAGAGAGAGAGAGAAAGAGAGAGAACGCTTACCATGATTGAGAGGCAGAGAAGGGATCATGTTGGAGAAGTGATGTTGAGCATGTGGGAGAGAGTAAGTTAACTTGGAATGTTATGGTTGCAGCTACCAATCAGCAGCTGCTGTTCAGACCAACCAGTCCGTGTTACGGTCCACCCAGAAACTACTGCAACAAGGGTCAACAACAAGAAGTGAGAGAGAGAGAGAGAGTGAGAAGGGTGGTTTCAGTGGCCTGCCCCTGTTTTGATGCATCGGTTGTATCGAAACCCCCTCAAGTGCTTTAAAGTGCTTTCCTTGTGTTACGAGGACGAATTTGTCTTCTTTCACGCCTTGTTTGTAAGCTTGCTTCTTTCTTTCTCTTATTTATTATTATTATTATTATTATTTCCTTGTTAGCTCTTTTCTTTTCTTATTTTTTGGGAGTAAATTGTTGATATAGCCACTTAGTTTAAAATTACCTGCGTACTCATGCTAACAGCTATTATTTAAGGTATGTTCATGGAATGTTGAATAAAAGGGCAATTTATAGATATACCTATTTAGCTTGACATTAATTGTCGATATATCAACTTTGTTTTACAAATTATATATTATCTTTATAAAATTTTATCAAAATTGCTTATATACCCATGACACCGTTTGTAGTTGGAAAATATTAATACGTGCATTAAAAATTTGAATAATGTAGAAATGATTCTATTTTAAGCTATATTAGAATCTCAAAGTTTATAAAATACTTAGTTGTGCATGTGGACGGGGTTCACCTGGGGTGTAAACGTGTAACATATCAGCAATTAACATGAGTATATAAGCAATTTTGATAAATTTATAAGGGTGATATGTAATTCATGAAACAATATAAGTACATCACCCATCAGCGTCTAACAACCGTTAAATATCAGCTATTAATATGGGTATATAAACAATTTTGGTGAAACAGTCATATACAATTTGTACAACAATATGAGCATATTAACAGTTACTGTTAAACTAAACGAATATATCATCAAATTACACTTTTGTTGTCCAGTAGAATTCGACGACATTCATTTCATGGTAATCTTCACATCAAATCAATGCATTTGTAGGCTCCTTCGCAATTGCATACCAGTTATTTTTTTAATATTATATATTTTATCACGTTGTCATAAATTATTTCAAAGTAATGAATGGATTATACCTATTTTGATATATTTATGATCACATAAAATAAAAATTACTTAGATACATTCATAGATGCGTTAAAAAATTTATTATAAAAATTATTTACAAGGAAAATTGTATGGATGATGTAGATATCAAATTAATATCTTGAATTAGATATATAAATTCAACCAAATTCATTGCATTTTATGAAATGGGCCTGCACAATTTTTTAATATGTATAAAGTAAGTTTTTCCTTTCTTAGTTAAATAAATAATTTTATATGAAATAATGAAGTTAATCAATAAGCCGAAAATAATAAAATCTTTATAGTTTATATGAGATAAAGATAAGATGAGATTGTGTGAAGAAAAAAGTGCTGATGTGTGTTATGAATGTAAAAAGGCGATTAGAATTAGAAAAAATTGTATTGAAAATGAAAAATTAAGTTTTTAGTTTTTGAAAATGGTAAAATGTTGTTGGAAAATGAGATATTCAATCCCATTCTCACCTGATACTCATCCTGTCACAGAATAGAACTCCTTCATTAAGGATTGGACTGGTAATATGTTTAAAAATACTCATATACATTTTTTATATAATTAACACTTCAACTATCTAACTATCTAATTTTCTTATTATTATCTCTATATTCTGGTAGAGTTATGATGCCGCTGGCGCTTCTTAGCCTAGGCCAAAAAAACGATTTTTTAATTTTTATTTTTTGTGAAATTGTTAATCGAAATCTACTTATATAATAAGTTTGACCCTTTTTAGGTTTCTAAATATTTTTAAATATAAGATTATTTTAGTCATTTTAATAATTAAAATGATTTAGAAAATTCAAACAAATCTATACGTATTTTCAAAAATGGAAAAACTTTTGTATAAGTTAAATATACTTAGATTAAAATAGAATTTTTTGCATGGGCTAGCCAAGAAGTAATTTTCTTAGTCATAGCGGTTATATATTTCTGTGTAATTATCCCGTCTATTAATACATTTGACTGTTTTAATCATCACCTTTTTTAATTTTTACAATCTACTTTCACGTTTTTTCACTCCTCTGAGACGTACCCTCGTGTTCATTTTAGGGGATATTAGGTAAGTGACATTTATGGGGTGGGATGGAAACCAAGCCAATATCTCCCTCAACTAGTGATATATATATATATATATATATATATATATATATATATATATATTCCCTCACATTCAAATTATTTTTTCTTACAGATTACTTCCATTAAACTTATTTATTTTAACTTTACCTATACCATTTTTTGTCGATTATACAATTTTTAAAATATTCTATTTTTACTCTCCACCTCATCTTCCCTGTTACACAAAAATATCAGTTACCAAACAAACCTTTTGTAGTGTTCAGTCATCAGCGCACTAGTACATGGCCTCCGTGGGGATTACAACCATGAGGGTGACATGACGGGTTGAAGACCGGGATCAGCCACATGAGTGAAGATTATATTTTCATTTACAAAAACTCAGTAAGTTTGAACGAGGGAGATAAGTTAGATAAGAATACAGTAATGTATATTAGAAATTGGAAGAGTTATATTAAAAATATAAAAATTATGTTAAAAATTAAAATAGATATCTTGAGAATTAAAAAACTGTCTTGTCATGAATATACATATTGCATTCAAAGATTTTGGATTTTTTGGAATACTCTTAACCATTGATTAATTAGGTTTTATAAAATATGCTCACACTTATAAGTAACATCTGTTGAAAAAAAATAGTTTATTCGCTCTGCTTCTATGTAACCAGTTATATAGAAAATCAAATTCATTTATTGTATTTAACACTATTTATTTACCTATAACATTATGTTTCATCTCAATAAAGTATATTTATGGGTCATATTTGTTAAAAAATAGTATTATTCATGTGTAAATTATGAAAAATACTTAGATCTATTTAAACATGCATTAAAATGTAATAATACTTTATAAGATTATTTATCTATATATGAATGATATTTTAGATGCTTTAGATGTTGAAAATACCACTTTAAAATTGATATTTAATATTAAATTATTTTATCATGTTGAATATCAGTGAGGCTCATTTGCATTGATATTGGATAAATAAAAAGATTTTAAGATACTAAAAATGATATTAAACACAATAGATAGAGTAAATTTTTCATCAATCATCAAGATTTTTAAAATGGACGAAGTTACATAAAAACAATAGTTCATTAATACAACTATTAGATTGCCTGTGCCAAGGATAGTTGCACTATTTAAATTTTGACTTGCCATTAAGATTAGATGAAACTTGATGTACCAGTTAAAATTTCAAAAATATGAGGAGAAAAATGTAAATATCCCTTCTTTATATATATATATATATATATATATATCAGTAGTACCATAATTAATCTGATTCGAATTAAGGAAAATGCTTGCTCAAGATGAGTTGATGAGAAATAGATGAAAAGAAAATAGGATGGTATTTTTTATTCTCAAAAAATTGTTCCATTCTAAAATATTTTTTTATTTGAGGAGTGATCTTGTTAGCCCAGACTAAATAAATGTCTCATTTAGCCCACCTTAAAAAACTTATTTACAACAACTTTTTTTTTTACTTTTTTCTTCGCGCACTTGTTTATTTAAGTGTATTTAACATATAGACTAAATTTTACCATTTTTGAATATGTTTATCTATTTTTTAAGATTTTTAAACATCTATGTGTATATATGTATTTAAAATACCCTTTATTTTAAAAATCTAAAAAAAATATATACATATATCCAAAAATGGTAAACCTCGATTTATATATTAAATACACTTAGATAAACAAGTGTATAAAGAAAAAAGTAAAAAAAATTGTTTTAAATAGGATTTTTGAGGTGGGCTAAGTGTGATATTTACTTAGCCCGTGCCAACATGATCATTCCTCTTTTTATTTTTAATACATAATCACCTTACTTATTCAATTCTTGATACTATTTTCATTCCCAATATAATTAATTTTTCACATATTAACACACAAAAACATTGTTTTATATAAACCATATCCACATCAACGCTTTAATTTTTCATTATCTACTCATCCTATACCCTTCCCAGTTCACCATATTAAGCAAAATTTTAAAAATGAGTCCAGAAAGAACTCGCATGAAGAAGACAGATGCAGGGAAATACCTTGTTAAGGTATTGTTTCATCAATTCCAAAATATAATAAGGTATGTTATGCAAGCATAAGATTTTATGACTCATCGACAATTATGAATAAAAAATTGCAAAATAGCAAAAATTATGAGGAGAAGATGTAAATGTCCCTTCTTTATATAAATTATTTGTACCCTAAGAAATCTTATTCCAATTAGGAAATAACCAAAATTTTAAAAATAAGTCCAAAAAGAGCTCTCATGTAAAAGACAGACGAAGGGAAATACCTTATTAAGGGACTGTTTTGTCAAGTCCAAAACATACTCTAGAAGGTACGTTATTTCCACTTCTTTTCCATGTTAGTATTTTATATTTTTACTGCGTTCTATTATCAAGATATTTTACCCTTCAAAAATTTTCGGAAACTCAAAAACTTCTGGTCACAAGAAAACTTAAATAAATAAACAAATAAATAAGCTTCTATCTTAAAAGCTCTCCATATTTCCCCCAAAACATCACTTCTTCCCTGATCTCCAGGGAAGGTTATCTATGTTGTACCATGCGTAAATAAGTGTTAGTGGTTTAGATTCTAAAAACTATTTTTTTAACAAGAGAAATAAAGAATTTTATGGTAAGTTATGGTGGTATACTCCCACATGATCATTTTCCAAAAGCGAATAATGATAAGAAATAAAATTATTGTGGAGCATATGAATATGAGATTGTAGTAACAAAAGAAATTATTTCAGAGGCACAGATTATAAGATTGTTAATACTGTTGTTGCTGGATCGTCGCCTCTATTAATTAGTAAGTTACACTAATTAAATAATGCTTTTCTTATATGCTTATGGGTAACCTGTTAATCAATACTCTCTTTACCCATGTCTTATTGACGCTGGAAGCACTTTTCAGTTTTTGTATGGCCAAAGCACCTGCGGAAAACTCATTTAGCTGTTGCAGCGTGCCAGAGTATAAAGTTTTCACTTTTCAAGCTGTTGCTGGTTTTGCCGTTTCTAGGTGCTAAGAGTGAAAACGATCATTGAAAAAGGATAAAAGTAAGGAGGAGGAGGAGGAGAAGAAGAACAAGAAAGGAATCGGAAGACTAACCGCACAACCCCACATGAAATCCGCGCCTTTTACAAACCCGAAGATCAGGTCATAACTGTAGAGCACGTCTCGTTGCACTTGCATCGTACTCGTGTACTTAAAAAACTAGAGGGCAAATACTGTCTGTCGCTAACTTGAATTCCAAGACATCTATTGCCGCATGTTACCCTACTGCGTTAACTTGATTCCGCAGGTCTATTGTGTTACGTGTTCCAGGCAGTCCCCCCGCGGCTGCTTATAAACTTATTTGTTAATTATTTTTCTGGTTTTTCTATAAACTTATTAATCTAGATATACTTAATGTATAAATCAGGTATTTGTTGTTTTTAATTATACATATATATTTTTTATTTTTAAACATAAGAGTATTTTAGTTATTTTAATGGCTAAAAATTACTAAAACAATTTTATATTTAAAAATCTAAAAAATATATACACTTCTTCAAAAATAGTAAAACTTGATTAGTATTAAAACACCTAAATTAGCAAGTTTATAAAAAAAGCAAAACAAATTTTATTTAGAGTGAACTGCTTGAGCCATTATTTAGCCTAAGACAATAAAATCATACCTGTATAAATAAAAAGTATACTCTAGAATTTATTAATTTTGTGAAGCTATCCCATATCTTTGTCAATGAGGTTTGGTTTTTTTTATAGAAGTTTTGTAATTTGTGTCATTTTCTCTACCATCGTCACTAATAATAATTTAGAAATACTATAATTTTGTATGTGGACAAACACAACACCTATAACAGACAAGGCCGCAAGACTGGCGGGATTAATTTTTTTTTTTAATTAGGGTGTTTTACGAACTTAAAATTTTCTCAACTACAACTTTTCATCATAACTATCATATTTTTTTAAATTATTTCTTCATATCTTACTATACAAACTATTTTAGTTTTCAATCATATACAACTAATTTACTTATTTTAACTTTATTATATTTACTCTTCATTATTACCCTATATTATATCATATTATTTTTTGGGTGCGTTTGGTTGGAGGTAAAACTTTTTGATGAAAACTTTTCAGAGTAGAAGTTGTCAAGTTGATAGAAAATGATGTGATAGGGTAATAATGAGGTGTAAATAGAATAAAGTTAAAATAGATAGGGTAGTTGTATGGGTATTTGTGTGAAAATGATTGAAAAATATGGTTTTTTTTATATAGGAAAATGTGAAAAATAATTAAAAAATAAGGTAATTATGGGGAGTGAAAAATTTTTTATTGAAAAGTTTTCATTGACATGTTTTATATGTAACCAAACACACCCTTTATTAATTCAAAAAATTTTCTACCATTTTAAAAAAATTTATATCAGAAATTTTTCATCAAAAATTTTATCGTTTTTCAAATATACCTCCACCAGGACGCAAAACAATCTATAATAATGGATAGCAAGTTATACCACATACGGTATGAAAGAAGCAATGTGTAATATGCTAATTTGCAGCCTAGTACTCCATAAACGCAAATGTCAGCGCACACACTATCAACCCTGTTTTAATCAGCATGAACAGCGTTTTGAAAAGCAACGGCAAAACAGTAATTTGGGGGATGTTTGGGAATGATATTTTGGAAATTGTGTGATTGATATGAAATGATAGAGGTAAAGTTGGAATAAATAAGTTTGTTGAAAGGTAGTTGATAGAAAAAATGATTAGAATATAGGGGTAAAAGTGGAAAAATATGATAATTGATTGATTAATGAGATGCCTTAAAATCTGTGCCCCCAGCCCCCCACCATTTCCCTCCAACGTTTCTCACCCCTTCCTTCTAAACGTCCCCTTGGGCCTCCAATGCTATGCGGCAAAGAGAAACCTTTAGGTACACGTTCATGTATGACGCACCAACTTAAGCCGTTGCATTGCTCTTTAGGGATCTTTTGCTACATATAAAACTGGAACCCGATGTAGTGCTATATCATATAACAAAGTTAAACCATCTATGTATCTATTTGTTACTCAAAAAATATTTTCCATGCAGATTTTTATCTTCTAATTATGTTTCTATAATTATATATTTACAGGGCTACACTTTTATAAAATCCTTCTTATATGTAACCTTTTTATTTTTAATATTTTAATAGTTGATATAAAATTAATTTCATTTATTGTACTTCGTATAATCTATATTATCATGGAAAACCCTCTTATTTGTTTGATATCACTATATATGCGTCTCATCTATAAATGTGTAAAAGCAATAGTAAGATTTAGTACTAAATATCAAATTTAAGTAATATTTTCAATATCTAAATCATTTAAAATATCAATACTATGTAGATAAATAATTTTATAGAATATTATTATTTTATAATATGTATGAATGTATCTAATCATTTCCCTAATCTATTCACAAATATATCTATTTTAAGTTAATGCGGCATTTCCATATACTTAATTTAGATAAAACTTGGTCTCATAACTAAATAATTGATGTTAAATATAATAAATGAATTGAATTTTACATCACTCATCAACATCTTAAAGAGATTTATATAACCTGATTACATAGAAGTTGAGCTGATATTTATATTCTAACATTATTTCCTATTTTTTAAAATTTTTATCTTACCAATAAGTTTCTCCAATAAAATTGACAATTTTTTTTATTTTATATTTTTTAGTTCTTTTGAACACAACTCATGAAATAATGAAACCTTTGAACCATCAACCGCAACAACCATCAACGATCAACATCAAACGTGTCCAGCAAAACCTTCAAACCATGCTCGACAGTAAATTTAAATTTGTTAAAAATTATATATATTTTTAAAGAAATTATGAAATTTGTAGGATGTTACATAACTAAATCTACAACATAGATGGTTAGATCTCGAAATACAAGTTCATAAATATATATTTTTTTTCCTACTCTTACCAAGTTTCCCCATTGATTTCAGAATTTTTTTTTTTTTTTTTTGTATACACTTGGATTTGAAAGTTGAAACATGTTTGGTTTTTCTCTTACAGATATTACAGCTGCATCAAGAAAGTGAATGGGCAGAAGCAATAGCACCAAATCTTCTATCCCTACTCTAGAAGTTACATGCTCGACTGATACACATGCTGTACAAACAAACCGTGTATGATCAAATCAATCATTTTCGCTCTTTCTTTTATCCTTGCCCAACATGGGCTCGCTCGTGAATTTAACTGAAAACCCAGAATCCAATGCGCACCCGAACAGGCGTGGCCTCCGAATATGAGGCAACCCTAATTGGAATCAGGTAGCCGAGTTAAAATGAATCATCTGTGCTTGGCAGAAGGTAACATGGGTGTGCCTCTGTGTAAGTTCATTTGGCCGTCACACAGTCTCTCCGGGTTCTCTGTCATTTTCATCCGTGCTCGCCTGGAGACAAACAAAAATTTTCATCCCTGAAATTAGCAGCAAAAAACAGATGTAGGCAACAGATTTTCTTCCTCTGCTCAAGCTGCAGTTGCTAGAAGCTCTGATCCAGTTCTAGCCGCTTTTTCAGAACTCGAACCTAGGACTTTTTCCTTGGAGCCATCCTCTTTGGTGAAAATTCTAGTCCCAGGAGAAGGGAAAGCTGAATTTGTAAGAGGTACGAGATCTTCTGTATCTTCAGGTAGTTCACGACTTGAAAAAATCCGTTTCAATTGAGCCCGCTGGCATATTATTCTACCCTTGTTCCAACCTGGGAAACAGAATGATGATGATAGGTCATCCTTGAGGAACGAATAGGCTGCCTTGGCCACTGGAAATCCTCTGGTTATAGAACTTTTCTCCAAGTCCCCACGCCTGCTTAGGAAGAACTACCATAATCAGAATCCTAAAAATAATAATAAAGCTGATATGCCAACCAAGACTTCCAGTCGGTTGTAGTACCACAATAAGAATCAAAACAATATTAAGTTGATATTTGGACCAAGATAACAACCGGATTCTTGTGGATGAATTCAACAAGTCATCCAGTCAGGACAATTGGTCTGTTACGTTTAGCCCCTACCAGTCACCTAGATGGCGATCTCTAAGAAGTAAAAACCTCCTTTGATAGGTCTCAGACCCCCTTTATCTCTTAGTTGGACATTGGTGTTCAGGAGAGACTTCATAATCAGCTAGAAAAAGCTGATCAGAAATGGCAATTTCATGGATATGGGAGATGTTATAGGCATGGTTATGAACAATAGCAGGAGCCTAACAGCATAACTGAATGCTTACACGAATCCACCATTTTTCCAGGCCAAATATCATAGATGATAACATTGAGCTTAAAGGAATTTGGAATGAGAGGCGCCTTACACTACTACAACACTTGCAATTTGAGGAAGATCATGGCCATTTTTGAACAAGTGGCATGTTTTATTAAGCCACACTGAAATGGCTGTAAGAGCTCCACCTGTGGACATCCTGATAGAATAATAAAATCAACTATATTAACAGAGTTGCCAGAGATGTCCATCCTGAGATAAGCCCCATGAAAACAAATAACGTGTGATTCATTACCTGTGGACATCCACAGACCACACAAGTTTGCTTTGGCGATATAGCTCAGGGAAAAGCCCACGCTTTGTTGCTTCATGTAGTACTCTAGCAGCACGTTCCTTTTGGCCCAGCCACCAGAGAGCTTCAAGAACTGAATTATAGAATCTCAATCCCCAGCCAACACCAAAGGATTTGAACTTGTCAAAGATGTACTCAACAATCTGCCAGTTATTATCATCATCATAGTCCCCCTTAATCATTGAACCAATAACTTGAAGAGTGGTGGAAACACTACTGGTCTTCATTTCTTCCAATAGAGCATAAGCATCGGTCCACCTAAAAGAAATACATGCATAATAAAACTGCTTGCTGCAAATGTGAAACTATAAAAAACATATGGGAAGTTCCAGAGTGGAATGTAAAGAGGAATACCAATTGACATCAAGAAATAAAGAAGAGGATATAACCATCATAAAGTAGGAAAACTGACAGGATGAAATAAATGAAAGGGGAGAATGCAATCTCAAGCCATGAATGAACATCTGGGAAGTTCCAGCATGGAAATGGAAATTGATAACAAGAAATAACGAAAACATAACTATCCTAAATGAGAAGAAATGAAGCTCTGAAATAAATGACAGAAGAGGGCGGAACATCTTACCAAATGGTTAGATTCCGAGGCAAGACCAGATAAGGTATTAAAGTAGATTCATGGGGTAGACTACTAGTTCCACTCCACATAACAAGGTCTTTGTCCTCATCAAGTTAAACTTTATCCAAAGGAAGTAGAACAGGACAATACTCAAGAGTCATGAAAATTTTTATCCAGAGTAGGACAATACACAAGAGCATGTTTTGTGCATCAATGCAACTAATGAAGTCCTCTAACAAAACGGGTGGCTGCCAATGGAGCGATACAAGTATATTGATGTACTCCAGTGTTATCTTCTTATGCTAGTCTTGCCTATGAACTCGTTTCTATCAACAATTACCTTGAAAATCACTCAATTGGTTTTCTCATTCCTTGTCCACATTTGATCATTAGGGCATTAGTTTCTCAAAAGCACTTTAGTCTTTGCCAAGGAGGATCCAGAGCTCAGTCAGCCCCCTATGCAGGTGTCTCTCCAACAACTTGCAGAAGTTGTGGAAGTCTCTTAAGTATCTCATAAAATCACCCCTTTGGACATGTCAGCTCGCATTCCACCCTCATCCAGCAATCTCATGAGCCACATTTTTCTTGACATATCAGCTACCATAAGTTTCAGCCCAACATATCCAATAAAAAATGGCTATCAGAGGCATTTCTTAGCTTGCTTACAAACAAACTCTTCTTTCTTACTCTGCATATCATTGTTTCTCACGAATATTAGCCCATCCAATTTTAAGGCCTTCAACATGCTGCCACATTTCAAGTTATGCATTTATTTTCCCTATATGTCCTCATTAATTCATCGATAACCATTGGAAAAAGAGTCTCTCAATCCATTCAAACCAAAGTTCACCTTTTACTCATTATAAAAAAAAGTTAAAAAAAAAAAAAAAAAGTTCACCTTTTACTCAGCAAGCAAACCTCCACATTGCCGATTCGTCTCTTACGGATGACAAATTTTCTTTCCAGCAGCTAGGTTTAATTGGCTATTTTTTGAAGGTTTTTTTTTAATTTATTTTTTATCAGCCATCTAATTAGGAATACCAATTACTATCCTTCATTTACCTCACTTGAACTCTACCATCTTTTGGATCAAAATGAATCAGTATCTCCAAGGAACCCCCTATCTTGACAGATCAATCATAATCATAATCCTGCCAAATTACCTACTTTCTCCAGCAACCATATCTAGCTTCTTCCTATTTAAAGTCCTAGGGAATTTTTCAGCTGCAAAAATCGAATTGTAAAGTTGATAGAACTCAAGGTGATGTTTACAGCTTGTGTCGATTAACTCAGCTATAGACAAAAAATGGAAATAGGGAGTCAAATGCAAAGAGAATGAAGGCTTAAAGAGCCATCAAGATCAATATGCAAGAAGACTGATAATGGAAAGACTAAGAATGAGGTTGATGAAAGTAGTTCTAGGAGCATTCGACTATGAGGGGGATCTTGCAAGTGAGAATACATTGAGATTTCTTATCCATGTAAACTAGATAGAAAAAATGAAAAGAGGGAGATGTTCTTGGCTTTTAAATTTTTGAGACAGAAAATGAGACGAGGGGACAAAAGAAATATGATCAAGTTAGAGATAAGGGAAGCAGAGGCATGGCCCACTCGATATAGCATATAAGCACTTATGAGCAGTTTTGAATTCTAAACATTTAGAAGGGTGCAAATTTATCAAGGTTTAAGCAATTCAAAATCAGCAACTCGTCCCTGGCCTATATGAAGGACAGGAAAGGCCAGCTATCAAGTTTTTGCAAGCAACCATAGGTGAGTATTGGAATGTCAAGATATCAGTTCAACAGCACAGAGCTGAGAAATTTCTGGGGTAGTTGTGAGCAGCCATAATGCTAAAATTGTTTTGAAGCAGCCAGCTGCCAGCAACCATCCTTTACCCACCCAGGAACTAGCAACAAAAGCATGAAGTGTCCACACCACTTAGTTGGCACATATGAGCTGGGAATTCTCACAAGTTGAACATTTAGTAGTCACATACACTGAATAGAATCAAAAGTAGAAACTAGAAAAAAATATAATGAAGAACAGAATCCTGACCTGTCGCTTTTTGCATAGACTGACAGCAACAAGCAGTATGATGTAATGCTGGGCACAATTCCTGATTCTTTAACCTCCAGGAAACGTTCTCTGCACTCCTCGACAAGGCCTGCAGAACAATATACACGCAAGAGAGCCTCAAGTGTCTGCTCATCAGGATTGCACCTCATCTTCTCCATGTCGAAAAATGCTTTCAAGGCATCCTCAAACTGGCCACTTTGACTGAAAACTTCAATCAGACTATTAAATGAATCTGTGTTCCTAGCAATTCCTGCTTCATTCATCCTCCACAAGATTGCTTGGGATTCCTTATACAGTCCACCTCTAGCAAATGTGTGTGCTAGAGAGTTGTATGTCTCCACAGTTGGTGTGCTTCCAACCTCATTCATTGTGTTGAATGCAACAAGAGCTTCCTGAAGAAAATAACATAAAAAATTGAGAAATGGATGCCAGAGATGTTACAGCATGTTGGAAACAGAAATGCAAAGGAAAGTACACAAGGAACAACTAAACGACTTTGAATGAATGTGCCAAAATAGAGTATTTTGAAGATCTTGTTCATTCCTGAGATGGGCACAACATGAAAATTCAGCCACGAAAAAGAGGCAAGCCCTCTAATCAAGGAAAGTTAAAATGGCAACAATGAATTGCCAAAATCTTAAAAACATGAGGTTTGTGTGTCAATTTTGACCTGAATGTGTTCAGGTAAGCCTAAGATCCAATGAATTACCAAAATTTTAATAACATGTGGTTCATGTGTCACGTTTTCATCTGAATGTGTCCAAGGTAAGCTGGTATATAAATGGACAGGATCTTACATCCGCCACAAATTCTGCTTCTTCTTTATTTATTTATTTTCCTTACATTGCGTCATTGCCAAGCTGCAACATGAAAAACCACATATACCTCATAGAGAGAAGCCTGTCCATATGCTTCTACAACTCCAGTATATGCCTTAGAGCTGGGCACCACTCCCCTGCTGTTCATGTGCAATAGGATCTTCTTTGCATCCTCATGAAGCCCACCCTTACCACAAGCAAGTATCAGGCCTTCGTAGGTCTCCATATTGGGTTCCACATTCTCCTCCGCCATATCGTGGAACAGAGTCACCACCTCTTTGAAATATCCTCCCTCTCCAAAAACCTGTATGAGGATATTGTAAGTGGCAGCATCCGGTTCTGTGTTGCTCGTCTTCATCTCCAAGAATAACTCCCGGACATTGTCGTAATGCCCATGCCTCCCATACAAACTTAACAAGATGCTGTAAGTGGTGGCATTCGGTGCGCATGCTGCCGCCTGCATCTGCCTGAATACATCCATCGCCTCCTTCATAGAGCCAGAACGGGCATGCGCCTCCAATAACACATTGTAGGAATTGGCATCAGGGAGGTTCCCTTCAGACTCCATTTCAGCAAGGAGCTCTGAGACCTTCGAGAGCCTACCCAATTTCCCGAAGGTCTCCACAAGGTACGTGTGGCTGGTGATGTCGGGGGTGACGCCAGCCTCATTCATTGTCCGGAAAACCATCTCAGCTTCATCGCCGAGACCACGGGCAGCACAGGCACTGAGCAGAGTGTTGTACGTGACTAGGTCAGGCTGAATTCCCTGATGCCTCATCTCAGCAAAGAGGCTCAAGAGGCCTTCCCAGTCGAGGCCCCCACGGGCACAAGCATTGATTACACTGTTATAGGTGAATATGGCAGGCGGAATCCTCTCGGAGGTCTTCATGCGGTGGAGGAGATCAAGCGCGGTTTGGTAGTGGCCATTTCGGCCATAGGCATTGATGATGGCAGTGAAGGAAAACACAGACCAGGCAACGCCATGCTCGGGCATTTCCTCGAACACCTCCAGGGCCTTATCCAGCAGCCCCTCCCGGCCTAGAATCCCAATCATGATGGTGGAGATGTGGTCGTTGGGCTTGCACCAGATCTGCCGCTGCATGTACTTGAAGAGCCGGAAGGAGCGCTGCCAGTCGCCGCGCTGGGCGAACTCCTTGAAGACGAGGGCGAAGTCGTTGAGGGAGAGCTTGTTCTTGAAGATGTCGAGGCAGCGGGCAATGCTGCCGCGAGGGGGCAGGCTGCTAAGCTTGTCGATAAGGGTCTCGACGTCGTAGCTGTACTTTCCTTTCTCGACGGTGGTGTAAGGGTTGCCGAAGACGAGTTCTTTGGCCCTAGCTCCGAGGGGCCTTAGAGCCGCCAATCGGTCCCGGCGGCTGAAGAAGACAGTGGGAGTTGGCTTGTCCCGGTGGGAATGGTGGCGAGGGGAGAAAGATGCTGAAGTAGAAGGAAGGGAAGAGGAAGGAAGAGAGAGGGCGGAGGGCATCATTGCTTGCAGGTGGCTGGCGGCTGGCGGCTGCTATGTTTTCAGTTCCATGGATGAATATGAATTGGTGATTGTTCGCGCGTTTTCTTCCTTCGCCAGAAATGAAATGGGAGCAGTGGTATGTTTTCTGTTTGGATTTGTCGGCTCGCCGGCTGCTTGAATTTGGGATTCGGAGTTTCGGAAGGAGAAGGGTTGAAGATGACGACACGTCGACAAAGCTTGCAAGTTGCAACGGATAATGATAGTCCGCTGAGTTCGGATCGGAATCGGATGCATGAACGCGCGGGTTGGAGCACGGGCCGGAGCTGGGGGCTCTCCGTCTCCGTGCTTTGACTCGAACACGACGAGTCAGCTTCGAGTTTAACCGGGTCCGATGTCAATAAGCAATGAATGAATAAAAACGAAACAAAAAGTAAAGGTAAGATTGCCTTAAAAAGTGACACTAGAAAATAATTATAAACAAGCATAAATAAGAGTTCAATTTTCAAATATTGATAATTAATATAAAATTTACTCTATTAATTATATTTACCATTGTTTTTTTATTTAAGGGTCCATGATGAGAATAAAAATGGGAATGGGAATCGATACGATAACATTAAAGTGAAAACAAAGTAAAAATAAATTAATTAGTTATAAGCAAAAATTATGAGAAAATGATTAGAATCTTGAGTAAAAAATAGAAAAATAGGGCCATAGGTAATTAATACTTTAACTTTGCGGCATTCTCAAATTTTATTTCTATTCTATTTCCATTTTTATATTTTAAGATCAACTTTCATCTAAATGATTCATGTGTAAATTATAGAAACGTCTAAATTTATTCACATATGCATTAATCATTTACCCATGTGTTAATGACATTATAAATAGTATTAATATACAACTTTAAAATTAATATTTAATATCAAATTATTTTATTATGTTAATTTTGCACATTTGGAAATGAGCTATGCCACAAGGATATTAGACAAATAATGGAATTTTATGATTGAAATAAATAAGGTAAAATACAGCATATGAATCTTTCACCTAACCATCCAGATCAGCTAAATCTGTGAGGTTTCACATTTATAAAAGCGGAAATCTACAAATAATTTTTCAAAATATTTCACTTTTTTACTTTTTAGCCTCGTATTCTACTACCTATCGTGTGCAAGATTTTTATGAAAAGCGCTTTGGAGGGAAAAAAAAAAAAATTTAGAGTAAGAATATGATATGATATAATCTAGTAATGATTAAGAGTAAAAAGAATAAAAATAAAATATATAAAATAGTATATGAAAAGGTATAGAAAAATGTTTAAAATATTGAAATAATCATAATAATAAATACAACACCAGAGTAGTTAAATAATATCAAAGAGTGTAAACGATGAAATGGCAAAAGATTTGCCTTTATGCAGCGACAAAGAGACCAGTGCAAATTCGTCTTAACGCGCAGTCGACCCTGCATGTCAATCTCATGAATTAAGAGTGGGCAATGTGCACTGCGTTTTTCCAAGATTTGTACTTTTGAAACAACAATATGTCCATGATCGCTTGAACAACGAAGTGGTTCACGCGAGTGTATGAAAAGTTACATAAACACACCGAAAATTTTTAAATAGCAGATGAATTAGATTTCATTCAATCGTTATCTTTTTTTTTTTTCATGAAATCAGTAGATTCCATAAAAAAGTTAATGATCGAGCTCCACTGCCAGATGTTTATTTGAAGAACAAATAAATATAAAATCTAAAACATACTTTAAATCCCCAACTGTTTGACTGAAATTATGTAAACGCCTCTTTTGCATGCGATCAAAAATATTTGCACGCGAGCCCAACGCCGTAGTGCAGTTGGTGCTCACCTCTGACGTACTGCCAGGATGTCCCGATTTCGATCCGGGTTGGGAGCATAGTCTCCCATTTTAGGAGCGTTGCACTGTGGAGAGTTTACTTTTGAGGAAAAACATGGAGAAAAATACACATCAGATGAAAGACTTGTAATATATGAGACATCAAAAAAAATATATATATATCTGCACGCATTGGTTATCAACAAAAGCCAGAGCAAGTACCGTAGCACTGCAATCTCGCTCATTCCCAATCAACCATGTCCTCTTCATAGCATAGCTTACATATTTCCCATTGAGGGTGTGTTTGTTTGTTTTTTAATGAAAAGGTTGTGTTTTCTCAAACTAAGACGGTGTTTTGAAATGATAAAATTTTTGGATAAAAAATTTTACATGTAGAAATTTTTTAAATGAAAGAAATTGATGTAAAATGACAGAGATAATGATCAGAAGTAAAGAAAATAATGTTAAAATAGATATGTTAGTTGTATGGGTAGTTATGTAGAAATGATGAAAAGTAGGATAATTATATAAGAAGATGTAAACAAATAATTTTAAAATAAAGTATGGAAAGTAAAAAATTTTAGATTAAAAAATGTTGGATTAAAAACTTTTATGTATAAACAAACATACCCTAAAACTTTTCACGTTCTACGATTATATTATTTTTTACATCTTTCTATATAACTATCATACTTTCAATCATTTGTACACAATTATCCATATAATTAATCTATCTTTTTTAATTTTATTCTCATTACTCTTCATTATTAACACTACTATATCACTTCATTTTCTCCTATTTTAAACATTTTTTTATCAAAAATTTTTTATTTAAAAGTTTTATCACTTCCCTAAAATATTTTCCTTTTAATGAGAATTACTTTTTAGTAGACAATTCTAGCTTTCATAGAAAATTCTAAATATTATATATATTGGAATGCTTCTATGGAACCCTCTTTTTATGTAACCTATCCATTTTAATATGTTGATGGTTGATGAAAAAACTACTTTATCTATCATGTCTAGCATTACTTTTATTATCATAACTTTCATTTGTCTGACATCATCGTATATGGTCTCCATCTAGAAACACGTAAATCAACGTAATAAAATGATTTAATGCTAAATATCAATTTTTAAGTAGTATTTTCAATATCTAAACCATCTAAAATATCATTACTATATAGATAAATAATTTTACTGAGTATTACTACATTCCAATACATCTATGAATTGATCTAAACATTTTACTGACATAGATGTACATATTTTTGAGCAAATGTGACCGATGCACATATTGGATTTAAATGAAATTTGGTTTCATAATTAAACAAATGATATTAAATATAATGAATGGATTGAATTTTTCATCAAAGCATGAAAATTTTAAATTTTAAGGGGGTTACATTGAACCACTTCTATATAACTCGGTTATATAAGAGCAAGTTCGAATATATATATATATATATAGGATTCTGTTCCGGTGCAGCGTCACTGCACCGGAACAGCGGTGCAGTGGGCCTAAAATGGGCCCCACATGATCATGAAATCATGATCTACTTCACCCATTGTATTTAGAATAATGTATTCTATAATCAAACCAATTTTCATCCCAATCAGATACTTTAAAGTTGTTATTTACATCAAACTATTTTATTACGTTGGATTTGTACCATTTTCAGATGGGGCATATATACATATCTGATTGGGATGAAAATTGGTGTGGTAATAGAATACATTATTCTAAATACAATGGGTGGAGTAGATCATGATTTCATGATCATGTGGGGCCCATTTTGGGCCCACTGTACCGCCGTTCCGGTGCAGCATCACTGCACCGGAACAGCTCCCATATATATATATAATCAAAATCTTAAATTTTAAAAAGTTACATGGTTACGTTTCTATGTAATCTAGTTAAACAGAAGTGAAACCCTATATATATATACACGTGCAAGATATGCTGGAATTGCTACAGGGCAGTTGGCTACAAATGAAGCCAAAATCAATCATAAAATTAAATTTTTACTATAGTAATAAAAATCCTCTCAATTAGAGTCTTTGATGGGATGGGCCACCTTTGCTTAAAATGCATATATTTATATATAAATTATGAAAAAACTTAGATACATTTGCTCATATATTGTAATACGATAATACATTGTATACTAATCTATCATGTAAAAATAATGTTTTAGATGATTTATATGTTGAAAAAATAATTTTAAATTTGATATTTAAATGAAAATATTTTATTACGTTGATTTTCACCTTTCTCAAATGGTACCTATACACATGGTTCATTTAAATAAAAAAACGAGTGTACTATTAAAATAAATAAATCTAAATATACTGGTTAAATTAGACTTGATTTTACGATCAATGCGGCCCTTATTTGTTGCTGGATAGCAGCAACATTGGAATTCCCTTATATATTTAAAGATTTTTCGGTTAAATTTTGTAAAAGAAATATTTTTTTCGTTATTGTGTAAAGCTTCAACGTTAACTAGTTGAGATTGGGATATGGGTAATTTGCAAATAAGCCACTTTGACCATAATTGGAAATAGACTTACATGGTTCTATAAATTACAAATAATTCAGTATTGTTTAACTATAATTGTAAATATATCTACGCCGTTATGACGTTGTTATTATATCATTACTGTGTTGATATATTTGTAAAAACTAAATATACTCGCTTAATTTTGAAATTGCAAATTTACATGCATAATTTGAATATCTTTGCAAGTATAATCATGTTGTGACGATGCGGTAACCACGTAAGTATATTTGTAAATATGTCAAATTAACTATATTCAAATTATATAAGAGTTATTTACAATTTCTAAAATTATATGAATATATTTATAATTATGGTCAAACTAAATGAATATATTTAAAAATCGTCCCAAAGGATATCCGTGTGTTGAATGGTAATTGGTAACCATATACGGCACGAAATTTCATCTGTACGGCTAGTTATAAGTCCAGCCATATAATTTTCTGCGATGCGGAGGCGGTGCGCGAGCATTTTAAAAGATCTCCGTGGGTAAAGGAGGAAGAATGCAAAAGCAGTGCACGTGCAAGGCGACGGCAAAACAAGCTAAAGGTGGGAAAACCCCACTCACCCTCATTGGGTCCGCAATCGCGGGCTTTATCACTTCCTTTGCATTTTCAGAAGCTTTCATCATTGTTATCCTCTGTTTCTATGTCCACAGCAAATCATTGATCATGAAGCATAAATCGCCGACTATTGTGTTAAAAAATGAACTGATTTAAAAAAGGAATGCAGATTATACAATTGACTTCACAGGAGCAAAGTCCTTCAATTATTTTAATAATCGGCGCCGCTTCTCGGAAACACCTTTTTCTACGGATCCGATCCTCTGCACTTCTGGGTGCATTAAATTATTTTTTTAATTTTTTTATACAAATGTTAATTTAAGTGTATTTAACATGTGTATCAATTTTTACCATTTTTGAAGTATTTTAGATATTCATTTTTAATTTTTTAAAATGCCACTTATTTTCAAAAATTAAAAATAAATATCTAAAATACTTCAAAAATGGTAAAAATTGATACGCATGTTAAATACACTTAAATTAACACTTGTATAAAAAAAATTTCAAAAAAATAAAAAAAATTAAAATGGATTTAGTGCACCCGAGTGGACTGAAGCTAAGTGCACCCGGGTGCAGGGGATCGGGATCCTTTTTTTATGTAACTTTCTTCATACTTAAGATCTTGATAGTTGATAAAAAATTCATTTTATTTACTGTATTAACATTATTTATAATATCTTAAAAATCTTTTTATTTGTAGAATATCACTGTGCATGGGCTCCATTGAAAATTGACGTAATAAAATAGTTTAATGCTAAATATTAATTTTAAAGTTATATTTTCAACATTTAAACCATCTAAAATATCATTTCTACGTGAATAAATGATTCTATAAAATATTATTACATTTTAACATATGTGTAAATGGTAAATCCATTTACACACGAATATATATTTTTCAACAAATATGGTCCGTAAACATACTTGATCAGGATGAAATTTGATCTCTTAGATAAACAAATAATGTTAAATACGATGAATGAATTGAATTTTCCATCTAAAAAATCAAAATTATAAAATTTAAGGGGCTATATGACCCCGCTTTTATGTGACTTGATTATGTGGAAGTGAAACCTTATAACCATCTTAATAACTTTATTTTTATTATTTTTATTTGCATTCAAAAACCACTTGGACGTAGCTGTTTTTTCTATGGCCTTGTCTTTCTCGGATTTTGATCTTTTAGGATTTCTATGCTAGCGCAGGTTTGTAACACGTAAAACTTTTAAAATATATATATTATTTTTTCTCTACACTTTTTTATTATTTTAAAATTTTAATTATCTACTTTCATTTTTAATATATGTTTCAATCTTTCGCATTTTTTATATAACTATCTTACATATCTTAACTTTAATTTTTCTTCTTAATTAATTCTCTTGTGATATTATTTTTCAAATTCGATATTATTTTAAAATTTTAGTTTACTTACTTTAATTTTTAATATACATTTCAATCTTTCACATCTTTTATATAATTTATGTAACATATCTTAACTTTAATATTTCCTCTTAATTAATACTCCTTTCATGTCACACAATTTTCTCATTTTTTATTTTGTATTCTCACTTCTTACTTTTTCTTTTATATAGTTATCTAGACGCAATGAACAAATATCATGAGTTACATCCTAATTTTGCAAATTGCAATGTGATTGTATTTGACAATAGTGTATTAAAAATCCTTTTATAGTGCACCATTATAATTTATTTCATTAATTTTAATTTTCTTAAATAACTTGTGTCTTCAATAATTATTATTGATTTCCTCTATCATGAAAAATATTAAGTTTCTTCAATTGTTCTTATATATTCATTATCAAATCTTTGTCGGAGATGCCCCCTCTAAATAGTAAGTAGTTTGGAGTCCATTTCGCATTCCGTGACAGGAAAAAAATGTTTGTCTAGTACATTTTTTATATAATTTCATATTTAATTATTTTTATTTCTCCATTCTATTATTAACTAATTACATCACCCTATCGCTTATTTTAACTTTTTTTCATAAAATTTTTCCCCATTTTCTCCCTTTTATAAAAATGGCTTATAAAAAAATACATCAAATAAAGAAGGACAATTTAACTTAAGTAGGTTCCCCATGCGTCAACCTGTTGAGTATCCTAAAATAAATAGAAAAGTTTCTATTTTTATACCCATAAGAAAGGGTAAGTACTAAGTAAAAAAAAAAAAAAAAAAAAACTCGGTGATTTAAGTAGATGTAAGTTTCAAATTCTGGATATTCAAAATTGCCTCCAATTACTAATATATATTTAACATTGTTTTATAAAGCTTTTTTTATATTGAAAGACGTAAATACATTCTTTAAATATATAGAAGCTTATTTAATTTATCTATTATGTAGTAGATTTAATAAATACATTTCAA
The DNA here is from genome assembly GCA_030490835.1 of Annona cherimola. Lineage (NCBI taxonomy): Eukaryota > Viridiplantae > Streptophyta > Magnoliopsida > Magnoliales > Annonaceae > Annona > Annona cherimola. The sequence continues at coordinate 15,844,550 of CM059977.1, read as the reverse complement.
AAATTAATTTATTATCATCTTGATTATAGTTTTTTAAGTAAAATTTATAATATTTAAATATAATATAAAATTATTTTAAATAACTAAACTCACCTTGCTGAAGGTGCACTCCTTAAATAAAGACAAAAGAAAATGAGATATAAACAATTTGGAAAGTAAAATGATTAAATATTAATTAGATCGCGTAAAAAGAAGTGGAAAGATGAGATTGAAAAGAGTAGAAAAACTTCTCCACCTCTTATTAGCACAACTTTCCTTGGATGATCGAAAATTGTAATTTTTGTGGTTGATTGATATGATTGAAGATATAAAAGGTAGGGTTCAAAGTGATGCATAATTACATTTTAAACGTCACCTCGGGCAGGACGTTTGACGCAGATATTTAAGGTACGGTGATAAAGTCAAAGTAGCCATCATACCTAGAAATAATAACCATAAACATTGCACGCAATCTGCAAAACAAATGGTTAAAAGATATAAATACATCCAAACCGCTTTTGCGGATAGCAGGAAAAATTTGAAAAGTAAGAAAAGGTATACTAACAGGTTTCTAACTTTCTATCAATCGTAAGCTAACTGACACAAAATATAATAATAATTTTTACGTGAAAATATTGAAAATAGAAAACAAACATAAGAAAAATAAAATTATCAATGATAAATTTCAAATAGGTATATTATCATATAAAATTTTTTGTAAAAAGAAAAAAAGAAATTTAACTTGTTTCAACTTTCAATTATGATATTTATTTGTTCTTAACAATTTACATTTTCATAGTTGTTAATACTTTTTAGTTGTTAATTTTCATATCCTTAGATCTCAAAATTTATTTATTGTATTTTTTGTGATATCCAATCCATATAGAATCTTATATTTTCGTCGCGTTCAACCGCCAAGATAACTGATTTCGTCTTTAAAAAAAAAAAATCCAAAATAACTGAGACACGTGAGGCTAGAATATTCGTTGACATCTTGGAGCACCCACGTCTCCCTCGCAGAATCAGCTTTGATTTTGAAGCCTTTGATACGGAATGGCCCGCTTCAGCATTGTTTTCCATCAAATCATTTAATATTTTTATAATAACATTATTTATATTTTAATATATTGTATCTAAATTCAACTTTTTTTTTTTTTTTTTTTGATTGGTACAATTACATATATCTCAACACATATTATACTTGAAGATCTGAGACATTCTTACAAATATAAGGGACACATGTTCCCAAAGAAATCTGGAGACACAGCTCCACGAAAGAATAAGGAAGACACAGCTTCCAACGAACCACCTGGGAGACCACCCGCTCCCACACTCCACCATCCGGGAGACCACTTTTGCTCCCACGCTTGTTTTTTCCGCCCGCGCACGCATTTCGCGCCCCGCGCGATTCGAACCTCCGCCCTCCAGCCGGCGCGCGTTTCCGCGCCCCTGACACCGACCAACCGAGCTAGCCTCGGTTGGTTAAATTCAACTTTTAATAGTAACATATATTTTTAAAATACATATTTTAGCATTTTTATTCTTAAGGTGTATTTACTAAGATGTACCAAATAGTTTTTTTTCAATCCAACGGTTGGTATGATGTTAAATTTTAACTATCAATTTCGTACTTTTTCTATTATTATCATTATATTTTGATATTTTTAACATCTTTTCTATTTTATTTTTATTATCTAAACTTCTAATCGTTATCTCATCACCATTTTTATTTTTTAAAATTTTTTATTTTCGTTTTCCATTTTTTTTTTCCTCTTCTCAGGTGGACGCTCATATGAATAGATTACAAACGTTAAACGTGCAGGCTTGCGTTGCCATTTTCGAAATAATGTGTGTGTACGTGTGGACATATTTCTAAAAAACCTTTTTTAATTCAACTCCATCCATTGGATAGAGTAAATCTGCGTTATGTGATCATTCCCCCTCCCTGGACGGTGGGGATCTAATCCTTTCATCCCGTCATGAGTCCAAGTGTCGATGACACAAACAAAAGTGAGACCTGATCTTTTGCGACCAGTCGCAAATTGACCCACACTACAAGAATACTCGGCTATTGCAATGAACATTTTCGTTGCAATTGGTAAAAAAATCTTTGTAATTAGATCAATTGCATCGAAAAATGTTCATTGCACGTTCGCTCCAACATGGCTGTTGTTATTGGTACTTTGGAACGAACATCTATTTCATTGCAGTTGGTCATATATTACCAATGAAAAAGTACATTCCAATAAGCTTGAAATTGCAACGTATTTTTTGTTGCAAAATTCATCGCAAAGTCCATCCCATTAGCAACAACAAATTACATTCCAATTAGCTTGAATTTCGTTGCGACTAGGCAACAAAATTAACCAGGGTTAATACATTGTCGTGAATCCGTTTGCAACAAAAAAATTTCATTGCAATTACTTCACATTAGCAATGAAAATTTTCATTGCAACTTGCAGATCAACCAAGGTTAAATACATTACCAATGAAAACATTCGTTGCAATAAATCATAAGTTTCATTCAATTAGCTTTTTAATTCATTGAAAATAAATAATGCTTTAATTATTTCCTTTTAAGAACCATATAATTATTATATTTAATATTATTTTTATGTCTACAATAATGCACTTATATGGCAAATAAACAAAGCGCATATCTACGCCTTGAAATATTACAATGTTCTTCAAACAATACATAATTTGTCTTCAATTTAAATTGTACAACCAAAATCAATAAAAAAAAATACAATGCAAAAACCCATTACACAATATAAGCTCAATTTTCCAAATGTCTTGCTATTACACATAAAGCTTCAAATTCAAATATTCTCTTCTTATACTTCATAGTCTTTCAAGTGGCAGTTGATGAAAATAATGAATGACAGCCTGAAATATCATAGCAAGGTGTGGAAATCAAGAAAAGAATAAAAGGTCCACAAATTGAGCAACAATGAAAGTTGAAATGAGAACGATTGACAGTAAAATTACCAAACTTAGAAATATTCATGCACAGTTATAACAACACAGTATCAAAACTTCACACATTTTTAGAAATTAATAGACATATATCAATCGAACAACTTTGATTAGCTAATAGAAGACTTCTAATAGATGATAATGTGAATTCAAGTTGAACATAACAAATCAAATGGTAGAAAGGAGGCATGCAACCGTGATTTAGTTGATAGAACCAATAAGCCTACTGAATGAATTGGACTACCTTAATTGATCAAAACATGGTTCTTCCACAATCTCAGAAAAAGGACTTGATCAAAACATGGTTCTTCCACAATCTCAAAAAAAGAATATGATCAAAACATGATTCTTCCACAATCTCAGAAAAAGGATCTGCAACAACTCTCATCCCTAACCATTCGGGCCCAATATTCGGCTCAATTTGAAAGTAAATCCACAAAATAGATTCGATATGGCAAATAAAAAATCTCGTGAAAGATAAAACAAGCAATCAAGGGGTGAAAAATTAGAGATTCAATTACCTCGCAGAGAGAGTTTACTTTAGATTTATTTTTCACAAAAATATTTCTAACAAGGCTGGCACTAGGGGGAGACAAATAGTACATATCGACAGATAGTACAAAATTAGAGATTCATCCCTTGATAAATTCCCATGGAAAATGCCCTCAATATGCATCTACTGATTCACATAGAGAGAATGAAAATGTTAATAGATAAACAAAAGGCTAACCAAGTATTCAAAAGAGTATTACCATGGAGAAAAGTTTAACTTTGATGGATGTCATACAAATCCATTGTTGACCAAAAATGCCCAAAATATAAGTATTACCAAGTAGAAAAGTTTGTCTTTTGATGGACGTCATGCAAATCCACTGATGACAAGGTTAATTTGATATATGGTAGAAAAAGTTAAATGGAGAGGATCAAACCATGAGCACCATAACAAAGCTTCGAATTGCTGCATATATACAAATGTTGGTCAGTGGGTTACACTCGAACCATTTGTCAATTTCTAGGTTGGAAAAAATAGGGTGTTGATTCCTTGTATCAATTTCACAAAGTTCAATGGATTGTACTCCATGAAATAAGAAAGACAACCCAAACTCATCTTGCAATAATGATAACGTATCTAAATTTCTATTGTGGTAAATCTAAAGTCCGATTAACAAAATAAACTGTTGGATATCTAAATAAAAAGAATTGTACTCAGTAGAAACATGTTGGAAAAGCAAGCCCAGCGTGAAAGACACCTGGGTTAAAGCACCCAAACCTTAGGTGAACCAATTATCAAATGCATAAGATTGTCCAAATACAAACACTATGGTGAACCAACTAATTGCTTTATATTTCAAATATCTGCATACCAAGAAGCAGTCCGTTTTGGATGAAGATACAAGCCATTATTAAGAATGATCAGGATGAGAGCATGAAGGGCAGTAAGTTAAATTTCTATACAAAAGCCAAAAACATTAAACCAAACTAAATAATCGTCATTTAACCCAATTGAAAGTATAAGCAGTAGATATTAAATAAATTGCTAGGGAACGTCTAATCAGGAGCAAAAATGACATCAAAGAACAACAAATAGCATAATCTTACCTTATACTTTAAGGTTTCAATTGATGTAACAATTGAAATTAACATGTACATCAACTTACTTGAAATATTCCAACGCAAACTATAAATAAGTAGAAAGAAAATTTTGAAACATATTCGTATGGCATTAAAATAATCTGAATAGGTATGAAATATATGCTAGCCTTCCAAGTATGGCCCTTGTATACTTGCAGAAGTTCCCTTTAGACCTGTCATTGGCACAGATGAATACAATTCAATGAAAAAGATAAACACCCAAGGTATTTAGCCTTCTTCCCTTGTTAACATGATGGAATACACCTACCAATCCGAATGTCAAATGTGCAGACAGTTCCAGCAACACTTCTGGCAAAAAATTCTCTAAGCATATAGACATAATAACATTAGACAATGTGTCTATTATCTGTATACGTACAGATTGTTGAGAACAGAAGAATTTGATAAATGAGAACTCTCAGGTATTGATTGTTGCACGGATAAAACAGAGGAAACTAAGATTATAAACAGATTGATGAGTAAAGAAATAAGTGATGATTGAACTATTGAAATCTTTGAAAATCATTATAAGGTAGCAGTTAAAAATTTATCACAAGTTCATGAAGATAATTTTATTAGTAGTGAAGAAGTCAAATCCACAATTTATTATTCAAATCCACAAATTAGTCTTCATAAGCAAAGGAAGATGGTCAGAACCCAACCCAGAGACCAAATGGCAATGGCCACTGAGAGATGGATGGACGACAAGTTGACATTAGTCAGTGACAGCAAATGACAATGATGGCGGATGGTAAGAGGGATGGCGGGTTGGGAGCAAGCTAACGGAATGCAAACTTATCCTAAACTGCTCGGCTTAAATCCAAAGCATAGCGTTCAATTTCCACCCACATCTACATGCTTCCATGAAGGTCTAGAAGTTTAAAGCAACCTCTCCTACATTTGACTAGTTTGAGCAACACGCTGTTAAAAACATATTCCTCTATGAACCATGCGTATGGTAGTGACATATTTCACGATTGATTTGACTACCTGCATAATGGATATTCACGTGAATGTTCATATGTTTTTTGGCTTTAGCATTCTGGAATAATAATGTCTTCTGCATATACCATGTGTGTAGAAGCTTATGCTAATGTTCATATAATAGGTTATCTACATGGACCACATCCGACGTGTATTTGTGGGGGTGGAGAACCGTCAAACACAGCTAATCTGGAGCCCCCTACAACAACAAGCGCATTGTTAAGTAGAAGACATTAATGGACAAAGGCCCAAGATAAAAAAGAACTCGTTGAGATTCTCTTGTTTAACTTACACACAGGAACCACAGGGGCAAACAACTTTAAAGATGTGGTCCTCCGAGCTATTGCGCATGAACTAAATAATGTTTTCTCGATGACCATCACACCTCTAAATGTCAAGAATAGAATACACTCAATGAGAAAAATATATGAAATGCACTACACCATCTTGAATAAAATAGGCATGGATTGGAACATTGAGGAGAATAGATACACAAAGCCTGAACATGTTTAGAAGGCACTAATTGAGGTATGAATGTCATAACACAGTCCACTATGAATATAATAGTATGATTGTTGAAGGTCATTCAAACACCAAACCATGCCGTCTTTCTTATTCATTTCCAGCAAAATAGCCTATACAGAAGACTAAGGACACCTCCGCATTTGAGTTCTGATAACTTGCATGAGTTGTTTGGAGGTAATTGTACCACAGAAGAATACGTGTGCCTAGGGCGGTTACCTTCCACAAGCCCGTACAAAGATAGAGATGACTTCATAATGGAAATTAAACATGGCGAAGAGCCTATCATTGGATCCTCAGAGCATGCTGCCACTCTAATCTCGTTTAGAACTCCAGTAGGAGGTTCATTTGGTCACTTGAGCATGCCATCTCAGAATGTTGGGTCATCTAATTTCTTATTTACTTTTTGACCATATTTGTTGACAGATACGTGAAGAGAGAAATGGTACGCTTGTAGGTTGTTTTCGTTGGTCATGTGCCTAGTATATGTAGGACATGACCTAAAGCCTATACACAAGTGAATAGATTCAAAGGGGCTTGTCACCAAGCCTTTAAAAACAAAGTAGAAAAGGTGACGATCAACTTATGTGATTGCTCAGAATGTGTTTCGTCATGTGGCGCGATGATCATCAATCTTTGTTTTTGCAAGGCTTGTGGTAAACGACTTAGTGTGTAGCATGTACATGCAGACATGTAGAGGAAGACAAGTAATGTAGGATAGTCTATTAATACCTTTCTGATTTGGAATTCAATCATGGAATGTATAGCGTCTATGTGGAACAATATTGACATATTAATTTCAGTATGGTAGAATGTTTCTAAATTTCTCATGTCCTCTAGAGTAGAGTAGTTGTTCTCTCTTGGTGAGATAATCTATGATTCAGATGTTCTAGGAGAAATATACATAAAGTGAGAAACATAGTGCAAAGTAATGTTTGAAAATATGAAGGAAGCTTTTTTTGAAAACCCTATAAATTAATGAGAAATTGCAAAAAATCCCCTGATGAAGGTGAAGAATCTGAAAATAAAATAAGTGCTAAATATTTTTCAGAAGGTATAAAATCTCGACAATTACATAATACAAAAATTCTTGAAAAAACACCCAAAAATGACAGAACACACTGTTTTTAAATTGTAGAAAATGTCAAAAATTCAAAAAAAGAATTTTAGAAATGGAAAAATATGAGGAAATAAAATTAAAGAAATTGATCTAGATTCTAATAAAAAGCTGGACAAAAGGAAAAATCAAAAATTTACAAAAAGGGTAGGAGGATACTGAAAAGGTTAGATTTTTTTTAAAAAAAGCTTAATTTTAGGTAAAGGTGCTAAAAAGAAAGTATCATCCTAAATGCCAAATTTTTAATAAAAGACAAGAAATCTTATAAATGATGACATGCGATAAAATTGGAAGATAAAAGAAGACAGAACGCGCTAACAGATTTTTCAAATGCAACAATTTTGAAATTTTCTGTTTGAAAAAAAATCCCCGTACAACTTAAAATGCCATAAAATTGACAATCTGTTAACGAAACTATAAAAATAAAAAATCCCAAAAAATATAATTTTCGAAATGAAAAGATCTGTGAAAATCGTTAATTCAAGAAAATTTTAGAGATTTAAAATTATTTATGAACAATATAAAACCGCTACAAATTAAAAACGATTCCAATTATTAACAAATTATCTTCCGTCTTCCTCAGCAATTGCGACAGCGGAAAATCGTTGGCGCATGAAGTCATCCACCACTTTGCAGATCGTCTCCGTCAGCTATCGCGGGCCATTAGACATTCTCGCCGTCCGCCGTCCTTCCACGGTTGTTGGCTTCCACCGGTGTCCGACGTCTCGATGGAAGATCGGAGAGGGAAAAAAAAATGTAAACAGTCATCGGTGGTCAGCACACAATTTTCGGCAGTGACGGCATTTATGGAGTACACCACCATGAGTCACTGCATTCCCATAAGCTGCTTTTAATACATCAAAATTTGACGCGGTACGGTTAAACTTCCGAATAAAAAATTTTAGGAGGAAGGAGTTGTTAAATTGATAAAAAAAAGAAAATATAATATAATATAAATAATAATGAAAAGTAAAGAAAATAAAATTAATATAAATATATTAGTTGTATAAATAATTATATAGAAATGATTGAAAATAAAATAATTTATATAAGAGAATATTAAAAAATAAAATAACCACGAAGCGTAAAAAATTTTAAATTAAAAAATTTTAGGGTGTATTTGGTTGGAGGTAAAACTTTTGATGAAAAATTTTAGAGACAGAAGTTGTCAAATTGATAAAAAATGATGTGATATAATAAGGATAATGATGAGGAGTAAAGAGAATAAAGTTAAAATAGATAGATTAGTTGTATGGGTAGTTGTGTAGAAATGATTGAAAAGTAGGGTAGTTTGTATAGAAAAATATAAAAAATAATTAAAAAAATAGAGTAGTTACGAAGAGTGAAAAGTTTTGGATTGAAAAATTTTAATTAACAAGTTTTGACCCCAAACAAACACACCCCTCAGTGAGATGTCTTCTTCGCAACTCCACCTCTTTCTTCCTGGATTTCTCGATCCGGAAGCGCAACTCCACTCTCCGTTGCCGCTTTCCAAGCCTCGCTCATCTCTTCCCTCCTCCTCCTCTTTCTTCCTCTTTATCAAAGTGAGATGTCTTCTTCGCACAGCTGCTCTCAGTGACGAAGCAACGGCCACAACTCCAGCACCTGCGGCGGCGGTAACGGCATCATGCTGTTTGGGGTGAGCTCGCAGAGGGCTCCATCCGGAAGAGCTCGAGTATGAACTACCTGTCCCAGTACGAGCAGCAAAGCCACGACTCCCATGCTCACGTGGCCGCCGGGTACGCGTCCGACGACGTCGTCCATGCCTCCGCCGGCAACCGCGAGCGCAAGCGAGGTACGGACGGAAGATGGACTGGCCGACGTTTTCTGCCGCCTCGAATCTGTCGCCTCTGCATTCTTTCTGTTTTTGCTTTCCGGTTTTCGTAGATACATCGGCGGACCACCACAAAAATGGTAGCCCGGGGTTCCGCCGCCATAAACTCGGGCGATTTATGACTTGGTTGTGTTGAGCCTTCTTCGTGTCGAGGCATTTTTGTTTTCGATGTCACGTACAGAAAGCACTCCATAAAAAACACATGAAGGGTGTGTCCGGCTGAGAGTAAAAAAATTTTCACGATAGAAGTTATTAAATTGGTAGGAAATGACTTGGTAGGAAATGACGTGATATAATAAGGGTAATGATGATAAGTAAAAAAAATAAAATTAAAATAGATAAAATAGTTGTATGAGTAGTTGTGTAAAAATAATTGAAAAATAGGGCAATTCGTATAAAAAAATATGAAAAAATAATTAAAAAATAAAATAATCTTAAAAAGTGAAAAAAATTTAAATTAAAAAGTTTTAGTTTACATTTTTTGCCTCAAACAAATGCATCCTAAATTTATATTAAAGCTCGGATGAAGAAGAGACAAAGGTCCTCCACAGAATACAACGTGATTTTTTGGCAGGTTTTAATTTGCAAGCTTGTATGGTCTCCCTTTGTACCCGTAAGCTTCTTATCTCTCTTGTTGATATTTGAGAGTTTGTAATTTTTTTATTTAAATTTTGTAAGAATTATTTCCTGACTTGATTATAAAATATATTAAGATATAATGTAAAATATCTCAAAAAAAAAAAAAATTACAGAGACACAGCTCCAACACACACTAGGATCGATCTCAGACAAGTGCAAACGGGGACAATGCACCGCTGAACAGAGCTGGCCTTCGTGTGTGAGGAATTGATTCCACGTTTATAAATTTGCAAATTCGACGGTTGAGATTCTTAGCGCTAGTGAAATCTGCGCTGGCTCTGATGAGGACAACAAACTGACACGGGTTGCTCATCCGAGCGTGTTTGGGTGAAGGAAAATATGATAATATTCAATCACCAAAAAGATTTGAGACTTTTAAGATTGTGGTCATGAAAGCTCGTCATGAGGCTTGTTATGATGACGAAATTTTTTTTTTCTTTTTTGAAAATTAGGAGGACGTTTTATCGTAATTTCCTCATGAATATGGGTTTGCCTTCGTTATCTTGTTGGGTAAGCAAATAATATGAATAAAAACCTCTTTTATATACTTGATTTGCTCTAAAAGAGATGTATAACAGGAGAACAATGGAATATATAAAAAATCAGAGAAAGGGAATTGATGATCTTGAACAATACGAGCGAGATAATTTAAGAAAGATGTATAATAAATAATAAACAAGTAAGGGAAGATAAAGAAAGAAAAGAAAAAGGGAAGGGAGGGAGCAAGTGGGGCCCAGCATGCTATCCTGCCTACCACACCTACAAGTAATTAAAGAAAGGACATGGAGTCGAGACAAACAAATCCATGGCCAAAAAGGCAAGAAGCGAATATGCCGCGGCAACGGTGGAGGTATGAGTCTGCCTCTCCACCACCCCTTTTTTCTCCTCTCCTCATTTCCTTTTTATTATTACGGATGCACTCAGCACCAATCGTGTCACGTTCTTACCCCATTATACTAATCAGACCTTTCACATCCAGCAGCTTGCACCGCAGCTCTGTTACTTCTCTTGTCGCTTTGGTCTACTCATTGCTGGGGAGCGACTACACTGCGCACATGCGTAGCGCACATGTGCTGCGCAGCCCTACATGCCATTGAATCCTTCATCCACGTGAGATTCACCGTGGAAATACAAAGGGGTAAAATCCTTATTTTCCATGTAAGCAATCAAGCTTGTTAAGCTCGGTCAAACTAGTCAAAGGCTTCCTTTGGAAGCACATTAAGCAAACTACGGTTCTATTTACAAAATTTGTAAGGTAGTGGGCGATTCGCAACCACAAAATTAACTAGCTTTCTCTCTCACCGCCTATCGGTAAAGTTAGAATTTTTTACTTTCCTTTTCACTGGTTTTTTTTTTTTTTAATGGTAACTTATCAAGAGAAAGACTACACTTTTACCTAACAAATCAGGAGACTAACATAATTTTAGTTGTAAATAAAACACCCCAAGTCAAAGCACATGTGCTTTGTCAAAAAACTTAACACAATTTTAATTTGTCAACTTTCATCGTGACTATGGGGCCCATTAAAATATGTTAAGCCGTATTTAAACTGAGTTTAATAATTTATTAAACTCGGTTACGCCTAATTAACCAAATTTAATGGCTTTATAAAAGGCTCGATCAAGCCCATAAACTTGCGATTAATAATTCTATCTAGTCAAGAACCATCAATGTAAATATTTTGATGAAGTCCATAAGTATATTCATTTAGCGAAAACAATGCTAATTTATATTTATCAATGCATTTTCAAATGAATTAGAAATCTACTAAATTCCAATTAGGTTTTGATCGAAGCTAGCCCAATTTGATCACATATGTAAGTGTTTATATGTTGCGAGGAAATTCAAATGACACATTTTTAAATTATGAAATTATATTTTTTCCTTATGCATCTCATGTTACAAATTATGATGTGCTCTCATTCGCTGGTTTCTGTCTCGTGAGGTGGATATAATGAGAAGCGATCTTATTAGCTCAGGTTAAGCAAATGTCCTACTTAGCCTATCTTAAAAAATTCATTTACAATACTTATTTTTTATTTTTTCGTCGTATAATTATTTATCTATCTGTATTTAACATATAAATCAAGTTTTACCATTTTTATATATGTGCGTAAATATTTTTAAAATTTTAAAACATCTATGTGTATATATGTATTTAAAATACTCTTTATCTTTAAAAATATCAAAAAATATATACACATATCCAGAAAAAGGTAAAATTTGATTTGTATATTAAATACACTTAGATAAACAAGTGTAGAAAGAAAAACTAAGTGTTGTAAATGAGTTTTTTGAAGTAGACTGGGCAAGACGTTTACTTAGCCCGGACTAATATGACAATTCCTCGTATATAATAGCTACCAATGTGCATGGTTATCTTAACAAACTATCATTAATAATGGATTTCCATTTACCTTTTGTGACTGAGTTTAAAGTAATCTACAAGGGTCTCTAATTCGTAAGGGATGAAGGATATACAAAGTTAAGTTTCTAAAATTGAGATGGCTATGCGGAATTATGTCAAGATTAAATGCTTGGTCAATTGGATTAAAAAGTGGAGCTCTAATATGTTTATCATGAATATCTACTTTTGTTCTAGATCTTCTTCTTTGTCTTCTTCTTCATGATTAATAAGGATTTTTAAATTATCAATTCTATAGATTTTAAGTTTTTTGTTCCCTTTATATAAAAAATATAATAAGCATGACACTTTAATTTTTAAAATTTTTGGCCGTTAAATGGTTCTGATAGATTGAATTAGAAAACTCAATATTTTAAAAAACTATTCTAACAAAACAAGTGTACGTACGTGAACTAAAACATCCCTTTTCTTACATATTTTAAAACTATGTCAGCGATAATTACTCTTATGATTATCTATATTTCTAAATGTTTTTCTCCAACTTTTGATGAAAAAATTGATTGTAAAGATCTTTAAATATATTTTGAACACACTCTTTTAAAATTTTAATATAGTTAGTCTCAAATACACCTTATCAAAGTCTAAGGTTAATTTGCTTTGATTTAAGCCTTCAGTTATTGTTGATACTTTTTGAAAAAATTATTTATTTCTTGGTTAGTGTTATTTTTACTTTTGTTAACATTGTTATTCTTACTTGAATAAGCAAGTATTGTCATTTTTATATTGTTAGATGAGATGTTAAATCTTTCAAAAGTAAATATTCTAAACCTTTTAAAATATTTTCCTCAATTATATGTTCACAACTTGGATAAGATGTAAATGAAATAAGAAAGAAAATAGAATCTTCAATTTTATAAATATATTTTTCTCATTCACAAAAAAATAATAAATTATTTTATTAGTTTGTATATAACTTTTTATTTTCTTAATAGATAATAAAAAAAAAATCCTACGTCTTCAGTCTCATCTTCATCCAATCCAAGTGTTCAGTCTCATCTTCTTCCAATCCAAGTGTTGAACAGGATGATACTTCTACAATTTGTTAAAATTTGATTGAAGGCGACAATTACATTCATAGTAAAAAACAAATACTTTTAAACGCAACAAACGATATTTTATTGGCTGATTGCTGGACATTTGGAAAATTCTGAAAAATCGGTTCCTTTGTTGGGTTGCTGGATAAACATTATATTTTCCTAGTCTAGGCAACACTTGGACGTACAGCTCTTGCGTACGGAACTCGGTCTCAGTTTCTTGCAGGCTTACCGAACAAGGGGTGTACACGGCGTTGGGTTGGGTAAACACAGCTCTCATTCGCATCATAAAATTTTAATTTATTTATTTTCAACTCCATTTTTTTACCTCTTAACACAATCTTATTTTAACTCTATAGAAATTGGTTTGGTTCGAGTTAAAAATTAGGTTAATAAATATATAATATTTAAATATATTTTACTTAATTAAATTTATTTTGAAATATAAATTTATATGGAAGAATAAAAATAAATCACTTTTATAAATACTTTTCAATTTATGACTTTTGCAATACATAACGGTTAAATAATCTTATTTCAAAGCAATAATGTTTAGTTCATTCTTATATATTATATGTTAATATATTACTTTTTTTAATAATTTATTATAATTTATAATAATATATGAAAATAAGATAGTTTGGATTGACAATTATCTAACCCAAATTAATCCACTTTTGAAATCAAGTCGGTTTAATTTAAATTATATAACTTATTTTTTTAAAATAATATCCCAATTCTATTATAAATCCGGTTATGTGGGTCGCGCTGGCGCTGACATCACTACCGTTTACACCACTATCCCAAACAAACAGGAAACACGCGAGTTTTCAGCGATAGTCATTCATCCAAACGGTTGTACCATGCGCACCGTCCTAAAAAGAAAAATTCCCGACTACCGGAATAACAAAAAACAAAACGAAACAAAAACGGGGAGGTAAATATCAAGATAATAAATCTCTCGATCCAGAAGCGCAACCCGCTCCTATATCTGCCAAACTCCACTCTCCATCGCCGCTTTCCAAACCTCGCTCATCCCTTCCCTCCTCCTTCACTTCTTTCTTCCTCTTTATGAAAGCGAGATGTCTTCTTCGCGCAGCTGCTCTCAGTGCGGAAGCAACGGCCACAACTCCCGCACCTGTGGCGAGAGCAGCGGCAGCGGCAGCGGCGGTAATGGCATCATGCTGTTTGGGGTGAGGCTCACAGAGGGCTCCATCCGGAAGAGCGCGAGTATGAACAACCTGTCCCAGTACGAGCAGCAAAGCCACGACTCCCATGCTGACGTGGCCGCCGGGTACGCGTCCGACGACGTTGTCCATGCCTCCGCCGGTAACCGCGAGCGCAAGCGAGGTACGGACGGACGATGGACCGACCGACGTTTTCTGCCGCCTCGAAATCTGTCGCCTCTGCATTCTCTCTGTTCTTTGCTTTCCGGTTTTCGTAGGTACACCGGCGGACCACCACAAAAATGGTAGCCCTGGGCTTCTGCCGCCATAAACTCGGGCGATTTATGACTTGGTTGTGTTTAACCATTTGCGGTTCGTTCATCGGTTGGATTAACTGGTCACTTCTTCTTGTTGAGGAATTGACTCCACGTTTATAAGTTTGCAAATTCGGCGGTTGAGATTCTTAGCGCTAGTGAAATCTGCACTGGATCTGATGAGGACAACAAACTGACATGGGTTGCTCATCTGAGTGTGTTCGGGTGAAGGAAAATATGATAATATTCAATCACCAAAAAAATTTGAGACTTTTCAGATCATGTTCATGAAAGCTCGTCATGAGGCTTGTTATGACGATGATTTTTTTTTTTTCTTTTTTGAAAATTAGGAGGACGTTTTATCGTAATTTCCGCATGAATATGGGTTTGCCTTCGTTATCTTGTTGGGTAAGCAAATAATATGAATAAAAACCTCTTTTATATACTCGATTTGCTCTAAAAGAGATGTATAACAGGAGAACAATGGAATATATAAAAAATTAGAGAAAGGGAATTGATGATCTTGAACAATACGAGCGAGATGATCTAGGACATATAAAGAAAAAAACGAGTTTTTTTTTTAAAATATAAGTAATAATGTGAAACAACTAGGAACTACTGTGGTTGGTAATTGGTAGATGTCACGGTCAATTAAAGTAATAAAAAAAGTAGCTTTTGTAGCTCTTTTGCATACAGAAGACGTTTGCACTCTTCTTACTTGAGAGAGAGATGGGCATATAGTCCAATTAACTAAGATATAATATGAATTTGATGGTACCGTATTTAGTAATACAAACAACAAAGAGTAAAGTAGTAATTATTAGTACAAACAATGTTGTTGATTTCATTTATTTGCCTTGACGATGTGTGCATGGTTGTTGATGATGATGTTTCAGGGGTGCCATGGACAGAAGCAGAGCACAGGCTATTTTTGTTGGGATTGCAGAGGGTGGGGAAAGGGGACTGGAGAGGGATCTCTAGAAACTTTGTGAAGACTCGTACACCTACTCAAGTGGCTAGTCATGCTCAGAAGTACTTCCTCAGGCGTAGTAATCTCAATCGGAGACGTCGCAGATCTAGCCTCTTTGACATCACCACTGATACGGTAATAAGAATTAACAATCCATTTAATTTTTTTATGCAATTTTTTTTCTCATAAGATTTGAGTGTTGGTATTTTGAAGGTTGATTATGCCATCTCCATAAGGTTGTTCCCTCCAAAGAAAAAGTATCATTTTTCTTGAATCTAGACAGCTTAGAATTTGAATTCAACTATGTCTTTGATGGATTATCTAGATGATCAAGCGTGCAGTAAAAACCTCTGCCAGGCTTTAGTCTTGTGGACTCAATGAAATAACACTTAATATCCTGGATATAGTTGACTTCTCAGTGCTCATCGACATATTAACTGTTATAGCTGATTCCATGAAACATCTGAAAGTTTCGGTGCACTGTGGCATGCCTGATATCGGGTATCTTCACACATAGCACTTCCTATTAATACCTGTGGCTGTGGGTGCACTTGATGGATAGATTGGATGTTAGAGCACATGATAAAGTGCTGAAGTGAGGAGTCTAGTGCAGAAATAATAATTGTGGGCTAACTAGGTTGACTTTAAACGCTATTTAATTGTTACTCGTCTTGTGGTGCCCTCCTAACAAAAAGCAGTAGACACAAGGAAATGAGCTTTTATGCATAATTATTATGACATAAAGGGTGATGCCATCTGGCGAAGAGCCCAAGTTGATAGGATGATCCACCATCTCCCCAAAGTACTAAATTGACTGCTGTTTACGCACATGGAGCAAGACCATGAAAATACGCTTCAGTGAAGGACAGCATCATAGGAACTGTCATTGTTCATAGAGAATTGTATTCGAATGAGTGATTCCCAAGCCTCCTACATTTTTGGTAATAGAAAATTGATAAAGGGATGGGAGGTGAAAATATTTCATATGCCGAACAGATGGAAAGAATCTCCACAATCCCAGATTATTCCCCGCAATCGAAGGAGTTTTATACACTGGGAAATGAACTGTTATGCTTAATTATTATTTACACAGAGGCAGATTCTGTCTAGTGAAGAGTCTTGAGTTTGTAGGATGATCCACCATTTCTCCACTGAATCTTCTGCTGTTTACACTCATGGAGCAGGGCCACAGGAATACACTTTAGTGAAGGACGGCATCATAGGATCTGTCATTGTTTATAGAGAATTGCATTTGAATGACTCCCGAGCCTCTTACATTTTCAGGGATCGGAACTTGATTAAGGGACAGGAGGTGATAGTGTTTCATATGGGAAATTTCTGGAAAGAAATTCCAGTCTTTAGTCCTAGCAATTGGAATAGTTTTGGCCAGTGGGATCTTAATATGTGCTGTGACTTCTGTCAGCGTTTTGACTTATTTGTTTTATCATCTGGATTTGAGTTCACTTGAGCTGAATAAACAAAACAATACCTTTGCAGTTCCCAGACGTGCCATTGGAAGAGGAGACTCCTTGGGAAAAGTCGGGCCAATCTACTGCAGGATTCGCAATGGCTTCACCCCACCCCATGCAGGTAGATGGACCGCCCAAGGTCCTGAGGCCCACCCCACTGTTGCCAACTCTGCCTCCGGCTCCTCCCCCACCAATGAAAATAAGAGATCTCAATCTCAACGAGGAATCATCTGAGATGGAGCTATCTTTACCACCTTTATCGCTCAATCCCCCGGCAGAATCACCATCCTCTTCAAATCAGCAGGTGTCACCTTCAAGACACTCCTCTGCCTTTCAGTCGGTGCCCAGCTTCAGTAGCAGCAGTAGTGGGGATCTTGATTCTAAAGGAGGGAGCATAATCTCTGTTGCTTAATAAGGAAAAAAACAGAATAGTTGGTAGGACCTACATGACTTGGGATGGATAGTGACTGGATTTTTTCTTTTTCTTTTTTTTCCACTTAAGATTGTTTATCATTAGATTCTAGCTGAAATATGGATAGTGACATTGCAGTTGTTGTGTAGGAAACCCTGCCCTTCCCAAAATGGGCATATACTAGGAGGACATGGCTACCTGTTTGAACAATTCAGTGCTATTTGGGTTGCTTTATCCTACCCTTAGTAGCAACTGTTTGTAGGTAGATGATACGACTTGTACAGACAGAGGGTGATGTATGTGTTACGGGATTCGTAATTTGCTTATTTGGATGGATGAGTGGATTACATTGAGATTGCAAAAGAGGAGAATCTTGAGCGTCTGACTAGAAATGCTTGCGAATTTATGAAGCAGAACTCCCATCTCGATTCAACTTCGAATTTGCAATTCTTTAGCCTGCGGGCGTTCAATAAAGATGGGTATAATTTCTGGAAAGTTGCTCTGTGAGGAATATCTTGGCCGAAGATTGAAAGTGTTCAAGCTAATTCGATAAACCTTGAATGTTTGGATGTTTACGAAGGTTGTATTGAATTTGCATCCCAAAAAACCAAGTTGTATAGATACTCCATCGTTTTGCATTTGCAATTTCGCAGCCTGGATAAACCTTAAAAGCTGCGGGCGACGATCGCAATCCGCATTCCAAGATATGAAATCAGAAGTTATCTAATTATAGCAAGATCTTTGCCAAATACCCCATCTCCAAGTCCAGCCGTCCAGGAACAGTGGCCTGCCTGACGATTGAACCTGATTCTAGGAACAGCGGTAGACGGAAATCTAAGAACTGTAACCATCAACAAGCATCTTCAGTCAGTGCTGGCTGCACTCTTTTGCATTGTTCCCGTTTCAGGTGGATGACATTTGTAATTTATGTAATGATTTCCCCAGACAAATAATAACAACAGAAGCGGTCAAAAACATGGAACAGAATTCTGTACAAATCTCACACAAAACGCTCTGTGATTGTTCCAACATGCATAAACTCTTAAGGAAATTCTAGCAAAAAAAATTTCAAGAATATAGCTATGACAACAAAAATTTCCAAGAAAAGACCAGAAGAAGATCAAGGTTGGCAATGCTGATCAGTCCAGCTTCCATCTCCTCGTAGTATCTGCTATATGCTGTAACCGGGAATACAGAAGGTCGGGCTCTCGATCTTCAATGTGATATAGTAAAACAAGTTTTAAATTAGTAAATCTACTACGTCGGTCCAAACCAACAAGCACTCTCTTCATACAAACGACAATTTGATGCTCCAGATGCCACAGACATGCTCCAGCTCTCTTCATTGAGAAGGAAAACCAAGGCCAGAGACTTCATGCCGTATTGAGTAAATGACTGTTAAAAGACGCAGCTTTACTTCACCTAATTAACTTGGTTGGGCCTCAGGTCCAGTTTGTAGGCCAGTAATTCCATGGGAGACAACAGAACATGACCCTCTTGTCCCTCATCTCCAATAGTCTCAGGGTACCCAAGCATTTCTATGTCCTCGTGCAAAAGATTCAAGGAAGTTGGCTTCACATCCAAAACAGCAAGATCCTTAAAGATGTGCAATAGATTAACAGAACCGTCAGCTAAAGTTGAACATTGTTGGTCATTGCCTTGTCGGCAATAAGATGAATCCCATTTTCTTCTCTGTAAGATTACTACAAATCTAGATGCTCCAGTTGAAAGCTGAGAATATTTCAAAGGCTGTGGGACCTTGAAGCTTACAATATGCAGGTCACATGGCAAGGAGGCTGCTAATGGGGAGAAGGACCTTGGCGGTGGCAACTGTGTTGAGATCTCTGATTTCTTGCCAACAAATATGTGCAAAGGGTAATTCAAGTGGGCACCAACACGATGTGAGAGGATAGATGGGTTAAGTGGCACCGTGGCAGAAGTAGAAATGGAAGCAGAGACATTTGATTCCCTCAAAATGTGGAAGATGACATTCACTGGCCGGTTGTCAAGGACCCCCTGTCCAAGACCACGCTCATCATCACGGACTAAACGCCTGTCTAGCATAATTTCCAGCCACCCATTTTTAAGGCTTGCAACGCCTAGTGATTGCCGAGTATGAACTGAGAACCGGTGGCCATTTGAATCCTGCAAGAAGGCAAGTGAGGGCATGGGGTAATAATTTCCCTGCAGAGGTATTTTATCGTATGTCTCCCTCCGGCTCATCTGAAAACCATTCAAATCGGAATAGAAAACTCTCTTGTTGCCAACATCTGTCTTATATCTAGTGATGATCTCCTTGTCATTGAATTCCCAACCAATAAGCTCAACATGGTACTCTTTTTCTATAACAAACTCCTGTATACTGTTTTCTCCATTATAAATGCGAGTACTATGAGAGATTGGAGTTTTCTGCCATTCTGTCTTTGGGTAAGAGTAGCATTCCTGTACCAGCGGGCCTTCTGATATTACCAGTTTCCCACCTTCTCGTACAATGGGCTGAGCATCCCCCACAGGCTTGAATAGGTAGGCACCACTGCCAGAGCTAGAGTAAATGCCAATTTCTTCTTCCACAATAGTTTGAGAACCATCTTTATGGCTTGCCTTTTGCAACAAGCCAGTCTTGATATCAAATACAAGTTTGGTATGGTGATTTTTAATCTCTACTATATCCCCTAGCAGTTTTGAACATGTATAAGGAGCGGGACAGCCCAGGGAACTTGAACTCGTGAGGATTTTCAATTTAGCAGGTTCAGCCTTTTCACATCCAACAAAGCCATTAGCAACATAATAGGTCTCCAAACCCATGGCAGGAACTGAAGCCTGCCAGTACAGTCGGTGCCGCCCAGTGAATGCATGTTCACTGTCATGCTGCACCTCAGGGGAAACTTGACTTCTGGCACAGGACCAATTGGAGTGTAGAACACACACATGTGGGTTGCTAACAATTACCATCACAACTTCACTTCTTGTTTGCTCAAGCGGATTGAAAACAACCACAGGCTGAACACTTCCTTCAGGAACATCTATTAATCTATGCATTGGTTGGACATCATACTTTGATCTGACCTGCTCTGGCTCGAACTGAGATGGTGGGGCAGGACTTTGATCTGATCTCCCACGATGAATCCCAAGCAACACTTCGACTGCTTTGGACATAAAAATTTGCAGATCCTGTAAAGAAGTATGCATTCGAGTTCCATAGTCCGTTACCACATGATCTTTTGCTGTACCTGTAACACCATCATGGTGCTGAAAAAGTGCCAGATTCCTCCTTGCAGCTGTTAACTTGTGGGAGAAACTGACGGGGAGCTTCAGGCACTGTGACCTCTGACAGTAACCCAGCACAAGTGCAATCATCATTTCTGATGCACGAAGTGTTTGCTCTAGGACACGATCAACAGCTTTAAAGAATGGCCTAGAAACATAATAACCACTCCAGTAGTCATGTTGCCTGTCAGCGTAAGTAAAGAAATCACCCGAGAGAGATGGAAAACCCTCTAATTCACCAGAGCCTACTTCACCAGGATGGGTAAAATTTATTCTTTCTGCTTCTTCACGAAGGGTTTGAAAGTAATCCTCAAGAGTGCCAAACTTCGCTTCCGCATTCAGAGAAGGGTTAGAATTTATGTAATCAAATAACATTTGGTAGTTTCTAAATTGAGCTTCTGCTTCCTCAGTGCTAATATAGCGGAAATCATCTCCAAGAGGTACAAGAAGTGTGTTTGTTCTGTACAAAGTTGATTTCTTTCTATATTGATCCAACAATTTCAAAGCTCTCTCCTGCACATTGCTGGGAGTTGTCTCAACTGGATGTTGCCCCCATGGGCAGGATCCATAAATGAAGCTATGCATCCGAGCAAAGTCAAATTCACAACAAACAGCAGGCTCCGGTCCACATGTATGAGGTACATCATAAGAATAGAACGGCATCATGTGAACGAAAATATCTGTTGTTTCCCCTGCATCCCAGCTCTGGCGCCATATATATTCTAGATTCTTATGCAATGCAAGCTCCTTCTTCAACTCATAGTGAGTCCTCTGAATAAGCATATTCTGAAAACCCATCCGGCGGAGAAGATATGCCATGGTAGCTGAATAACCAAAAGGATCTATTGCCCAAGAATTTTTTGGAACAACGCCAATAGTATTGTTTAACCACATATTCCCCTCCATCATCTGATAAACATGAGGAATGCAACTTAGAATTAAACTTAGAACCATATCAACAGAGAAAAGCTACAGCAATATTACTTTAATTCATATCAAAATTTTGCAGAACCACCATAACAAAAATAAAGTAGGTCAAAGACAGAACCAGAGCAGCCTAGGAACGAAACCTGGACCAGGAAAACAAGATTGATAACAGGAAACAGAAAAACAGTGAAATATTTAAAACATTATAAAGATGGACAAGAGACTCAGTTAGAAAGTGAATGCTGCTAAAGATGGAACACCTAAATCAGACAAACATAATGGAAAATAATAGTTCCTCTATAAATTACATGACATACTGAGAATGTATGCTAATTAAAAGAATAGAGACTGAAGAATGGTAGGAACGTGTTGTGTGCCTTGAGGGCTTGATCAGTCATGCAACTTAGAAAAGAATCATCAGTGAGAAGCATCAACAGGAAAGCTGCTCTTGGCAAGGGTAAGCACACAATTTCAAGCACCCAACTCAAAACTGCTTGCAGCTAAATAGCATTGATATTGTTCCCCTAAAATAGAAGATTGATTATATTTGAAGGGAAAAATGAACTATATGGGAGAAAAAGACATTAACTATCAGTAGTGTTAAGAAGAAACGGGGAATTTGTCCATCTTGACTTGATCTTCGTTGCTATTTTTCAAATTAGTTTTTAAACTAAAACTACATAAGAAATAAATCTTTTCTGAGTATCTAAGCCTTATTTTTCCACAATTTCCTTGAAATAAGTTAGAACTCCAGTAAGAACCCAGTTATGAAGCGGAGGAAAAGTGCTAGAAAAGAACTCTAAATATGGACAACAGTTAAACATAAAGAGCTCTTCAGTAGTACCTGCTCTATTATAGCAAAAAAATGTGAGTTGGCCTGCAAAAACGAGAGGAAATTAATCAGATGAATTTCTTCAGAATATAAGAAGCAATTTATCAAGAAAAGAACCATAGTCAAGGATGATCAAATCTGAGAAGAATAGTGGTATGCAACCATAAAAAAAAGTTCAAAACTCAAAAAGGCAACAGGTGTGCAACATCCACGATCAGTTCTCAGCTTGATACAGTTCCTGTTCTCATGCCCCAATAGTCAAGGGGGGGCTGGGCTTCTGCATATTATCTTAGACACATCATCATTGTGCAAATTATAATTATAAATAAGAGCTTAAATATCACCATGACCAACTAATGTTCATGCAGAATTTGTAGATTTGTGGTAATTTGTGATTTTATGTCACAATAATCATCTTCTGACAGCTTTATTATTCAAGCAAAATGACATGTCCTTCCAAATTTGTTTGCAAATCATATTGCAATGGCATAAGGGAGAATTCATGGCAGCTCATAAGGTGATTTATTATGATCTTGTTGCCAACCATATGATCAATGAAAAGGAGATTCATATCAACAGCTTTGTAATCTTCAGACGACGGTTAATAAACATGTTATTCTGTTACCTCATCATTCATTACCCATCCACCTCCAACTATCTCCAACTGTCCACTCTTAACTAACTGGATAAAGTTCTCTTTGTCAGGGTCAGAGGAGTCCCTCCACCATCTTTCCAGGTACGACATCTCTTCCCATATGAACTTGCGTCGGCTATCCTACAAGCACGAGTTCGAACAACCAGAAATTCAGGCAAATGGCCCTCGATCAAAATTTCATGCACATAAAGACATCATCACCAAAGATGCACAGCAAAACGATAGGTCAGTAGTAACAATTGAAACCAAATGCCATGCAAGGATAACCCAATTGGTAGAAAATTAGCATTCAGCTCAACGTCTACAGACTCCAGTGGTAATTATCCAATCACAGCAACCACACCAGCAGTGCTCTTTCAGACATCAAAACAACAGCGAAACGGAACAGATACCTTCAAAAGGGATGCTACGATTGTATCCAAGATATGCTTCGATTGACGCTCATAGTACTCCTCGACAGTAAGCTTCCAACCCGGATCATTGTGCGAATGCGGGACAACGAACACCTTCAATTTCTCGGAATTCCACTCATCGCCGCGATAAGTGACCACCCACCCCTGCTTCCAGGGGCCGCCATCGATGTCGCGGAACTCAATCTTATCATACAGATCCTTAGTCGTCAGGTCGATGACAGCTCCGCTGATGTTCCTGCCGGTGGCGATGGGCTTCCTGGCACCCGACGTCTTCCTGATCCTCGACGAAGAGGTGAGGGAATTAGGGCGAGGATGGAGATGGAGAGGGTTGGGGATGCCGTAGCGGAGGATGACGGCAAGGAAGAAGAAGAAGGAGAGGGAGACGGCGACGGCGAAGACAAGATTGTTGGACAGGACGAAATCTTTGACAGGGTTTCGCCTGCGCAGGACCTTCCTAGGGCGGGAAGTCCTTGCCGACGGCGAGGACGTCGACGGGAGGATTGGGTGGCCGAAGCCGCCGCCGCCCCCTCGACGGCTGCCAGCGGAGGAGAAGAAAGGCATGATGGACGGCTGAGATTCGTGGAGATGGGATCCGACGACTGGCGGCCCGAGCACTGAGGTCAGCTGAACATTCGGGCGTCTGGCGTCTCCTTCCTACGACGCCTACGCAGAAGTGTGAATTTTATCCTCCACGGCCTGCGCCCGCGAAGAGTGATTATGAGGATGTTTGGCAGTGGGAGGCAGTGGGCGGGGTGGGGTGGGGTGGTGAGTGAAAGATGGAATATATTTAGGAATTTATGTGATTGATTTAAAATTATAAAGATAAAGTTATAATAAATAGGTAAGATAGTAAAAATAATTAGAATATAAATATAAATATAAAAATTATTAATTATGAATTAAAAGAGTGAGTGGCTTGAGAAAACCATAACTATAACAAAATAGACAAGCTCTAACTTGAAACTGTAGGTCTTTAGAGTGCAACCACATCAAGCTGTTTGAGTGGAACTTAATACTATTCTTAATTCATTTATAAAATTGTAATATTAATTCGTTTACTATTCTATTGATAAAGCCTTACTTTAATCTATTTATAAGTCATTTACCTTAACAGATTAGTAGGTTATTAACAGATGATATATCTAGGTTGTAAATGGATCAAAGTAAGCTGATTTTTCACCAACTATAGGAAATAAAATAAATAATATACCTTAATAATAATAAAAATTTTAAAAGTTTAGAGGCAAACATAATAAGCATAACAAGTGGTATATAATCATATGAATTCCAATATTGGATATATAACAATAATAATGTCTTTTAGTTTTAAATGATGTAGATTGGATGTAATGCATTTTGTCAAATGACCAAATGGTTGATGTCTATATGTAAATGTGTGCATGTGTAAGAGTTTTTTTTTTTAAAAAAAAAAAAGTAAAGCAAGTCTGGTAATTTAAATGGATCGCTATTCAAGTTAATTGGTCGATAGTAGTAAGTTTGTAGTTTGTTTATTTAACCAAATTGGCTAACAAGTTTAGTTAAATTCAATTAAAGATATGTTTGGAAAATGATAAAACTTTTGAACGAAATTTTTTTAATATAAAAGTAATATAAAATGATGTGGTATGGTAAAAGTAATGATGAATAATAAATATAATAAAGTTAAAATAGATTGACTAGTTTGTGAAGAAATGATTGAAAAGTAAAATAATTATGAAGGAAAATATCAAGAACTAATTTTAAAATAAGATAATTGTAGAAAATGAAAAAGTTTTAAATTAAAAAATTTTTATGTAAAAGGTATCACCGCCCTGACCAAATTGCCTAATTCCAATTTCCAACCCGTCACTAAACCGTCCGTACAAACGGGTTAGTGGGTCAACCCGGATCCAGTTGCACCTTTTAGAAAAGTGAGCATCACACGTGACAAAAACAAAAAAGTGTGTGAGATCATTAGGTGGGCTTGGCCAAGTCCACTTAAGTCGTCGTCAGTTGGTGGCAGACATGTGAAAAATTAATAATAAATCTACTATTCTATTGCTTTAATCAAGCATACACTTGTCAGTAGGGTAAATTTTTCATATTGCCTCGAATCTGGAAATGTGTGTGTGTATATATAGAGAGACTTAAAAAAAAATTCTTAAAACATCTAGTCATTTTACAGTATGCAAAACAGCATCTATTTTACAAAGCATTACTACTAGTGTAGTTTTTGGACAACACTACAAACAGTAGAAAGCTAACTGCACACAGCAGAGCCAAAAGCCAGTAGTAATGATCTAGCCGAGCTTCTACCAAGTTATCTGAAAACCAGCTATGCTTTTGTCCACACCACCTTGTGACCATCTCAACCACAGAGATTAGCATGGCACTCAGAAAGCTACCCACCCCAAAAACGCTGAGGTAGAGAGCTATGCCTGTGGTTCTTCTCCCACTGGGCACTTGGCTGTAGAAGAACTCTTGCATTCCGACCACTGTGAATATATCAGATACACCCAAAAGAACATACTGAGGAACCAGCCAGAAAATGCTCATGGGTACTCTATATGGTACTGGTCCACCACTAACTTCCTGGCCTTTCTGGTCGATCTCCAACCTCTTAGTTTCTACCAGTGCTGCCACAATCATTGAAAGAATTGACAGAAAAATCCCAATTCCCATTCTTTGTAGCACATTGATTCCCACATCAGAGCGAGTGATTACGCGAAATATTGGGATAATTAACCTGTCATAAAATGGCATTAGCACTATAATGGAAACTGTTATTGTGCTTTGAAGTGCTGCTGGGGGTATCATGAAGTTCCTTCCAATGTTCCTCTTCATTGTCATTCCTTGTTTTGTGAAGAATGTGGATGGCTGCTGAAATATGACTGCGAACATCAGAAGCACTGCCCAAATGGGCAGCAGCCTCAGCATTGCTCTCATGTTGCGGGAATTGTTTTCTGCGGTACTAGAGTCCAAGCCTTTAAACCCTTCAAAATCATCTTGAAGAGGTTTACCTTGTAGCCTGCAAGTAATTCATAGGCTTTCATTACAATGACCATATCATTTCTCATTCTTTACACAAAAAATTCTGCAAACTAAAATGGACATTTTCGCAGTTTTGGTGAATAATTAACTTACTCAAGTTCGGCGGCATTGGATCCATCCCCCTTCGGCAAGCTGATGGTTGCACCCAAGAATAGTTTCCTGACAGCTCCCTTCATTGTTTGAATCATCGCTTGGATGGGCTTATCAGACGCAGTGGGCTTGATCCTATGCACATATAGCCGAGTTCCACATGAGAAGAATGCTATTGACATGGCCATTGCAATGGTGGGAATGGCAAATCCCCATCCCCAACCTAATGTATCTTGGATGTAAGACATGAATGTGACACCTGATAGGCTACCAGTGCACACGCCAAAGTACCACCACTGGAAGAATAAGCTCTTCTTTTTCTCATAATATGTGTCATTGCTTTCACCAGATTCTTCAATCCCTTTAAAAGATGACCCTTCAAGTTCACTATTATTCCCATTTTCCAACTGACCGGCTCCAAATGCTTGCAAGCATGGGTTATATCCCCCTTGTGCTAGAGAAATCAAGTAGAGTGAGGAGAAGAGGGAGAGAGAACTTATGGTCTTGCTCAGAGCACGCATCCATTGGAAGAGTAATGCTGACATGGTCAAAGCTACAAGCCCCTGTAAAAGGGGAGACAGAGGAGAGTAAGTCTGTTTTTATGTTAGCTAGTAGAATGATTGAGCTCTAGCAGGTGATGGCACTTCAGCCTGTTGCTTGGTGGTTGGTGGAACGTTTTTGTGGTGAGCTCATGGGTTCATTGGCTACAAAAACTTCAAGATGTGAAGAGGAAATGTCATAAAATGGACTTTGAACTGCATAACCGTGATTCTCGAGAAATGATTCCCAACTGTTTGGTTTGAGGGGGCCAAGTTTTAGCGGTCATCATCAGATTCAAATACAAATCAGGCATGTCTATAGCTAGTAGACATTGTGTGGCGAGTAGACAGAGTATGTCAAGAAGCTACACAGTTTTTCCTTGCTGCTGTTTAAAGACTGTAATATTATCCTTCTGAATATAATTAGCAACCTTCCAAGAAGACAACTGCCGGTACCTACTTGAGTTTGCGTTTCGTATTTTAGTTCTTATTTATTTATATAGCGTTCCATTTGAATGAAAGAATCTCACCGCTACATAGAGAAAGGAAGAGAGGAAGATGGTAGTATGTTGATCCCAATAAGAGTCAGCTAGAAATGCTCCAATGAGGGGAAGCATTGAGGTTACTCCACACCAGTTATTCACACTCTTGGCTGCCAACGAGTTGCTCATCTTCACGGTGTCAGTCAGATAGGTAACAAGATTGGAAGCCACGCCTTTGTACGCGAATCTCTCCACACCAGCCACCACTATAAATCAACCAAAACCAAACCCTCTTGACTAATAAGAAAATCATCTAGTTTGCTAAGCAAAATAATCTCAAAGAAAAATTTATTGAAGATGGATTCATTCCACACAACTCAAGGTCAACCTTAGAGATGATAAGGTGATCAGCAAGGGGTAATTAGGCCAGAGCCAAGTCTGACCAACTGCTGAACCCAGCTTGGCTTTGCCAGCAGCTAGTTGAGCAGTCCCCCACAACACACCAGCCTACCCTCAACCCCTCCAAAGAGATGCAAACTAGAGAGCAAAAATAGATGTTTTGATATGTGGAGCTCTCTCATTGGCTAGCTTAAAATTTAGGTTCATTCCTCACTCCAAAATTCCGACATATTTTGGGACAAACATTTTCAATTTTAGAAGATTATGCTCTTTGAGTCCGTCAGTTCATTTCCATTAAGAGATCGAAATAAATTCCCGTGTACCTCACAAACAGACAGAAAGAACATGATCATAATTTTTATAGAGACAGACAGAGAGAGTGGTCACGAACGCTCAACTCACCAATTACAAGGATGCATGACTTGCTCAGCGCCATTGATTTCCTTCTTCCATCCATATCCCATATGGGATTCCAAGGACCTGCCTGGAATACTAGCAGAGAGCGAGGAACTTCCAGTTTCTTGTCCTCTACGAAGAAACGGATTCCAATGTATGTTTTAAATTAATTTGTTAATGTTGAACGACATCACGTCTTCACGCAGGGCGATTATGAGATATAAATATTTATTTTTTAAAGAAAATCCTGTCTCGGGTTGTGAAAAGTATAAGAAATTAAGCTGTTATGATTTATTTTGACGCCGGGGCCTATCAGGTACCAGCCAGCGACTGCACATGGAAGTGTCTTCGTACTACTCTCCTCCTTGGAATCTTCATGGGCTGCAGCGTCCCATGCACCATCTTTTATCTTGTCGGGTCACGAAATTCGGAGTTCAAACAAGGCCTTGCTCGTGGCGTGGGGGGCACGCCACATGCCATGCAAGCATGCAGCTGCTTTCATGGAGGGAGTTAAAGATGTCTCTATCTAGTGCCAGGCTCTGTCATGGCAACATTCATACAATAAAACAGCTCCTATCAGTTTGAACCTTTCAGGTCACGTTGGGTATTCTATTTTCATGGCTTTTCATGATGTTTCTCTTTCCTTCGTATTCTCACGTAAATAATTTAACTATCAAAAATCCTATTTATTCTAACTTTATTCTTATATTTCATTTTTTTTTTTTTACAACTGCCCTATATTTTTCAACTTTATTTTTATCATTTTATATCAATTATACAATTTTGAAAATATTTTCTTTTTTACTTCCACATCATTCTAAAATCCTACCAAAATTCGTATTACCAGATAGTATATG
Source organism: Annona cherimola (assembly GCA_030490835.1). NCBI lineage: Eukaryota > Viridiplantae > Streptophyta > Magnoliopsida > Magnoliales > Annonaceae > Annona > Annona cherimola. The sequence continues at coordinate 15,815,187 of CM059977.1, read as the reverse complement.
TTTCATACTCGTGTCTGGAGTCACGGAGATTGATAACTTCAATCAACTTCAACCTTTTTTAAGTGGAGTTCTTTGTATTTTTTTAACCAGAGGAATATCGTGATTATTTTCACCCTTGTGTTTGAAAATACGAATAAATATATAAACATCTCAAAATTGATAACACTTGATTTATAGATAATATATATCATACTTGGATTAATAATTTTATTAAAAAAATTTCAAAAAATTCTTTTAAAAAACGATATTTTAGAATGGGGCATCTCAAACCGGTCCAGAAGATAAGGGCCCAATAAAATGAACACGTTGTAAAATGGAAAATTTAGATGGAGTTAAAGGGAGCATGTCTCTTGTAGTATGATGCGAACGGACTACCGGTTGTTTCCTACTTGCCAGCCCACGCAAAACGGCGCGCCGTGCCCTTTGCCTACAGGCCCTATACCCCTCCTCAAGCCCCGAAGCACCAATTTTCGGTGGATTGAATTACCTCAGCTCACCACGAAAAGGGCATGCTACTTGCTGCTAACATTCCTTCCATTTTTTGGCCATGATGCTGCTTGGATCATACCCAACAAATAACATTAATTTGTCCATACAAATTTCCATAAAAATTCCATTTTCTAGCTTTCACCTGTCTTTTCATTTAAAAGTTTAGCCGCTTTTTTTTTTGTAATTTTTTACTTAGCGCTTTTGTCCAGTTAAACCATTATTACTTATTGAGAATTTAACTTTTCCATTTTTATTAAAAAAATTACTTATTGAGGACTCTGAAGGGATTTCTTGATTTAATGGTTTAAGAGATTGATTTTTCTGAGGTGTAAACTGTTCCCTTCGTTTAAAGGGATATGCTCAGGGATAACTAACTGCACTCTGATTAGTTGCATATAGATTTTACTTTAATGTTGAATTAAAAATCAATCTATCTAATATATTTAAAATTATTTATTTAATTAGAAAGTTGATTTCATCTAAGGTCACATATGACTACATATAAAACTTTTAAATCTAATTTTTTACTCTCTACAATTATCTTATTTTTACTTATTTATTCTATCTTCCAATAGTTGTAATACAAGTATCATATTTTTCAATTATTTTTATATAATTACATATACAATTAGTCTATTTACTTTAACTTTTGACTCATTATCATTGTCTTTATCATATCGTATTATTTTCTTTCATTTAAAAATAGTTTACACCAACAAATTTTCATTCAAAAATTTTATAACTTTCTTTTTTTTATTTTTTAAAAAATTTGTTACTTTTCAAACACATCATAAATATGACGAGCTTTGCTAAAAATAAGTAAAAAATGATGTGATTTATATATCAATTTAAAAAGGAACCGTATAATAGATCTGAATGATTTTTAAATTTAGACGTAATTACGTAGATTTTTAAGCATGTACGACATATCCGAGATCATGATTGAATCGATGTTTATACCATAGCAGAATATGATAGGATTCATCAAATTGATTTAGATGCATCTTAACTTAATGTGTTTAAAAAATGTTTATTTAGCTAAGAAATCAATTATTACACTTATAAAAGTTTTTTAGGTCATAAAATCAAATCACTTAAAAGGTCAATATTTTTTACCCTTTTAAAATATTTATTTTAAATAATTTAATTTCTTAATTCATCGAAATTCTTATCAATGCAGTGTTCAACTAATCAGATGAATACATACATACATATATATAAATTATGAGTATGTTTAGAAAACGATAAAACTTTTGATGAAAAGTTTTTGAAATTGGAAAAAATAATATAATATAGGAGTAATGATAATGAGTAAAAAAAATAAAGTTAAAATAGATTTATTATTCGTATATAAAATTGTACAAAAATAATTGAAAAGTAAAATAATTGTATGGAAAAAGTAAAAAAATAATAATAAAACAGAGAAGCCGTGGAAAGTAAAAAATTTTAGATTGCAAAATTTTAATTTAAAATGTTTTGGATGCAAACAAACACCCCCTATAACAAATAAATTGAATATTTCTTTGTTTTTTCAAATTATAATAAGTAAATTGGATCTCATAATATAATGCATTAAGTCGTTAAACCGAAAAATTCTTTTTGTAAATTTGAAAGGAGTGGTCTCATTTCTGGATGGTTTGTATGAGGCCGAGCCCAAAACCAAGCCCATAAGAAACCATGATCCATTCCTTCGCTGGGGGCGTTGACCGTTGACAGCGGCGTTCCCACCCAACCCCATCCCCTCGCCGGATATTCCGTCTCCTCCGCCTCAACACCTTCATTTCCACCACGCTTACAGATCGAAGGTCGTGAAGGAGGACGTCTGAGTCGCCGCCTCCCTCCCTCCCTCCCTCCAGCCCCATCGTCAGCATCGGCGGAGCCGTGATGGCGTTGAGGTTCTTCTGCCTTCTGCTAGCGCTAGCCTTGTGCTGGGATTTAGGGCAGGCGATCAAGGTGCCCTTCCGAGCCAAGGATATCTTGCCCGTTCTTCCTTACCAGCTCTCCTGGCCTTTGCTCAACAATCTCCACGGCGCCGTTGATCTCTTGCCGTCTTTCGTTGCTGCGGTCAGTCCTGGTACCGAATCCGTTGGCTGGAACGGGACGTGCTTCCATGGCAACGAAGCGCGGTTGGAATTCACCACGGCCGGCAATAAAAGTGAATTAGGAGGCGGAATTCTCCGTATCAAGGTGCACCATCCGCTCATCTTTGTATACGTATTCTTTTTTGTAGATGGAATCAGTAGAACTTGCACAATTCCGCAATTGGGTACGTGCACCAGATGTATGTATGGCTATATCAGTAACTTTGAAATGACGGCCGTGAAACCTTAAAAAAGCATCCCTAACGACAATGTGAGATCGATGACAGCAGCTATTGGACTAGGATTAGGGAAATACCGGCGTGGGATTATCTAAAGAATAAATCACCGAGGGTCAGTTGTTGAATCTGCGTATCTGAGATTGGTTTGATTTTGTCTAAGATGGAACTTCCTGATCTCAATCATAAGCATTCTTATAACTAAATTTCATATTATCTATGTGTTAGGAACTGACATTTGAGAAACACTACGAGAATTCATTATATTTTGATCATTGTCTCAGTAAACTTCACTAGAGTTGACTTGGTCATTACATGCCGTTGCAGCTTCAGGAATACGAAAGTGCTGTTCAGTTGGTCTTCAGCTTTTAACCTTTTATCAATTCACTCTTGCATTGTTTATTTATTTTGAGTGATATTACTTCCATTCGAGGATGAGCTTACATATGACAACAAAAAGTTTCGCAACTGCACTCATAAAATCAGTGCATGCTTCGTTTTACATGAAATAACTTACCTTTTTTCATTCCACGTTTCAGAATACTTCCCTAGGCTCATCTCGTCTTCTTTCACTGATACCTTCATTGCATTTATCTTTTTGCAGACCAGTGCAGCACATAGCTGGACTTGTATGGATCTTTATGTCTTTGCAACGCCATATAGGGTGACATGGGACTATTATTTTACAGCTCGAGAGCACACAGTGGCAATCGAGTCATGGGAAGAAGCTGCAGAGTTGGAATATGTCTGTTTATGTTGTCTGTGCTCCACTTTTTTTTCCCATGTGATAACACTGCATTTGAGGTTGACACTTAATCATATGTGATCAGGTAAAGCAACATGGAATATCTGTGTTTCTAATGCCATCTGGAATGTTGGGAACTCTGCAATCCCTGCTTGATGTCTTGCCTTTATTTTCAAACACTGGGTGGGGTCAGAGTGCCAACTTAGCCTTCTTAAAGAAGCACATGGGAGCAACTTTCGAAAAGCGTCCAAAGCCTTGGCGTGCGATCATTAATCCAGAGGATGTTCATTCTGGTGATTTCTTGGCCGTATCGAAGATCCGTGGTCGTTGGGGCGGCTTCGAAACTTTAGAAAAATGGGTAACAGGTGCTTTTGCGGGTCATACAGCTGTTTGCTTAAAGGATGAAGTGGGCAATCTCTGGGTTGGTGAATCAGGGCATGAGAATGAGAAGGTATATAGATCAAGTATTTGTGTTTTTGTTTCATAGGTGCATTCTATGTCAACTTCATTAAGGTCATGGAAGTTTGTGTGCATGTGTGTGCACTCGCGATGTTTAGCTTGTAAGTATTCTGCTGTATATTACTTATAAGTTGTATAGCATATTTTGTTAAAAGCACCTATCAAAATTTTGTTTTATTTTGTCTGATTAGTACAAGGTAGAAATGTCAGAACATAACAAAAATAAAATAAAATGAGAATGGTATACTATCACATTCATTTACTTGTCACTTGAATAAGGATGGTTTAGTAATCCATGAAGCTCACTCTGGGTCGTTCTAGTCCTAGGGGGAAGATGATGAGTGTGTAGATGCCCTAGTGGTTATGTCGAGATGTGCAACATGCAGAAAGAATATCTGGCAAGTGCACTGCCTTTGTCATATTGGCCAAATATAACTGTCTTCATCTAAAACAATTTCTTTTGCCATCATGTAAAGGATTCTTGATAAGCCAGATTCTGTGAATCTTTTCCCATTGTATTTCTAGTTGGACCATCTAAGAGGATTTTTCTCATTCTCTTCTTTAAATAAATTCACAAATGATGTTGCTAGTGATCTTCATAACAAATAAACTGATCTCTCATATCAGGTATTTGGCAAATTTCTGTCACATTGTTTTCTATTTGCTTCTTCTTTTTCTTAAATATTACATTGTTTTCTATTTGCTTCTTCTTTTTCTTAAATATAATAATCTCATCATCATCATCATCATCATAAGTCATTTCCTACTTAGGTGGGGTCGGCTGCATGGATCCTGTTGCACCATTCTTGGTAATTTAAGACTAAATTTTCAGTAATTTGTAATATTTTTAAATCTTGTTTAATTACTTCTATCAATATTTTTTTGCGTCTTCTTCTCATTCTCCTACTACCTTCTACTTGGATAGACTCTGTCCTCTTAGTCGGTGCCATTTCAGGCCTCCTTTTAACATGGCCAAACTATTGTAATTTATTTTCTCTCATTTTATCACAAATGCCTCTATTAAACCACCTTAAATATAATCTCATGTGATGCTTTAATAGAGTCATTGTAACTTCTTTTTCCCCCTTATAGCTCTGTTTGTTTCTTCAGTGCCTTAACTTTATATAGGGTACAATGATAATTCTGTCAATAAATGGCGCATAGCGGCAACCAGCATATTGCTTTTACGGCTATGTGTTAACTTTCATCTAAAGTTGTTCCCTTTGAACAAACAAACAAACAATTGAATAAACAAAGAAAAAGAAAAAATGATAATAAATCCATGCTCAAAGCCTGTACCAGATTCCATCATGTGGAATTCACATATTTTCCGAAGCATGAGTTTTGTGTAGTGTCAATTGTAAGTCCAGCAAAAAATTGAAAATGTTTTGGTTCCTAAGCTCCAGCTGATGTTAAAATTGACCCTAAAGACGAATTGTAGAATGTTGAGATTGAGAATTCTTCCTTCTTCAACTAAAAAACTGTGTACATTTGCCAGTAAAAAGAGAATGCTCGTCTATGAACAGTGTCCATGAAAAGGAATATTCGTATTTGAGTTGCTCTTCGTTCACGAGAGACTCAATTCATCATCATTGTTGTCACTGCAATCATCAAATACTATCCTGATTCCTGACTGTTGGGACACAAAAAATCCTTCCTCCAATTGATATATAACTGAAATACTACTCTTGGTACTGCTTTTTCAGTGCTTATAAAGAATTACGGTCATCTGTATGGCTTATGATCCTTCATTAAGACAGGACTGAATGGAGGTTAAAGCATACGAAGATTCTTTAGCACTTGTTTGGTGTAGACAGAATTTGTAATTATGGATGAAGCTGTTTTACTTAGATTTATCGACATTTTTTCTTTTTTCATTTTACTTAGATTTATCAACACTTTTTCTTTTTTCATCTTTGAAAGTTCTTTACCTTGCACAGGGAGAGGAAATCATTGTTGTGATTCCATGGAATGAATGGTGGGAACTGGCACTCAAGGATAGTTCTAATCCTCAAATTGCTTTGCTTCCACTTCATCCTAATTTGCGTTCAAAGTTCAATGCTACTGCAGCATGGGCCTATGCTCGAAGCATGTTGGGAAAGCCATATGGTTACCACAACATGATATTCAGCTGGATTGATACCATAGCAGACAATTACCCACCACCTCTGGATTCTCACTTGGTACGCATTTTCATGGATATTTTATTTGCTCTCAATCATGCACATGAAGACACTGAATTGACATTATGAATAAGTTTCTGTTATTTGTAATTGAATATTTACATCGTTCATGTTTCTGCATGCTTTTTACCTTAAGAATAGACACCGTATGTCTGTACCAATCACAGATGGCTGGAATTTGGTTTCTGCCACAGGTCTCTGTAAGGCCATGACTGCAATTTGTCTGCATTGCATCTATTTCTTGGGTCCTGGAGATTCCCTATGGCTGGCTGAGTATATATTGTTGACTTGTCAATTTTATTCTGTGTGTTTCTCTTGCAATTATGAATTTATTATTGTTTCTTGTGAAACCATATGGTTGATGTTTTGGTTTTTTTAAAAAAATTTCCTTACAAATGCTTCACGTTAGAAATTGTATCAGTTCATTTTGGTTTTTTGGTATTATTTTATCATCTCTCAGAAAGACAAGGGCTAACATTTTTATCTGCTTTTTATGAATATTTATATATTGTTTTAATATTACCTGTTTCAAGATGAAAAACTCTTCATAACTGTGATGAAAACTCTCAGGAAGACAAGGGCTAACATTTTTATCTGCTTTTTTATGCATATTTATATATTGTTTTAATATTACCTGTTTCAAGATGAAAACTCTTCATAACCGTTGCCATGTGGGCTTAATTCTTTGGTCTGTCTGTTAACTTTTCTGATAATTTGCGTATTCAAGCACTAGTGGATTAGTGGAGTGTGATGCATTTTTCATTTCTATTCTAGATTCTCATTATTTTGTCCCTAAGTTGCTGATATAAGTTACTTTGTGAAATTCCTTTAATCCAGTTGTCAATTTTTTAGATACAAGAACCATTTTTAGGATTTGAACTTTGGGCCAGCATCTGGATCCCTAGTCATTCTCCTGGACTTCAGTTTGTAACTCATGCTGAAACAGACAGATGCATATGCTGTCATTGACTCTGACTGGGATATTGACTGTCTCAGACAGTGCAAAGCCTGAAATGGGCGGAAAATAACTGAAACAGGCTGAATTAGGAGTGTTGACTCATCTGATTTTGAAGTTGATAATTGACGCCATCCACCATTTGTAGCAAGCATTTAGGACTACATGAATATGGACCATCTTATATATGAGCATAATTTTGTATTCTTTTTAATGTCGGAGATGATTATTTATCACTCTGTTTATGCACATATCCAGTGTCTGCGTTTCATACAGATCCTCAGTCTGTCTGAGTGCATTATGATGCAAATCATGCATGTGCTTATCCGTTTACATTGTCTTTTTGGATTTTCAGGTCATTTCTTTCATGTCTATGTGGACCAGGCTACAACCATCTTATGCTGCTAACATGTGGAATGAAGCCTTAAACAAGCGGCTTGAAACTGAGGTACATATATTATTTTTTATGAGAAGCCTTAAAATAAGCAGCTTGAAACTGAGATGCACGTATTAATTTGTATGAGAAGCTTTAAATAAGCAGCTTGAAACTGTGATACATACATTGATGGGTAAATGGGGAAGTGGGGAGCTTTCTTGTGATGTATGTAATAATTTTTCTAGTATGATGATATGTACTCAAACATGCTTTGAGCATATTCTATGCAATTGTCTCAGCTGGTTTAGCTTGTTTTAGTCAATACTTTCCCTGAAAGTACTGAGCATTTTATGCTATGGGTGCATTACATTTCCTTTTTCTACATTTGTGCAGGGTTTGGACCTGTATGAGATTCTTGCTGAAACTGAACGCCGTGGCCAGACCTTCGATCAATTACTCACCATCCCTGAACAAGATGAATGGGTGTATAGTGATGGCAAATCAACCACTTGTGTGGCCTTCATTCTGGAAATGTATAAAGAGGCTGGTGTTTTTGACGCCATTGCAAGCTCTCTTCAGGTCACTGAGTTTACAGTAAGTTCAGAAGCATAACCTACTGAAATCCTTAATGCGATGGAATGTCGTTAACATATCTGTATCTCTTTTATCTCTAACCATTTTAGTGAACTTTCATACTTGCAGATTCGTGACGCTTATGTGCTCAAGATATTTGAGAACAACAGGACCCGTTTGCCCAAGTGGTGCAACGACGAGGACGGAAAGCTTCCATTCTGCCAGATATTAGGCGAATATTGGATGGAGTTGCCACATTATAACACCATTGAGCCATATGCAAAAATGAATGAAAACTGCCCTTCCTTGCCACCAACGTATGATAGGCCTGCAAGTTGCTGAAGAAATTTACTGGTGGAGGAGCTTCTGCTATTATATGTCCTTCCAGGGCGACTCAGACATCATCCACGAAGTTTGTGTAACGTCTACGTTAGGATATTACCATTCAATCATCCTCATGATCATTGCATTGTATGAGGATGCTTAAAAGGCCTCAACATCATCAATCCAGATGTGGTAAAAATAAGGGTGTGTTTGGGAAGTGGTAAAACTTTCGATGAAAAGTTTTTTATGTAAAAGTTGTTAAATTAATAGAAAATGATGTAATATTGTAGGGGTAATGATGAGAAGTAAAGATAATAAATTTAAAATAAATAGGTTAGTTGTATTGGTAGTTGTGTAGAAATGATTGAAAAGTAGGATTGTTGTATAGAAAGATGTGTAAAAAATAATTAAAAAAGGAGTAGTTACAGAAGTGAAATTGAAAAGTTTTAACTTAACTTTTGTAAATTGCCAAACACACCCTAAATGGTTATTTGATGTGAGTGTGTCACATCCTCCAGTTTCTTTCGCCGAGGTTGCAGAACATCATGCCGATGTTGTTGAAAGAGGCAATAATTTCAGGTGCTAATGTACATATATTTTACTCTATGAAACGTCTCATCAAAGTGACAAAATTGCAGTAGTTATTATGTCAATCTATGCACCTTTCAGAGATTTGAGAGCCTGCTTTTGATTATTTAAATCATTAAAATACATATTTCTTGTTAGAATTTAGATATATTAATAATTATATTTGCAAATACTAAGAAAATTTTTGTTTTTCTTTGTTTGACCTGCCTGATTTTCTGATTTGTATAGTTTACTATCCTATTTACTGTTACTGAGCTCAAAGTTTAAGATTCATCCCAGCGCGGAGCTTACATGAACTAAGAAGAATAGACATCGTTCGTAGTAAACCTGGGAAGTTTGGTTTAAAAGTGGTACGGTGATGCGATATAAAGAAGATAAAATGAAAATAAATTGGGTAGTTGTTTGATAAAATGATTGAAATATATAATAAAAATGGAAAAGAAGGTAATTGGGTGGTTAAGGTGTCAAATTATTTTTTGAAAAATATGTAGGAAGAGATGGAAAATTTGCTTCCCTCCTTACTCCTCTTTACCAAGCAATGTCTGATATGGATTTGTATATTTTTATTGGTTAGATTACTGTTTGATTTGTATTTTTGAAGTATTATTACAGAAGGCCCAAAACGAAACGAATCCGAACCCAAAAGAATCATCCCGCACGTATTCTGTGATTATGAATTTTTTTGAATGTGGTATTAATTAGCCCAAGCCTTTTGTTTTCAGCTATTACTTTCCTCAGCTATCGACCTTTCGTTTTGAGCTTCTTTATTTGGACTTTAGTGGCAGGTATGCATCTTGCCTTACTTGCTAACACAGCTTAGCTTAGCTGGGCGACGGAACCAACGCCTGCACGCAATACACGTGTGTGGGAAGAGTAAGCAAGTGCAAGTGTTGGGTGACGAGAGAGACCGAGGAGACATTGTCGTGAGGAACTGGATGGGACCGGGCACGGGCAGGGGCAGGCCAGATGGAAATTGGAATGCGATGGGAGGCAAACGAAGAGTCCCTGCATGCACCTGCCGTCCTCGAAACCATCGTCTTACTGCTGCGGAACTAACGGGTAGCATGCTAGTATTCTCTATTTCTCTTCTCGTCGCCTCTGCCCATTTTTCCGACACGCAACTTTGGCCTTTCTCTACACGCCATGCCGTGCCCGGCTGAGTTGGCTGGTCCTGGCCCAGACAACCCAAATAATCGGATGCGACGAAATTCGGAACGTTAAACTGACACATGGTCGACGACAACTGCCGCCCGCCTCACAAACAGCATTCCAGATACACAGGAGATTAGCACGGATGTAAAAGGGGGCTCCGCGATTGCATCTCAACCGTCTTTTTGTTGGATTTTGTGATTTGTTCGTGCGGTATTATCGTCCCCGTAAGCTGGGACCAGAAACGGATGGCGCGGATCTGCAGACACCCGGCGCATGTATGAAAGGAACGCGTGTGGGCAAGAGAAACGCAGATACACGGACACGACAGCGTCTATGCTGTTTTTCGGCTTCCAGACTCGCCCGCGCTCTCTCCTCCTAATTTCGCTTCTTTGCTGTAAAAAATTCTGGGCTGAAGAGTCGCTCTTCGGCTCTCCTTATTTCACTTTAATCCGTCGACATTTCTTCTCTCTGTGAGTTCTTCTCCCTTCTTCTTTCTTCTTCAAATTTTAGGCCTTTCGTGTCGTTACTACCGATGATGGCGTTAGACGCCATCGCTTTCGTTCGTTTTTTTGGTAGTTGTATCGGTAGTTGTGTAAAAAAAAAAATACTTATTCTCGAATTGCACGAGTTGGTTCTGCTGGAGCAGAAAAAGAGAAAGGAATTTTTTAGATTACTGTATGTCCTTTTTCTAACTTAGACATGTCCTTGGCTAGTGATCGAATGTGCTCGCAATGATCGGTGTTAGAAAAAGTTACCTGATTCTAGTAACGCGACTGTGCCTTTACTTGAGTTGGACCTTGTGAATCTTGGTATCGAAGGTTGTGACTTTGTCATCACTGCTGCTTTGGGACCTTGGTGGCGGTTTGACTTTATATCGCCGGTAGGTCGTTTGTGTGCTGCAGGAAACAATAGCAAGAGAAGAACATGGCTCGATGTTGTTGAGTTTGGTAGGGTGATTATTCTGATCTTTCTTGCCATGCTTAATGTCAGTACTTCACTGTAAGCTTGTACGAGCTTAAAGGCCTTCCCTTTCGTATTAAACTTTACGACCAGAACTTGCATGGTATGTTAAATGAGTTGCATGTGATTCGATCATTATGTTTTTTGCCCCCGACCCGAATAGAGTCCTATTGTAATTACTTATTAAAAAATATCTTTAAAATGAAAAAAAAAAAAAAAAAAACTCTTTCTGAACATAAAAGAATTTTATTGAATTGAAGAAGGTTGGGCAATGGCCAGAAAAGAGTATCTGATTGGGTTTCTTTGCTTCCTTGATTGATGTTAGTTGTTGTTCATGGTACCATATAAAGGCGTATCACAGATGGGTAATGGCAACACACAATGCTAATGGTTCAAATAACTCTGGTGTTAGATCACAAAACAATTGAAAGTAAAGTTTCTCAAGGAAAGTCAAATTAGCGTTTGCAAGTAATTGATATAGATAGGGGAAAATCCCTTTTGAAGAACACCACTAGTCTGCAAGGTTGTTCTTTTAATTGAGAAGATGCATTAAAAAGAAGTTAGCATTTGAAGCTGTGCTTTTTAGGCTTTGAAGGATTTTTTCTTTGTTTTGCAAAAATTTCCTATTGTTTGAAAATAGCAAATAAACTTCATATTGTTTGATACAAATTACATAAATACTCATTCTGTTACTTGTGCTCAAATTTTGTCATATATAATCTCAAATTTTCCAAAATATCCCTATAACCCAAAAACCTAACACACGTTCAAGCGACATTGGCACTAGTGAGGACAATAGTCATGTGCTGCCAAAAGGTTTTAGAGTTTGAGGAGGTGCAACAAACCCCATTGCTGAAGTCAGAGAGTTGCTCGCTAGATTACAGAGGGAGGGTGCCTTTCCCTTTCTCTGAGGGTGATAGGGAGGAAGGAGGCATAGGTGGTGAGTTTTGGTTGTGGGAGAGGGAGTGGGTGAGGTCTGGGAAGGTTTTAGGCGGAGTGGATGATGGAAGAGAAGATTTGGATAAACTGTGGCTCCAATGGTAAGGAATGAAGGGCTGCAACAATAAAATTGTGGTTGAGGGATGACTAATGGCAAGGAATGACAACCATGAACGGATGATGGATGAAGTGGTGCTGGGCTTACAGCAACAGTAATGCAAGTGGCTAGAGTTGAAGATGACTGCAGCAATAGTGCAAATGATCAAAGGTGAAGATTTAGGCTTCGTCTGGGCTGGGCTGGGCTGGGCTGGGCTGGGCTTTGGGCATTCCACTGGTGAAGTATGGGTTTGGGAGAAACAAAATCTTCAAGTTTTTCCTTAACAATGCTTTTAAAGGCTAAATTGCGCTTTGAAATTCGTAATAAGCAAAAGCCCACCTAAACAAATTTTTTATTCCAGTGGTACACGTGGCCAAACAAAGCCTTAGCAAGGTGTCTATAGTATATGCATATTGGGGAGTAGACTTGTTGATTGGCGATCATTGGTGGACAAGGTTGGTGGAATCGCATAACCGGGCTGTTATTTCTGGTATTAACAAAACAGAGTGGGTGTATTTTCAAAAATATATTTTAGGAAGATTTTCTACGCATTGTGACTGTGAAATTATTAACAATTTATATATAACATTTCATGTGAGAAATAAGATTTTGGTGCTAATGTAATTCTTTACAGCTAAGCTGAAATGTAGTAGCATATGGAAGTCTTTTTTTCTTATCATAGTCACTTGTAGAAACCCGTAATATACATGCCAGCAATCTCAGGAATAATTTTTTCTTCTTTTTCTTGTCATTCTAAAGCAGGATCAATGGCTGCAAAAGTTGGTGCCTCTCCATCTGTGGGTTCTTTTGAATATGAGCTCTGTGAAGGTGATGCTGAGAACACAGTAACTGTTGTGTCTACAGAGAATAATATCAGCCCCTGGATTGACCCTGGAGTTTTTAAACTTAGACATAGAATTGGACGTGGTCCTTTTGGTGATGTTTGGTTGGCAACTCAGCACCAGTCTACTGAGGATTATGACGAATGTCATGAAGTTGCATTGAAGATGTTGTTTCCTATCAAGGAGGATCAGATGCAAACATTTTTGGCAAACTTTGAAGATTTATTTTCCAAGTGTCGAGAAGCAAGAGGTGTTTGCTTTTTACATGGTATTTCAACCATTTCTGGAAAGGTTGGTCCATGGTAACTGTAGTATCTTTCATGCAATAATAGTCAATTTTAACTAAGAGGTAGTAATTCATTTCTAGCAAATTATGTGTTTTCTCAATGACTGTTGAAATATACTTCATAATTGCTATCATTGTAGATGGAATATCTGTTTGCTTTTTTTTTCGTCTTTTTAAGGTGAAGGACCATGTTCAAATAATCATTCCGGTTCAATGATGCTTAACTGCTAAGTATCCATCTGGAGAACCTTGGATATCCACAAGTTAATAACTGAAACATGAATCTGCAAGTTGCTGGCACTTCATGGGCAATTACCTTTATAGGCAGCTAGGAGTTTTCCAACGATTGTCTCTGGAATTAGACCATCAATATGTGGCCTGTCCGTTGTGCAGTAGATGCATCCGTTGTTTTATAGGATAAAATGCTTGATGTGGTTCCGACTGAGTGTTTGTAAGTAGCATAAGCATGCATTTTGCATCTAGCATCATATTGCTTTCCTTGAAATTTCCTATAAAAATTTTCTTGCTTTGGTTTTTCTTTCTTTCTTCCTTCTTCTTCTTCATTATTTTATTTTATTTTATTTTCAGGTTTGCATTGTCATGAAGTTCTACGAAGGGTCTGTGGGTGACAAAATGGCACGTCTGAAGGGAGGAAAACTTTCTATGCCTGATTTCTTGAGGTGATTTATTTCTGACTATATGGGAGTGCTTGCATATGCTCATTACATAATGCATGAATGACCACTTCACGCCTGTGGAAGTGTAGGAATTAGAATTAGTCCATTTTTCAAATTGAATATTCAATGTCATTGCATCATCCATTAGGCCTAAAATCCTCAGCATGTATAAATGTACACAGGTATGGGATAAATTTAGCTGAAGCAATTCTAGAACTTCACTCCAGAGGAATCCTGGTTCTTAATCTTAAGCCTTCTAACTTTCTTCTTAATGAACATGACCAAGCAATCCTGGGAGATTTCGGGATCCCTTCTCTGCTGCTGGGAATTCCTTCACCAAGTGCAGACACAGTTAGGAGGCTCGGAACACCAAACTACATGGCTCCAGAACAGTGGCAACCAGATGTAAGAGGCCCAGTTTCATTCGAAACTGACTCATGGGGATTCGGATGCTGCATTATGGAAATATTGACTGGTTCTCATCCATTGTATGGGAAATCAGCTGAAGAGATTTATCATTCAGTTGTTATAAAGCAAGAAAAGCCACTTATTCCAAATGGGTTGCCTAATGCGATTGAAAATTTAGTTGGTGGATGCTTTGAGTATGACTTCAGGAATCGGCCTTCAATGTCTGACATTTTAAAAGCATTGAAAAGGTGAGTTCATTCGTTCTATTTGAACAATTTTGGTCCATTTGTTATTTTCTGAGTTCTTTGAACTTTTTCTCTTTTGCTTTGCATGTACATTTACATTGTATCAGGTCCTGTTGAATTGCTTCTATGGAAAAGTTTCTCCTGTGAACCAGATTTTACAGCTACCCATGCAGACCTTTTTCTGGATGGGTGCCTTAAGAATTCACACTGGTTATGGGTCAACTTCTTCCAAAATTTTGGTTTGATGCATCATGGTAATAGATTTTATTTAACATTGTTCCTTGCCGAAACAAGTTTACAAATGCAAACTGGTCCACATGAAAAGAATCTCTTCTTTATGTTATACTTTTTCAGATCCATGTTGAATATATTGCTAGTAGCATGTAAACGAATAGTCGCTTACCTGGTAGTGTAGGGAGCTGTTATCTTTTACGGCCAGACGTATGGGAGCAACCATGCGTCCGGCCCAAAAACATATATTTTTTATTTTTTCATTTTTGTTCATAGACAAGTAAAGCTAGGTGTATTAAATCTATAAATCAAGTTTTACTATTTTGGATGTTTTTAAGTGTCTCAGAAAATTATGGAAATGTCACTGTGTTTAAAAATCCAAAACAAATACTTAAAAATATCCAAAAATGGTAAAACTTGGTTTATAGATTTAATACACCTAGCTTTACTTGTTCATGAAAAAAAAATTATTTTTGGGCTGGACGCATGACTGCCCCCATGTGTCCGGCCATAAAAGATCATTTTATTAGTGTAGTCCTCTATCCCATTAGTAGACTCACATACGCATCCACCATATGTCCATCAGGTACTGTACTCAATCAATATTTTGTTGCTAGCTAGGAGGACATGTTCCTTTGTGGCATAGTTGCATATTTAGTCGAATTGCAACCCTATGTACTCCGATAATACTAATTCTACATGATTCTTGTGTAAGCATTGAGTGTGAGATGAATTCAGTCTTGTGTGTTCTTCTCTGAAGTATGAAGGATCTTCGGGTACAATTACTGTTTGGGTAGGAAAATATGTTGTTTTGCCCTAGCTGAAGTGCTCTTGGAGAAAAGAACATCTTAGTTTTAAAAAATGGTGTTGAATTGCCTTTTTTCCACTTTTGACGGAATTGCTAATATTTTGTGTTACTAGCAGTAGTATTTCTATGCTGCTAACCATAATGAAAATATAAAACTTTGCAGCTATCAGAATTCTCTTGATGAAGATGGGAGCCAGGATGCTGAGAGCACCCTTGGACATGACAATGTGGATAAATCAATTGGTTGTGGTTACGTAAATTGGTTCCTATTGAAAGATCACCTTCAAGTGGGTGACACAGTCCGTTCAAGAAAGACAGCAAAGTCTTGTAAACCGGAAAGCATGGCTGTTCCTGAAGGAACAGTGGTTGGTCTGGAAGGTGAAGGCAATCAAGATGAGTTTGTGTTAGTGAGGGTCCATGGAATACACGATCCTTTGAGGATCCTGTCATCAGCATTGGAGAGGGTGACATATGGTTTTGCTGCTGGGGACTGGGTGCGGGTGAGAGATGAGGAGAAGAAGCACTCTCCTGTAGGCCTCCTGCACTCAATTGATCGTGATGGCAGAGTCAGTGTTGCTCGAATAGGAATGGAGAACCTTTGGAAGGGTTCTTATTCAGAGCTGCAGATGGCAGAAGCTTTCTGTGTAGGTCAGTTTGTGAGAGTGAAGGCAAATATTTGTAACCCTAGGTTCAAGTGGCCTCAAAAAAGAGGTGGTGAGTGGGCAACTGGCAGGATTTCTCAGGTCTTGCCAAATGGGTGTCTCATTGCTAAATTCCCAGGCCGGTTGGTTTTAGGGGATCAATGTGAATTCTTAGCAGATCCAGCTGAAGTGGAAATGGTATGCTTTAGTAATTGCCGAGGGCTGGTGAAGAAATATCAGCACCTTGAAGACTTCCATTGGGCAATAAGACCACTGATGATTGCTGCAGGTTTTCTCACCGCATTGAAGCTTGGAGTATTTGTGGGGAAGAGTGTGGAAAGATCAAGGTCGAGGTCAAAGATAGCATTGAGATCAAGGTCATCGAAGAAGAAGAGCCGCAGTGTTCTCGTTCAGGCTGACGTTCGACAGACTGATGGCCAGGATGGTAGCAACCCTGCATGGCTTCCTCCATCTGTGGCTAATATCCTTTTCAGGGAGGGTGTTGCCACTAGATAACTTGATCTCATCCCCTAGGATTCTAATAAATTTACATGTGTAACTCGATTTTACTTTATTTTATGTGAAGTGTGTGATCCTCTGATATCTGGTGATAGGGGTTGGTGGTGTTTGTTTTTGGGATGAATGGGACTCTGTCCTTCAGGCCTTTTGTCAAAATGCAATGTTGAAAAAGTAAACCTCAGGAAATCCTGGAACCGAAGTTTCTCCAGATGAATACCTATAAATTGGCGGTTCTAGTTTCATTATGAACCGGATAGAGTGAGACCATGGCCATTTGAATCCCGTTCATCAGATAGCAGAGGATTGCTGTTTGCAAAGTGTAGGTATGGGGCGCCTTTCTGGTGTTTGGGCTGCCATTCCCTAATGGCTCGATGTAAATATGCTTCGGTGTTTATATGGGTGATAGATCGCGTCAAAACGTTTCTGTTGATGAATTTATCATCAAACAATTAAATATTGCTGTCTGCAGCGTGATGTGGTTCTGGGGTTCATCCCCTTTCGGTTTTGATGTTAATATGCTCGAATATGTTAGGTTGTATTAAAATGTTTAACTTGGTGAATTTATCATCAAACACTTGGGTTTTCTGTCTGCATTTGATGTGTTAATCTGTTCTAAGTGGGCTGTTTAGTTGAAATTGATCAATGATCATATATGAGAAAACAGGCTGGTTAGATTCTTATTTCAATTGCCAGGATTTTATTCAATATTGCTGCACGCTGCCCTTACCATGTACCGTGGCAATGTTGTTGAGATTTCTTCACCGTATTGTTATTTGTTGCTTTGATCCGTCCATTATTCCCACGCCCAGCTTCTGCAATAATATGTTTGGCGTAGCTTTCGGGATCTTAAAAATAGCATTTTAAAGGTAGAAGTTTCATTTTGCCTCATACTAGTATTTAATACTCCTGACGGAGCCAGTCATTTTCATCGCTTGAGCCCTTAAAAAGCTTAAGAAATTTGCAGTCTAATTATATGTAGAGAGAAGTGCATCCATTTTTGTCCCAAAAACGAATGTCAGGGAAGCCGCCTCTGTACTGCAACTCATCTCTAAGGTCGTTTATCATCCAGCTTTTGCAACAAGTGTTTCATTCGAAGATGTTTTGTTATACAGCTTTTCACAAAATTGTAATACTCAAATGAGGTTTAATGAAACGATGCATTTCTAATGAATGAGAAACAGAAATAAATGGACCGCCAATGTACCATGGAATTTTCAAGATCACGAGGTCTTCATCGCTTGCTGCCTTGACTACGAGCTCTCTAAGATATATTCTTTTCTTTTTTTTAATGAAATGAGATACATTCATAATCATAATTCCTACATTGTTCCCAGAAAATAGGTGATTCCGACGCCTGAGAAAGGCAGCACTACACAGATCTTCTCCCTTAAAAGGCAACTTCAATAAGATGCACAGTTGCTCAGAAAACGGTCTGCTGGGTAAAATAGCGGGATGCAGCAACAGCCAGCCATAGGATCATATCAACTCGGCCTTGTCACGAAGAATCATATAATGAAGATTGCAATCTAGCAACTCTAATTTCTGCAGTACGAGAAACAATGCAAGACATATCCAAAATCTCCAGTGTATTCAGTTTTTTACTCCAAGGCTGGTACATTCATATATCTGTTTGTTTTGGCAAATATCTACAACTTCAAAAGAAATTTTTTTGGAAGAAAGAGAGAGAGAGTATAGGCAAAAACTTTTCTTCATATCATGGCTTTCGGATATAGAACACGCACTTCCACTCAAGGCACTTTCTACTAGCCTGAACCTAGTTTGACAAGCTATATATTAACTTCCCCACAAACCTTTCCTCGCCTACCCGAATTCATCTGGCTCCCACAACCGACACTTCTTCTTCGAAGCAACAATCCTCCTTATGGAGAATTTCCATTTCAGCAAGCGTATCAACATCATCCATGTGGAATGAGCCTTACCACAATGATCCGGCCAGGCTGCTTTCCTTAGAAGTGCAGTTTTGGTGTTCCCAAGCTCAACTTCAGGTCTTGAGTCACCAAATAGGCCTTGAGGTTGTTGGGAAGTAGTGGCTGAATCAGCATCGAAATACTGAAAATGGTCTTCAGTGCAGAAAGATGGGCTCATAGACTCAACATCAAGGAGTGAATTCGCTACTCTGCAGAAAGATATCCGAGAATCTTTGTAGAAGTCCTGCCCAGCAAAACTAGGTGGTGGTTCACTCCTAAACCCCAGACAGTCAATTGCTTGTTGAGTGTATTCGTCAAATTGCTTGGCACCCCCAATGGATAATATTGATGAAACCATGTCAGGTGATGAAACTGGAGGAATAAAACCATATCCTGCAGACCTCTGAGCATGAGGGTTCTCTGCAGCTACTGAATCAGGAAGAAAAGAGCTGGCAGTAGGTGCCCATGGCATGCTATTAGCAACACCATGATAAGGAAGTACTTCATCCCAGTGATCAAATGCAGCCTTTACCATATTATGTGCATTTGCCTGTTTCACGGATTAGACAGCAAGTATAAGGCCATAACTGACAGAAAGCAAAGTAGGGGAAGTCCTGTCAATTGCATGGCCTGGAAAGTTGACTGAGAAATATTAATTAGACCTCCAGCTTTCCGTCAAAAACCAACCTGAGTCTGGTCACAAGGGCTAAATCTAGGACCAAGACAGAAAATGGAAACTGGGACATCCCAATTACCAACCTGGCCAATTGACAGCTTCTGCATCACTACTAAAAATGAAATCACCAAACTGTAAAAGCTTACCTTCTGACTTTCTGAAAGCTCATTAAGAGGAATGAACTGCTCAGTTAGGAGTCCAACTATTTCTCCCACAGTGTTGAAGACAACTCCCGTTGTTGTTTGCCCATCTGGACAGTAGATATGCAACTGTCCATCAAGTGTACATGTTCGTGCATGTTCAGTCGTAACCTCCCACATCTTTGCAGACATACCAGTTCCTAATATCTACAGAAACTCAAGCAATAGTAATTAGTAAGATGGTGATGATGATGACAGACATGCAAGAACAATCAAAGGTTGGCAATATATGCATTTATATGCATGCTTGCTTAGTAAGATGTGCTACAAGTATGAGACCAACAAAACACAGAATAGGAATCTGCTATACTATGGGTCCATTTGGTAACAAGCTTCTACCCCCACACATTTTCAAATATAAATAAATAAATAAATAATTTGATGATTTAACTACATACGCTACTTTTTCTATTTTTACTCTATATATTCTAATCGTTTTTTTCACACAACCACCTTGTTTATTCTCACTTTACCCTTTCATATCACATCACTCTGAAACTTATCAAAAATATTCTTTCCCAATTCCCTACCTACCCACGTTACCAAATGCACCCAATGTTTATAAGTACAAGCATTTTAAACACACAGAAATATCCACATTGGAAAGGCTTGCCACCTTGACTCATTGTTTGTTAGACAGGCAAATTCTCTCCCTTTGCCTAATTTTTACCTTCCCCTGGTGGACACAACACAGGGGAATGCATGCTGTCCAGGATAAAACCACATAGTACAACCATACAGCACGGTCACATACAGAAATCAGTATGGCCTACTGCTTCAGTTAATATCAAGTGAAATATATGATGCAGATGAAACTTCTCCCTCTAATTCTGCTGCCACAGCATTCACCCAGTAAGAAATTCAATTTTCACCAACGTCTTCTTTTCTTTTCTTTTTTTTTCAAGAAACTGTGAAGCCTTTCCACACGAATAAATTCTTTTGAATAAGCACATCTGCATGCTAAAAGTACTTGATTCTATGCTAATTTGAATTAAATATATCCTTATACAATGGAGGCAAATCGTCTTACAATACGCAGCTTCCGAGAGTCAACCCATAATAATCTCAGGAAATCTTTCACAGTGTGAACGTTTTCCCTGTTCAGGCGCTTGTGGAACGCACCATCTTTGCCAATCTTCTCCAAGCGCCACACTTCATCACACATCGAAGGGGGATAATGCTTCTTGTACACTGCAAAACAAGACAAGTAACTTCTTTAGGCATGATCAGAACCATAGAATAGATTGAAATTAAATTGACTGGAGTGCAAAATGATAACAATACAGGGAATGATCGTAGCCATAAAGTCAGGTTTAAATAGATGAAGGAAAAGATCGAAAATGTATGTAACGATGGGAAAAGTAAGATACCAATGAAAAGAACATGTCAAATCAACAATTATGGCAAGAGATCTATTAGGAATTTGTAGTAAAACATGCAAGTGGAACAATGAAACTAGAAGGATTAGTACAGATTGAAAGAAAAAGCATCACAAGGGCATAAATCATGTTAGATCTTTAAGGTAGGTGAGTTGGTCTTAGCCATGAACTACATTGAAGCATATGCTTTATAGACACTAAAAAAACAAGACAATATAAATCTGACACTGGATTTGGATTTGACTCAAAACAATAAAATCGTCCACAGAGCAAAGCAATGTCTTCACCATTTGCGCTATAAGACCCATGAGAAAAGCTGCTCTAAGCATTTTTCTTTATATATTCTAGAAAGAGAGAGAGAATATTATAGTAAGTATGTATCTGATCAGTTTGTTCTAAACATTTGGAAACATTCAGCTATCCTAGGAAAATAAGTTAAGATCCAGTCCCTCTTGCTGATATCCAGTGGAAGGCTGGAGAACTGCTTAAGCAAATGATAATGGCGCAATTGCAAAATAATGTTATTAAGTTAAATACATCAAATGTTAAAATGATTTTAAAAATATCAAGGACCATAAGCATCGCTATAAAAAAGAATTGCATCTCAATGAAAATGATGACAGGGGTTACAGTTATCAATGTCATCACCAACAGTATTTCCCATGCTATTGCACAATTCAACTTTATGATTCACCTATCCTCAGTATGCATCAGAAAAGGATATCAATAAAACTATATGCAGAATTAGGAAGCATAAATAGCAATCATTACAAGCTCAAGGACTGATATTCCCAAAAATTACTCTTGAAAAACTTATTGCCAATTTGGAAGAAGACACATGAAAAAAACTTTTCATTTTTCTGTAGGATTATAGTCAATGAGGGGAACCCAGTTATAGCTGTGTAAGGTTTTAGATGCATGTGATGGTAAATTTTAAAAAATTACATCAAAGAAACAGATTAGAAACACCAACATTCTCCACGATGGTCCTTGACCATAAATGCTTTAGTCGTTGCTTCAAGCACTCGCACTCCATCAACATTACCATCAACAGCTCTTGCACCCAATCTGAATTTACGGCTCCTCGTCCAACTCGAATTATCAGTAAACATAATGTCTCCCACCATGCCAATTCCTTCATTAAGATTCAGAAACACATCCCCTGTAAGAAGGGGCCGCTTTCCCTCCCTTGCTCTAACGATGTTATTGTTAAAATCTTCAGATGTCCAATTTCCGTCCTTGCCACCTTCAAAGTCCCCTTCAAGAACTACAATTTCCACTTTTATTGAAGCTTCTCGACCCGAAGTAACAGTTGCCCCAGTCAAGGCATCAACCACGGCAACACTTATGACAGGACAATCTTCGCCTTCTATTTTTGAACCAGTGAAGATCGGAAGAGAAAGCTTGTTGGTGAAGTGTAGCTGCAAGCTTCCTGAAGTAGATGGATGCACTTGTTTACCACAGTGTCTGTATGTAAATCAAACAAAAATCAATTTAGCAAACACCTAAACAAATACTTGCTTCCACTAGCACTCAACCCTATGACATGGATACTTCAGGTCAAGTTCATACTTATCTTTATTTTTCTTTTAATGGACAATTTTATCACCTCTATAGTCAGAAAATATAAAATGTTCAGTATAATAGAAAAACAAGAAGTGAGTTTTTAGTTCTCACCGTTTCTTGCAACCTAAATGTGTTGCTAATGCCAGTTCCACTTCCTCCTTTACCTGCAATAGGAATACAAGTTATAACACAGATAATGGTTATCAATCGCACAAGTAAAATGCCATGCACACATCAGTCACATGTGACAAGAGCACAGCAGTACATTTGCAACAGAAAGTAACTTCAAAATCACTATTTCCACATTTTAGTTGCTAGGGTTGCAGAGAAGCAATATGACTGTGATGGTAAAGACAGGAAAAATGAAGATGAATAAAAAGCTATACAATGTGATTTCTTTAGAACTAATCCCAATTACATGGTTCATGGCAAATTCCCAGCAGTGTTATGTAAATGAATGCATACTGTTCTGCTTCATTTAAAATGTGGTCTGCATGAGTAGGGTATGTGTGTACATAGAATCATAGATATACTCTTGTGGAGGGTGTTGTCTTGAACAACAAGTAAGGATTTGCCCATATCTTTGGCCACGGGAGTTGGGACCCATAAAAAAATAATAAAATAAATTAAGAAGAAGAAAGGAAAAAATCTCTCCCATAAAAGGAGGTAAGATTGTATACATATAGCCAACCCTAAACCCCACGTCTGTGGGAGTGTATATATATATATATATATATATATATATTTATGTATATGCGTGGGATCTGTATGTGCAAGTGAATCTCAATGTATTAAGCAATAAGTAGCGAACTACGGGCCCTGACTCATTCTTTATGGATATGAGCGTGGATGGACCGCTTAGCCTGAGCCTGGGGCCAACAATCTAGGTTTCAAGCTCCATTACATCAACAAATGAGCATACAATTGAGCTTTCCAGAAGAAACCAACACCAATGAGATAGATATCAAGGAGATTAACAAAATTCCTATCCATTTTTCGTCATTTTGCCATTTTTGATAAATGGCATCGCTAATTTGTTTTCTTTCAAATTTTATTTTCGCTTTTTGCAGCTTTAGTTCTTTAGGTTCTTGCTTCAACTTGCTTTCAATTCATATCCAAAATTGTCTTCCTTCTACATGTAAGTAATATAATCCATGATGCCAGTATGTCTTAAAAATGATGTTAGAAAGGAAATATGGGACAGCAGCAAATTGAGCAAAGTCTTTAGAAAAAGGTGCAGATAGGTGGGATGATCAATATTTTCTAATTCCTACATTTAACAAAGCATATTTACAAATTTCCAGGTAAGTTATCGAATGTGTCGTGTTCAAAGTTTTGATGCCGAAGGTAATTTTAGCATTTATCAGTCTAGAATGGTGAAATGCACAGTATTAGGTTTAATTGACACACACACAACGAAATACATTAGTTTTTTAAGCAATCCCCAATATAGCAATTATAACACATTAACAAAAATAAGACCTATTACAACTTTATCAATAATTTGAAACAATACCACTTACAACTCGACGAAGTAAGGGCTCCAGTACAGATGAAAACCTCTGAATGGCTTGATACTTTGTAGCCTCGACTATTACACTGAAAATTACATGCAGAAAATAATGATTACTGCCAGCTCGATAAACCACTGAAACAAAAGCCACCTAAACATTTCGCTAGATTCTTCCCACCATGCACGTGTTCATACTGCTGACAACAAACTGCATTATTTGCATAACAAATCATAGTATTTCCAGTGTTGTAATATATCTCATCAGTTTCCTCGCAAAGAATAGTTATATTATCCGACCCATGCGTGCAACATGCTAAATTTTCAATGCATTGACAATCAGGTCTATTAGGACTCCTATAGAAGAGCATGCCCATTCTCTAGCCAAGGGCAGTGAAGAGAGAGATGAGAAAAGCCTTCTTTACAGCTTCGAGAATGCTCCAAACCATTTTATGCAAATGAGTTGTGCTTCATCAATAAAAGAATGGAATCGATGAACAGAAGCGAGTAAATGCTAGTCAAACTATTCGTCTCATTATCATGAGTAAATCAATTTCAGTTTCCACCGTAACAATCTCCAACCAACTTCGATTTCATGTATGAATAAGTCAGCAACTCAACTAGACACCCTCCCAAAGGCTTTGCTGACAGTCTCTGTTTTTTTCCACGGCTTGAAACAAGCTCTCCCCAAATTCCATCTCTCGTGATAATGAGAAAGAGACCAATCCCATTCCCCTTTTCAATAAAAGGGACCAAAACCCGCCACAGCTTCTCGTCCTTCGTGATGGCATCCCTGCAAATGAAAAACTGATACTTCAAATTTCAGATTGAAGAAGAGGAAGACGACTTCCTTGCCTTTTCAAAGACGGCACTCTCTGCCGCTTCTCGCCGCGGTCGTCGCCGCCGTCTGCCCCTCCATTGCTTTCATCAGGCTGCCGCTTCTGCGACATCTCTAGAAACGAGATTCCTCAGTCTTCTTCAACACAAATGACTGAGGGAGAGAAATTTGGAGCACTTCAACAGCAAAACCAATCCAACAGTAGCAGGAGAGAATGAGGAATGAAAGAAAAACAGGAATCTTTCTCCGGGATTCTATCCATTGCCGGAAGTTTCAAAAAGGCAAGCGGCGAAAACAGCAGCAGCCCGCTGACACGATAGCCCGTGAGTGAGAGAGAGAGAGAGAGGGAGCGAGCACAAGCCCTGCGCCAGGGACTGAGCCACGGGAGGTTTCTGGGAGAGTCGGCACACGTGCGGGGCATGCACACATGAATCATGTGTCGGGCATCCATCATTTAGTTTTCTGATGCCCAGTCTAAGCAGCGGTTTGAATTCCAAAACGACACAGAAATATCAGCAAATCCACGTTCTTTCGCGCAACGACACGCAAGAAATTGCCAGCGGCACGTGGCTGATTTTCTGTTTTCGTCTGCGGACATGGAGGTCTGGTTGACGGATGGACGGATTGATCTTTTCACACGTGGCATCATAAGCTCGTGTGGCGCGAAGATCGGGATTCTCAATCGAGTGCAAGGGATCTGGTTTCGGATGCTGATGAGGGTGGGCCCCACAGAAAGCGCGTTATAGCGTTTTTTCTTGTCGCATCGACGCGCTTGCTTGCCGCGTTTTTAGTTGGCGCTTTTTACCGGGAATTGCCGTTGCCGAAATACCGCCCAGATAACTTATTCCACTTTCAATTCGAAAAAGAAAAAAAAAAAAAAAAAGTATACTAACGTTTTAGTTGAACTCAAGACATTTGGTTGAACTCAAGACACTCATAACATTAATTTTTCTTACAAAAAAGAAAACCCTTCCAATGAAATTTAAGGTAGTATTTATTTACCCTATAAATTTTTTTACCTAAAACTTTTAAATATAAAATTTTTACTTTTTATAACTGTTTATCTTTTAATTATTATTTTATATTTTACTATATGATTATCCTATTTTTCAATCATTCCTACATAATTGCTCGTACGTTTAACATATTTTAACTTTATTTTCTTTACTTTTTATCGTTATCCTTTTCTTCTCATAATAATTTTTTTCATTTTAAAAATTTTTATATCAGAAACTTTTCATTATACATTTTATTGCTTCCAAACACAACCAAGTTAGGTACTTAAAATCTTGAATTAAAATTTTATTTCTTTAAAATTTATAAACTACTTACTTTGTTTCTATTCAACTTAGAATCCTCCCTCAACTACTAGGCATCCAAATAGTAACATAAACTACTCATTAAAAACTAATTTTTATATTAATAGAAAATACTTCAATACAAAAAGCCAATTAGAATGATCAGAACGTCTCAAGCGGACAATGCGCGCGTTGTTGCAACAACCCAATGGGGTATTGTTAATTCCAAAGGATGGAAACTGTACGGCGACCCCAACTCGCGCTAGAATTTGAGCACTCCTATTTCAGTTCGTATTGCATCATTATAAAGAAACAGCGCTCTTCTTCGAACTCGATTTCACCGGGCTATACTTGGCTCACAATCCGCCATCTTATATGTAGCTATATCATTGAAGTCTTGGCTACAATTATCTCATGGGATCGCTTTAATTAGCAGATTCAAATCCAATGCACTTGACATATTTTAAAAGGTGAAGCACTTATGTTCGGAGTATAATTATATACACTATGAATACAACATTTATTTATTTTATTTTATTTTTACTTTTGTTTATTTTTATTTATAAATATGTTTTTCTAGCTATATTTAATCTATATATCAACTTTTTCTATTTTATAATACTTACACAGATTTATTTTAAATTTTTTAAAAATAAGCTTTTTAAGGGGTGGTAAATGTCTTAAATCCCCCTTAAATTGATTTTTTTAAAAATAAAAAATAAATATGTAAAAGTATTGTAAAATGAAAAAAATTAGTATATAAATTAAATACAATTAGGAAAACATATTTATGAATAAAAAATTAGATAAAAGTGAAAATAATATAAAATAAAATAAATGTTGTATTTTAACTTAAAATATATCATAGTGTACATAATCATGCTTCTTTATGTTATGCAAAATTTTGCCAAGTAAATTGATATATTTATTTTAATGAGAAATGAACCTATTAAGTTAGTCTAAGTAATAAATTATTTAGCTCATTTCAAAAAATTCATTTAAAAAGTTTTAAAATTTTTTCGTAAACTTGTTAATATAGATGTATTTAACTTACAAACCAAGTTTTACTATTTTGAATATATAGTTTTTAGATTTTTAAACATTGAAGTATTTTAACCATTTTTAACTATTAAAAATTACTAAAATACCCCTATGTTTAAAAACATTTAAAAATATATATACACATATCTGATAAATGATAAAACTTAATTTATATATTAAATACACTTAGATAAACAAGCGCATGAAGAAAAAAGTAAAAAGAATATCTTAGTAGGTTTTTTGAGATAATCTAAGTAAGTCATTACTTCGTCTAGGCTAACATAATTATTTTTTATCTTATTTTTAGGGTCATCTTCGTAATTAATAACCTCTTTATTTTTAATATTATGTACATTGGTTGGAATCAAAAACACACCAAACATATTTTAGAAAGTGAAGCCCTTATGTTATGCAAGAGGGGGTTTAAGCCTTCAAAAGTACTCATTCCATCTAAAATAATGCTTGGTATATTTTTATAAAATTCTCATATTGAATTCAAATAATTCGAGTGAATTTCAAATTTTAAATATTTTATACATATTTAAATTTGTGACCTATATAAAATTATAATTAAAATAATTTTTAGTGCAATGTAATCAATAGTTTGAATTTCATAAATTGCTTTTATGGTATACAAACATGATAAATGTACTCGTAGGTTTGGTATAACATGTGTCATTTAAGTATTTCGCTTTAAAATTCCATTCACATCACTCTTGATTCAAGTTTATCTAAATCAAGTATTTATGCGGTTCTCAATTCTCAGTTGATAAAAGCGGCAAAAGTGTGCAATTAATGTAATAGAATTATTTGATTTATGTACCTCTTTTAAAGTATTAGTTGAACATTTTGTGCTATGTAAAATATTCTCTGGCTAGATAACAGATGTTATAAATTATTATAATTCTAATAAATTTTCGTGCGTATAATTGATTTTCATATTTTAATGTCATTATAAATATCTATAGGTAGGTCCTGTTTGTGTTTGCCAAAGCCTCGATCAAATAATTTTTTATTACCATAATAAATAAAAGGAGATTTATACTTATGCTTGTATTTTTTTTTTGAGCAAAACTATACTTAGAAACATGTTTTTTCAAATTTTAAATACCCTTACAAATGTTGCCATTGATTGTACTCATGTCTACGATTTTTAAGAAAGAACCTTTTTAAATACACTCAGGTGCACTTAGCTTTTGTGCACTTAGGTGTATTTAATTTATTTTTTTGAAAATATTTTATACAACTGTTAATTTAAATTTATTTAACATATATATCAAATTTTACTATTTTTGAAGACCCGTAGATTTTTATATTTTCAAAATTAGCAACATTTTTGCAATTCACAAATTATGAAAATGTCACTGATTTCAAAATTTTCAAAAATATATCCACAAATATCCAAAATAGTAAAACTTGATATAAATATACTTAAATTAACATTTATACAAAAATAACAAATTTTGCACTTGGGTGCACTAGATCAACACTCTTTTAAGAATTCCAAACAATTACCCCTTTGCGTACTTACACTTATACCCATGACATTTAAAAATAATTACACCTATGCTTATAATATTTACAAATATTATAGTTAGACTTGAATATCTTTAAACTTTTAAAAACCTAAGTGGACATTACAAAAATTCTTTGATCAATTTTGCATTTATATTATGGCTAGAATCAAGTCTTTTTCACTCCATTTTTAGTAAGAGTACAACTTAAGTAGGCATCCATGAATGTTCATCAAACTAACTTGCTTTCGAATAAAATGTGTATTTGAGAAGTGAAAAAACTTTTAGATGAAAAGTTTTTAATGTAAAAGTGTTTGAATTGGGAAAAAATTATGTGATGTGATATGGGTAATGTTGATGAGTAAAAAGAATAAAATTAAAGTATATAATTTAGTTATATATAAATAATTGAAAAATATGATAATTTTGTATAAGGATATTGAGAAAAGATTAAAAATTTGGATAATTATATAGAATCAAAAGCTTCAAATTTAAATTTTTTTATATTATTCGAGTATGCCCTGAGTTTTAAAAATAATACTTACCTAGTAAAATACAAAGAAATTAACGCGTATCTTCAATTATTTACAATAGACTGCACCGTAGAATTTCCATTTGCTTAGGGCCTTTTTTTTGTCAAATATATCCATTGCATTTGGAGAATGAACTAGGCAATCATAAAAATATTCATTACCACGTTGTAGACATCCTTTCCTTGAGCCCAAATAAAATATATGTATAGATCAAAATACAAGTCCAACAACACACAAAGAAAAAAGTCTACTCAAAAATAATTTCCAATGGGTTCTAGAATCAACAGCCCACATAGAGCAAGCCCAAACAATAAAACTAGGCCTACTAACCACCAAAATGGCTTGTCCAGCCTTAGCCCATGGGAGCAAAGCTCCAACTAGGGGTGCAACTTGGGCCGGGTTCGGCCCGAACCCGGCCAGCCGAACCCGAAACATGCAGTGTTGAAACTCTGAGATTTTCAACCCGAATTCAAATAGGTCTCGGTTTCGGGTTCAGGCAAGCCCGAACCCGAATTTGCATTTATATAAAATATATAATTTATATTATAATAATAACATATTACTCATGGATGGATGATGGACAACAAAAGTACGACATGGCAGGCATGGACAGCTCATCGCCGAGACAATCTAACGTCTTAAGTGATTTCAGCAAAATACTTATTCCCAATTTACATTGTGATATAGGTCCAAAAGTTTTTTTTAAAAAAAACTACTCTTCACACTTTTTCTACTGAAGCCTTTTGACCAACGAAATCCTGTGATATTAAATATTAAATTTTTTTGAGATCTTTTTTTCCAACGGGAAAATTTATGAGAACTTTAAAATTATAGTTGTAAAATAAGCTTAAAACAATAGAGGAGTAAAAAAATACAATTAATGATTAATAATACAATTTTATTGACAACGTTTACACATAATCCATATTCTACTTGATACAAAGAGAATGCTCAAAACAGGTTTCTTTCTTTCTACTCTTAAGCGGTATTTGAATTTTTCTTAATTTCATACAATAAATTATTTTTTAAACTTTTTTATATAATAGATTTGCGATAAAAAATTATATATAAGATGAGTAACAAAGACATATTAATAGAAGATGTCAACCCGAAACTCAACCCGAGCCCGAATTTCAAAAATAGGGTTAGAGTTAATATTTACAAATAGGGTTAGGGTTGAAGTTTTACAAATAGGGTTAGGGTTAGGGTTGAGGTGAACCCGAGTTTCATGCGTCCGAGTTGCACCCCTAGCTCCAACAACCCCACTACACTGGGCTCTACAGCAACAGCCCACCAGACTCTAGCAAACGGGTCTATCCAGCCTTGGCCCACAGGAGCAAAGCTCCAACAAGCCACCAGAATGGGCTCTACAACAGCAGCCCACTAGATCCAGCCTTAGCCCACAAAAGCGGGCTCTACAGCAACAACCCATTAGGCCTCAACAACGGCCCACTTGGAGTAAAAGGCTCCAACAAGATCCAAGTCCAACCACAATGGGCACCCATCCATGACCCAAAGCCTACATGGCCCACTCCACCTCTATAAAAAAGAGGCCAAGCTCCTACTTCCAACACACCAAGAGAGGCATCCCAAGGGGGGAGGACGAGAGTCTGCAGCAATTCTCTGGCGCCCCGGCTTCTCCTCTCCTCTCCAACCCTCTCCCTCTTCTTCAAATTTTTTATTTTTATTTTTATTTTCCCTTTTCGTGTCCATGTAAACGACTTCGGGTTAACGGATTTTTGTCATATCCGTTTTAGTCTGAAGACCGGGATCCAAGCTCTGTAAGACCGATGCTCTTATTTAATGAAAACGGGGACCATTCTCTCCTTTAAGATCAGTAGCGACTCCATCTAGTGGTGTAAATCTCTTGGCTTTCGAGGTTATTCCCACACGTTTTATTTGATCTTAATACCAACGCGTTTTATTTCATAAGGATGCAAGAATCTCGCACATATGCTAAGAAGCTCAAGGATCAAATACAAAACCGAGGTCTATCCTATGTAAACATCTATTTTCTAAAATATATTAACACCCCTTCTATTCAATGAGAAACGCAGGTTCCGGCCCTTTCGATCCAGCCCAGATTTCACGAGGCGGGAAAGGCGTCCGAACCCATCGTAGCGTCCGCTACGGGTGCTCCACATATATTATGTAAAATTACTAATGCCCATGCAGATGTGGAGGCGAGATAGCAGTGGTCGGCGCAGGAATAGGGATGAGATAATGTGGGTGCGGTTGTGCTGCCAGATTTTTTAATGGCTGCTAGATTTCAAACCTGCCACATAAGATGATTGTGGCTGCTGTTGAGCTTGAGAGGGCAGCTATTGAATTTCGTTATAGGAAATGATGCCGCAAGTGCGGTAGATTTGCAGATTGCTCGGTGGATTGATAGAGGTGAACAGAGCTTGCAAGGGCGGCAGCGGTTTTTGTGGTGGCGTCGTATTCGGCCGCCTGCTTTAGGCTTGGTATTTTTGAGCGCAGCGATGGGAAGACGGCACTGAATAAGTCTTGATTTATGCAAGGTTGTTTTGAGTATCTACAGATTTTAACGGGAAATTTTAAATATACCTACAATCTTTGCCTTTAATGTTAAATACACACCCTAAGTATGAAATATTTCATATATATATCCACCAACAATGTCACAAAAATCAAATACACCTTAAATCATCACTATCTGTTAGAAGATCATTAATGTGGAGAAAAAATAACAAATTTATCTTAGACTCAAAGCTGGGTTTGAAGTCTCTTTGGACTCTAACTAGTTTTGGATTCCAATAAAAGAAACCATTTTCTGTTTATGAATATAAGGAAAAGTTGATTAAGAGATTTGCTATTGTACATGGGCGATTACGAGGGCTTCAAACCGAACCCCAAGTTTAAGGCATATTTGTCATTTCCTCTCCTCAATTTGAATTGATAGTGACAGTTTAAAGTGTATTTGATATTTAGGGCTCCTAGTGGATATACATGAAAGATTTCATAATTAGTTAATATATTTAAAATCAAAATCAAAAGTTGTTGGTATATTTGAAATTACTTTGAATTCAACTATTGATCGGTGATCGAACGGGCACTTTGGGATTACAATTGGCTACATCTGACTTTTTAAAAAATGTTATAATGCGAATGTAGTAAATATATTTGAGATTTTAAAAAAACTATGATGCAAATTATAGTGTATATATTTGAGTTGAAAAAGTTGAGGATTTATTTACAAATATAATTGTATACAGTAAGTGTATTTGGAGAAATTATCTTTGTTTATTGTTCGATCATATTTTTTACTTTGTTTCTGAAAGCTGTAACATCGACCTTCTTTCTTTTTATCCTATAAAGCATGTGTTCCAAGCCTCCAACATAAAAGTGATTGGCCTAAAGTGTTTATTATTATTTTTTTTTTCTCATTTCTGATGTCATTTCTAATGTGATATGGTGTGTTTTACTTTTTAATTGCCCTCCTCTTATGTTTTATATATTAAGGATCCGTTTGTAAAGAGATAAAAGAAAAAAAAGAAAAAGATTTATGGCAATGCTTATTAAAAAGCGAGATATTTTTTCTCGTTTTTATATTATCCAACTTATCTCATATTATAATAAAATTTAAGAATCCTTAATATTATTCTTACAAGCAATTCTTACAAAAAATTTAAATGAACAAATCTTTCATATTTTTCTTGCAATTAGCTTTCAGTAACATCAGAAGAACTAGTAAGCTCCTCAAACTTAAGACAAGTTTCCACAACGAACATAAAATAAATCCATCCCAGCTATGCTCGTGTGGGAAAAAGAAAGTGAAATATCGGGTCTGTTTGGCATGAGTTAAAAGTTTTTGACATGTTTTGTGCCTTAAAAAAACGTCAACCATCAATTTGATAAATCGCCGGTGCGTGCATTAACTGCATTGGCTTCGTACGGTCAATTTCATCCATTGTTGGCGCATTTAATGTTAATAACTCACCCTAGCTCACCTGTGTTGCGCATGTTTCTGTTACGGGTCTTTGTAGGGTGTGGTGAATGGTGAAAATAAGTAGCTTATGGTAGTCTTAGGTGGTGGTAACAAGTGTGAAATGTAGCAATACGGTAAAGTGAAAGCTCGGTCCCTTGAAATGATATTTTTTTCTCAAATGCACCGCTTATGAGTTTTACCGATTGCCAAACAGCCCCATCATTGTAACATAACAGAGATAATGATTAAAAACATAAAGAAAATTGGTATAATAGTTGTGAAAAAGGTTATAATGTAAACATAATATTAGAAAAAATAGATAATTGATTGGTTGAGATATCACCTCATATCAAAAGATTATAAAAAGAGAAGTATTTTTTTTCTTCTTATGTCTAACCTTTTGGGTCATGCTTGGTAGAAAAGAGAGAGAAATTTCGTTTCGTACAATTATCTTTACAATAATTCTTCTTATTTTCTGTGTAAGTACGTTAATATTTTAATTTTATTTACCTTATTCGTATATAATATTATTACATTATTTATTTCAAAAAAATTTCCAGTGACCAATTGACCACGGACACACCGAAACGGACCCAAAATTCGAAAACTACCGCAACGCCCACAGTGCGCGTGTCGAGACAACATGTAACGCACGTGCGATATTTTTTTACTAAGGACGTGCGGATAAGAGTGAGATCAAATGTTTTTTTTTAAAAAAAAAAAAAAAAGTGAGTCAAATGCAAGTTACAACTGTTAATTCCTTTGCATGAGAGTTATTTGAATCGTGTCAAATGAAGATTAAAATATTTGAGTTCAGACATACCATACATTCGTATGAAGAGTTGCCAGCATCGATATATAAAATGTATGTCCTTTCATTTTTATACGGGACAACATGCGACCTTCATAAAAATTAATATTTTTCACCCATATAATGTTAAATGGTTAAAAAAATTGATAGCATATGAACAAAATACATGTGTGCCCTTATAAAAAAGGAAAAAAAATTAGAAAAGGCTCGAAATACTTGTATTCATCAAGGTTGGTAAAAAAGTAATAGGGTTAAAGTAAGAAGAAATAGTATGGAGCGGGATAAAATTATTAACATAAATGTGTAAAAATGAAAAAATTATGATAATTAGTTAATTAAATATCATTATTTTAAAAAATTATGGATAAAAGGTAGATTCTCATCCGCTATTGTTACCAGACATTTTCTAGTTATACATTAAATAGGTGTCTGTATTATATTTACGCACATTACAATCATTTCATACTTGCTACATCATGCTAGAAATATTTGAAGTGCTTTGCATTTATAATGATGTTGGTCTTCATAGCGGCAATTGCTGAATATCATTCAGAGAAATTTAACGACAGTTTTAGTTGCTACGATGGAGAAGAAATATTAATATATTCAAAAATTAAATATTCAAGGTATGTTTGTTATGCGGTAAAAAATGAAAAGAAGAAGACGAAATTTTTTTTAAAAATTTTAAAAAGTCAGAAAGTAATATAATATATGTAGTGAGAGTTATGATGATAAGTGGAATAAAAATAAAATAAATAGGTAAGTTTCATTAAAAGATTAAAAAATTAAAATATAAAATTAATAATAAAAAGCAGTTTATTAAGATAATTAAAATGTCAAGCCATATCAAAAAGGGCAAAAATGAGTGACGAAATTTTTTTAAACCTTTTTTAGTTCAATCCAAATATAAATGGAATAGCCAATTGGGTGAGTTGATCAAGTACACTAGCCATGACGCTATGCATCCTAAGTAATATCAGATGTAATATTATATAAATCAATCAAAACAATATAAATGGAATAAGTTTGAAAAGGTTGATATCAATATAAATATTTTATTTTTAAACTGGCATGAATGAAACTAAATTAATGATAAAAATATAGAAAACAAAACTTACTATTTGAAAATAAAGATGTTTAGTTGAATCTTCATTAGATATTATTTAAAGGCCATTAAAAATGTTGGATGTTTGCACTGGAATTAAGATCATTTATGTGTAACCTAGTAAAATCTCAAGAATATTAATTTTTAATGCGTTTTGCAAATGTGGCGGCAAAGTTTGATCAAAATTGTGGAAATGTTATGACTTTTGTAAGATATGTATCTATAACATAAAGTTTATTTGAAGAGTTATAATACTTGCTAAATAACAACCTCATATATTTTATGTATTTTTTCATTACACTTTTATGTTGGTCCAGTTATATTTAGATCTCCATCAAAAAAATTATATTTAGATTATATACTATTTCTTTTTTTGAATTTTTATATTTTTATAAAAATTTTAAAATAAAATTTTTTACTCATTTCATACTCCTTCGCATATGTAAAATGTAAAAATTTTCGATTTTAGTTAAAATTTGTTAAATAGAAAGAAATTTTAAAATAATAAATTTTGATACATGATTTAAACAAACTTGGCATCATTAAAGTGAAAAGTAGATAAAAAAATATATTTAAAAAATTCAATTGTAAAAATTGAAAGCGGATCACTTAGAGTTTGAAAATGAAAAAAGTACCCTATAAACAAATAAAATTATAAAATGAAATCAATACTTTAGAATTCAAAAAATATTCATCACATTATTTTTTACAAAATTTTTTGTATTCATAATTTTATTCATGTACAAAGTATCTTATTATTTTTAAAACTCTAAGTGATATGTTTGCAAATTTTAACAAACTTTGTAAGTATAAATACAAATTTTGCAAAAGTTATAATGTGCTTTCAATTTTGACCAAATTTTATAAAGCATGAATGCAAAAACCTTAATTCCCGTATGACGTGGGACACTTTATTCCTGCATCTCATGTGACGTTTGGTAATGTAACAAAAACCGTTTTGATGGTCTTCCATAATTTTACTTCATCTCACAAATATCTTATAAATAATTTAACATCTTAACTATCCAGGATATTATTTTGTAATGTGAGTAATGAGTGGGTAGGAAAGTTAAGACAATTTTGAAAAGTGCAAAAGTAGTGTAATATAATAAAGCAAAATGATAATAAACAAAGTAGTTGTATGAGATAATGATTAGAATAAATGAGTAAAAATGAAAAAATATGATAGTTAGGCAATTAAGATGTCAAGACATTTTTTGAAAAGAGGATATATGAGAGAGTTTGCTTCCTACCTACACTTGTTGCAAAACAAACATTAACAATCATATTTTTTTAACTTTACCTTTAGATTTCAATCATTTTTCTCACTATTATTATATTTTTTCGGACTTTACTATTACCATGTCACATTACATCATTCACTAGCTTTTTAAAATATTTTCTTTTTTACTATATACACTTTTCCACTAACCACATTACAAGCGCCACCTTAGATAACAATTGGTAACAATGTGAGTGAGCAACCATCTTTCCTCCACTTTCTAAAAAAATTGACATCTTAACTACTCAAGTACCATTATTTTTCTATTTTTACCCTTATATTACAATTTTTTTCTCTCTTAGATGTCTTTTTTTTTCCATTTTATTCATATCGTATCATGCCACTTTCGTACTCTTCAAAAAAAAATTCTCATCAACTTACCCACTCCATCTCTACCAACGCTATCAAATAGCGCCTTAGTTATGACATGAAACTAATACGGTTGTAAAGAGAATATTTTAAAAAGTGCGATATGCGATAATAGTACACTATTATTGAGGTAAAGTTATAATAAATAAAATAATTTTGTGAAAAATAATTAACATATAAAAATAAAATTAAAAATAGCACTTTCCATAGAAGTGATTTTGTATTACTCATTCTACTTTTAAGATATTGATAATTAAAGCAAGATAGAATTTACATTCATGGGCTACATTTGCTAAAAATAAAAATATTCATGTTTAAAATAGAGAAAATGCTTAGACTTATTTGTATATATTAGAATGTAATAATATTTTATATAATTATTTATCTACATGTCTACGGTATTTTATATGGATTAGATATTGAAAATACTACCAGCAGTAGTCCACCCTCATAATAACACCCATGGCTCGTTTCTATGGTATCAGACATTCCATTCTTAGCACATGCATCCGAAAATTTTACTTCTCTCCTATTTTGTCATAGTTTTATTTCTTCTTTGATTGGTGAAAGTTTAATTAATGAGAGCTTATTCTATTTCTTAGAAAATTATATGAAGTTTTCTTTCTTCTTTATTTGGTAAGAGTTTAATTGATGAGAGCTTATTCTATTTCTTAGAAAATTATATGAATGTCTCGTAGGTTAAATGTAATATAATTTAAGATGATTATAATATATAAAATATGTTGAAAATACTACTTAAAAATTGATATTAATATTAAATTATTTTATTATGTTACTTTTACATATTTATGAATGGAGCTTATATATGGTAAAATAAACAAACGAAATGATTTTTATGATAATAAAAATAATGATAAATATAATAATAAAATAAATGTTGCATCAAGCACCAAGATATTAAAAATAAAGTGAGTAATGCAGAAAAGAGTTATCGTAAAAGTGATGCCCAACACTCTCAAATGGTGCATGCGAAATGCGTTAAGAGTCGACGGAACAGAACCGGATATCGCCAGCACTCTCAAATGGTGCATGGATTACCTGGAGCAATACCAGAGGGCCACCCCTCTCATACTTGGAGGTGCGATTGATCGACCACTGGTTTCCCGATGGTCCAGACCTCCGGCGGGTTTCCTCAAGCTTAATGTCGACGCTCGGATTCTCTATTGTCATGCTTCAATGGGCTTCGCCGCCGTTATCAGGGACTTCAGAAGCTCGTTTGTCGCTACAAAAGGTTGGCGAAGGTGTGGCACTATGGAGCCTCTGCTCATTGAGGCATGTGCTTTCCTCCTTGGGGCTAGATAGGGTCAGGAGCTCAACTTACAAAAACTACAAATTGAGTCTGGTTC
Organism: Annona cherimola; assembly: GCA_030490835.1. Lineage (NCBI taxonomy): Eukaryota > Viridiplantae > Streptophyta > Magnoliopsida > Magnoliales > Annonaceae > Annona > Annona cherimola. The sequence goes on along the minus strand of CM059977.1, from coordinate 15,777,007 downwards.
GCTATTACTGATAAACTTTCTTCTCTCAAATGACCCCATCTCCTCTCCTGTTGGGGTTATAGTTGATAAGATCAAGTCTATTCTTTCACATTTTCCCCATGCTACTGCTCATCATGTTCTTAGGCAAGGCAATACCGCGGCACATGCTTTAGCCGATTCTCTTTCTGTTTCTTCAGTGGATCATCAAGTCTGGTGGGGCATCCCCCCTCCAGCTATTCATGAGAAAATCTGTATAGACAATTTTTTGAAAATTAATCTTAGATCTTCCTATCCCTCATCCCTAAACGAGCTCTAGGGTGGTGAGATAGGTTGGTTACTTTATCAAAAAAAAAAAAAAAAAAAAGTGATGCCCAACCGATAATGTTATGGAGAAGACGTCTGCTCAGTTGAGAATGCGTAAGCGCAATCCCACAATCACGTTCCTTAAATGGGACGTCTCTCCATTTAGCACGTTGTCATACATATGTCCTATTCGTAAAATTACGGTAGGTGTCGCTGGTGTTTTCCGATAGATGATTTAATTATTTTATTCTTATCCTTATACTCTGATTATTTTTTCTTATAATTACTCTATTTATTCTAATTTTACTGTTATTATCTCATATCAATTAAAAAATGTTAAAAAATATTTCCATTTTGGCTTCCCATCTTAACTCAAAATCTTAAAAAAATTTATGTTCCCGGACCAAATTTGCATTCACAGACAGCACCGTCCATTCCCCACCTGTACACAGAGAGGTGTGCAAAACATCACATCAGTGGTTCAGAATTCGGATAGCCGCTCGCATCAATCTTTCGTGAGAGATTCTCAATTCATTCTGCACCACTTGATTTGCCGTGCAAATGGAACGGAGATGACCCGTTATTACTGCACCGGCCAACATCAGCGTGACAGCATCTTTGCGATCGTGAAGCAGCATCTGCGTTGGCCAATTTCTGGGGTCCGGACGACGGAAGGCCCGCCCATGTGATCACACGCACCATTAGGCCGTGAATAGCCAGGAGGAAAAGGGGGACGGCATGGGTACGTGTCATTCCAAGGAACAGTCCAGCTCTGTGGTCGCACATTTGCAAATTGTTTTTATTTATTTCTATTTTTCTATAATGGTTGGCCCCAAACGAATTGGGGTCAACTCGCAATCCCCTTTTTAAATATTGAATTTGGAAAATTTTAACCTACCAAATCATTTATAATCAATTAAAATAAATTGGTTGCTCATGAATTAAAAGCTTTTCCCTATTTATAACATATAAAGAGTTAGGAGTTATTTGATAAAGTAAACGAGTGGAGTAGGGCGGGATGCAGCCATAAACATTTCATTGTTCTCAATTTTTCATAAATTATTTAATAACTTAATAAAGTTATTTTTTATTTTTATACTTACAATTTAATTATTTTTCTTTTACTCGATTTATTCTACATTTACCCCTATCATTTTATATTAATCACACAGTTATCAAAATATTTTTCTTTTCATTTCTTACCCATCTCATAATCCTACCAAAATCAACATTAGCAAATGTTTCCTAAATATCTTTTTGATGTTTATTTTATAAATTATATACACTTATCAATAATAGAATCAAGAGGATTTACGAAAGTTGGTATTTCATATAGTTTATATATTTTTTAATTTTAACTCATTAACCACTTGTTTTACCAACTAATTAACTCCCCCACAGCCTAATTTGTTTATTTAGATATATTAGAGTTAGCGTTGAAATTTTGATAAATAAGTTATATGTGAATTATGGTCAAAATTGTTTAAGAGAGTTAGAACTAAGATTAACCTCTAATTAAAATAGACTGACCCTGTTACACCTTTATGGTTGCCCGGTTGGGACTGCCCGCTAACCATCCCAAAGGAATAGCCCTTTGTTCCTCCATGCTCCACGTCTTCCCTTGCGTGCACACCTGCGTGTATTAGGACTGCTCTCTTGTTCTAAGCCGTTTCCAGCTTCAGCTTTCGGGATATCTGCCTACGTATCAAGGGCCATCCACGATGGTCAAGGCTGCAACGTGCGCGGTGCATCATCACGTGAAAAATAAAAAAGAAATAAGAAAAATCAGCCTTGTCTTTCACACATACCGCGGTGCTCAGTGTTTTAAAGGTGATAATGAAATTTTGGATAATTAATTAATCAAGATCTCAGATTAAAGTAGAAAACATGTGCGCAAGTGGGAAAGTGGGTTTCCACTTTTGCATGTTATTAGACGTTAATTTCAAATGTAAAAATGGTTAGAGCTGGTGAGCTACAACGGATCCGCGGAGCTTGCACATCATATGCAGTTTTTATGCAATGTTTTTAAGATGGAACCGTGAATCCAACCGGTTGTTTGTTTTAGGTGGGAGCGGCTCAACTGTCTGTTCAAACCGTAATATTAATTATAATATGTAAAATTTATTATTTACTCTAACTGTTATTAAAATATAAAATAGTTATACATAATATGATATTTTGTAAGCATAGAATGAAACATACATAATAAAATATAAATTAAAGAGAATTATTTAATATATTATAGACCGAAATTCAATATTTATTTTGATATTATGAATAAAATAAGTTAAATAGTATGCATCTTACGATTAACGTTGCTATTTGTATGATGGTTGAATACAGAATTGCGAGGAATGGGTGAAAAGGCGTTCTGCCAAAGCAACTGGACTGCGGTTGAACCAATTTTAACAGACCAATCAGTTTTATACGGGTCATGGCTAAATTCGAAAACCGCATGAGAACTGAAACTAGAGATTTTCGGTTCATAGCCCGACTGGTCAATTCCTGGTTCAGTCTAGTTTTAAAATAGTGGTCTCATGCCTGCCAACCGTGGCCCATGAACAGCGGCTAACCCCTTGGATTCCATTTTCAATAATCTAGTCAAGTTTGGTTTATAAATTATTAATTTCTATTTTCAATATTTTTTTGATTAGTATTTTTATATTGTGACATCTTAATATTATAATGGGGCACACTTATATCCCTCATACTATGGAGGAAATTTTTTTTATACATACGCATATATCAGAAAAATCTTGTAAAAGCTCTCATTCTGGGAGAAATTATAAAACTCCTACCTTAGGGGACTATTTTGTAAAACTCCTCCATGCATGGGAAAGACTTGAACTACGGTGGGCTGGATATCAACACCTCACCTGTTACCACGCGGGCAATTGCTGAGCGGCTATTTTAAATATATTAGTTTCCGCATGATGTGATGTAGCAACTATTAGATCAATTTATTAATTTGTGATAATATAAATTAAAATATTTTTTTATTAGAAAGCACGTACACCCATTTTATTTTATTTAGTTTGTTTTTCGATGATGCTATTCAGTCACATTCATTTCGTCAGCCCTTTTACCTTTACTACTTATATATATAAAGAAATACTCTAATGAATGTAAATGCACCATAGTTACAATGACGGTGCATTTACGTCAGAACGGACTCTACACGATCATAAAATATAAATTTGCTTTACCTATTATATTTAGGGTGTGTTTGTAAATAGATAAAACTTTTAGTGAAAAGTTTCGAAGAATAAAAGTTGTCAGATAATGTGATACGATAGGGGTAATGATGAGGAGTAAAGAGGATAAAGTTAAAATAGATAGGTTAGTTGTATAAGTAACTGTGTATAAATGATTGAAAAGTAAGGTGATATTTAAAAATCTAAAATAAATATATAGACATATCCAAAAATAATAAAACTTGGTTTATAAATTAAATATAACTAGATTAACAAGTTTATAAAATTATCTTTCAAAAAAAAATTTAAAAAATATATTTTTTGACCGACCGTTCTGAAAAGATCATTCGTCGAAAGGAAAATGTACAAAAATAAAAGTCGAAAATAGGAAAAGAATTTTTTTTGAAAAAGTAGGAGGTGACATGACATAATAGAGGAATAGAGGAAAGCTCCTGTCAAACCCACTCAGACTGGCCAGCGAAGTACTGCTGATGCAGTTAGCGTGGCTTACGTGGGATGCAAAATCATGCAATCCACCTTGTAATTAAATAGAAATTATCAAAGAAAGGCTTAGTGTATGTTTGGTTGGAAGTAAAACTTTTGATGAAAGGTTTTTGAAGTAGAAGTTGTCAAATCAATAGAAAATGATGTGATATAATAGGGATAATGATGAGGAGTAAATAGAATAAAGTTAAAATAGATAGGTTAGTTGTATGGGTAATTGTGTAGAAATGATTGAAAAGTAGGATAGTTTATATAGAAAAATGTGAAAAAATAATTTAAAAATAGAGTAATTATGGAGAGTGAAAAGTTTTAGATTGAAAAGTTTTAGTTGACACTTTTTTGTCCCAAACAAACACACCCTTAGTTACGTTGCACGGAGCCTGTCCAGTATGCATGTGGGTAGAATTCAGAATTCGATAGAAGCGGGTTAGGTCCCGAGTAAGCAGTCGAGGGCCATGAACATGGGCGTGTGTTTAGTATTTGATAAAAATTTTAAAATTTTTTATTGATTTTTTTGATATTTTTAGAAATAGTATGACATAATAGGAGCAATGATAAAAAAGTAAGAGAATAAAGTTAAAATATACAGGATAGAAACATTTTTAAATGTACTTAGGTGTACTTAGATTTAGTGCATTAAAGTGTATTTAATCTATTTTTTAAATTTTGTTTGAAATTTTTTATATAACTGTCAATTCTAAGTGTATTTAACATATGTATCAAATTTTACTACTTTTGGATATTTATAGATATTTTTATCTTCTAAAATCAGTGGTATTTTTCGTAATTTATGAATTAACAAAATACCATTGATATTTAAAAATTCAAAAATTCTATAAATTTGTAAAAATAGTAAAACTTAATATACACGTTAAATATATTAAGATTAACAATTGTATACAAATTTTAAAAAATAAATTAAATATATTCGGGTGCACCCAGGCTAAGTACACTTGAGTGCATTAGACCACAACTGATAGTATACTTTATAGACAGTTGTAGATAAATAGTTTAAAAATAGTATAGTTATATGAGAAAATGTGAAGAGATATTTAGAAAATAAGATTGCTATGGAAAATGAAAAATTTAAGCTAGTCAAACACACTTTAAGGGGAAATTTGCACTATAAACACTGTAAGTTTGCATATCAGCAATATTTGAACCTCAAATTTGAGTATTAGCGTATTAAACTCGGATGTGTACTTTACCTTTTTTTTTTAATTTTTTTAAACTTTTTTTTATGAAAATGTTAATATAAGTTTATTTAATATGTGTATAAATTTTTACCATTTTTAAATATTTTTAGATATTTTTTTCGAATTTTTTAAAAGCAGTACTAAAAATGCCACTGATTTTAAAAAATTTGAAAAAATATCTAAAAATCTCCAAAAATAATAAAAATTTATACGCATGTTAAATACACTTAGATTAACAGTCGTGTAAAAAAAATTTCAAAAAAAATAAAAAATAGGTGAAGTACACCCGGGTGCATTAAACCTGCGTCCATTAAACTCGGCCTAGGGGACATTTGGTAATGTGTAAAATGGTGTGATGGTGGGAAATGATAGATGTATAGTTGGAATAAATAAGTTTGTTGTATGTAGTTGATAGAGAAAATGATTGAAATGTAGGGATAAAAGTAGAAAAAATAGTGTAATTGATAGAATAATAATTGACGAAAACCAAATACTATAGAAAAACCATGGTTACCGCAGTGAGATGTTACCAAACGTCCGCCCAGTTTCTACCCAGTTTCAGTTTTTGCATTTAGGGTGTGTTTGGTTGGGGGTAAAACTTTTGATGAAAAGTTTTTGAAGTAGAAGTTGTCAAATTGATAGAAAATGATGTGATATAATAGGAGTAATGATGATGAGTCAAGAGAATAAAATTAAAATAGATAGTTTAGTTGTATGGGTAGTTATGTAGAAATGATTGAAAAGTATGGTATTTTGTATAGGAAAATGTGAAAAAATAATTAAAAAATAGAATAGTTATAGAGAGTGAAAAGTTTTGAATTGAAAAGTTTTGGTTGACATTTTTTTGCCCCAAACAAACGCACCCTTAGTCCCCGTCTCCTCATGACGTCACAAAATCTGTGTTAAGTTGTCTGTAATGACAAAAGTACCCCATCACTCCGTCACTCCATCACTGTCATACCATCATCAACTTCCTCTGATCTATTGCTGCACCACCGGGACGGTAATGGTAGCGACGAAAATGAGATGGCCAAAAGAGACAGATAGAACCCAGTAAGCCATTTAATGCTCACAACTCCAAAATCGGAAACCTGAAAGCATATCCCCACCTGCTTGCCCGCCGTGTTCTTTTCGGCCTGAGTGTGCTCATGCAAAAAATGGATTGCACATTCCAGGTGTTCGGCACTTACTTGTTCTTCGTTGTTGACCGCGGTGGTAAGTTCAGCAAGATTTCTTTCCATTTTCATATTCAGCAGACTGCCGATTTACAAAATCTAACAGCTTACTCGCCCATTCAATTCGTCGATCAACATAATCTGCCACCCATTCCCTTCTCCGGTGATAGCAAAATAGCGGCAATCTCTGTCTAATTTTTTTTGCTGACGACTCATCTTCCTTGTCTGATTTTTCTACAGTCTCCGTCTTTTCCACCTCAGATTTCCGTTTCTTCTTCCATGTGGTCCTAGCTGCTGTTGTCATCGTCTGATTTTTCTCCAATTCGCCGATCAACGGACTGTGCCCCCCACCAGACGGCATTCTCCGTATGATTTTTCTTTTTCATCGTTTTTCTCAACTACTTGTTGGAATTTCTGGACATACATATATTATTTATATATATGTGCTATCATAAATTAATGGTCCAAATCATAAAAGTGATCTTATAAGGATTTATGGACCTAAATCATTTAATAAAGCATGGATCTCCAATGCGTAGAAACCATATAGCCTAAATTCCAATTTCTAGTTTTATGATGGACTAAATTGGAAATAGGAAACTAGGCTTCCTATAAAATGGGTTGTGGTCCCCGAGTTATGCATCGGTTAGGTTTTCTCTCTGCCATCCATCAGCAGAAAGGAAGAGGAACTACACTCTCCAAAACCCGGGTACACTAACTTGGAAGACCCTAAGCCAAAGATCATTAGCATCCATGGATTCAGGTACGCTTCCGCTTATGGTTTTAATTTCTTGATAATTCTAGCATGAGACAGATCCTGCATTGATTATGGATTTAATCAATGGTTGTTTTTCTAACAAGTGGTATCAGAGCCATAATCTTCATGTTAGATTATTGAGAAAGATTTATGAATTCATGTATGCTGTTTGAATGCATGTAAAGGATTTATAGAAAATCAAAAACCTAGTTACGGCTGCCACAGTTCATCTGGAATTTATCAAAAAAAAAAAAAAAAAAAAAAAATCTTGCTGCCTGGATTTTTGCCGTCGCCGTCGAGATTGGGTTTGCCACTGGGATGCCGGATCTGGTGCTTTGTGCCGCTGGAAAAAGAGCTGCCGAGTATCTGGATTCAGATCTGGAGTTGCGCTGCCGGTTTTGTCGCCGCCGGATCTTAGATGTTTCACTGCTGGTTTTGTTGCCGCAGAGTTTGAATTACTTTGCCACATTTCCTTTTGATTTTTATATTAAAAAAAAAAAAATGAAAGGGACGATTCATGATATCGCTGTATCCTTTTGATTTTCATATTAAAAAAAAATGAAAGGTAGGATTCATGATCGTTGTCCTCTTCTCCATTTTTGGTTTTGAATCTTGATGCAAATGAATAAAATAAAAATGAAAGGGATGGAAAGTCAAAAGCAGTATTCATGATCGTTGTCTTCTTCTTTATTATTAAAACAAAAGACAATTGGAAATCGCACCGTTTTCTGCTTATTTTCGCTGGATTCAGCCAGTGTTGGGTTTCCGTTTGCGATCCGGCTTCTGGGATTTAGACGCTGGCTGGCAGTGATGACAGCGTTTTGGGAGCTGGAAGCCAGACGCCGGAATCCAAGGTGGATCAGCGACGGCACTGGACGGGGCCGCTGGATGCTTCTGCTGGGCGGCTTGCGTTCCGAACGGACTGGCTGCCGAAGAAGACGATCAGCAGTGTCCGGGCGGCTGTTGCTGGCGACAGCGCCTTGGCTGGCGGGTTCGGCTGCAAGGCAGCATGGTGTGCGGCGGCATAGGGGCAGTGTGTAGGCTGCGGCGGCATAGGGGCATTGTGTAGGCTGCGGCGGGATGGGGGCAGTAGGGTGGCTTGTGTAGGCTGCGGCGGCACGGGGAAATGATAGCTAAGGTTAGGGTTTTTTTTTTGTTTTTAAGGGAGGAGATGAACTTTTACAGAAAACCCCCTGGCTAGATAAATTGTATAAAACTCCTTTGCAGAAATTTGCAAACCGCCCCCTTTGTGGAAATTACAAATAGGCCACAGAAATTTTCGAGCTGGGCCAGGCCTGAGCCCAATTCATCAGGCCCATAGCTAAACTCCTCCTTTGTACCTGGGCGGGCCTGTGAAACAGGCCCAGGTGGAAACAGCCCAGTTCAAGCAGGCCCAGTCAGCCCAGATCTAAAAGCCCAGCCCATTTAGTTAAGCCCGTTTCAGCCCACCCACAGTACAGCCCACCAGAAAAGGACACGTGGCAGCCCAATAACCGTCCAAATTAAAATTCACATATCTGATGATCCCTTTATCCGATTTGGACGATCCAATAGTGATTTTCTATGTTTTTGGACATTCTGGATTGAATGGAAGGGTCAGATTAACCTAAATAGGTCCAGAAATATTATTTTTGTGAAATTAACATATATGCATGCAAATGTTTAAATTACATTTAAGTCATATGCTTAGTTTATGAATATTTAGAAAGCAAATAATGTATAAATTCATGTGTCTATGATTTATTGCTTTCTATCATGCAAAATTATATTTTTGGATCTTTTGGAATTTAAATTTCAAATAATGGCGTAAATATTCTTCATGAATGTCTGATATTTTAAAATAAATTAATTGAAACAACATGCTGCCAAAGTAGCCTCTCTTGTGTAGATTAATTTATTTTTGAAATATTAAGATGATTGTGTGACGTAATTCATGCGAATTTTAATCGGCCCAAAGGAAGGTTAATTTTTGGCCGAATTATATTCACACATATGGTAATAAATATGTGATAATTATTTAGTTTTCCATGTGAATAATAAGTCGGTCCAAAGAAAGGCTTATTATTTGACAGGATTTTATTATCAATATTTGATTACTACAACAAGAGTACCATTTACAAGTTAATATTTCTGTCCAAAGACTAAATATTAATGTTGTGCTAGGTATCTTGTGATGGGTCTTGCCATTATTTGAATTTTTACTAAAGTTTTATGTTTGGAATTCAGAAATAAGTTCAATATTTTGGATTTTTATTAAATTCAAATAATGGTACAAGTATTTTTTATGGATGTCTAATGTTTTAAAATAAATTGATTGCAACAACATGCTACCAAAGTAGCCTCTCTTGTGTAAGTTAATTTATTTTTAAGATATTAAGATAATTGTGTGTATGTAATTCATGCGAATATTCATCGGCCCAAAGGAAGATTAATATTTGGCCGAATCGCGTACACACTTATGGTAATAAATATACAACAATTATTTGGTACTCCATGTGAATAACAAGTCGGTCCAAAGAAAGGCTTGTTATTTGACAGGATTTTATTATTAAATATTTGATTACTACACTAAAATATTGTGGATATGTAATTATGCGGATATTAATCGGCCCAAAGGAAGATTAATATTTGGCTGGATTACATAGACACATGCGGTGATAAATATGTGATAATTATTAGGCATTCCATGTGAACAATAGTCGGTCCAAAGAAAGGCTTATTGTTTGACAGGACTTTATTATCAATATTTGATCACTGCACCAAGAGTACCACTTACAAATTAATACTTTTGTCCAAAGACTAAGTATTAATGTTGTACTAGGTATCTTGTGATGGGCCCTACCATTATTTGAATTGCTAAAGTTCTGTATAAAAGTTATGTGAACATATTGTTTTGTTCAAATTTTGGTTAATTTATCTGTTTGTGCCATATCTGCCAATATTTGTTTTATTTTCATGTTCAAGTAATGAAAATAAAATATTATGATCATTCTAGGCATTATGAATCTAAACCATGCACTAAGGATTGAACGATTCACTACTCTTGTGGTTAAAAGTTCCAATCAGGAAAAATGAAACTTTAATAAGTGAGATTGTTAAAATTGCATGTGTTTTATGATTATAAAGTATAAAATTTTGAAAACTTTCAAGGGGGTATCATGTCCAAAAAGGTAATTAATGCCAAAATTTATATTCAGAAAATTCTAAAGTATTGCTAAAGGTAATAAAGCTGAAACAAGTACGATTCGTTCGAACTTGATTTCAATAAGGTATAAAGTTAAAGAAAATATAAGGGAGTACTTATCTCTTCTTACTTTGAAACTAAAGGCACTAAGGATAAAGCGGATTTGCTTGTGCATTTAGTTTTGATTCTCCTAAACACAATTTGGTCAGTTTAAAGTTAATTATAACTGACAAAAGGATAAATGATCTCTTGATGAGTTTATTTTTATTATGTGCAAAAGGAGAATAAATTAAAGTAAGAATATACTAAAAGTATTCACTTGGCAAGTACCTTTAAGGACATGAAAAATGATAAATAAACTACGGATGGTCCAATACAAATTTGGTTATTATTTTTGACAGGCTCTTGGACACATAGAGGAGAATTGTACTAATAATGGGTACATTTTTCACTTTGGTTTGTTCAGTATTAATTTAGCCTTAGACCCAAGACACATTTTTTTTTAATGAATAGATTTGGTGTTGCTATTCATGTAAGGGTGTCTATGTGAGGTTACTTGAGTTGCTAAAAGGCCAAATGATGATGAAAGATTCATCGATGGAGGCGATAGCAAATCAAATACTATTGAGGCTATGTAGTCATTTAAGTTATTATTATTGTTAAAAACTAAATTTTATTGGATATGCTGAACAATATCAAGATGTAAATCCTATGATCCCACATTCAGTTCTATTGAGACCAAAAATGTCAATTCTTTGAGGAAATTGAGCTTGAGGGGGAGATATAGTTAGAGACTATGTCTTTAAAGAGAAATCTATAAGACATCGTTGATAAACAGGACATTCCTGATGATCAAGCTCAACAACCTCAAGAATGGATATCATTGAAGTGATCTACTAGAGAAAGGAAAATGCGGTTTCTGATGATTGCATCAGATTTTGCCAATACGTCAGGATGACATTGGAATGGTGGAAGGCGATTTCATCAAACAATGCAAAGTAAAACCTTTCAAAAGTAGATTGATGCCATAAGTATGTGATTAAGTTCATGAAAGACAATGATGTTTTGGTAGCCTATTCTATTACCTAAAGGTATAAAATTGATTGGTTATAAATGGATATTTAAAACCAAGAAGGAAGGTAATGTGGAAAGGCATAAGACTTGTCTTGTCTCAATGAACTTTACTCAAAAGGAAGACATAGATTACAAAGAAATTTTCTCTCCGGTTTTATTGAAAATTTCTTTCAAGATAAATGGTTTTAATAATGGGTTTTAACCTTGAGCTATGGTAAATGGATGTAAAGATAACATTTATAATAAATTTTCAGTTTTTAAGATAAAAAGATCCATCTACAAGCTTAAGCAAGTTTCCTAATAATGGTATTGCAAATGTCATCAAATTATCATTTCATTTGGTCTTGAAATGAATTCGGTTGATGATTGCATATACTATAATTTCAGTGGGAGAAATCATATTTTTAGTGGGAGTAACACAGATATACTGTTTCCCAACATCAAGATAAGTTTATTGCATAAACTTAAGATATTTTTGTCAAAGAATTTTGAAACAAAATATGTCTTTTGTATTAGGAATTCAGATATATCAAGATTATTCTAGATGTATTCTTGGATTATTACAAAATACCCATATTAAGAAAATATTTAAGATACTTGATATGCAGGATTGCAAATTAAGAATACCTCCTTGCTAAGGAAGACAAAATTAATTTTATCTAAATCAATGTCCCAAGAATGATTTTAAGTCTAAGGAAATGCAAAAGACTCCCTATGCTTTAGCAGTGGGAAGTTTGATTTATGTTCAGGTTTGAATCTCAAGATGTATGTATTCGGTTACTGCGTACATTATTGGGATGTTGGGCAGATATTTTAAGTAATTCAGGAATGGATCTTTAAGATGCAGCCAAACAGATTTTTAAAATATTTTTTTAAAAAAACAAAATATTATATGTTCACATACAGAAAGTCATATAAGTAAGAGATCATTTGGTATTCAGATTATTACTTTATTGGATGCAAATACAGTTTGAGATCCACTTCAGGCTATATTTATCTGTTTGTTGGAAAAGCTATATCAGGAAAAAGTGCTTAGCAGACACTTATAGCTTTTCGACCATGACAACAGAGTTTATAGCATATTATGGGGCATCCAATTATGGAATATGACTACAGAATATTGTCACAGGGCTGCAAAATATAAATAACATTGAAAGACCACTTAAGTTATTTCGTGACAATAAATTAGTAGTCAGTCTAATATTCCAACAACAACAGGAGTTCAGCAATGTTCCTGGTTGTTAAGGAAAGGATTCAGGAAAATAAAGTGTCTATAAAGCATATTGCGACAAACTCCAAAATTGCGGATCCGCTTACTAAGAGTAACACCTTATGGTCTTTCATGAGCATACTGCTCACACAGGTGTTGTATCATTTAATGATATGCTAGTTAAATGGGAGTTTGTATTTATTTGCTTTTCTGGTTTAGACACTTTACTATGGTTATGGATATTTTCTGCAGAAATAAAGAATTCAGTATTTTTTGATTTTTCAGTACTTTTGGTATTGGTTTGATCTCACCAAATAAGGTGGACCAGTTGGAAATAGGCATGTTAGATCACGTTACATGTAATTTCCATGCTACGCATCCATGCTTGATCTATGTCGTTTAGTTATGTTTGATATATGTGATCTTGGATGGGTCTAGTTACGATAAATGTAACAAAGGCCGCCTTGGTTCTATGTTGGCATAATTAATGGACGAGATTGTTCGGAAATGATTTTGATATGATAGCATAAGGTTTTGAGCTCATATGGTCATATATATAATTATAAAATACATGTAGTCCAAGTGGGAGATTGTTGGAATTTCTGGACATACATATATTATTTATATATATGTGCTATCATAAATTAATTGTCCAAATCATAAAAGTGATCTTATAAGGATTTATGGACCTAAATCATTTAATAAAGCATGGATCTCCAATGCGTAGAAACCATATAGCCTAAATTCCAATTTCTAGTTTTATGATGGACTAAATTGGAAATAGGAAACTAGGCTTCCTATAAAATGGGTTGTGGTCCCCGAGTTATGCATCGGTTAGGTTTTCTCTCTGCCATCCATCAGCAGAAAGGAAGAGGAACTACACTCTCCAAAACCCGGGTACACTAACTTGGAAGACCCTAAGCCAAAGATCATTAGCATCCATGGATTCAGGTACGCTTCCGCTTATGGTTTTAATTTCTTGATAATTCTAGCATGAGACAGATCCTGCATTGATTATGGATTTAATCAATGGTTGTTTTTCTAATACTACTTTCTCTACCGCTATCCCTTCAGCTTCCTCGTCTACTTCACTCTTTACAGCCGCATTCTTCAGCATCTCCACCTTTCCCAGCTGCTGTTGTAGCAGCTTCTTTGTTTACTTGCTATAGCAAACATCACACCTCTGAAATCCATGCAGCCAACGATCCAATTTTAGAGGCCGTATGCACCCCCAGCTTCAGCAAGTGCAATGGTTGACTTCAAAGTTGTCTGTACCAAATTCCTCAAATTCAAAGTCGTCATGCCACTGGCAGAAAAGAGGTTGCAATTTGGAGATGGGATGACCAGAATTTCAAAGGGGTTTTCGCCTCCTGTGACTAGAGAAGATGATACGTGATCTTGTCGGACTCTGATCCGGAATTTGGAGACGATGGGTGCTGCTGCCTGATTTGAGGAGATTGTAGGTTTGGGTTTTTCGAAGATCGTAGTGCAGTACAGGAGACGACCTTGGCACTGCCGTTTAGATGGACGACTCAGCTCTAATAGTCGCCGACGAATGATGCTCATGGCAGCCACGGCAGCCCTGGTCGAAGAAGACAATGGAGCACTGTATTCTGTGCTCCGGCGGTGTACGTGGCATTCTTTCAATGCAGCAACAGTGTTTGCATTTTAAATTATTAATGTAACATGTAATTTTTCCCAAATTATGGGATTGAACGAATGAAAAATATTCAAAATTAGCGTATTTTGTTCCATGAAAATTATTTAATTTTAAGTAGGAAAATTAAGAAATTATTTCAAGCATTTAAATTAAATAATTATTAATAAGAATTTAATTTGAATTTTTAATTTTCATACAAAGGTAAGAGTATGTTTAACATTATGTGTGGACTGAAGGTGTCCTTGTAATGTTGTAATGAGTTGGGGTTTAAAATATAAAAATTGAAGCTTAGCAGAGTCTAATATATCAATATGGTCTAATATATTAATATGTAATCTTTGGAATCTAACATATTAATACACAAAGTTTGAAGGTTTATGATGCAACTTTCCCCACACCTTAAGTAAATTGCGTTTAAATTAGTATAAAATAAGTTGAAAGTACTCTTCATGCCAAGCGTGGGCTCGGTAGTGATATTTGCGCGGGCCATGGGCTCAGCTGGTTGTGAAAGGGCCTTGTAGAGCATGCAAACGAACACACGTCAAGAGTCATTCAAGCTCGGGCGTTACTCGCGAGTCGTGAGACGTCCACTGTGATCCAGCTCGGCTGTTTTGCCGCTCACGTTGCTCTTCCCGTCTGACCGATCGCGCCTTGTTCGCGCCTCCGGATCTACCCCCGCTATTGGGAAAGAGATGCTGCGATCCAAGCGTGGCGTTGGATGTGGAGTTGGAGCATGGGCCATCGTCTTTCTCGCCATTCACGTCTCCGCCTCCGTCGTCACCGCCTCGCGCATCACGCCCAGTGAAGCTGCTAAGAAGAAGATCATGAGCGAGAAAGTTCGCAAGATGTGAGTACGGGAAAACGAAAATTGAAACTTGTTTTTTCATAGAATTGCAGTTCTGTCCGGGTCATTTGCTTCCTGGGTGTTTTATTGGGCATTTGACCTTTGTGAGTCCCGGAGCTAGACGTCTGGAATTGGGCAACTTGCAGGGACGAATGATTTATATTAACATTAGAAGGTTAATGTTAAATTTCGACTGAATTTGTGGAAATCAGACCTTAGATTGATCATAATTCTGCTGTTTCTCTCGCTTCTTCAGGTTCTACCATGCATACAACAACTACATCGCTCATGCATTTCCGGTCAGTGGACTTTCGGTCACTATCTTTCTCTGCTGTCAAATAACTGATATTCTATCCACCAAATGAAATGACAGATCCTTTACATTCGATCCTAGTGAAATTGCAGACCTCGATTTCTTGAATTGCTTATCCTTGTTTTAGTGAATTGTTGATTGCATTGTTCTGCAGCATGATGAGTTAAAGCCTCTGACAAAGGGTTACACAAACTCACTTAGCGAGCTTGGAAATCTAAAGGTAACAATTGCGGAAACATGCTCTGCACCTTCTTATGATGCAAAATGTAAGCAGTTAAGTGGTTTGTGCTTCCCCTTTTTTTGCCATGCTCGTAATCAGCTCTTGTCATATCGTGTTCAGCTTGAGCACTTACCCCAGAACTATAATGGATCAGCCATGACGCTTATTGAGTCACTGTCAAGGTATTTCCATTTCGCCTCGTGGATGTATTTCAAGATTGTTACAATGTGGAATACTTTTTCCGCAGTTTAATTTTGTGGATCAATACCAGTTGACTAAATTTGTTTGATGTTCTGAGCTCTTTTTTTTTTTTGAATAAGAATGATTATTAGTAATTGTATATTGTCAAATTGCTCCTCACCTTTCTGGTTCAAATTGACCTAACTATATGGATTTTTTATTAATAAAATGCAAACTGCCCTTTAGCACTAGGAGAGCTGGCCGTGTGAGTAGATGTGCGACTGGACTGACTGAGTGAAGTCATATTGTCATATGTGTACTAGCATGTGCTGCTGGATTACCTAATCTTCTGGAGGAATTAATGCTTGTCAAGTGTTTTGGTTTGACATTGCTTCATGCTAAAAAACAAGCAAGCTATGTCTGACTTAAGCTTGGAGATGGAAGTTCTCTTTCATTTCCCAACAGTGAAGTAAGACCATGTGAAAAATTAAGATACAAAAAGTGACTTTATTAAGATAGAGACCGTAAAACAAAGAATCTAAATGAGGAAACTTAGCCCAGCTGCTCGATGACTATTCAATTCAATCTCAAAACCATTTTAGTGATACCCTGGTTCAGATGGCAGGTTCTAGTTTGTACTTATTCCACCTATTGTTTTTCCTTAAAATGATTACTGGTGTCAAATCAGACTGGACTAGAACCACATACACTTTCCAGACTGGTCAGTTCTTACTAACGCAGCCTTCAACGAATTACTCTGGCATTCTTCAACTTAACTGTAACAATATAGCTCAGGACTTGCTTTTCCAGATTTCTCTATCCATGGATTCCTGTTGTTCTTGTTTGTCCAAAGTCCTTCATCTTGAACTATCTATATCACATTTACTGTTTTCATCAATCAAGCTTTGTGTGCCATCTGGCTTGGTCCATTGCTGTGGTTCCTGAGACACCTTCAACATATGATTCTTGTGCTGGTCTCATTGTCGTTTTTCTGTTGCCACTCTCCCATATGGCCTCAGCTCTTTTGGTTGCCACTCTCCCATATGAGTATGCACACATATTTAAGGAAAAAAAAAAAAAACATATTTAAGGAAAAAAAAAGAAAAAAAGAAATCCGCACGAACGTTCTTATCTATTTGACACACAGATGATTTGATCCATCCATTCATCCACCTATCTTCCTTCCATCATTCAATATTCATTTTGCATTTTTCGAAGAAACCTTTCTGATGGAGAACCCTGATGGCCTCCTGCCCCTATCTCATGAGGGGTGGCCCAGTGAAGCTGTGCTGATGCACCCACTTGCAAGGCACACATATCTTGCTGGCCTCTAACTGGCGAGCTCCTAGAAAGAAGCCCGGGGCCCTTAGCAAACAACCTATTATCCTATATGTCACAATCATCATCATTATAAGCCATTTCCCACCTAAATGGGGTCAGCTGGATGGATTTTGCGACGCCATTTTTGACGATCAATAATCAAGTTTTCGGTAACCTATGACTCTATATGTGCAGATTGAAAATTGAAATATAAAGATTTAACCACATTCTATAAATCGTATTCCTGGTTATCTTGACACAACAGCATCTTGTCTCTATAAGGCATTTCATGGCATAGGAATGCTAAAAAATGAGAGTTTTATCTTCTTTCGAAAGTGTATTACTATTTAATTTTCATTATATTGTTGTCCCATTGAAGTTTCATGATTGACATGTTCGTAGTAGCATGCTTATACCTTGACATTAACTGAATACTCTATGTTTCTGCAGCCTTGTGGTATTGGGTAACTACACAGAATTTGAACGAGCTGTTCTTTGGCTCGCTGAAAACCTCACATTTGATGTTGATGCTCGAATAAATTTGTTTGAGGTATGTTTGTAGAGCTCTCAATGTACTTTCTGAAGGCAAATCCTAACAATTTAGCTTCTATTGACAATTATCAAATGATGTTATCTTCCACACTGAAGCAACTTAGATATGAAGTGCTCTAATTCCCTTTTTGCAACCATGTAGTGCAACATAAGAGTTCTTGGCGGGCTTGTTTCTGCTCATATTCTTGCGACTGATTCTTCAAACAGGTTGGTTCAAGGAATATACAAGAACCAGCTACTTAACCTCGCTGATGACTTGGGACAACGTTTCCTAGCTGCTTTTAATACTCCCACCGGCTTGCCTTATGCATGGATTAATTTGAAGGTAATGTTTAGGATCATGCCTAAGTAAATGATTGGTAATTGTCAGAACATAATTGGGATTACATTGAAAGGCTATTGCTTGAAGCTTCAAAATTGTAGAAAATTTCTCTTACTCTCTTCTTTGTTATAACCCTATTTTGTCACCATTGATCATTTTCTGCCAATTTCCTGTTATATATTTTGCAGAATGTTCAAATATGCAACTCTAATGCTAGCATGCGACTAGCGTGGCTGGCAAAGAGACCTGCCTAGGGTTCAGGCTTTGAGTCCTAGTAAGGGAAGTTTATCTCCCATTTTCTGGAACAACGCCTCCGTAAATACTTTATTAGCAATATTATTAGATTGACACCCTTGGAACTAGGATTACAACATGTATTTGAGTTGTAAATACGAAGAATGAAAAAAAAATTGCAGCTCTAACTGAATTTTTTGGGTTATGTAATTCTTATTTCATACCTCTCCTCTCCCAAAGGTCCTGGTTCTGCCACTGTATACATTGTTCTGAATATTATGAGGTTATTCTGAACTATCTGATTCATTACTTGAGATGAATGCTTACACAAAGGGGAATTAACTTGTGCGTGTTATGAGATTGACATGATTTTTTGGTCCGTCTCTAGAACTGAATCATTCCCTTACATTTGAAAACAACTTTGTGCTTCAGATTAATTATATTCTTTACTTAATGGACTGTTGAGGCATCATCATTATCATAAGCCATTTCCCACCTAGGTGGGGTTGGCTGCGTGGATCCTATTGCATTATTCTTGACGATTCAAGTCTAAATTTTTAGTAATATTTAATATTTTCATATCTTGTTTAATTACTTACAATTTTTTTAGGGTTTTTATTTCATTCTCTTACCACCTTTTATTTAGACAGACTGTTTGCTCGTAATTGGTGTCATTTCAGGCCTCCGTTCGACATGACCAAACCATCTTAATTTGTTTTTTCTCATTTTCTCGCATATTAGCTTCACTTTGAGATTTTCTCAAATGATTTCATTTCTAATTTTATCTTTTCTTGTTTATTACTCATCCACTTTAATATTCTCATTTATGTTATGCTCATTCTCTGTGTATGTGTTCTTTAATTGCTCAATATTTTGCCCCATAAAACATAGCTAATCTGGTTGCATTCTTATGAAAATTTTCTTTTAATTTATTTGGGACTCGACCATGACATAAGATTCCTGAAGCTGAAGCACTTCATCATTTCTTCCATCTTGCTTAAATTCTATGTATTATATCTTTCTCAATTTCCCTGTTCTTTTGAACTATAGATCCTAAATACTGGAAATGATTATTTTTTTTATTACTTAATCTGATATCTTAATTGGTTTCTCATTCAAATTCTCATTATTATTATTATTATTAAAATTACATCATATATTCAATTTTTGTGCCACTAATTCTACAACCATTAGATTTTAAGACATCTTTCCACTTATTCAATTTTAAATTTACTCATTTAGTTTCATTATTAGCACAATGTCATGTGTCAAGGCTTCATATTGATTAATCAAATTACCTTCTCAATTTTCTGCTGCTGCTAGGATTTCTTCAACTCATGGTTCTTGAGAAGCAGCAGCACCCTGCCCCCCACAACCCCTTCCTTCTCTTTTCTTTTTATTTTTGTTATATTTCGAAGGATACTTCTTTCTTAATTAAATGAAAATTCTGTGGTTGACAGCATGGAGTTATGGAGAATGAGACCACTGAAACAAGTACATCAGGATGTGGTGAGGGGATCAAATCAATACTGTCCAAAGTTTGTTTAATATTCATAATTCATGGAAAAATAATTTCCATTCTAAATGCAGGTTCCCTCATCCTAGAAATGGGTGCGTTATCACGGTTGACTGGTGATTCCAGGTATGAAGAAGCAGCTTTGCGTGCACTTCGGAAATTATGGAGCATGAGAAGTCCTTTGAATCTTCTTGGTACAACGCTGGATGTTGTCACCGGAAATTGGCTTGAATATTCCTCTGGGATTGGCGCTGGTACATTCTTTTGCTTTGCTTGCAATAATTGACCATTGGGGAAATTATTTTCAGATTCCTTGAAGAAATATTAATATCATTCCCGAGTTTCATTTCTCTTGGTGTTATGATTTTCTCCTTCATATTTTCTCATGGTCTCATATTTTGGATCGTTTTCTGCATTTCTAACTGCAGTGTGCTGAATTGATTTTCTAACTTTCTATTGTTCTGTTGCTTGTCATTTCTTGCAGGAGTTGATTCATTCTATGAGTACCTAATGAAAGCCTATATTCTATTCGGAAGGGAGGAGCTCTGGGACATGTTTCACTCAGCTTATCTTGCAGTGCAGAAGCACTTCCGGCATGGGCCATGGTGCAACACTGAGCATCTCTCTTCTGATTTGGGTGAATGTTTTCAGATTGATTATTCACCTTGTTTTATATGCTGTGTCTTCCTCCTTTTTTGTATGAGACCACATTTTCTGATGCCTAAAAGGGATTAAAGTGAAATTTTCAACTTTTTTTTTTTTTGGTTGCACTCACAGAAATATTACATAACTGGCCAAGTTTAAATGTTGCTGAACTTCCTTCCAATTGTTGATGAAATTTTTTATAACCGATGAGTAGGTCTGCTCTGCCTCAAATAATAGTGGATGTAATAATAATAAGGACAACAAGCAGGATTCCTCAGTTTCTAAGGAATTCTATCTAGGATAAACCTTTAACTCTCTGTCTGCCATTTTCCAATCAATAAGCATAGAAAAATGCTGTTGAGAGATTGTTGCAACTAACTGTAGGAACTAACTTCCACTCCGTGAACAGTGGTAGCTCAGGCCATTAAAAAAAAAATAAAATCCACTCTGATATGTTGTGGAGTATGTGCTAAGATAGCTATCCCTGTAATTTTATTTTAGATGTAAACAGATTGAACCTTTAACCCAGAGATTTGGGTTATGAAATGAAAATTTACTGGGACAGGTTGTTTGTGGATGGATGGGTGTTAGGAGTCATGCTTATTTGGCAAGTGACGCTGAGTTGGCAATTTTGCTGACGTGATGGCAGGCAGGAATTCTTATAAATAGCCGAGATGGGAGTCATCTGGGGGGTGGAAAATCTGTGATTTTGAATGTCCCTGTTTTTCGTTTTTGCCTTTTTTCACATCCTGTTCTTTGTACAAATCAGTGCATTTCAGTGATTTCAATAAAATTTCAGTTAGTTTTGCAAGGATACAATTCAGAATCTAACATAGGTATCAGAGCTTTGGATCCTGATGGCGGCAAATCAGAGTCAAGAAGGGTATTCTCAGCAGATGGAGACGGATGCGATGGATGAGGAAGAGGGAATCGGTTGTCCAGAGCTTAATGATTTGGTTGAATTTGTGAGGGATCTTGGACAGTCGTTTCTCTGATGCATACGAGCTTCCAAGCTCCAGTTATGTGATGATTGCACACAAGGATCTTAGTGGAGTTCATGTCAAAATGTTGCCGCTTAATGCTGCTAATTTTGAAGAGGTCATGAGAGAGGTTGAATGACGTAATAGATCCCTCAATTCTGGCATCATCGAGGGCGATGCAGGGAATGATGGTGATGGCAGCGAATTGCGTGGCTGCCCGAGCATCAGTTCAAGCGCTGACTTTGGAGTAGGGACCGATCCAAGGTTCAGTTGCACAACTGATGCCAAGATTGAGGAACCGCAAGGGGTTTTGCTTGTTGCCGGCAACCTGACACTTGAAGTTGGGGAAGGAAGGGCGGACAGCGACAAGATCATCACCTCTGTCATCAGCACGATTCAGGAAAAGGTAGCCGCAGTGTGGGATAATGACGACATCCTTCAAGTCACCCACACTAATTCCATGGCATCTGTGACTAAGGTTTTGATGGACGCATACATCTTTTTGTTGAACGAAGGTGATAATCCTGCTTCTTATGTGTTTGGGAGAATGCATGCATGGGTTATGCTTGGCAGCGCATGGGCGCATTGGGACCCAGGTGGGTCTTCATTAGAGGAACTGAAGGTAAATATTCCTTCTGCACGGGTTGCTTGGGACCCTGGAGGACTTCTTTCCAACAGTGACGTTTGTTTGGGAAATTACCAGATTTGGAATACTGAAGCTAGTGTGTTGATCTGGGGCTCATACACCATAGCATGGAGGTTATGGGATCCGGGTGGATTTGTACCCAGCCAATGGATCAGCAGTATGCCGATGGAGTCCGAAATCCGAAGTGTGCATTAATTGCATTTCCAGGTTTCTTGAGAGAATCATGATATGCTCGTGAGGTGCTGAAAAGCTTTGGCGACTGCAGAATCTTCTGCTTTTTCTTTGGCTTTACAGGAATGGGGTTGAAATGTTAGTTCATTGGCATGGTTTGCCAATACCAGATCATTAGCATATAGCGAGTTTCAGTTTCGAGCAGCATACTCTTGGAACAACTTGGTGGATCACGCTGTTTTTCAGCTTTGCGTAGGATCCCACGTGCAGCTTTGAGGGTGAAGCTGTTCTTGAGGAGGGGGTGATGTTAGGAGTCACGCTTAGTTGGCTAGTGATGCTGAGTTGGCAATTTTGCTGATGTGATGGAAGGCAGAAATTCTTATAAATAGGCGAGATGGGAGTCATCTGGGGAGTGGAAAATCTGTGATTTTGAATGTCCCTGTTTTTCGTTTTTGCCTTTTTCACATCCTGTTCTTTGTAAAAATCAGTGCATTTCAGTGATTTCAATAAAATTTCAGTTAGTTTTGCAAGGATGCAATTCAGAATCTAACAATGGGCTGGTAGGAGATTGTCCAGGGTCTTATTTTCTGTAGAAAATCAATCTTAGGATGGTTTTTGATCCATTTATGGACTGGGCGAATGCAATCCCAAAGGATCATTTACTTCTTCATAGGTTCTTTGCTGATCTGGCTGCTCTGCTTCCAGATGAAGTCAAGCTGAATCTGCTACCCTTTCTTTTAGGTACCATGAGGCTGATATGAGGACAGGAAAGGCAACCTATTGGCAGCTTACAAGCCTTCAAGCATTTTGGCCTGGGCTTCAGGCAAGTAACTTTTAGTCGCTAAATTTCTTCCTGGATATTTGGATTTAGTGGCATTTGATGAATAATAATAATAAAAAAATCTCGACTGGAATAATCCATTTCTAAACAGGTCCTTGTTGGTGATATTCTAGCAGCCAATTCATCTCATCGTGAATTTTTCCATTTGTGGGAAAGATATGGCGTACTTCCAGAGAGGTAACATGGTGCTATCATCTTCATTGTTATCTTTTAAAGAACAGTTTTATGCCAATAACTCCATGGTCATTGGTTGTCAATAGCTAGAGGCAACGCTTATTATAATATTCTTTATGCTAGTTTTGGATGCCATGTTGACGTCATATCTTGTCATTACAGAAGTAACACTTCTAAAATATAATCCAAGTCTTTCTTTTATTTAGTTTGATTTAGATTTGAGAGTTGTGGAAGTTTATATTTTGCATTGTTGGATTCCTTAACCTGCAGGTATCTATTGGATCATGAAATGCTGCATCCTACTGAAAAATATTATCCTCTACGTCCAGAACTTGCAGAATCTACTCTTTATCTTTACCAAGCAACCAAAGGTAGATGGATTTGTTTAATTAATTTTTTTTTTTTCTTTTACCAATAAACCAGCAGCTGAATTATTGTATGCCTTGTCCATTCTTTTGCAGATCCTTGGTACTTGGAAGTTGGGGAATCAATCGTAAACTCTCTCAATATCAACACAAAAGTGGAAGGTGGTTTTGCGAGTATCAAAGATGTGTCAACCATGCAACTGGAGGATCATATGCATAGTTTTTTTCTTGCTGAAATGTGAGTTATTCTATTGTTCAGCATAAAAAAGGAATATTTTTTCCAGCAAAAGGTTTAATATTCACAGAATTTGAAATGTTTTACTTGAATAATACCTCTCTATTTTTTTTCGTAGGTGCAAATATCTTTATCTTCTTTATGATGATTCGTTTTTGGCTGGTCAAAATTATATCTTTACAACAGAGGGTCACCCTCTTCCTGTGAAAAGCTCTTGGCACGATAGGCTTTACCAAATCTACCTCCCAGCTAATTGGAGTAAAATTGAGGTTTCCTTTCTTCCTTCTCTATGCTTCTGTTCAAATACACCATTTTTTGAGCTATTTAAGTTTTGTAAGCAGTTCTTATGTGAATGATTTGCTTGCTAAAGTAGGTTCTTGTATTGCAATTTGCAAATGAATAAATCCTGTGCTGTTCCATAACGATTGGTTCTGTTTTGATGCAATTCTAATTTTATGAGCTGGGCAAATATGAAAGTGATGAAACTCTGATTGTGCAGAGGGGGAGTCGAGCAATACATGCAAGTGCAATGTCGTCACAAATCTGTCCAGAGATGCTAGCCCCAGTGAATGATGGTGCTCAGGTTGAGAGTGCTTGCCATGTTCCCGATGCCCGAATTGATCACCGGTGTAGGACTGATGAGGAATGCGGTATTGATGCCACAACTTGTAGGGAAAGAACTTGCAGTATTGCTGGGTACTGTGGATGTTGGTATTTCATTTTATGATTCTGAAATCATTGCTGCTATAGATTTTCATTCTTTTAGCCAGATGGGATGAAATCCCTCCAATCCAGCCATACTACAGGTGATGTTAGATTTAAGTTCCTTCAGGGAAAATCAAGTATTCGTATCACCATGATGCCCCCACTCAAGCATCATACATGGTCTTCATCAAAACAATTTCATATAGCTATCAAATACTTTCAGGTTTTTCAAGTTATATGTGTAGCAGGTTTCATTTGCTCAAATATTCATTTCATTGACAAGCAGGTGTCAATAGTTGATGCTTCATGTCAGCATGGGAGCCCATTCAAACCCTGTTCTTCGTCATTTTGAAATAAAGGTCTTAATCCTTACCCCAGGAGGGAGATTTTTTCTCATTGTTGCTGCGTTGGTGGGTTGCTCTATATCTGGTTAAAATGTAACTTTGTATTAGATAGGATGGAAAATAAAATATATTTTTTTCTCTTTTTTGCTTCTTTCATTCTTACCAAATTTGACAAAAGTCCAAAACCATTTACGCTGCTATAGATACCATCTTTGGATTATTGACATCACTAGCATTTCTGACTCTCATTTCTCTTCAATCACCCATTATCCAAAAAACGCTGGGAGGCTAACTGTGCTGCGTAGCAACATCGTCTACTTCTGCTACCAATTTTGGAACGGCTGCAACATCATCAAAACGGTACTGGCTAGCCGTTTTGAGTCTTTGATTATGCACATCTGAATCTATGTATGTCGTATACGTCTGTGGTGAGCAGCAAAACTTCTAGCCAATCAATGTTAGGACTGAAATGCACATCACATTCATCTGAATTTATATGATCCGGATGTGATTTTACAAGCAACCGACCCTTTTTTTTTTTTTTTGAAACCAACTCAATCTAGGAAGGTGCGTGCGAGCACAGCAAATGATTCTTTTGTACTACAAATGGCTAGGGACTGATCTGTTGGGTTCTGTTGCCGTTTGCCGTATAAGCCAGGAGATTGCTTACAAACCTCAGGCATTGTGAGGTCACGGCCATCATCATCAAAAGTATTATGTGCCAAACACATGATAGTCATCATAAGGAAACTAATTGACTGTAATTTATTTCTTCTACGTCTTGCTATGGCAGCGTGTCCTCATCATTAA
This sequence comes from Annona cherimola, assembly GCA_030490835.1. Lineage (NCBI taxonomy): Eukaryota > Viridiplantae > Streptophyta > Magnoliopsida > Magnoliales > Annonaceae > Annona > Annona cherimola. Next base: position 15,751,354 of record CM059977.1, on the reverse strand, counting down.
CGACTTGTCTTTTGGATCATACTGCAAGATAATAATTGGTAGCATGTCATTATGATTAACAATTGGTATTGATATTTTCGAAAGATATAATAGAAAAGTTTAATAATTTAAGAGAAAAATATGATGACTGCAACATATAAACGTGCATGATAATAAAAATATAAATAATAACTAGAAGTGATTGTGATTAAAAAGAAACTCTGTGGACGTAATTTACCAATTTTTTTAATCTTATTTGCGTAGTTAAAACATGGTTTTAAAAAAATGGTGTGGAACGTGTGAGAGGACCTTTTTTTTTTTTCTGATATTACGTTAGCCACTATAACTAAAGACAATTGATGGATCACAATTTCAGGGAAGTTAGAACTTGGACTTTCCACTCTACATAATATGGATGAACCATGGGTCATTCAAGTGGTGACAAGAGGACCCAAATTCTGATATTGCATATAAACTTTATTTTTAATATTGTATTAATTTTATCTTGATCAAACCCATAATCAAATGAGATAAGTATTTTGATATTTAAAATAACGTATGATAATAGCATACAATCATATGGGGCCATATTTTAAAAAAAAATGATTCTCAACCAAATTTCGGCTTTTGGCTTTTGTTGGCCAGCATATATAAATGACGGATGTCTTCGTTTTCTTTATTCAGTGATTAATTTGAAATATAAGCAGGCTTTTGACTTATGAGCAATGCAACGTCTTTTCTTTATCCAAATAGAACTGAACACCCTGTAATTAAATTAATTAAATGAACCTTTTGAGACGGTTAATTTGTTACCAGGAAAACGAGTAACGAAGGGATTTTTATAGATTATCGCTGATCACACATCCCTTGCTTGTGCCAACCCACCCACCCTTTTTGGCCAGCTCGTGTTGGCAAACGGGTGTTTATATATATGACATGAGGGTGAGACATGGCGACTAAGTACAAGAGCATTCATGGCTTCCATGGTTGGATTCATTTTCATCTTTGTTTTTGCTTCGCTAGGTTTGGCTCTTGCGAGAAACGATTCGAGCTTTGATGAGAACTACATGGTTACGTGGGGGCAAGGACACGTCTCATTTCTCGACCAAGGAAGAGAAGTTCAGCTCTCTATGGACAAGTCCTCTGGTCGACATGCTTCCCTAGCTCTCTTAATTCTCTTTAATTGTCTTGTTCAAGTAAAGATCAGATGAGTAGTGCATGCATTATATCGCATGGTCCATGAGCACGTAGAATAGATATGAGTTTGGTTCCCCACGTTTACATTTTCTTGCTTCCTTCATTTCTTTCTCTTATGTATTCAGTCAACCAAATTTGGACGTGGTTCAAGCAACACGGATGCATCAGTCATGAAGCTATGAGCCTGTTGCATCAGTCGGGTCCTGCCATGCGTAGTTTTCTGAATCCAGTGTGGCCAGCGGCTTGCGGCCTGATCCTATCAGCCCTGGCCGATTGGCGTAATTTTTTTAAAAAAAATCATAACAATGTTGTGTTAAGTGTATTTAATTATATACTAAAATTTACAATTCTTAAATATAGGTATAAATTTTTAAAATTTTCAAAAGTTATCATTTTTTTTGGGGAGGGTGAAAATGACTTAAATCCCCCCAAATACATGTACATATCTAAAAATTGTAAAATTTGGTAGATAGAATGATGGATTAAATGCACTTTGAACAACATTTTCTTAAAAGATAAACAAATGAAAAATATGTAAATTAGGTTTGTAACACGTTAACGCATCATTCCTCGAATTAAATGATAATAAAGGTAAAATCATCAAAAATAAATAAATCTAAGGGTTTTATTAGGAGGTCTTGAAACTCATGATTAATCTCCAAATGTATTGATTAGCCCAAAAAAACCTGAATTCGACTGGAACCTCTGATTTGTTCTAGCCCTTTCATGTAGTAACATGCATGGGCTATAGTTCATCGAGGATTAGTTAGCACAGTAAGATTTCATAATCATAACTTCACCAATGACTTGTAGGAGCTGGGTTCGGTTCCAAATTCAACTATGGATCAGGATTCTTTCAGATGAAGATGAAAATTCCTAAAAGAGACTGTGCAGGAGTTGTAACAACTTTCTATGTAAGATCATCATCGTCATCTCCGGCGCATGCATTGTGGATTTAGTTCTAATTTGTACTGTTATTAATTTATATATGGGCAGCTGTCATCGAACACGGATCAACATGATGAGCTGGACTTCGAGTTCTTGGGTAACAGAGAAGGGAAACCTTACCTGCTCCAAACAAATGTATTTGCTGATGGTGTAGGCAACAGAGAGCAAAGGATTGAGCCATGGTTCGACCCCAGTGAAAGTTTCCACGATTACAAAATCCTATGGAACCCGTATCAAATAGTGTAATTAATAACTCTCTCCCGTTTCCTTCTTGCATGACAAAATTTTTTTTTTTAGGTCCCACTGATTTTTGGGGCATCCCATTTTCTTTGGTCCAACACTTTTGTGGCATGGTTACACTCTGGGATTTTTGAGTATAGGTACCTAAGCTTGCAAAATAGTTACTCTAGATGACTAACATTTGCAGGGGGTGAAGCCCTAACACCATGAAATGACTAAATTACCCTTCTTGTAATCCTATCTGAACAAGACTGGAAAGCACAACTTTTTTTTTTGATGGTACAATTTACGAGTGGAAAGTGCAACTTAATTTGGTTTCTTTGGATGCCACTTTTTAATAGGACTTCTTCTAATAAAAGAGAGTATTTTAAACTCTAAATAGTGATTTAGGGTATGTGTTTAGGGTATTAGAAGGGAGTTAAGTTAGGTCTTTCCATGCTATAAGTTAAATCATGTTAGAGCTTCACCTTATAAGAGGGGTCATGCAAATTTATTAAACTTGAAGCCATATTATGGTGCAAATATGAAACTAAGGTTGCAGTGAAAATTTCACAAATATTTTCGAGAACCACACCAACTTATTTGGCATGCTAGTTAATTAAGCTTGAAAAGAGAGGGTGACAACAAAACCTATGCCCAACCTATGATCACAGGTTTTTCGTGGATGACATCCCAATCAGAGTGTTCAAGAACAAAACAAGCAATGGAGTAAGATATCCATCAAAGCCCATGCAAATTCTTGCAAGCTTGTGGGATGGTGAGGATTGGGCAACAGGAGGAGGGAAGGAAAAGATAGATTGGACAAAAGCACCATTCATAGCCAGCTACGAAGGCTTCAGTGTAGATGGGTGCAAATCATCAAATTGGGAAGGTTGCTCTTCATCCAGTTTCTGGTGGAACTCTGCAGAATACAGCAGCTTGAGTCCAGCCCAACAGAGTACATACGAAGATGTGAAGAAGAATTATATGACTTATGATTACTGCTCTGATAGGCCAAGGTTTCCTACCCCACCTCCAGAGTGCTAACTGTGATAGTCATGGATGATTAAGTCAATAATCATCAATATGTGGCATCGGAATGATGCCATCTTGTAAGTTTTTCTAGTAGCTAGAATGACTGAGGAATAATGTTTGCCAGATTATAACAGTAAATCATACTCATGATTCAAGCTCCTGCGTCTTTTACTTAGTTGATGTTTATTTGTGAGTCACCGATCTTATATGGCTGGTTGGAAAAATTGTATTTTTTATGAACATGTTGGTCACACACATTTAGCATGCCCAATTTACACTTTTTTTTTTATTATATATTCATTTTTGAAATAAAAATAAAATAAAATTTAGCATGCTAACAAATCTAGATTGTAAAGAAGTTTTTCCCGTCCGCCAGAAATCAATATGAAATGGATGCACTTGTTTGTAACGCATATGAACAAATCAATATGAAATGGATGCACTTGTTTGTAACGCATATGAACAAATGTATTCAGTATGTGAAAATGATACACTTGGAGATTATGTAGAAAATGCAAATATTTCTTTTCCTCCACATTCTTAATTAAGCAATGATTTTCCTTTAGATTGACAAATGCCACAAGAGCCAAATCTAGTGACATCAATGTGGATAAAAAGAGTGGATAAGACTAAGTGGAAAGAGTTGCAGGGGGTCCATCGGACCTCGTTTCATGTGGACTGGAAATGTGCGACATGGTAGGTTGGACTAGAAGAATGGTAGACATTCGTCTCCTTAACGCTTGATGGAAAATGGAAACCGCCCATCTAAGTGGGTCCTTAGTGACTGACAAATGACAATCATCTTTGTGAATTAGCTGTCCCTTTAATCCCTTCTTGCATCACTGCAATACAAGGATATAATTTTCCAAGGGCAAGAACGAGGGCAGTGATGCAATCTCCATGATTTATGGAAATCCATGTATTTTGGAGAATTGAAAAATCGGGAAAGAGATGCTGTAGATGGACCATTGTAAAGGGCAGGTTTTGCTTGCAACCATGCCACATGTGCCGTTTATTTATTTATTTGCCGAATGCCGATAGATCAGCCGTCCCATCATCGGCATGCTTTTCCCGTTGTCCTTTCCTACTCTAGCATCAGGGTTAGCTTCGTACACCGGCAACACTGGCGGCTGGAAGCAACTGATGCGTACCGGAGCTGAGTTGCCCATTTCAATTCTTGAAATTTGGCAGGATTGATTAAGAGATTTCACATGAGGACAATTTTTTTTCATAATATTATATACAAGAGTTATTTCATATTACCCCTTTAAAATTTAAGATCTTAATGCTGGGTGAAAATTTTAATTTATTCATTATATTTAATATCATTTCTTTAATTAAAAAGCTAAGTTTTAACCAAATCAAATATATGCAGAAGCTACATTTGCTTAAAAATAAGTATTTTCATATATAAATTAAGAAAGATATTTAGATATATTCATATACATATATTTAGAATATAATAATAATTTATAAAATTATTTGCCTGCATAATAATGATGATTGAAATGGTTTCCATATCCAAAGTACTACTTAAAAATTAATATTTAGTATTGAATTATTTTATTATATTGATTTTATATAATTATAGATGAAGCTCGTGTACGGTGATATTAAATAAATAAAATGATTTTCACGATAATATAAATAATACGAAATAAAATGAATAGTGTGAATTTTTCATAAACTATCATAATATTAAAAATAAATAAAATGACATCGAATGAGGGTTTTATAGAAGCATTTATGATATATAAATATATTTGTTATATCATTTAGGGGACATTTGGGAATATGAATTTTAGTGGGATTCTAAGATAATTCAAGAAGTAGAGAAATAAATATTTTGAAAATTATGTAAACGATATACAATAATAAGATTAAAGTTGAAATAAATAATGCAATGATAATAAAAAAATGATTTGAGTTCAGGAGTAAAGTTGGAAAAATATAATTGTTGGATAGATAAATCATTTATGAGATTATATGTAGGAGAGAGAAAACCACCAAAAATCATGAGAATCAATTATCGAATGTCTCCCTAGTAATGGCGTGTCGACATATGACTTGCCCTTGACTTAGCTAAATTTTGACAAAGTCAAATCCATATTCTTAGGGTAGAAATTTTTACTCGAATTTGAAAATAAAATTAAAATAAGTAAACTATATCTCAACCCGAATAATCCTGATTTGACCCATATATATTCATTTATTAAAAATTATAAGTATATTTTTAATTTTATTCTCATTTTTCTCAAAATTCTCAAATTCTTTATGATTGAATATACCTTAATTTAATTTTTAAAATTACGTATTATAACATTAACATTTAAATTTGATATAAATATGTTTTTAGACTGAATAAATGTTTAAAAAACCAAAACATTTCAAAATTAACCTATTAACCCAAAATATTAATTCAAGTTGCAAATAAAATTTTCAATAAGTAATATTTTGTTAACTTGTTTCAATAAATTTGTTACATTATATTTAATATTATTTTTTACTATAGTTAAAAATGTTTTGCTCTTAGCAAATAGTAAAATGCTGAATTACACAATCTTTAAATTTTATATAGATATGACTTTATATTTTATATGTATATAACTTTTGAAAACTATAATACTTGACAGGTATTTTCTACCCGATCTATGGCCCCGGTACCAATAACAATCCAAAATCTGTGCTTAACCTTATTGCAACATGATATTAAAAATAAGGTCAAATAAAGACGGCTAAGGTTAAGCAAATCCTAACTCAATATGATCCATTTCGATTTCCACCAAGATTATTTAATATGCGCTCATGAATAGAATGAGATAAAATTTTCATTTCTCAAAAATAATTTTCTCATTTTCACAAAACAACAACTTACTTTTTCAAATTTTTAAATAATCTTACTTTTTCAAAATTTTAGATAATTTTTCTTATTTCTTCGTATAATTTTATCTATTCTTAACCTATAACAATAATTTTTTTCATCACATTTCACGTCTCATACCAATTTCCACATCTCCACATCTAATTCCAACTATGAACAGGATTAGTCCATGTATAGGCGGCTCCATGAAAATCAAATTGGCGGGCCTAATTTGAGAATATAGAGTAGTTTTCTTCATCACGGCTCTGGAGAAGTCGGCGCATGACTTCCAAAAGACAGAGTAGCGATATTAAAAAATATATATATATATATATAAGTAAAAGCGTAATTATCATAGCCTCCTCTTTCATTTCTTTGTGCGTGAGCTTGACTGTCAGTTGTTACTGTTAGTTTTTGGAGTGTCTGTTGGGCTTCTCGCCTTTCTCCCTCCGGTGAAAAACGCATCATCATCTGAAAATCTAGACGTCGAACCGAGCAGAAAAAGATTTCTGGACAGATGGGATCCAAATGCCTTCTTCTCGGTTTCCTTTGTCTCTCTGTCTTCCTTGTTCGTTTGAAAGAATCTTTCGCTGCTGCGAATGACCGTCTTCTCTCTCAACCCAAACCCCCCCCAGCAGAAGCAGCAGCCACTGCTCGCTGGCTGGTCTCACAGAGCACATGGGGAGTTTTAAGGTCAATTTACATCCCTACCCATATCTTTTCCTGATTCTTGAATTGGATTTGCGTCGCCGCTGGCATGTGAAATTAGAAAAAGCGAACTCGTTTGTCAGTATTGGGTTCATTTTCTTTTCTATGTTATTTGTGTCGCTTCAACCATAAATAAACAGATGCTTTTCCGTGGATTCTCACTCTTTTTTCCCCTTCTTGTTTATTGGGGCAAAATGTATCAATTGAGTTCACAGGTTCCTCTCGAATTCAATGCCTAATATGAATGCTGCATTTTGCATATGTGGATTTCATAGTACCTCAAGTTGAAAAGTTTAATGGATATTTAGAGGCAGTAATGTTTCATTGTTTGGTCTCCATTTTGGAGAATTTATTGCTGTCAAATGTACGTGGGATATACTGATTAATTTAAGAGATTGATGAGCCATGTTTATGCTTTACTTCTGCAGCACAATTTCAAGCGAACTGGGAGGGGCTCCGTTTGGGTATGACTGCTTCGTTTTTCTTCTACCAGTTCTTGCCATTGTTCTTTGCTACTGTGGTTTTGTTTAGTTTCTTCGAATGAAAACATATAAACGGTTTCATATATGGGAAAACCCTCGGGGACAATTGGTGTTCCTTTATCACAGGATACTAATGTGCGATCACAATATTTAAATCTGCAGAAATGTGGTTTCTGTTAGTGATGGTTTACCTGGTGATGGACGTGGCATCCCCTACTTCTATTTGACAACTCTTGATCCAACTGCAAGAAATGCCATGAAAGATGTGAGATCTTCATTTACACTGAGTGAATTCCCTCTTGGAACTTGTGGCAAGAAAGATCCTGAGAACCCCACCTGCTCTAAACTTACTCTTACAGGAAAGGTATGCATCAGAATATACATGCATACAACTGCCAAGTGACTTTGTCAATCATCATCATCATCATCATCATAAGCCATTTCCCACCTAGGTGGGGTCGGCCTACAGCCGGGCTCCGCTGCAGCGCGTCGCTTACAGGGGACGCCCTAGCGTTAACAACTTTTAATATATTTTCAGAATCCATAAAAGATGCGGCGGTGATTTTTAATAGCACCGGCTGCCAGCCTAACATGCCAACCTTCGCTTTTTCCGGGCTTGGGACCGGCAGTAAGATAGAACCTCTTACTAGCAAGGTTTATCAATGGATAGAAAAAAATTTCTTACGTGGTGAGCTTGATCGATGCAATTTTTTCCCATTTATCATCCAATCTCTAATATCCGTCCTGCAAGCTTTTGTTTTCTACAACATACCAAGGCTATGTTACATCCTTTCTGGTTTTACAAATGAAGATAATAATTCTAATAATAGCCAAAAGGTTGAAGGAATAAGAGATAACTCTCCTGATTGTAAAGTCTTCAGGAGGATGCTCTCCTTCTTGTAAAGAGACTTGAGGAAGATGCCACTATAAAGTAGAAGATAATTGGGATGGAATGAGTTGCCAGCTTCACCTTATATTGGACAATGACAAACTGCCACTGGACTTTGATCTGCTTTTTTTCTCTCCTAGCGTTCAGTGGTTCCTTGGAGGAATGTCCAGCAGATCTGTAGTTAAATTATGGTGTGTAATCAATTGAAGGCATAGACTAATGCGTGGTTCTACTCTCTTTATCTTCTATGTTAGGGAAAGCCAAAGGAAAAAAGTAAGATACAATGTAGTCCTCCTTAAGTGTAATATTCAGAGAAAAACCTTTTAAGTTTGTGGTCTGAGGTCAATTGTTCCAACTGCTGCTAATCGGGTCTACAGCACTCTATATGGATAAAAAATGCTCAATGGATAACGAAGCAGTTTCAAATTTGGTGTTCAAGGCTTCCCTGTTTGGGAATGGGTAAGAAATGAAACTGCTGTTTAGACTTACACACATGCATCAAATGGGAAATCCACATAAGTGCATAGCACAAACTCACTCCAGCTTGTAGAAATCTGCAATTGCACACGTCCTAAGGGTTTGGAAGCTGGTAAGATACATTCCTGACTAGAACTGTAATCATAGGACTGGATGATTTGCTTTATTAAGTTAGCTTTGGATCTAATGTGAGATGCATGTTCTCTCAGTTGACTTTGGTTGATGTTGACTCTGAGGAATCAGAATTCGCTGAGCATGCTCTGTTTACAAAGCATCCTGAAATGACGGGTAAGTGAAAGAATCTAAAGAATTTCAATGCAAATTGCTGTTTTGTTTCCTTTTAAAGCTTTCTTCTTGTCTGAAATATTTTTAAACTTGTAAACCTGAGTGTTCCGGATGCTTAAGCTCCACTGACTCTGGGCGCATTTTCCTTTGAGCAGCAGTATGCAAATATCCAAGTTAAAAAAAATACCAAGATTTTGATCCAGGTTAATCGGTTTTTGTGGGTTTTCATCATGATGAGGACTATTTTGAGGTCCCCATTATTGGTCAGGCATATATAACCCTACTGCAGATGCTTTACTAGATGGCCCGGGACCTGGCCGAGGCCCTATAACAGTTGTACTAAGAGTTTTTTTCTGGATGCTTAACCCACGCCAATACAATTCAGGCCTGAAGCCTTCTGGGGTCACTTCCATTTGAAAGTTGCGGATGGCAAGACTAATCATTTTCTATTGCTTTCGGTGCATGACAGAATGGCCCGAGGATCATGATTTTCGAATCTTCAAGCTCGAGATCATTGATATATTTTTGATTGACTGGTATGGTGGTGCTAAACCTATCAGTCTGGCTCAGTACCTGCAACCTAAAATGTGGGTAGAGTTTATGATTCTTCTGAGGGTTGTTTCAATGAAATTAACTTAACTAGTGTTTACTGAATAATTTATTTCCTGATGCATGTGTCTTATTGTCTGCAGGAATAAAAATGCTCCAATTTCCACCATGTGATGGGACTCTCAGATCCGTTGCTCATACCTCTGCATAGAATGTGTTATATCTACTGTTTACATGTGCACTGGGAATAAGCTGGAACTTTATTGTACATATTTGTATCTTCCATAATTAATATCAGCTGTTTGTTTCCGTATAATTGACAATGATTATGAAAGCATAGTGTTTTTTTTTTTTTTTTGGTGAATTCTTACTTGAGCCTCATTACGACTTACATGGCACTCTCACCAATGTGAAGAGAAAAGGTTGGAAAATGGAAATGGTTCATCTGGTTCGGGAAAATAAGAAAAAGATAACCCATGTCAACTTGACTGAATTTTCATTGTTAATAACATTCCGAATGGGCCATTTGACCTTCTGCAATTTCCAATGCAATATCCACTGTTTGAATCATCTTTATCATCATGCTTAAGTCAGCAAGGGATCATAGAACCTGGAAAGATTGTACTCCAATGACCAAGGATATATGGGAGAATGTTTCAATTTACCAAGGTGCAAAATCTCATTTTTTTAATATATTTATTTGAAATTTTTTTATAAGATTGTTAATATAGTTGTATTTAACTTATGTATTAAATTTTACAATTTTTGGAGATATATAAATATTTTTTTTGATTTTTTAAAAACAGAGGTATTTTTGTCACTTAAAAATTGCTAAAGTACCTTTGTTTTTAAAAAATCAAATATATATATACACGTATTCAAAAATGGTAAAATTTGGCTTATGGATTAAATACAACTATATTAACAATCTTACAAAAAAAATTTCAAAAAAACATATAAAAAAATGAGATTTTACACCTTGGTGCATTGAAACATTTTTCAGATGCAAGCTATATCGAAATTTAAAAGTTGCAAAGGTGGTTATGAAGGGCAATGTTTTGATGCACCATGATGCATTGAAATTTCAATGCATTAGGGTGCAAAATTCTGTTATATATATATATTTTTTATAAGGTTGTTAACTTATATGTATTTAAGTTATATATTAAGTTTTATTATTTTTGGAGATATATAAATATATATTTTTGGTTTTTTAAAAAACGGTATTTTAGTCACTTAAAAATGGCTAAAGTATTCTTTTTTAAAAAATAAAAATATATACATATCCAAAAAAGTAAAAATTTGGCTTATAGATTAAATAAACCTCGATTAACAATTTTATAAAAAAAATTCAGAAAAATATATTAAAAGATAAGGTTTTGCATCCTGATTCATTGAAACATTCTCCAGTTATGAAAGTCTTATCTAGTTTGTTTCAAAAGTTTTTTTTTTAAAAAAATTTCTTCCAACGTGCCTTGATATTATTTGACATTTTAATTAATTACTCGATTATCTTACTATTTTATTTTATTAGGGTAATTTGATTAATTGCAAATATATCTATATAATTGCATAAATTACATATTACTCCTATATACTTTCGGGTGTGTTTGGGAATGGATAAAACTTTTGATGAAAAGTTGTAGAGAGTAGAAGTTGTTTAATGATGATGAATAAATAGGATAAAGTTAAAATAGATAGGTTAATTGTGTTGGTAGTTGTGTAGAAATGATTGAAAAGTAGGGTAGTCGTATAAAAAAATGTGAAGAAATTATTAAAAAATAAAGTAATTATGGAGAGTGATAAGTTTTAGATTGAAAAGTTTTAACTGACAACTTTCACTTATTCCCAAACACTCATCAAAATTGTATGTATATCATGAGCTCACTTTTTCATTAGCTAATGGCTTGATATTGTGTAAAATGAAAAAAAATGACCCACTAAGGTGTATGTTGTTGAGGATTACTCGAGCGTATGAAGAAGACAAATTTCCCACGGCAGGATTTAGCTCCACTAGCCTGTACATGGACGGCGAAGGAACAGTCGAAAGATTTGGGATCATGGGAAAATTCGCTGGTTTCAAGCCAGCAAGTGGGGTCCCGGTGGAATCTCCCAGTCTCAAGCTAATCGGAAAGCGTGCAAGGGAAAAAAGGCAGAAACCCAGCCGCAGAAATCCGACAGCGAAGGCTACACTGGAGAAGACGAACCGCCTTGGAAGGAGGATGTGTGCCGGTGCACGAGCGCGCGTACATGCGGTGCATTTCTATCGATTACATGGCAATATGGCATGGGGCAAAACCTCAAGAGGCCACGCGTTGTGTAATGCAATGCGTGGGTGGGGAGACTATTGGTGACGGTGCATGTCATCACCAGTGCTTGTTTTGATCACCAATAGTATAGCAATGAGTCGTTCGGACTTTGAGATTCTGAGATTTTTCTTCGCAATAGGAATCACTGAATTAGAATTCGATCTAGAATAGATCACCTGGAGGCCAAGGCGAATATTCAAGGAGGACGAAAATGTCTGCTAGGCGTGTATAAAATGTGAGGGACGATGTACCAAGCCATGCGTGCAATGCATGTATAAATTGTAAGGGACGATGTAAACAAGGGGAAAAAAAAAATACAGTTCCTTCAATTCTTTCAAATTTTAAATTGAAGCATTTAAATTTAATATAAATGTATCTTTATATTTAAAAGGTATATAAATTTTTAAAATTATTTTATTTTACCCACAGTTTTTATCCAACTCATTGTCCCGAAATTGGTCCAATGCAAACTCGACATATGTTCCGAAACTTATTAAAAAAATGAGAGTTAAATTGATCTTGTGTTCCGATCCATTATAAAAATAGAATCAATATCAATTTTTTAAAAATAGAATTAGAGTTGTACAAACCCTCACACTAGTGGAAATGACAACGAATTCAGAAATGACAACGAATTCAGGAAGTGACAAAACCGTCAAATGCTGCTGCTTTGCGTATGGAATGAACCCAGTCCACCACGGCGTGTTTATTGATGACTCCACTGAAGTGAGCGTCGTGTCACGCCGCCAGCGCTTGACGAGTTGAACATAGATGGACAGATAACCAAGCAATACTCTCGCACCACTTTCGCGTTTTGCCCACCAGAGCAGCAGCTGATCAAGAGAGAAAGGCCGGAGAATGGCTTCCAAAAGCATTTCCTTAAAGCTTTGCCTTTTCATTCTCATCTCCGGCTTCTGCACCGGGGCTTTTGTTTCTGTAGACGCTCGCCTCCTCCTCAATGACAAACCTTCCCCGGAAAATGCAGCCGCAACCGCCCGGTGGCTAGTCGCTCAGAACACGTGGGGCGTTTTGAGGTCTCTCTCTCTCTCTCTCTGGGAGTTGATCCAAGTTCAGACTTCAGACCCACTACGAGAATTTTGGGCTAAAATTTATCTCAGCATGGGCCTATATGTCGTACTTTGTATCTTTCATATAACGCCTGTTTTTGAAGGTTGAAAATAATCCGTCAGTTAATATATAATTGTAATCAACAAATCAGTATTTTTTTTTTCATTTCCCTTTTTTTTATGGCTTTGTGCGGATTTTGAAATTAGGTTTGCGATGCACTTTCTAATCGTGATTTCATGTCTTTATGGTTGGTGTTTTGAGAATATTCCTACCTGATGTTTCTGAATTTTTGTCATTGCAGTACCATCTCGATTGATCTGAGGGGCTCTCCATTTGGGTACAGTACTCATTTCAGCTAAGTTTTTAGCTCTCGTGTTCCTTATTTAGGGTGTGTTTGAGAATGAATAAAATTTTTGATGAAAAGTTGTAGAGATGAAAAGTTGTCAAATGATGTGATATGATAGGGGTAATGATGAGGAATAAATAGGATAAAGTTGAAATAGATAGATTAGTTGTATTGGTAATTGTATAGAAATGATTGAAACATAGGGTAGTTGTATACAAAAATGTGAAGAAATGATTAAAAAAATAGGATAGTTGTGGATAGTGAAAAGTTTTAGATTGAAAAATTTTAACTTGAAAACTTTTTATTGTTACCAAACACACCCTTAGAACCAAAAAGAAAATTTCCCATTTGAACAAACGAGCCGTGGATACAGCGTAGCTATGGTAACTGAGCCTACTTGCCCATGTAGTTGTTCGACATGCACAGTAATTAAGCACTTCATGGAGTCTGAGGGTGCGTTTGTTTGGGGCAAAAAAATGTCAACCAAAACTTTTCCATCCAAAACTTTTCACTTTCCATAACTACTCTATTTTTTTATTATTTTTTCACATTTTCCTATACAAACTACTCTACTTTTCAATCATTTCTACACAACTACCCATACAACTAACCTATCTATTTTAACTTTATTTTTTTACTCCTCATCATTACTCCTATTATATCACATCATTTTCTATCAATTTGACAACTTCTACTTTAAAAACTTTTCATCAAAAGTTTTACCCCTAACCAAACATACCATGAATCTGTTTATGTTGAAAGTCGAAAATTTGGATATGTGCAATGGCCTTGCTTGTGTTTTACATTTGTGCAACCATTCTATGCAAATCATTAAATTCCTTGTCCAGCTAACAGCAGTAAGCTCGGAAGAGATGCTTCTGTAATGATTTTCAATTGGGTTAATTTCAAATATACCCACAACATTTGCCTTTAATTTCAAATTTATTTATTAAGTATAAAATATTTCATATATACCCATTAAGAATGGGCCAAATATCAAAAACACCCCACACTATCAACGTCTGTTAAAGAAGCATAAAACAGAGTAAAATTGGGTAGATGAATATTTCCGAATGACCAAAATACTCCTGATTCTTCCCTTTCTCCTCCGCTTCAAGAAAGACGGTAGCAGACCCACCTACGTTTCTCCTGGCAGCGTAAATGAAGACCGTCGATGGGGCGATCAGAGGCAATTTAGATAACTATTAAATTGAGCAAGTAGATTTCAAAAAAAAAAAAAATCGTTCGATGCGGAGAAACAAGATTCGTCTGCAAAAGAGAAATTGATGGTGGAATAAAAGAGGGTAGCAGCACATGCACCATCAACCTGAAACTTCTAAATGTCGCTACAGTAATCAAATATGGATTTGCAAATCGATTTTAGATCTCATAGGCTGATCATTGTTGGTAGATCTCCACCAAGAGCTATTAGCGATGATAAATCTCCTCTCAAATTTGTTAACTACAAATTGATTCATGGTGCTTGAATATGAAAATCTTGATGACTGAAAGAACAGGAAGATGCAACTTGTAAAAATCAAATGAGGGCATCGACGTGGGTGCTTCTTGCCTTCACGAGCGTCTCATTTCCCTCATCGAAGCCCAGTCCAGAGAATCCTGTAAAAAATCCAACCCTCGATCGCCCTTGCCTGCTGCCGCAGGCTAGGCCCCCCCTCCTCTCTCCTTCCCTTGTTGTCTCCCCCTGCATTTGCTGCTGATGCGACGATTAGCAGCACCAGTACGGGTAGTTCCATAGCCATCGACTCCTCTAGCACGCCCTAGGTCAGCGCCGATAAGAAAAAGAGTCGATTCTCCATCTTCTCCTCCCTCTTCGGCAGCCACCATCATCCTCCTGGTTCTCCGCCTTCCGCAGGAAAAAAGATTTCTCTGCCTTTCCTAATTCTCCCATCAGTGAAAGATTACGGATGTTGGGGTTCAGTGTAGGCATCGATCCGCACCACATTCTGTCACTGTGTCATGTCTCCCTCATCAACTCCGATGCGGTGCTCAATCCACTCTCGGAGGTTGCGGTGGAGTTGAAGCCCAAGCTGGCGCCTCCACATTCGGAGCGGGAATGCACGTTGTGTTCAGGGAGAGGTTGCTAACGGCTGCAACATCACTGATGTTGACTGAAGGTTTTGATTTGATGTTGGATTTGAAGGGGAAGAACCTTGGATTTAAAATTACGAAAAATGCCATTGATTTTAAAAAATTTAAAAAAAATATCTAAAAATCTCCAAAGTAAAAATTGATACATATGTTAAATAAACCTAGATTAACCACTGTATAAAAAAATTTTCAAAAAAAAATAAAAAAAATAGGTGCAGTGCACCCGGGTGCATTGAGGCTGAATGCACCCGGGTGCACTGAATTGGTCTCCAAGAAACAAGAGGAGATTGAGGTTGGAGATGGACTCAGAGTTGCTGGTGGCTACAGCACGCCCGCAACGTCTTAGGCTTCGCCTTCTGGCCAGGCCGAGCCCAATTGAGGTCGGGCTTTTCCGATGAGCTGAGGAGGGCGAATCGCCACCACCTATCGATGGCCGATGAGAGGGGACATGAGATTTTTCGTATGAATTGATGTCGGAAGTGGCAGCTCTTGTTCGAATGGATTCTTAGCGGTAAATTTGACATTTTCCCTTAGCACCGACGGCTACCAAACGCACCTTGATATTTTTGGGTATATTTGATATTTTGGTCATGGATAGTGGGTATATTTGAGAAATTCCATACTTAAAAGGATATATTTGAAATTAAGTGTAAAGGTTGTGGGTATATTTAAAATTAACCATTTTCAATGTGATGCAGTATTTAACTGACGATTGTTTCTGTTTTCTCTTGACAACTCGAAAACCTGCAGAAACGTAGTTTCATTTAGTGATGGTGTGCCCGGGAGTGGTCTTGGAATCCCTTACTTCTATCTTACTCCTCTAGATCCTACTCCAAGAGATGCCGCCAAGGATCCAAGGACCTCACTTACTGTCAGTGAACATCCCATTGGAACTTGTGGTAAAATAGATCCTGAGAACCCAACCTGTGCCAAACTTACTCTTTCGGGGAAGGTATGTGGCAAAAAACAAACACTGCAACTAACTAGATTATACACATGTCTATTGCCAAGCAGCTAAATGGTTATTGCTAATTAAAATAGGATAAGTACACGCATCTCTCTTTCTTTGCTTGATACTTATTTCAGCTGAAGTTGGTTGATGGAAAATCCAAAGAGGCAACATTTGCACTGAATGCTTTATTTTCAAAGCATCCTGAGATGAATGGTCAGTATAATACTCAAATTCACATCATCATCATCATCATCATCATCATCATCATCATAAGTCATTTCCCACCTAAATGGGGTCAGCTAATACTCAAATTCACATGACCTGCAAATTTAGCATGACATGGGGCTGTCTGAAAATGCACCTGGCATTGTAGCTAATCTTCCTGCCTTTTCTTCTGGTTTTCTACAGATTGGCCCAAGGACCACGGCTTCCAAATTTACAAACTGGCCATTGAGAACTTGTTCCTGATTCACTGGTTTGGTGGAGCTAAACGTCTCACTGTAGCTCGGTACCTAAAGCCATGAAAACGACTACGCTATTTAGGTATATATAATATAAATACGCTTACCTAAATGGATGTTGCTTCATGCATGTCATCTAGTCTGATTAACGCCATGATAGTAGAGGCACCTTATGTGAGTTGTTGAACCAACTGTACGGAGCTCTCTTTGATATAAGTGTGTTTGGTGGTTTATGACAGTTAATAAGTTGATTATATCTGTGATCTCTGATCCAGGTGGATTTGCTACAGTCATTCACATCTCTGATTTGGGTAGATTAGATGAGAGGATACACAGATTTCGTTTGACATGTTCTCCGGGACGCATAGATTATTGATCGACTCCTAACAAGTGCTATGCTACTGTTTGAGCTATTAGGACATAAACAATTGTAATTTTTAAGTGAAAATTAGGGCGCCACGTACAAGAAAAATATGAAATAGAGGATATGGTAAGATCTGTTTTCTGGGTTGAAATTCGGAATAGTACCGACAACAAATTAACACGCCTTGTGAAAGGGAAGAATGTAATCCGCGGTGGCAATGGCATGAGAAATGAGGCCCGCATTGTCAATCTGGAGTTTAATTCCTATGACGTGTATTTGAGATTTTACAGGAGGAATTTTGGGCAGAATAGATAAGCCTCACTCTAATTAAGGTGCTACGCTGCAGCCTAGTATTTGCCCTATCCATCCTACGGACCCATTTATTTCCTTGCCTTTTTTTGTTCCGCGTAGCAGTAGCTAAAGGAAGGAATTCGTTGATTTCGAATCCTAATTAAGAAATTTTCATTCGTAAAGAAAACATCCCTTGATTACGGGCTAACTTTCCGTCGTTTTCAAGCAACTTGAGCCAATCTGGCACCAGCAGGTCCCCAACAACTGCATCCAACTCGTTAAGCTGTGGGGCACGAGCAAAATACGTAAGGAACAACCGTACCCCTATTTTCTTTTCTTTTCTTTTTTAAAACAAATTCGCCACAAAAGTTTTTTTTGAAAAAAAGTAACCCTTTTTTGTCTGGCGTGCCCCGCTACTAGGAATAATAAGGCCCACTTAGATGAGTGAAATAAAAAGTTATGATTCAATGCTAATGCAAGTATTAGCGCTTGAAACTCGTGCAAATTTTATCCAACTTTTTTGCTAATGCAAGTATTTTTTTTTTGATGTCTTATATATTACAACCCTTTCATCTCATATGTATTTTTTCTCTCACATACATTTTTCTCATTATTTTTGCTCAAACATAAAGTAAACCACATTTCTACAACGCTCCTCAAGATGGGAGACCATGCTCCCCATACCCGGATCGAAACCGGGACGTCCTGGCATACTGCCAGAGATGAGCACCAACTGCGCTACGGCATTGGGCTCGCTAATGCAAGTATTGGAGCTTGATACTTGCGGTAATTTTATCCACTTCCTAAAAAAATTTGCGTAAATGCATTGATGATTAGCAAATACACCTACTTAATTTAATCATAATTGCAAATATATTTACATGATTTTAGAAATTGAAAATAACTTTTACATAATTTAACTAAAATTATAAATATGTTCACATCATTATAATATCATTCCTACACTATTACTGTGTGTATATATTTGCAAAGATATACAAATTAAAATTGTGTCCGTATAGTTTGCATATCTTTGCAAATATATTCATATCGTAATGATATAGTAATGACATTATAATGACATAGGGATATGTGCAACTGTGGTTAAATTATATAGGGATTATTTATGATTTTTAAAATCGTATGAGTATATTTGTAATTATAGTCAAACTATATTAATATAATAATTTTGTTAGTCTGATTTAAATAATGATTTATTTAGCCTATCTTGAAAATTTTATTTTAAAATTTTTTTATTTTTCTCTTCGTATACTTGTTTATCTAAGTATATTTAATATATAAATTAAGTTTTACTATTTTTAAATATATATTTATATCTGTATATTTTTAAAAATTTCTAAAACACCTGGGCTCTTTATAAATTGGCAAACGCTTCCACTTGGATAGCTGCGAACGGACCTGGCTGCTGGCTGAAACGAGCGAAAAGCGGGGCAGATATTGTCACGCCCTACCAGTCAACCACTGGTAGGCCGTTGTCCAAACTCCAAGCCATGGTAGCTAGCTGTCCGAACCTCTGTAGTCTCTACCTGCGCTCTTCTCCAAGAAAGTAGTGGGCCACCAAACCCTTCAACTTTTACTAGCTTCACATAAAAAGGATTCCCCGGGGCAATTTAGTGGAGCGGAGTGGTCAACAACAACAACAACTGCACGCAGGGGCCTGCGTGTAAAATATATAAATTATAACTAGATATGATTTTTCTTTTGGGTATCCACATGGAAGCCACTATCGGTGTTCACGTAAAGGACTACAACCTTTTCTAGATTCCTCTCGGCTCATAAATGCACATGATCTGCTGGGAGGGACTAGTTCCTTACAAATTAAAATCTCTCCGTTTCAAATTCAAATCTGTTCGCTCAATTTTACGTTGCTTGCTATGATGTCCATCTCCGGCAGGCACCCGAAAACCATATCATTGAAGGGCCATGGGCCACGCGAGCCTCGAGTCTTTTCCGTTAGCCCTACACCTTCTCAAGATCTTCTCTTCCTCTCCGATGTTTGAATTTCGAATTTTACTATCTCAAAGCAATCTTTTTGTACATGAAATTTCGTATTTTTATTTTGTTTAAATTTTTAATTTCAAAAAAGAAAAAACAATTTTCACGTGCCAACATAATAAAAAATGCTTAATTTTATCAATTTTATAATTTAAATTTAAATTAAATTAAATTGTAAATTTTAAGTTGTCCAAATATCTTGCTTAGGTTCATAGGGTACTTTGAAAATGAGAAATGATCATTTTAGTTTAGACCACCTCAACAAACTCATTTTAATTTTAATTTTTATTTTTCTTCATGTACGTATTTATCTAAGTTTATTTAATCTATAAATCAAGTTTTATAATTTTTTGATATATCTATATATTTTCTAAAGATTTCTAAATACAACGGTATTTTAGACATTTTCAATAGTTAAAAATGGCTCAAATACCCTTATATTTAAACATCTAAGAATATATATAGATGTATCCAAAAATGATAAAATATAAGATTTTTTTTTTAACCTCTCCTAAGTCCTAACACACCTTTTTTACTTTAATTTATTTCTTAACTAATTGAGTAACATACTTTTTTCATCATCATACTTAAATTCTTATCATTTTTTCACAGAATTGCCTATTTATTATTAGTTTATGTTTATCATATTATATCACACTTAAGGTTTTTGAAACAAAAATTATTTCAACTTTCCCATTCCTACTTTTATGCATTACCAAAAGGAGAATATTGGATAAGTATCAATGATTATATGGAACGGGAAAAGTCAAATTTTTATGTATAGTAATCACTTATGTACCCACAATTTTTATTTTAATTATTACTTTTAACAAAATTATTCATCATATTTAACATATTTAATTTCATCATATTACAACAAATTTTCATTGGAAATTTATATCTCATAAAAAAATAGCATCTTTCAATTGTGAATATCTAACTATTAAAATTTTTGAAAAATAAAAATACACAATTTATGAAAGTTTATACTATATATAATTTTTGAAATCATAAATAAATATATAGATAAACATAATAAATAGTTTAGATTTTAAGAAATATCTTAAAATTAAAAACCAATGAGTGTGAGTATGGAATCGTTACTTTATTATATATTATGAAAATTTGGATTTTTTTCAATAGGAAATCCCATCCAATCACGAATGATCCATACGTCCAAATATCCTTACGTCAGTCCCTTTTCATTTTGACCTTTCAAAAACAATATTAAGACCTTTCAAAAACAATATTAAGAGGTTTTTTGGATACCATTAATACTTTTCAAACTAAAACTTTTTAATCTAACACTTTTCATTTTTACAGTTATTATATTTTTAATCGTTTCTTTATATTTTCATGTACAACTATCTTAATTTTTAATCGTTTCTATACAAAACCACCTATTAATACTTTTCAAACTAAAACTTTTTAATCTAACACTTTTCATTTTTACAGTTATTATATTTTTAATCATTTCTTTATACTTTCATGTACAACTATTCTAATTTTTAATCGTTTCTATACAAAACTACCTTTACAATTGATCTATCTAATTTAATTTTATTCTCTTTACCCTTCATAATTATCTTTATCATATTATTTTCTTTTATTTTAAAAATTTTTATACAAAAACTTTTCATCCAAAAAAGTTATTACTCCTCAAAAACATACCTTAATAGTAAAAAGTACTTTTATAAGGCAAATTAAGATACTATTTGGTCCCATGGTAAAGTTATCACAAAGTTGCATTTTAAGTGATAATCAGCAATTTAAAGCTTATCCTTAATTCGTGATGACGCTTATTCCAACTTTTATCGCCAAAAATTTCCAACTTTTATGGATAAGATCCATTTAACATTCTTAAAAAGCAGGATATTTAGTACTTTCTGCTTATGATAAGCTAGGCCAAACATTCCCAAACCATTTTAACAGATTTTTGCAGGTATTATTTGTACTTTCATTTGTAATTGTTGATGTTTATTTCAATATATACTTATTTCATTTGTAATTGTTGATTTAAAGCGTATTCGACTTAGGACCAGTTCGTGTGGGGCCCACCAAAATTTCATAAAATCAGATCCGTCCATTGTGCTTAAAAAACTATGCCTAGGTAAAGATGTAATAATTATTTTTAGAAAAGGAATAAATGGTTGGTAAACTTTAATAAATATTATAGTCCACATTAATTTTTATTAAAATAAACTTCAGCATTGTTATTAAACGAGTGATTGCAGACAAAATGAATGAGACAGGTTTCACCAAATCATTTGGGTGGACCTCACATGAATTGGTTCCCGGAAAACCACCGGCGGAGTTGTTCAAGGTGAACAATGCACATTTTAAAATTATTAAATATATCTATAAATTAAATAATTATTACAGCCATCATATGAAGGATAATTAGAAATAACGTTGATTCAAGGGAATTGGTTTTTGGAATTTCCAACGAATCTCTTGGATTTTATCTACATAAAATGAATGAACGCAATCCGGGCCGTTCGCTGTGCTTTAAAATATTTATTTGGCCAAGAGTATGATTATTAGATTAAAAAGTTATTTCATCAAAAAATTAGTTTTAAACACAACGCATGTCTTGGATTGCATTAATTCATCTACAACGACTTAAATCGAAAGAAATTTCCAGTAACCGATCCCCTTCTATCACTGCCAAGCGCCGATTAGAAATTATAAAAAATTTTAATGTGGGTTTGGAAATTCTCTTTGATATTATCACGAAACATTAAGAATAATGGACATTCGCGTGGACAATAAAAGCAAAAAAAATGTGCGAATACACTCATTTAATGCGGCCGCATGATGTATTAGCTGATCCCACCAAACGTGTCTGTTGATTAATTTGAATTAAATGTAAAACTCATGTTTCTAAAGACTTTAAGACAGAAAAAAACTGATAACTGAATTAGATTTCAGTCATAAGTATGATATATCTTGCTATCACTCTCAATCAGATTACCAAGAACGTATTTCCTTTTTAGCCTATTTCCGATAAATCTAGATGTATTAAAATTAATATATTTGAATGCAAAATTATTTTTTAAAAACTTTTGAAATTTTTTAATAAATCTATTAATCTAAAGGCATATTTATTTACAATGTAAACTTTTTAAAATAAAATTATTAAATCTAAATCTTTTTACTCTCCATAATTATCATATTTTTTAATTAATTATTTAAATTTTTGTACGACTATCGTATTTTTTAAATATTTATATAGAACTACTCATATAACTAATATATCTATTTTAACTTGATTATCTTTACTTCTCGTTATTACCCTTATCATATTACATCATTTCTATCAATCAAAAAATTATTACTCTAAAAATTTTTCATTCAATAATTTTATAACTTTCCAAATACAGTATATTTAACTTATGTATTAAATGTTACTATATTTTTTTAGATGCATATACATATTTAATTTGTTAAACACATGAATATTTTAGCCATTTAAAAATGACTAAAATCCCAATTTTTAAAAATAAAAATATATACGTATATTTAAAAATAGTAAAACTTGAATTTTAAATTAAATAAAGATAGATTAAAAGTTTTATAAAAAATTAAAAAATGAGCTTTCCACCTAAATGTTTTGAAATTTTAATACATTTGAATGCACTAACGCTTTCTTCTTTTAACGTATTTGCATGAGAAATGATTGAAGTTGTGCGACAATGTCTCGCCCACGAATGAAAAGATGAGGAAGATCTTAACCGCCACACATCTTGGCCTGCACCGCAACTCATTAATGAATTCCCTTTTTATTATTCAAGGCTTTTTTTCTATGGGATACTTTTTTTATAATTTTTTTTTTCGGGGATAATTTTAAGGCCATTTTTTTAAGTGCCGGAGTTCCGCCTTCCACGTGGGATGCTTGATACCCGCCGGCTTGAGAGTAGGACCGAATAAAACATGCATCTACGCAAATCCACAGTCATTGTCTATAAAGCTCAAACACAAACAATCCTCGTACGTGGAAAGAGAATACGTCCACAGTCCACTCCCTGCGACGTGCGAGCAAATCCAATTCACTGGAAACTCGAAGATACCAATACGCGATCTCAACCGTTCATCACAGCAAAACCTTCTTTGCTTAGATCATAATTAATGGATGATCCGGTTCGATTTCCTTGGATGCGCCAGTCTAACCAGAGTCCAGCTAGTGCGAATGCATCTACCAGAGTTTCCAACTGTCACACGTTCATGTATCGTTTTCCTTCGTATCTAAGGGCCGCCTTCGATGGTTAGTTACTTTTCCATATCATTTACCAGTGGCATGTTGCGCGATTATATTCCTTTGTTAAGATGACATCCAGCTCAGCCGCTTGCTTGCTTGCTTGCACAGCTGCACCTGCCTTTCCCATATCGTCCAAATCAGCCGCACGAGATTTGCGGGCCTCCAATCAAAGAATAAAGTGAAAATATTCGTAATTACGTGAACAAAAATTCTAGTGAGTAGCATGATTTTGCATCATTTATATGGTATTACCCACGTTTAGCCCATTAACAACTTAGATGAGACGAAAATAACGTAAAAATAGGATGGAATCTCACGTTTCATACGAAATTCTTTATTAATTATTATGAAAATAATAACTCATTTTTTTCATTTGCTACGCATCTTTTTTCAATATCTATATAATTGTATCCATCTATAATATACGACGACAGCGGGCGGATCGCGTTTGGATGGGGCGAATGCCGCGATTCTACGTAGATGACGCACGTCGGACCAGCAAGCGTCAGTCGCACGGGTCAACAGAGTGCGGAGTGCGGACCCGTCTGTGGCACTGCGCGCAGGCCCTGGCCGTTTGCCACGCCTCCTTCCACAGTTCCACGCAGCTCAGGTTCCAAATTCACTGCTGCAGCGCTGCTGCCATCGACCCACTGGGACACATCTCGAGAGAATGCGTGCCGTTATGCGGGTCTACATCTGCAGCCCTTTTCGATGACTGACGAGTGGCCGAGTCTGCCTTTCGGACCCACGTCCTTGGCCCTTGCGATGCACGCTACGCGACGCGCGTGGAGCGCAGCTTGCGTCGCGGCCTAGGCAAATCCAATTCGAAAAAAAGGAAAAAAAAAAAAAAAAAAAGAGGAAAGAAAATTCCGTAATAAAACTCAGCTTCAAAAAGCTTCGTGCGAAGTTGTGGCAGGCAGGTAAGAGCGAGCCGGAGCTCGAGCTCTGGTCTGCCGTTTTGATTTCTCTCTGCTGCTCTTCTATTGCATTTGCATTTGCTTGCTGTCTCGTTTGATCGCTTCTGAGATTGTGGGAGAGGGAGAGAGGAAAAGAAAGAGAAATGCTGGAGTGCTTGAACGGTGGGGGATTCTCCTCAAAATGGTTCGTTTCCGAGGTTTTTTCACGGTCATCAGATAATGCTGTTAGGTTTGTTTCTAATTATTTTACTGACGTGATTGCTGAGGTATCTGAGCTCCTCTGTTGTTTTTTGATTGGTGGATGCAGTAAATCTCGAATAAAGTTGATTCGTTCTCGGATAGAGGTTATAACGAGGAAGAAGAATGCCACGCTCAAGTACCTGAAGAAGGACATTGCAGCGTTGCTCCAGAACGGCCTCGACACCAATGCCTGCGAAAGGGTATTCGTCGATCTCTCTCTCTTTTTATTTGAATTCGGACCTGCTGTGGTTCTAGATCTGTTCTTTGTTTTTCTTGTTCCTTTTTTTGGAAAATTGAGCTCAGAGATTATTTTTTTCTTGATCCTTCAGTTTGAAGGATGAGGGATTGTGGTGAGGTTTTCAGTTGGCATTTGAATGTCCAGCTGCCGCTGGACGTGGGCTGTTCATTTTCTCAAAACGGGCATGAAATTGGCTAGAAGTTATACAGAATGCATGATCGGAGCAATTCAGCTTTAGCGGACGTTTAGGGTGATGAGTCTATGTAAGCCTTCTCTGAGAAATAGTGGTTACCATGGGAGCGAAAGTTTAAGGGGTGGTTGTGATTTGGGTTAAAAACCAGATGAATTTCTAGCTTCTCGCTCGTATGTTGGCGTACCTGTTTTGTGCGCTCATCATAGCCGTTTTGGAATGATTCAAATCTAAGCCTTCAAAAGTACCTTGAAACTGTCTCCTATTCAGCTGTTCTCTTGATTTTGCTGATCTGATATGAGTATCATTGACTGTAAGGTTATTATTAGCAACTTCGATGCAGGGCACTGAAATACCATGCGAAGCCCTGTTTTTTGTGAAAATAACTACTCAGGAAGACCTCTGGTTTTGTCTGACATGCCTTCAGGTAACGAAATAAACATTCTGGAAATGCATCCTTCAACTGCCATATGTAGCCAAAATAATCTCCACCTTCAACAAACTATAAAGATGGAAATGTAGTGGACATGGTTTTACATGAACCATCAAAATGGAAATGCTGGCAGGCATTGTTTTACAAAACCGGCAAGTCATATAAGTCTCCATGCAGACATAGAGCTTGATGCTATGATTTGGTTGAGTAGACATAATTGATTTTATCTGCCAGAAGGAAAGAATTATGATTGTACATGACTAAATTAGTTCATATGCAATCTTCAATTTTTGTCTGATCCTTCTGCGGTGAAAGTCATGGTCTTGCAAGATGTTCTGAATTTTTTTTTTCTGGAGGGGACAGCCCACCATGACCAATAAATTATGTTGTGTAAACTGTCTCAATTGAATTTCCCCCAAATAATTACCGATTTTAAAAAAAGGAATAGGAATTGAAACAGGGAAAGAAGTGCATTCTATCACACAGTTTTTGGCATGGAACTCAGTGGTGGATGAGAAGATCTGGTAGGAGCAGCAAATTTGGTGAAATTGAGGCTTTTGATTTACTTGACCCTAGAAAGAATAAAGAAATCCTTTGGTCTAGATATTTGATTATAGCATTTTATGAGTTCACCCAACTGATCAAATCTCATCATAGCTGGCTTGGTAAATACCTTAAAGCATTTAAATGGGCGGACGAGAATAACCATCCACTATATGGAACTATTTTGTTGATTGGATTACAACTAATGACAGTATGAACATGAGGTACT
This sequence comes from Annona cherimola, assembly GCA_030490835.1. Classification (NCBI taxonomy): domain Eukaryota; kingdom Viridiplantae; phylum Streptophyta; class Magnoliopsida; order Magnoliales; family Annonaceae; genus Annona; species Annona cherimola. The sequence continues at coordinate 15,724,762 of CM059977.1, read as the reverse complement.
ACTTTAAAAGCAATTCTTTGCAAGCAGTCACAAGATAATTGAAATCCATTAATGCACTTTCTTGCCTATTTCAGCAAGTGCTTAAGTTGCCTTATGCTTCGTATTCCAATTAACTGTGTAGCAAGCTGCAAGTAAGCACTTCAATGCAAATTTTTCTCTATGATGCTACTGGCTTGGTGAGTATAGTTCAGTCTAAAATCAGGCAGTTTGGATGCGATATGAATTTTTGCCTATTGTACAATTAACTGGACGTGCATAATTAGCTTCTCAGTTTAGAATCAAAGCTATATACCTTGTAAAGGACAGAATTAGAAGTTCCTGGACAGCATGTAGAGGTCACTAACTGTTAGAATTTCTTTGATTCTCTGGTTGTTGGAATATTTCATCATTCTTTCCTTTGCTTGTTTGAGGCAGGTGGAAGGCCTAATAAAGGAGATGGATCATACTACTTGTTATGAGCTGATAGAACAATTTTGTGTCTGCATTTTGGGGCAGCTATCATCCATGAAAAAGCATTGGTAAGCATCTTACTGATGAAATTTTAGTAGTTCAATCATCACTCATTCAGTACCACCTAGTGTTAACCTAACCTGATGGGATCTTAAAGAAGTTTCATTTTAATATAGGTTGAAATTCCATCTTGTTACACTCGCTGATAGTTATTCTAGTTGCTGTTATTTTACCAGGAGCTTGATTGTCCAACATGACTCTCGGATACTTCACATTTATGAAAATGCAACATGTTTGTTATATTCTTTTTCTTGGTTGTGCCACCATCACCCGGTCCAAACGTTAGGCTTTTAGTGCATCGAACTGTTTGTGGGCCTGATGAGATACATGGAATGGGATGGCTCACTCAGCTTTAGATGTTTAATGTGTTTGTAAAATTTAAACTTGTGCTAAATCTTCCTTTATTGGTTCTCCTGGGCATTTCTGTGATGAGAGCGGTTGTTTTGGTGACTTGAACATGGCTCACTTCATAATGGAGTTTTTGTCATTGCTGAAAACCACCTGTGTTCTTTCTCCTCTGCTGCTTTCACACGTTTGTCAATCATGGGTTTGAGACAAATTTTCAACTGTTTATGGTCAGTCCCATGTAAATGTTGAAACTTGATTGCGGGTCTGTTTCTGAGACAAGTTGTGTTGTTGTCTGGAATTTGATGCCAGAACGACTTCTATTTTCTCTTGAATGGGGTCAGCCAAGACAGGGAAGAAATTATATATTTTCATCTACATCGACAATCATGACAATAGTACTTGTATCTCAATTTTATTATTTTGCACAGGGAGTGTCCTCCAGAATGCAGGGAGGCTGTGTCTAGTCTGATTTTTGCTGCAGCTAGGTTCGCTGACTTACCTGAATTATGCGACTTAAGGAGCATATTTACAGAACGGTATGGGAATCTGCTGGAGTGTGTGAATCAAGAGGTAAGAACCTGCTGACTTGGCCGTATTTGTTTTCTTGTGTTTGTAAGAACCTTCCATCTATAATCTGCTTGATCCGTTGGTTTAGTTTTCCAATAAGATTGCATCAAAACCTTCTTCAATGGAGCAGAAGTTGAATTTGATGCGAGACATTTCTCAAGAGTTTGCGATAAACTGGGATCCCAAAACTTACAGAGAAAGGAATTCCAATCCACCACTTGCATTGCCATATGTAAGTTCCTTGTACATTTATGTTCTGTCCTGTGATTACCTTTTTGTCCATTGTATATTCTGTAAATTGCGCTCCGCAAAAGGCCGAACCTAGAGAGAGTTTTTTTTTTTTTTTTTTCCCCTCCTCTAGTAATTTTTCATTTCTAAAACTTTTTGGCAGAACCAACCTAAGCTTCTCGAAGCCGCACATGACAGCAGAGATCATAATGTTTTCAAGACACAGATGCAAGAGATCCCATCGAAGCAAAGACAGGACATTAGTCTTGTTGCACGGCATGGTGTGAAACAAGAAGTGAAAACTGAGAACGAAATGGATATCATCGGCCAGAACAACAATGGCCGTCGCTCACCAGCATTAGATGTAGACCATGGCAGGACTCTGGCAGAAAAGGTGAAGCCGCGTGTTGCTCACAGTATAGCTCCACATGCAAGACAGGAGGTAAAGGCAGACAAGAAAACCAGTTATCCGTTCAACAGCCATGCCAGTAAGCAGTTGGCATCAGATTTAACAAGGGAATCAGCAGGAGGTTTGAAGCTGCAGTCTGCTGAAGATATAGCTCCTCCTTACATGAAAGCCAAAGATAGCAACTACTTAAGAAAACCTGAAATTCAGCATCCAAATTCAGGTCATGGTGAGTTACCCATCCTGCCAATTTGTCATAAAGATGATCTATGCACTGAATCAATGCGGAAAGCAGGCTCGGATTTCAATAATTACAAAAGGCATGGAAATGGTAGACCACCCAACGGCTGTCAAGATGAAATTGATAGGTCCCATCCGGTCGGTGATCCTACTCATATACCAAAATCCATGAGGCGGCACCCGAAACCGCGAGCCCACAAGAGCGATCCTTCAGCAGATGGAATGGAATATGGGAGCAGAACTCCGAATGGTAAGACAAGGCAACGCACGGGATTGAGCATCCTTACCCAGTTGGATGATGAAGAGGAGATGGTTATGGACGAACTTTTGATGCATTACAGTAAGACACCATCATCAACTTGGAAAAGCAATACCATACTGACAGGACAAAGAATGCGTGCTGGACAGAAGGCTCCCATCTACGGGGTGAAGGATGCAGGGAAGTGGCCACAGTTGCAGAAGAAAGATGGATCTGATTCAGCACACGATGCAGGCCTTACTGCCAGAGCGCTATCTCTCCCGTCCGAATCAGCTGCCTTAAAGGACGAGGAGGTTTCCAAAGTTCCTGTTCGTGCTGCTTCTCTTCAGAACCCAAGTGTCACGCATGTACATCCAAAGCTACCAGATTATGATGACTTGGCAGCTCGTTTTGCTGCATTTAAGAGAGAGGGATGCAAGGTAAAATAAGTAGTCCAGGCACTGGAGTCTGGGGATGCGCGATCTCCTCTTCCATGAGTGCAACGCACCACCTATTCTTGTTGGTTATTCGTTTCTTTTAAGATTTGACATCCGGATTCCTAGGGCATGATTTCCCAATCTGGGAGTGAGTGATCCTTGGGTGTGTGTATATAGAAGCCATATGAAATAGAGAGTTACCTCAAGTTGAACTTGGTGAGCAGTAATTTGAAATATTCAAGACTATTCTTTCTTCTTTTTTGCTGCATCATCCTTCCAGCTATTTCGTTCTATCCTTCCAATCCAAGCATCCTGGGAAATAAGCCCCAATCGATATCGTTTATTTTCGTAGCTGCTGCTGCTGCCTTTTTTTTTTAATAAAAAATTTTTTTAAGAAAAACACGGAGCTTTTGTCTTGCAGGTTATTTTTACGTTTAAGCTTCTTAAGCTGTAAGCCGCAAGCAGAAAAGGACATAATTTCCAAAATGCTAATAAGCAATAACATAGACTTTTAAATAAAGCCATAATAAAAAACCCCCAAAAAATTTTTCTTCCACTTGCCATGCAGTGTCCACCCAACACGACGTGACATCATCTGCATGGGCACTTATTTAAATGGGATATGATGAAAGTTGCATGAGAAGCAAGTAGCTAAGAAACGACAGTGATCGCCGTTGGTCCATTGCATATGATAAAATCGCGCAGTTACAAAAATTCACGCCTCTCCCTACCACTGGTCATGAGCTTCGGCGAACATGTTGTTCCGACTGTCAATTAATTCTCGAAAGCACAAATAAAAAATAAAAAATAAAATACTATTTTGGCACAATAGAGACGGCGATTTCCAAAATTTCATATCCAGCCATGATTTTTTTGGCAAACACGGATGGAGAGCAAACAAGCGATGCATCGCACTGCAGAATGCAGGTACGAATGTCAAAGGGCACGTTGGACATCTTGTTTTAGGACACGTGCATGGTGCACGTGCCACTTTGTTCCGAAGGGGCAACTGGCTAAGGACTTGACCATGACACGCAAGCAACCTGCCTGCCCAGTTCCCGCCGCTCACTCCCAAGGGCCAAGGACTTGCCCCGAAGGAAGCTGAAATGGCGCCGAAGAAGGAGAAGAGGAAAACACTTTCAGATTCTCAGGGAATGTTCAGAGGCATGATTGTCTACTTGGTGGAGACTGGAGTCCAGCCTCGTAGGTTACAGGTTTTTTTTCTTTCTTCTCTCTCTCTCTCTCTCTCTCTCTCGCTGCCTTCCTTTTCTGCTTCCTTCTACCATATCTTTGAACTCGTTTGTCATGGGTGAGTATTGTGTTTTTGCAACCAAATAATGACTCCCAACTCCGCAGCTTTTGGATTTGTATCGTCGTGACGAGTCGAATGTTGTACCTGTTCATGAATTCACTGGAAAATTCACTCCATCCATTGGTGTTGCGGCGGCGTGAATTTCCCACTACACTTTCCTGCATAGATTTCTTCAACGTTGGTTTGGAAATAGAGAGTAATTGAATTGTGTTTATTTAAACACCCCAACTCACCATATAATTTTAAACCTGAATGCTGTTTTTTAGATGTATCATTTCCCTTATATAATCATTATATTAGTTCTGGAATTGAGGTTTGGACTATGTTCCTTTTCTTTGTGTCTCATGCATTTTCCCGATGAAATTAGAACTACTGTTGCTGGTTGACTAGGCAAGGTAGAGGTAGCAAATTCATTGAACAGGACCTGATTGTTGCTTCAGCTATTTTCCATAAATAATTTAGGCCCAGAACATATAGAGCTTGCTTGCTGTGAAAGACTTGTTATAGTGTTAATGATCAGCTAATTCAGCAAGCTACAGATGTCCAAATTAATGCGCATGATGGGATGCTTCTTGGAAGATTTTTAAACCAGCAGATTTTATGCTACTGCCATCTGTGGCCGGGACTATAGGCAACTTGGCTTGATGCCGTCCATCCCCATTTCACCCTTCCTGCTCATTCAACAAGCAACTCCATTTCAGCATATTACCTTGCTTATAGCAAATGTATGTCATGCTTCAAATGCCTTTCTATTTGTTCCCTTTTCAGCATTTGAGGACTAGCTTATAATTGTTTTGAAGAGCTTCTCCTCTCACAACTCACACGTGGCTTTACTGAACTCTGTATTGTTGATGCTGTAGATTTGGAAGCAGAGGCTGACCCAAATGGGAGCAATAGTTAAGGATCACTTATCAACGAGGGTCACTCACATTCTTGCGATGAACTCAAATGATCTTGCACATCAAGTGGGTCGTGAATATTTGATGCATTTTAAAGGGGTGCGTTTTGATTTTTCCTTGTCTTTCAACTTGCAATGCTGTCGGTGCTAATTTTGTGGACACAATTTGTTTTACATTCTTACGTAAGGGATATACTAGGGTGCAACTAGGGTGTTGCCAGCTTAATATGGGTCCACTTGGTGTTTAAATGAAAATTCAACTCGCCTATTGCATTTAGAATCATTTATTTAAGTAGCACACCAAGTTTCATCTAAATCAAATGTGCATATGGGCCTCATCTGGAAAATGTGTAAATTTACCATAGTAAAATTTTTTGATTTAATCAATTTCAAAGTTGTATTTTCAACATCTAAAACACCATTCATATGCAAATAAACAATCTTATAAAGTATTATTATATTTTAATACATCTGTTGATGGATTTAATTATTTTTCATAATTTATACATGATTATATGCATTTTTAAGCAGGTATGAACCACTGAAGATTCTAATTGGATTATTGGAGTAATATAACAAATTGAATTCAGACTGCATCATCAATGTGGAGGTCATTTTAAGCTGGTAGCACCCTGATGTATCCCCTTATGGAAATTGCTTCTATGTATTATTAACATGATATTTTAAATATTCTATTCCTTGGTAATATGCATCTGTAGTTGGACCTTGGAAAGGCCATGTGAACGAAGTGGTAAAAGAGACAACCAGTGCACGACTGACTGCAATTTCTGGCTTTATTTTATCCTTTTTATTGGATCTGGCTTCTAGCTGGATAGGTGTGGAGTAATGATGGTGATGGCTTTTATCAATAAGATTAATACCAGTGCTTTCTGGTGTACTCCTTTTTCCTTCAGGATATACCATGCATGTACTATATCATTTGAATAACAGTTGGTCCTTGATTTATTGATGTATTTTATGCGCCAGGAATCTGAGTCATTCGACAGATATTAAGCTTTATTTAACATACTAATGATAAACAACAGATGTACTTCTTAAAAATCTCGCCCTTAATCTTTCTAAGGAGGTGTAGGGGTGACTATAATAGAAGTTGGCACAGTGGCAGATCCATTGTCGTACCCTTCTATAGAAGATGGTGGGAATTTCAGAGCACCTTCTTCCCCTTTCGCCGGTCATATATTTCAAAATAGGATATTTAATTACTTATCATGAAAGGCATTTTAGATATTTTAAAAGAAATACTCCATTTCACTGTGTTCTGAAGTCTCTCTATTGAATACATTGGAAAGATGTTGGCTAACCTTGCAGGAAGTTTTAACACTTGCTCTTTTGGTGCAGAAAGTACTTCCTTATCAGTGGCTGGAAGATAGCTTGAAACTAGGTGCAAAGGAGCCTGAAGATTTGTATCATCTTGCTATTGGGTTAGGGGAGAATGAATCTATACAATTATCGGAGACATCATCACACTCAGAATCAGCTGGAGATAACCTGTCAGATGGCAAGGCATCTCCTCATAAAAAGGCCAGGACTTCAGATGATTTAGAAGTCACACTGCCAGGAAAGAGGGATGAAGGCAAAGAATCAAGAAACATGCAAAGTGATAACTTGACAATGCAAGAACTTCAGTTCACTGAGATGGATATCAGGGATGAGTCACCCATTACTGATTCCCACCCAAAATCCAATGCAGACAATTCTAGCACAAGTTCCCAGGTTGCTGTGCCACAGAAAGTAAGATGTGTTTATGGAAAAAAAAATTCTAGATTTTTGCTCCCACAGATTTTATCCCTAGCTGGCAGGGTCCAAGATGGCTGGTTTTTTTTAATTTTTGAAATAAACTTTAAGCAAATAACTAGAGCTTGATACCTCATGTTGCGAAAGGAAGTAGGATGTTGTAATTACTAATGGCAAAATCTAGGTTTTTGTAATCCCACCCTGTGATACAACTGTAAACTAACAGGGTACAATAATGGCGAAGAACATGCAAAAACAAATGAGAAGAAGAAATTTATACCTGCACTGTACTGACTGCTCACTGATTTGGTGATTATGTTGCAGTCCTCGCTGTACAGTGCACCTGACTTGAACAGGAACATCACTGATATATTTGGAAAGCTAATTGGCATTTACAGAGGTGAGGCTGTAGAGAGATTGCTTTTATGAATGCATTTTCTGTATTTTGATCCTATGGACAACCCTGTGCTTCCTGACATCTGCGTAATGTGGATGTTTATGTACAAAAGCTCTAGGGGATGACCGGAGATCTTTCAGCTACTACAAGGCAATTTCTGTCATTGAAAAACTACCATTCAAAATTGAGAATGTTGATCAGGTCAAGCACCTGCCCACAATTGGGAAATCAATCCAGGATCATGTAAGTGACAAATTCCTATTCAAGACCAAGTTCTATTTGACGTCTATTCCCTTTGTTTCTCATCACACCAAATCTTCATTTGCTATTCAGTAGAGAGATTTATTTATTAGTGCTATTTTGTTTTTTAAACTCATTACAAACACTAATTTGGTGTATCAGTGGAGATGTTTGTGTTCAAAATCCTGTTTTTGTTTTTTTACTTCTGGAAAGGGATTAATTATTTTTTGGCAGTTAGTTGGACTGTTTTCTCTTTTCTTGGTTTTAATTCTCTTTTTGCAAGAGTAAACTGTACTGTTCTTTTGATGAGAAGCTCATAGTTGGATTTGAGAATGGGATGATCGCACCTGCCTACCTGTGCTTTCTACTGACATTTTTGCTCTTTATAACCTTTTATTGACTATAGTGGTCTAAGAGCAAAACATACCCTGTGAATTATTTCAGTGTAAATAATTTCATTACTTGTGAACACATTGTTCAGCATTTTGTATTTGGAATGTGTGTTTAGAAACATCTAGCTGTTGAAGTATAATTAATTATTCACGTTTGAATTGGTTGATGTCTTTATGAATTCGTGGCTAGTACGCAAGGCTGCAGAGTTGTATCAGGTTGAGAAATCTATGTACGTTAACTAAACTAAGATGAAAAATCCATCTTGAAGTGCATTGATGATGGGTGTGACTGATTCCTTCAAGAGAGCTTTTAGTAAATACAAAATTATGAAGATGCTTATATGTTTCACTGGCAGATCCATGAGATAGTGACGACAGGAAAATTATCAAAGCTGGAGCACTTTGAGAAAGATGAAAAGGTATTCGTCAATCTTAATTTGCAACTCCCTGTAGTTTTCAAATGGAGGCCTTGCTAGCAGCGTTTCTCCTTTTCCACAATCTGGAAAGAAATGCATAATTTTTCAAAACTGATTCAAGCCCCCATTTGAGGGCTTTTGCGCATAATGTTTTTTCCAATGCCTTTCCCATTTATAATTGTTTAATATGACATCATAAATTGCTATATTTTGGAAGGTTGCTGTGGCTTGATTCCCGGTGGTTAGCTGAAGATAACTGCTGCATGAGTTTACTACTGTTGACTTGATGTGGGGCACGAAGAAACTTCTATAAATTAGGATTTATTTTGTTTAGGGTTTTTATTTTAGAAATTTTTATTACTTTAGGGATTTTGTATTATTAGTTAAAATAATGGTTTAAATTATTTTAGGTTATTTATTTCTATTTTTAGTTATTTCTTAGCTTGCAAGTTTACTTGTTGTATAGATTGCTTAGTCCATATTTTTGCTTATTGAGCAAGATTGCTTGTTGCATAAGGTTTCGTTTCTTTTTTGCTTAAATTATTTTTTCTTACAAATAGGGTTATTTGAGTTCTGTGTAAGATAATTTATTTTGATAATGGAATGAGATCTTTGTTTTCCTAAAATTCTCCTCCTCTCCTCCTTCTATCTTCTTCTCTACTTGTCCTACATTAACTCTTTTCTTACATCTTCTTTACTTTTTTACGTTTTTTTGTGTTTTTTCTCCTATTCATCTATGATTTCTACCCTTTCTTCTCTTCTAACCGTATTGAGAGGATCTTCCCTCTTTCGTCAAAGTCTTCCCTTATTATTGGTTTAAGGCATCTTGTCCTGCATCAACTTGATAGCAGTGCGAAACCTAGTATTTTTTTAGAAAAAGAACTCCAACTTCTGCATATTGATTTTTAAAAAATTTCTGAAATTTTGGGAGAGATCCACTGCACCAGCACTTTCAACATCAGTCCCTAAATTTCAAAGAACTGCACAGAAGTCTTCTGATTCAGAAATTTATAGAACAGCCCCAAGTTGCAGAAAAATTCAGCATTGTCTCAGGTTTTTTAGAAATCACAGAAGCACATCTGACATTTTTTCTCATTTTAGAAATTAAAGGAAGGTCTTCCACTGATCGAAATTTCAGATAGTCATCAAAACAGAAGTCGCAACTTTGGTGATAAGGCATTGACTGACTAACAACATGCATTTCAGCTTGTTGGATTACATTATTACTTCTCTTCAAAGTTGAAGAAAGTTCACTATAAAACTCAAGGACGATTTTTTCTAAATCAAGGAAAATGATGCGGGGGCATGAAGTAATTTTCATAAATTAGGATTTATTTTGTTTAGAGTTTTTATTTTGGAAGTTTTTATTATTTTAGGGATTTTTTATTATTATTTGAAAAATGGTTTAAATTATTTTAGGTTGTTTATTTCTATTTTTAGTTATTTCTTAGCCAGCAAATTTTCTTGTCATACAAGTTGCTTCGTCCACAAGTTTGCTTGTTGAGTAAGGTTGCTTGTTGCATAGGTTTTTGTTTCTTTGTTGCTTAAGTTTCTTTTCTTATACATAGGGTTATTTTAATTCTACGTAAAATGGTTTATTTTGATAATGGAATGAGATCTTTTTTTCCTAAAATTCTTTTTTTCTTCTTCTCTACTTATCCTACATCAACTCTCTTCCTACCTCCTCTCCTCGTTTTAAGTCTTTCTGTGTTTTTTCTCTCCTATTCATTTGTGATTTCTCCCTTTTTTCTCTTCTAACCCTATCGAGAGGATCTTTCCTCTTTTGTCCGAAGTCTTCCCTTATTATTGATTTAGGGCATCCTGTCTTGCATCAACTACTTCCTTATAACCTAATAATCTTTATGTTTTCATATTAATATAAGAATTAACTAAGGAGCATGATTGTATATACCATGATGCATTTTAAGTTAAAATGCAACATTCATTTATTTTATCTTATTTTTATTTTATTTATCTTCATAAATATGTTTTCTTAATTGTATTTAATTCATACATTAAGTTTTGTCATTTTACAATACTTTTACCTATTTATTATTATTTTTTAAATCACCAATTTCAAGGGCAGGTAAGTCATTTTTCATCCCTTAAAAAAACTTGATTTAAAAAATAAAAAATAAAAATATAAAAGTATTGTAAAATGGCAAAACTTTGTACATAGATTGAATTCACTTAGGAAAACACGTTTATAAAGAAAAAATAAAAAATATAATTGATTACAAAAATAAATGAATGTTGTATTTTAACCTAAAATACATCATGATGGATATAATCAAGCTCTATTAACTAAAACCAGTCTACTTAAGACATTTAATATTATTTATTTAGTTAGAATGTGCGATAACATATTAAGTAAAGGCTTTTTATAATCGTTAGATAATTTTAATGGTGACATGTTTATCATAACATGGTTTTATTTTGTGGCCCACCAAAACCTCCAATTAAAATAAATTTTTAGAGTATAATTTAATATCTTAGAATAAGCATAATGAGTAGTTTAGATTATATTAAGATGTTAATAATGTGAAAATTAAAAGGCTGTTGGGTTATGATTCAAAACATCTGGCTATTTTGAATCATAATTTTTATAATGGAATATTTCTAATTGGTTTGTACATTGTGTGGAGCAACAAATGTCCAATTCTAGGGCCATCTCTTGCGAAATCTGATCTCCTAGACCCTACATTTTCAAACAAAGGCTTCTTACTGAGCATCTAAAATAGCCTTGCTTATCAACCAGAGTCTAAGAATCAAGGAGTGCAATTAATCTTTTTTTTTTTTTTTAATATGCTTTTTTGTTGTGTTGAACAGCGCTTTAATTTCATCTTCCTGCCACAATATTTTTGCGTTGTGATGTTCTAGAAATGGAGAATTATATTGTTTCCATGCTTTTCCCTTTATTTATTTATTCATGATTCTTGTCGATATTTAGTGAAAAATGGCATCTCTAGTTCACTTGAGATTTCTGTGGCTTCTTCTTCTGCTGTTATGTAAATATTCAAAAGTGCCTGTTTTGGCTTCTTCTTCTTTTTTTGTCCAATTTAAAGCAAGGATTAACATATAAGTGTAACCTTAAGCAGAAGATCCTTATTATTATTATTTTTAGTTTTGACTTAAATTTCATTAAGATGTGCAGGCAGTAGCTTACTTTTTCTGGACCTTTTAAAACTGTCAAGGTGAGAACAATAACTCTATTTGGGGAAGTTTGGGGTATTGGTCCAGCCACTGCTCTTAAACTGTATGAAAAAGGACATCGCACACTGGATGATCTGAAAAATGAGGAATCATTGACAGCTGCGCAAAGGATAGGGTTGAAATATTTTGATGATATCAAGAAAAGGATACCAAGACTTGAGGTCATATCATCCTCTGCCTTTATGGAACATCACAGTTATCTGAAAGATTCCATTCACCTTTTATCTTCCTGACTTCAGGGGTTTTTGCTTGCTTTAGGTTAAAGACATGGAAATCATTCTACAGAAAGCTGGAGAAGAGATCTTGCCCGGGGTGAGCATTGTCAAAGTTGCATGCCTCAGACCTTAATTTATCTTTTGCTATCCTAAGTTCAGTGTTTTCCTTGTTATCCAAAATCTCCACAAAGTAGATTAATTACACCATGGAAAAGTCAAGCTTGTTTTTATCTACATCATTGAAGTGAGTGAATCATTTGATCTTTTGTAACATGTTGGAAGTGTTAGGATTGTTGCAGCATGGAAAAGAGGAGCATGTTTATGTATACGATGTTGGAACAATTGAAACCTTTGGTCTTTGCAACATGTTCCAGTGTTTGACCCATCCTATTGTGTGTGACAGACTTTTTTTTGTTTTGTCTACGCTGATATTTCTGCCAAATCCTTGTTTTGTTTGTTATATTAAATTTTTTTTTTTTTGGCCCTAGTTTAGGCTTTGCGTGGCCACTCGATATGTTTGCTGTTAGTACTTTCTGCATCTAGAAGAAGTGTTTGGCTGCTAGAGTGCTTTTGCATGTTACTCGAAGTAATTTCAGCCTTAAAAAGTGCTGGTGGCATAAGCAGATAAAAATTGCTTATCAGAAAGTACTGGTCGACTGACAGAACCACTAAATGGCCTGCCTGCCTGAACAAAGTCTTAGACAGGGTGACATGGTTAAAGCTAGGAGTTGTCCTTGTCCAAGCCTCTAATCATCATTAAACATTCATCTTAAGAATCTCTCCACATCTAGTCTAGTCAAAGGAAAAAAAAAAAATATTACTAGAGTTTCTTCAAAAACAACCTGTTTGTTGTTTTTACTTTAATGGTTGTACTTGTGTCTGTAGTAAGAAAGAAATGCTTCTTTTGTTTACTATGAATTTAGACATTGCTCTTATATAAATCCCTGTCTTCATATTTTGTTTCTATCTATTCTTGTTAGATTCTTCAATTTGTTGTTTAGAAGCTGAAAAGGGGTCTGGATGAGTTGAGCATGTGTGAATCCATCCATCTGAGAAAAGCCCCATTGCTGATTGACCTATACTTATCAATCTTTCTACTTACCCTGGCTTCAGTTTCTTCATCTTTCTCCCATAAACATTATCCTCAAATGAAAAACAAGACAGGACAATATATCATTTATATTTGTGTTCATTCCTCTTCATTCAAGAAGGAAATTGATAGAAAATGAAGCAAAAAACATGTAGCAAATAAGGCTTCTTTATCTTCTTTACTGTAACATTTTGTACGGTATCAAGTCATTGTGCCTACTGTGACTGTTTCATTCTTCAGTGACTTAAAATTATGTTCCTTGCATTGTTATCCATCATTTTCGAGTTCACGCCTGTTGACCATCCATAGCGTGTGTTTTGCTTCATTGAAAATTCATTTTTTCTTCTTGGGTGTGTTTGGTTGGTTGAGCAGACGACCCCACCTAGGTAGGATATGACTTATGATGATGATGATGATGATGATGGGTGTGTTTGGTTGAGGATAAGACTTTTCGATGAAAAGTTTTTAGTGTAAAAGTTGTTAAACTGATAGAAAATGATGTTATGACAGGGGTAATAATGAGGTGTAAAGAGAATAAAGTTAAAATAGATATGTTAGCTGTATGGGTAGTTGTATAGAAATGATTGAAATAGGGTAGTTTGTATAAAAAAATGTGAAGAAATAATGAAAAAATATGGTAGTTATGGAAAGTGAAAAGTTTTTAATTGAGAAGTTTTGGTTGACAACTTTTGTGCCCAACCAAAACACACCCTTTGTTTTTTAAAAATATTATGGTGGGTTTTGTGGTCAGTGCCTTAAGTGTGTTATTTTGGTCTTGAAGGTTGTTGTAGTCTGCGGAGGATCATATCGTCGTGGTAAGGCTACTTGCGGGGACTTGGATGTTGTAATTACACACCCTGACGGGACAAGGTGCTTTTGCAATTTAGACTATCTTTTTATCTTTTTTGAAAAAAAAAAAAAAACTTGAAATAATATATGGCATTAAAGTTGGGAAATGTTGGAACAGTGCCTGATAGAGGGCAAAATGTTGTTATTTTCTGGATATCTTTATATCTCTTGGAATATATTTTCCAAAGTTTATTTGTTCATTGATGCATGATTCAATTCATTATTCTTTCCAACTTTCTTTTAGAAGGTTATTTGTCCATGGATATATGATTTAGATCGTTCTTTGATTGGCCATCTCTCCCCCCAAATGCCAATTTTTTTCTGTGAAAACGAGCTCAAAAAATATCTTGATCTGATTTACTATGATTCTTCCAAATACCCAATCAGTCAATTGTACATAAATAAGCATTCAGTTCTCCATTGAACAAATGAAACATCTGGCCAGGTCCTTCCATTCAAAGCTGAATTTTTTGGAAATTTTTATGCACATATTTTATCCATTTCATGACGTGTATATCAAATTGCAGCAGAAACAAGATTAGTTAGTTTTGTTTTTTTGTTTTTTTGTTTTTTTAAGAACAAGAAAAACTAAATAATCTCCTTTAGTCTTTTTGGTTTCCAGCAGCACCTAAGCTGTTTCATGATTTTTAAATAATTTCTTTCTTCTCCTGGTGTTTCTGTGATCAAACTTTTCCTCCTTGTCCCTAATTACAGCCACAGGGGCTTCTTGCCTAAGTATGTTCGGTACTTGAAAGGCATCAAGTTTTTGAGAGAGGATTTGATCTTCAGCACCCACAGTATGGAGGTAAAAACTTTCCATTGCATATAAATTATTTGCTGACACAAACAATCCATTTGATTCAATATTCTTTCATACAAAAAAGGCTGGTATACTGCTAGTACAAGATTTTATATGTTTGTGGGATACCCACACATTCCATTCTGTGATCAACTGCTTTTGCTGATCTTATGTCAAAGAAACTCGAATTTTATCATAAAAGTAGGTTTGCACATTTTACAGATCTACCAGCTACCATCACTTGCAGTGTGCCATCGCATGCATTACTTTGCTAAAGGGCTAATTGTAAGACCATAATACCTGGAGATGCCAAAGAAATTATGCATTATTATAACTGGGAATATGTTTTGTATTTTGCACTCAGAACTCTCAAGGAAACTTCTTTTAGAATCTCCATGACTTTTATGCTTCAACACAATAATAGCTGTTTTAATTATGTTGTTTTATCCCGATTGCTGTTTTCATCACAGCTGTTGGTAGAGACATATCGTCAATGATAAGGAACTACTTTGTGATAAGCTTATTGGGTGTGATGCAGGGAACTGATTCAGGGGTTGATACATACTTTGGCCTCTGCACATATCCTGGCCAAGAGCTACGGCATCGCATAGATTTGAAGGTTTTTAACTTATTGTCTAGTTGTTTTTTGAAATTAGATTTGTTTCCCTCTGATATCAATATTTTACTTTGACATTTTCCTGTTATTTACAGAGTACTCTGATTCTGGTTCGAAAATATGTTGATGGAATAATAGGATTTGCGTTACATGCTGAGTTTCATCTCTGTAGATATGCATCCAATCTTTTCTTAATTATGGGAATTGTTCCCGATTATCAAGAAAATTTCTGCATGGGATTGTGGTGCCGTGGTCTCAAATGTGAATCACTTAAAGGGTTTGAACTCAATTGTTTAACTTCCTATTAGATAGTTCATACAGAAAATTTTTCGTTATATCTCTAATGAATGCAAAATATCTAATGCTGAAGGAACCATTTACTCTCATTTTCAGTACCATCCATAAAAATGGTGGTTATGTCAAGTTAGCAGCTGACATCAAAGTCCCACAGTCGCTTATTGATCCTGAATAGACAACATCTTGTAGCTGCAACCACCATTATTTGTAGGTGGCAGGGTGTCAGTAGATGATGCTAATGATGATCTTGGATCCAGTATACTTCTTTAGCCCTGTGAAATTCTCATCACGTATTTGAATCCTCAGTACATCTTTTTTCTCCCCTGATAATTATCAACAATCGCTTATTTTAATCTAGTCCTACAGAGTTATAGGGAAGGTTCCTTAAGCTATTTTCGTATCAGAATTTATTTTATTTAATTGCAGGGTCGTGTAATTATGTCATGGTAACTGTTGATGTCATTGTGTCAAGCTTCCTATTGTTGGCATTCTCATTGAGTTTTTGATTGCTTTATTTGATCAACCATAATAACAGTTGCTAGGAGCCTTTTTTGGACAGTCGTTAAAAGTAAGGCATTTCGCAACTGTATATTTGGGTTACAGGTATACCCTAGGGATATTCATGCTTTTGGACTGATAGCTTGGACAGGAAATGACGTGCTCAATAGACGGTATTGTCACTTCTCTAATGAAAATTTGCTCTTCTACTTGTGTTCTGTTCAAAACTTGTTTAAAATTGCAAAGAAAATAGATGCATAGATTGCAACATTAATGTTTGATATGTTAGCATCTTGCACCATGCTATTGTAATGTCTTCACCAACTGCTGAGGGAAACTGCATTAAACGTGATCATGCTATGCATGTTTGTTTGTTTTTTTTTTTTTTGTTTTTTTTTTTTTGGGGTCTGGATGGAGGCTAATGCCTTGGTCTAGGTTTGGACTCCAAACCTCTTACACGCACACACACACACACACACACACACACACACACACAAAGTTGTGTCGACCATCTAGTCATCAAAATGTGACACGCTTGGTATTTTACATGCCACTTAGGTATGTAGTTGAAGGTTTTTCTCTAGGAATTGATACAATTGCCTGCTTTTGAACATGGTTTTTGTGGATTTTCAGTCTAAGTTAGAGACTGATGTAACCAGTTTGGAACCAATGTGGGCCATGGTATCAGAAACATTTGAGATGAAACACTAATAACCATACAGTTGGACAAGCTCTCAAGTCTCAACAAGATCAAATGTGCAAAAATCTGGAAGTTATTTTCCAAAGCATGATTATATGAAGTTGGCTGTGCATCTAGTTCCTGGATTATGTAGTCTTCTAGCAATTCCAACTAGATTGGCCAGGAAAGTTTAGTTATTTCTAAAATTGTCCTCACACAATTTCTCCGCTATTTTAAGAGGATGAACTTTATCTTATAAAAGGGAAGGGGAAAAATTGGCAGTTGAAAAAACTGTATGGAATTAGTTATGTATTCTTGATGTGGTATGGAATTTGTAACTTCTGCAAGATTCAAGCGGAATTAGAAAGGACTTAAATCCAGCAAGAAACACATCATCTTTCTAGTCCCTGCTTAATTTGACTAACCAGTATCCTTATATACAATCATCCGATCATCTCCTAATTACTGGTCTGTACTTGGTTTAAGTGTCATTTGTGGACCTGCACGGCCCATTTATTTCTTATCTTTTTTAGAAAAAGAAAAAATATATATATATATACATATATCCAGCATTTTTCTGAAAGAAACCAAGTTGTGAATAACTTGTACTTGCAGGTTGAGGTTGCTAGCAGAATCCAAAGGGTACAGACTCGATGACACAGGGTTGTATTTGGCCACACAAAGTTCTGGAGGGAGAAAGGTAACGTGACTAAATTTTTTTCCCTCGCCTTCCCATCCAGACCACCTATATCTCCATACCCACATTGACAGTCTAAAAGCATGTAAAATTCATTGCAGGGAGCAAAGTCAAGTACAAGGATTAGCTGTAAAACAGAGCGCGAAGTGTTTGATATCCTTGGGTTTCCTTGGCTTGAACCACACGAAAGAAATCTCTGAGTCACCTTTGCTGATCCGAACTATTCATGTATATACTTTCTTTCAACTTTTGTGATGTTTCCCGGAGGCTTTGCTACAATCACAATATGCATGAAAATGCACGTATATTGGAACCTCAACTACTTATTGTTGTTTATTGGTTTTGAATTTGCACCTGTTAAGTTTAGAAATTTGGCCGCAATGTTGCCTGTGGCATATCGTTCTCATTGGAAGCCAGTAGTATGTGCATTGGAGCTTATGCATGGGTGTTGGGTTGCAGGCGTAAAGGGAGGAGCCATTGCCTCATGAAAGCCAAAGAGCTAAATAATAATAATAATTAAAAAAAACCTAAAGAAAGAAGCATCTTGGATGGATTACAAAATTCAGTCTTTTTCCATGTCAGTGATCCACATACCATTCTAAGACCGCGATCGCCCTCATTAAATTCTCTGTCGAGTACATTCATCCGCATAACTGAACCGCATGTACAACCTAGCATTTGAGAATTCTGTCATTCTTACGTAGAAACAGTAAGAACATTCCTATATTCAAGGATTCTAGCAAAAGAAGCTTCATCTATATCAGTACAACATTAGTAGTCACTTTTTATTCAGATTACATATGAAGATTTTTTTCTTTCTCACTGCCTAAATTATGACTAATAGCAGCCACAGGGTGTAAGTCTCCCCGCTTGCGATGTTTGCATCACTGCTACTCGGTTCTTTCGGGCTTCTATCCATGGTATCCCATCAAACATCTTACGGTAATGCCTCAAAGGGAATTGCAGAACAAGTTAAAGACTTCTTTTCTCGTCCCATAGCAGCTGATTGAAACTGTCCTAACAAGTGCACGAATGCTTGCTATCGTCTCTATGAAGCTGCCTTCAATCCATTTTTTGCACATGCAAAGGCTCTATACCCCTTCAATCATGATTTATTTATTCCTTCTAACAAACATTCACCACTGCCCCATCACAGGAGCCAGAGATTATACCATAGGATTCTCCTCTTCCAGGGTGAAGTCAATAGGCCCGTTATAACAGCAGCATTCACCAAATGGGACTTCCTTATTATTGGTGGTAAAGATCTGAAAGGTCGGGTAAAACAAGACTAGAACGATTCCTTTCTAAGAAGAACCACTGGCAAACTTTTCTAGCAAACAAAAAATCGTTATGTTGACCTCAAAATGATAATGGAATCGCATCTTGATTTGTTCATCTCCCTATATATCATAGACAGCCAGCACTTCTGTTAAAAACACACAATGGGAAGGTGAAGGCAGTGCAGGGCAACCTCAAGACACCATGCACCAAAAAAGGAAGGCAAGAAACAGCCTCCCGAGTTTTAGACCAGCAGATCGATGTCCATCCGGATAGTTTATATGCCTATATCCCGCAGATGACACAAAGATCGATAAGAATTTCCCAGCCAACAAAATATAAGAGACTAATTTAAAAGCATTAGTATATGGCGCTGTTCATTTCTTCACCCCCCCCCGGTTGTTGTTGTTGATTATGATGATGATGATTAGATAGCAACATCAAATTTCCAACTCGGCCTAATTCCAAAGTTCGTATAGAGTTCACAATCAAGATATTAGTTGGAAAAAGTGGCTTGGAACCCTGAATATATTTCCTTCCCTTGAGCACTAACGAAATCAGACATTGATCTGGTGGATGACAAATTGAACCTACATGCTCTGTTCGGATCTTCCTAAAACAAACTGTGAACAATGTCATTAAAGATCTCGAAACTTTATGAGACCCAAAGAAGCAATCATTCCTCTCATTCCAGTATTTTTGATACTAATCCACAAAGCAACCTGATAAGCAGAAGCTAAATTCTTGTTGCCGATTATAGATATAGGAGAGCCCCATGGAGAGGCCTGATAAGCAGAAGCTAAATTCTCGTTGCCGATTATAGATATAGGAGAGCCTCATGGAGAGGGAAATTAAACCGCCCAATATCACATATTGCTACCCAAAATACAAACTTCAACTATATAAGGAAAATGATTATGTAAAAACAGACAATTCTACCCCCCAGGTTTCTGTATGGGAAAAAAATCTTAAGCATTTCCATCATGAAGTATACAGAGGAAATATCCAAATTTCGTGTGGGAAAGAGATTAAAAAGGGAAGGGGGAGGGAGGGAGGGAGGGAGAGAGAGAGAGAGAGATTCTATCTTTGAAAGTTGTCCAACTCACAGCATCAATGAGCTCCAAAACCATTGACAACTGTCACAGGCAAAGGAGGCTTCTGATCATTCGCCTCCAAGGTTATCTCTTCCTCATCTTCATCAGGACTCAACGTGAAATGCGACTGATGATCAAACTGCCGCAGTTCTTCACTCAAAGGTTTATACCTATGGTAATCCACGGCAGACCTCTGACCCTGACCCTGACCCTGACCCTGACCCACAAGCGAATATGCGCCGACGACAAAGACGACTAGGAAAGCGAGATGGCAATTGAACTGAAGCGTGGCGATCGCGTTGCTCCGATGATACTCTGCATGCCCGTTGCACCTAACTGTGTAATTCCCTCTGCTCTTCTCCCGCAAGCTGCAACCATGCGTCATCAGATTGGTGAAGAACGAGAAACCCATCTGTACCAACCAAGTCCCCTGCAGAATGAGCCCGACGCCGCGAACCATGGGCGGGAAGGGCGATTTGGGCATGCCCATTTGGAGGAGCGTCGAGACGAAGCAGGCGCCGGTAGGAACAAGAAGCAAATCGAAGTAGCGATTCTCGAGGCCAGATGGGTCTTTGCGCTGGAGGTAGAAGAGGAGAAATTCCTGGCCGAAAGCGAAGAGGGCGATGAGATCGAGGGCGGAGAGAGGGAGAGGCAGGAGACTGGTGAATTCGATAAGGAAGCCGACGGCGGCGTAGAGGAGGAAGAGGGCGGCGGCGGCGGAGGACTGGAGTTGGAGAACGACGCCGATGCGGTCGCTGCGGCGGAGGGCGTCGAGGGCGGAGAGAATGGAGTTGAGGATGGCGGAGAAGGAGAAGAGAGCGACGGCGAGGAGGAAGAACGCGGAGAAGAAGGGATTTGCATGGGTAGTGGTCGTTTTTCTTCTTCTGGGAGATGGCGGTAGAGGGGTGAGAGAGGGCAGAGGTTGGTGGAAGTGAGCGTAGAAGAAGGAGAGGGCTTCCCAGGTGCCGATGAGGAAAAGGGCGCCACCTCCCAAGCAGTAGATGAAGAGGCCCATCTCTTTCTCTCTTCCCTTCTCTGCCGTCGTCTCTCTCTCTCTCTCTCACACCCACGGCCAAATCCCGTCGTTGACTCCGACGTTTCTTCCGTTTCATATAATTCAGCGAGGACAGGATTCTCTTCTTTCGTGGAAAGTTCTTTATTTTTCGTTTTTCATACATTTCTTTAGAAGAATAATGGATATTTATTTACACGATGTATGTAAGTAATCTTATTTTACATTCTTTATCTATTCTCTTAATTATTCAGTTGATTACTATTTTATTTTTAGTTATTATCTTCTTCGTATTGTTATACAAAATTTTTATTTCTTTTTCAACTCAATTGTATGATTTTCTTGACCTCTCTCTTTTCACTCCCCCACATTTTCCAAACTTTTATGATTTGTGTAATTTCTTATTTTTCGGAAACTACATTCTTGAGAATATTTTTATCATCATAAAATTATTTTAAAATAATTTCCTTTAAACAATACCTTATAAATTTATTTAAAGAGTAAATTTCAAATATATCCACTAACTTTTGCTCTTAATTATATAAACATGAAATCTTTCAAATATGCCAAACCCAAATATCATATATACCAAAAAAACGTCACAATCAGTGCGCTAAAGGAAAATGTCATATTTACCCTTAAAATTTAGGGTTGCATCTTCAGCCTTAACAAGCCCTTCGAAAATGGATTCTGATCTTATCCTCCATGTTGCATGCTCCTGGGCGCATACACTTTTTTTTTTTTGAAATTTTTTTTATAAACTTGTTAGCCCAAGTGTATTTAATATGTGTATAAATTTTTACTATTTTTAGAGTATTTTAAATATTTATTTTTTATTTTTAAAAATCAGTAGCATTTGAGATAATTTTAAATTATTAAAATACCACTGATTTTCAAAAATAAAAAATAAATATCTAAAAATCTCCAAAAATGGTAAAAATTGATATATATGTTAAATACACTTAGGCTAACAAGTTTATAAAAAGTTTTCAAAATAAAATAAAATAAAATAAGTGTATGCAGCAATGTTGTCAAAACCGAACCGGTGATTGAACCGGTAAAGGAACTGGTCTGGTTCGAACCGGTTCGACCGGTTAAGTGAACCGGTTTGAACCCGTGACGTAAATATGACATATTTATGATGTCATAAATATTAAATTAATTTTAAATTTTAAGTAAATATATTGATAAGTTAATCATAATTTAACACATGTAATATAATTTTAAGCCCTTTATAAGGTCATTTATGTCTTAATTACAGAATTTGAAACCCAAATAATAGGATTTAATAAAATTCACTTTATCTAACAGCATCTAATGACATCTAACGACATCTAACTTTTGATATTAATAAATTAATCCTAATTCAACACATGTAATATAATTCTCAGCTCCTTATAAGATTATTTATACCTTAATTATAGAATTTGAAACTCAGATAATATAATTTAATAAAATCCACCTTAATCTAATAGCATTTATCAGCATCTAACGACATCTAATAGCATCTAACGACATTTAAGGGATACTCGAATTTTATTAAATAAATAAAATATTAAAAATAAATTTTCATATTGCACATAAATTGTCCTAGGCATTAAGAAATTCACCTAAAATCTAATTTTCTTATTTGTTATGTCATCGGTATAAAGATGCATGTGATTATAATAATTCATATCTTATGAAAGATAATGTTAATTTAAAAATAGAATATTATTAATTGAATTAATATTTTTTATTAAATAAAAACTTTATTAAAAATTACATAATTTTGTAGTTATTTTATATCATTTTCATTTCGTTTTAAGAGAAATTATATTGAAATTGAAGTTTTGATGCAATACTTAGTATATTTAAATTTTTTACACAAAAATTATATTTACATAATTTGGGAGATTCTATTAGATTATTGAGGAATTTTTATAAAATTATTTTGAATGCCCTATATTGCAAATAACGATTTGTGTATACACGAATTCAGTGGTCCGCCGGACCACCAGAAAAAAATTTCCCCCTTCTCCTCACAAGGTCGTTCATGGCTGCCGTGCGTAGTGGAAAACGAAAAAACCCATCTGTCTTTGCTTTGGACTCCTCCTTATCTCAACGGCCAGCCAAATCAAGTGAAAAGAGATCTCATCTGATGGCATTCATCTTCTTCAATTCCAGGCAGCAAACAGCCATAAAAAGTCCATCTCCGGCGACCTATTATTTTTCAGATCCGGCTATCTGAGCCATTGGATTGCAGGTTAAAGCTGGTTAATCAAAATCGGATGCAAATTCCTTAAGTTCGGTAGCTATCAGCGGGCGTGCACTAAGGGCGAGGCCAGCGACGCGGGCGGGCGGGTGCGGGGCGGCAGCGCTTGCCGGCGCAGAGGACGAGGCCCATGCGTGGCGGGCGAGGCCGGCGAGGTAGCGGGCGTGGTGGGCGGGCTGGTTTCGCGGGAGCGGCGAGCAAGGATTTGGAATTCGTCGGCAGGGGGGAAATGAGGAGGGTGAGCGTCGTTTTGCTTTTTCGATTTTTCCTTCGTTTTTTTTAAGGGTGTGTTTGGTTACACACAAAACATGTCAATGAAAACTTTTCAATCAAAAACTTTTCACTCCCCATAACTATCTTATTTTTTAATTATTTTTTCACATTTTCCTATATAAACAACCCTACTTTTCAATCATTTCTACACAAATACCCATACAACTACCCTATCTATTTTAACTTTATTCTCTTTACACCTTATTATTACTCCTATCATATCACATAATTTTCTATTAACTTGACAACTTCTACTCTAAAAAGTTTTCATCAAAAAGTTTTACCTCTAACCAAACGCACCCTAAATATATACTAGGTCCTACAAACTGGGCGAACCCGGTTGAACCGGCTCTACCGGTTCGACCGCCGGTTCGGGCGGTTTTACTCAAAAGAACCGAACCGTGTTATGTTGAACCGGGAATGGACCGGTTCCCTGTCGGACCGGTCGGACCGGCCGGTCCGGTCCGGTTTTAACAACATTGGTATGTAGAGCTCCCGGGCGCATGCAAATGAGGTCCTTCGAAAATTGGGTGCTCCCACTTAAGGCATCTCTTCGCGTGAAAAATCCCCCAATCCTTTTTCATCGGCGTCAATGTAGCATCGCAATAATCCAATAGCAGTTCGGTTGCTCTTCTTCCTCCTATCTTCCTCTTTTAAACTTTCATTCCATCTCACCCATTTCGGCTCTTTGAAATCCAATAGGCTCATTGCTTTGCATCAGACTTTCAATTCCCCTGATGGATGATGAGAGCTGTTGCACTGTCAAGATTGACGTCAGGCTTGCAGTGTAGCTTGATTGAATTATCAATACCACAAAAAACCATCTGAGCAGCACAAAGCGACCCAGTGTGCTAACAGCGTTCTCCTCTGCAGAAGCAGAAATCTGAGTCAATCAAATAAGAAATGCTGCATAACTTTAAATTAGGCTGGTAGCATTTCTGCCCAGCTCAGCATCTGAATTGCCTCGTGACAGACTCAACATTTTTTTTTGTTACTATTCCTTTTTTTACCATTCTAATATTAAAAGGCAGAAAAAAGGAATCTGACGTAATGCAATTCAAAATGGGCGTAAATTTTCAAGGGAATTTAAACGCATTTTGTAAAGTTTAGCTGGTTCATGTTTGGAATCGAAGGATGTTACCAATCGAGGACCACAAGACTTGCTTGCAATTCAGCTTTCAAACGCCCGAAATCTGCCTCAACAAAACCTGGCACCGCGGCCTGGGCTGCCTGGACCTCGGCGCCACCAAATCTGCTCGGAAAATGGGGTGTCCGATGCGAGGGAAAAAGTGAGGAAAGAACGAGGAGAATGGGAAGAAGTGTAATAACCCAACTTAAATATGTGGACTTGACGTGGCATATTGTGGCACGTTGAATTTTTGGCCGTCTGATGTGGCCGGATTGACTTATTTACTTTGACTTATTGACTAAGGTGGGTAAATATAATTTCAAGAAAATAGGGTCTCAAATATATTTATTTAAATTAAATTGTAATTTAAATTAACAAATTGTTAAAATGCTAAGATGGTTAGAATTTATGGCAAGTAAAGTTGAGATAGTGGGATCGAATTACACCTTAGTAAAATTAGATAATTTTTTTCTTTTAGCAGTTAACTATGTGGGACCCACAAAGAGATAAGATTTGATTTTTAAATTTTAAAATTTAAAATTTAAAGCATTAGAGAGAATAATGGGAGATTGCGATTAAATGGAATGAGATGCGGGAGAAAAGAAATGGTGAACGGAGTTTGGAAGGAAAAGGAAGAATTTGTTGCGGATTGAACTTGAGAAGGAAACAAAATATTTTTTCAGAAAATCCCTCCGTGGGTTCTACAAAAAGGTAAGTAAAGAAATAATTAAATTATGGAGCCACATACATTATATGAAATAGATTGTTTAAAAGATTTATGAGGATTTATGCTTAAAGAATTTATTTGGAAATAAATAAATTATATTAATTATTATTCATTTAGGATGCACGACAGATGAACGTCTAGTTTGAGGCTTTTGTGATAATTTGAATATGCTGGATTGATGATTATTGAGTATCGTCGGTGGAATGATGCAGATTTTTTTTATCTGGATCAATAAGGTTTATCTTATCGGATTCTTTATTTGATTTTTTTTTTATGCGATGAAGTTGCTGTAAATTGAGGGCCGGTAATATCAAAGAGGTATTCAATATGCAAAAGGAGTGATGGACATAATATTACTTTTAATAGGTAGGCCATGCGTGGTTTTAAGTTAATCAGCATCTGGATTATTAACGGGTCAAATATAATAATATATATTTAGCTTATCTATTATTGCCAGTGGGGAACGGATGAAATATTGATGTATCCAAGTTAATATCATTATCAATAGTTAGTATTACTGAATAATATTTATAATAATTTCTCCTTATAATCATCTGTCATTCGTACGGGTTGCTGTTATTTAAATTCAGCTTGATGGTTTTAATTTGTTCACAATGCACTTTTTTCTATATCAAATTTACTTAATTATTATTATTTTATATCTATCGAAAAACTTCTCGAGCCAATCATCTACGTGATAAGACAGTATGAGTGTGTTTGTTTAGGGCAAAAAAGTGCCAACTAAAACTTTTCAATCTAAAACTTTTCACTCTCCATAATTATTCTATTTTTTAATTATTTTTTCACATTTTTCTATACAAACTACCCTACTTTTCAATCATTTCTACACAACTACCTATACAACTAACCTATCTATTTTAACTTTATTCTCTTTACTCCTCATCATTACTCCTATTATATCACATCCCTTTCTATTGATTTGACAACTTTTACTCCAAAAACTTTTCATCAAAAGTTTTACCTCCAACCAAACACACCCATAATCCGCTAGCACTGGTGGTAGATAATATAGTATATATATATTTTTTTATATATGTATAATTACAGAAGAAAAAAAAAACTACCAGGGACCAAGACCGACATTATACATATATAATGTATTAAGTATACAAATTTTCGTTGAATGCACTACACCTCCCGGGTTGGCCATTTAAATATAATATATGTATATATATTATATAAAAGCTTGAAGTTTTATTTACCGTCACCTATATATGTGTTATATATTATTTGGCGTGAGTTTTAAAACTCAAGGTTGTCGTGTTATGACAATGTATATTATTTATTTGTTTGGACGACAGTTTGGAACCACTGTATATAATATAAGGTATAGACGGGTATTTATAATATGTTGCATATATATATATATATATGTTTTTATTTTACGGGATTGGATTGGTTATTTACACCAGATAGAATTCTAATTGATGGAAACAGTTGTGATG
Source organism: Annona cherimola (assembly GCA_030490835.1). Taxonomy (NCBI): domain Eukaryota; kingdom Viridiplantae; phylum Streptophyta; class Magnoliopsida; order Magnoliales; family Annonaceae; genus Annona; species Annona cherimola. The sequence goes on along the minus strand of CM059977.1, from coordinate 15,698,192 downwards.
CAAGCTCAGTTATTTTGATGTATATAAATTAACGGCATGTTTGAGATCTCTACGAACAGGATCTGTCCTTAGAGATATATATATTATATATATCGCAGATTTATATGTTTGTCTAATAAAAGTATAAATGTGTGTGCGTTTTAATATTTCTGGACTTCAAGGGTCCATGGACGGTCGGTTCTAGTTAGTTAAAAATATACGCACATCCCAAAGTTAATATACGTCCATGAATTTTTATTTTTATTTATTTTTGGATTTCATACAAAACCCTTTTTGAGATATGGTTATTTACAGACAAACAAGATATATATATAAATTATATTTTGCGCTAGCAATTATATAATTAATTTATATAACAATAAATTAATTATTTGATACTCTTTGTGTTGACAACTATAAATTATATAGATAGACATTTTGTTTGGAAAACATTAAATAGGGTATGGTGGAGGATAAATTAAATTATGATTTATGATAGAGGATGGATTAAGAGTTTATAATTACATTCCAATAAATTATGTTATTTTCTAACGGAATTATTGGAATAAGAAGAGTGAGATTTGTGCATTTGCATAATAAAATAAAGAGAATGTTGAGAATTAATGGAAAATAAATGGGAACAACAAGTTATGCTATGTAGATCATTTGTGGTTGTTCATTTTGAAATTTTGGCTACTTGTGGTTATGATGGAAGTTTCTTTCTGAATTTATTTAATTAAATTCAATGAGTTGGTTCACCCAATTAAATGTGGATGGCAAATTATTTTAGTTGGTAAAATATTTAATTGAGTTGAGGTAGTTGTTATGATAGAAAGTGAGAATGGTGTGTGTAATGCATCATGATTATTACCAAGTGGAACGGAATTGCATATGTGGGACCCCGAGGATATGTGTATTGGTTTTATTTATTTCCTTAGTAGGTCCTATGCATGCTAGAAGGCTACTTTGGAATGTCCCTTTGTGGACAGTGTGGTATTACCTTAATGGGCTGTATTTGTCCCTTTGTGGACTGTGTGTTGTGCCCAGAAAGGTCGTGAGTTTGCTCCATTGTGAGCAGTGTGGATAACCTTACACATTGGGTCAGTGGTTTGTGCATTTCCTATGGTGCTTTCATGATGTTATACGCGATTATATACGTGGTTTATTTCTTGCTTACTGAATTATTTAACTCATTCCTGAGTAATTTAAATTTCAGGAGATGCGGGACCATCTGGTCAATAGTGCGGGTTAATGGGCTAAGATGGTGCAGCAGAGACATTTTATTTTTATTTATTTATTTATTTTTAATTGTTGTCTTGTAATAAATTAATGGGAATTATTCCTATTAAATCGATGGATAGTTGTGATAAATTTTGGATATTATTGAATGAAGTATTAATTATTAAATTCATTGAAGCATAACTGATCCGGGTTCGTCGCCCAATTAGGGTGGTCAACAACCCTAAGATTGGGTCGTGACAAGAAGAGTAAGGGAGGGAGTATGAGGAAGATGAAGAAATGGAACTGGAGTGATTATAGGAGGAGAAAATGAGAAGGGGTAAGAAGATGGAGATAGAGGGAGAATGAGAGAAGGAAGATAATGAAAGAAATGGAGTAAGAGATGGAATGAAGAAGAAGTGAAGATTGTGGAAGAAAATAAAGAGATTTGATGGGATTTGGGCAGGGGACCAGCTAGGGTTGGGGTTTTAAAATGGTTAAGAGGAGGGAAGAAACCAGGTATAAGATGAAATATTAATTCACTACAAAGGTAATTTTGTCATTTTAAATTCTTTATTCATGCAGACTGATGCTGTTTATTGCTCATCCGGAATGAGACGTTTTGGGGTACATATGATATTTGGATTGGATATATTTGAAAGATTTCATATTTAGTAGATATATTTGTAATTAAAGGTAAAAGTCATGGGTATATTTAAAATTTACCCTTAGTTAAATGTTAAAGCTTGCATGTAGTTCTTAGTAGGATAACCAAATGATAAGAGATTCTTGAATTAAATATGTATTACTATTCCCAATACAGTTTTTCAATTTTCAATGTAGCTTTTTCAATTTTCAATAAAATTTTACCCATTCCCATTAAAATTTTATTCATTCTCAATACAAATTATTACATTCTTATTTCAAATACAAATTCAATCCAAAAATCTAGTATCATCTACAACACACTCTTAATATTTATTTTCTTTGGTATTAACTATTTCTTCCATGACATCACGTTACTCTTTAGTTTTCTTTTAAAAATTCAACTTTTTTTTAATCTTACACCAAACGGACTCTCAAAAGAATTGAAATTATAATTTAAGAATATAAATTAAAATTGAAGGGTTAAATGAAATAATGAAAATTTTAATTGAAACATATTAGTTAAAATTGAAGAATAATAAGATTTAAAATCAATGGAGCCTGCAAGTCCAGTGTTCCAAGCCACCACCATGAAATGCGCTTCTTCCCACTGCACCCGACCCATTCCAAGCTCACCAACTCATCCTCCTCTTCGTTTCTGTTGTTCCACTCGCAATCCTCGTGCCAGCTTCCTTCTCCTTCCCGACTTCGTACGTCTCTCATTCTCCTCCTCCAAAGCTCCACATCCCTCTTCCATCTCAAACAAATCCACGCTCAAATCACCACCTCCCACTCCTTCTCCCTCTCCCTCCTCACCTCCCTCTTTCGCTCTTGCCTTTTCATTGGCGCCCTCGCTCACGCCAGGCTCCTGCTGGATCACTTCCCTCCCCACCGTTTCCCCTCTGTTCCCCTCTGGAATTCCCTCATCCAATCTTACTCCAAGACGCCCTGCACCTCCCAAGAATCGCTCCTTCTCTTCCGCCGCCTGCTTGCGCTTCGTGGGCCTGGTTTTCTTGACGATTACACTTTCACGTTTGTTGTCAATGCCGCCTCGCATCAACCATCGCTGAAATTCGGTGCTGGTGTCCACGGGCAGGTTGTGAGAAGTGGGTACTCATCGGATGTCTTCATAGGCAATGCTATGGTGAAATTTTACGCGACCTTTAGGAGGATGGAAGATGCCCAGCTGGTGTTCGACGGAATAGCGCATCCGGATGTAGTGTCGTGGACTAGCCTTGTAGGGGGGTACGCCCGGAGTGGTAAAATAGGTGTTGCTAGGGAATTGTTCGATAGGATGCCCGATCGGAACGATGTTTCGTGGGCTGTCATGGTAGCAGGCTATCTTGGTAGTGGAAGATTCAATAACGTGCTTGGACTTTTTCATGAAATGCTGCATAGCGACAAAGCGAGGCCTAATGAAGCAGTTCTAGTTTGTGTTTTATCAGCTTGTGCACAGCTCGGGGCACTGGACCAAGGAAAGTGGGTTCATGTCTTCATAGACCGGACTGGTGTGCCAAAAACGGCTAATGTTTCAACTGCTGTTATTGATATGTATGCAAAATGTGGAGAAATTGACTCTGCCTCTCAATTTTTCAAGAATACATGCAATAAAGACATGCTCACTTGGAGCACCATGATATCAGGCCTGGCTATGCATGGACATGGCAGTGACGCTCTCCAAGTTTTTCATCAAATGTTGGAAGAGGGCATAATCCCAGATGATATCTTAATTCTTGGTGTCTTAAATGGATGTAGTCATTCGGGTCTGGTGAATGAGGGTTGTTCAATCTTCGACAGGATGAAACCTTGCTGGGGCATCACGCCAAAGCTTGAGCATTATGGGTGTTTAGTTGATCTTCTAGGTCGTGCCGGAAAGTTGGAGAAGGCATATCAGGTTGTCAAGAGCATGCCCATGGATCCAGACATCGTTATCTGGAGGGCTTTGCTTAGTGCTTGCAGAATTCATGGCTGTGTTGACCTTGGGGAAGAGATTATCAATCACATTGCTCAGTTAGATCCTAAAAGTCATGGGGGAGGATATACCCTTATTTCAAATCTATATGCTTCTACTGGAAGGTGGGATAAGGTTGGTGGAATAAGGAGAAAAATGAGTGCAACTGTGAAACAGAATCCTGGTTGTAGTTGGATCGAGATTGAGGGCACTGTTCATCAATTTCTTGCTGCTGATAAACTACATCCATGCATAGTAGAAATACGGGACAAGTTGAATGAAGTTTTAAGACGTATAAGTATAGGAGGAGGCTACATTGCTAACACAAAGCATGTGTTGTTTGAACTGAGTGAAGAGGAGAAGGAGCAAGCTGTATCCTGTCACAGTGAAAAGTTGGCTGTTGCATTTGGGCTGATGAGCACCGCGGCAGGCAGTCCCATTCGGATTGTAAAGAACCTAAGGATATGCGACGACTGTCACTCTGCAATGAAAGCAATTTCACTTGTTTTCAATAGAAACATTGTTGTGCGGGACAGGTCCCGTTTCCATACTTTCAAACATGGGAGCTGTTCTTGTTTGGATTATTGGTAGTCCAAGAAACTGTGCGTTCAATTTCAAGTGTGTTCTACTGGCCCATATCCGTTTGGCTGGTTTAAGGAATACTTCAAATGATTTTTCAAAAACAAACATCTTGAGAGAGAAGATGACAGACTAATTTAGAGGAGTGAAAAAAGAGGACGGGAATTTAGCTTGATTTGGCTCGAGTGAAGTTGAGAATGCTCGCGAAGCTACCCATTTAAAAGGGGATCAGAACTTTTGACAACGCACCCTAAACCCGGGTGGGATAAGAGGAGAAACAGAATGAGATTTTTCTGGTTCTAAAGACTCTTGCAGAACTCTACCTAGTGTAGCTGGTTATGAAATCCTACCTAGTGTAGCTGGTTATGAAATCCTACCTAGTGTAGCTGGTTATGAAATCCTGGTACAAGACTGACCAATAAGCTGCTGGAGGTGTGTCACCAACGATACCCCGCGGAAGCTGTGACAGAAGGAAGAAAGTTAAGGAAGAAAGTTTTTAACTTCTCTGGGGGCAACAGCAGGCTAGCCAAGTGACCAGCGAACATACAAGATACGGAAGCCTACAAGCAATCATCTTTTTTTTATAGAAGTGCAGAACTCCAGTCCATCTGTTTGCTATGGAAGGAAAGTCTGTAAATAATATCGACTTAATTCATTCCCATGACACTAACCAGAAGTTCGAGACACAAACTATATGTATCTTTCTTTCTATCGCCAAATAAGGAAATTCTGTAAACACGTCAACTAAATTCATTCCAAATAATGGCGATGACATTCACCAGAAATTCGATGCACGAATGCATGTGTGCCTATCACCAAAGAAATAAAACTGCCAACGCAATTACAAAATGGGTTGCCTGGGGATATTGAGCCATCATAAATGAAAAGAAACTCCGAGTTCCAAAACTCAATACAATAGTAGAAAGGAATTGTATTTCAAGAAAGAAAAGAGTCAGCATAATCCTGAGCATCACACTCTCCCCATCGCCAATTTTCTTCTCTCCAGGCATTCGAAATTTAATGTGCCCAATAAATGCAACTCTTCTTCTGCGCTATACTTTCTATCATAAGGTTTGGACACTGGGAACTGACCAAAATACCGAAAGATCTTCATCAGATGGACTGGGCTGCCATGAAGTTATGAAGGCAACTATGCTTGTGATGTCAGAAGCAACAAACATTCTTAAGCTCGTTTCCATATTGCTGCTGACAGAATCTGAAGAATAACGGCAAATCAGTCTGATTCAGCACTTTTATCCCCATTGCCAGTCCACTCATTCCAGTCCTTGTCAACATGTTTCTGAGCCCAAACAACTGCAGCACGTGCAGCCTGTGGACCACCAGGTAGACCTCTTTCATTCAAGGTATCTGCCATATCAATGAATGGCATGACCAAGAGAGTCCCTGGGCCCCCATATTCAGTGTTCAAGAAGTTACTGAAGATCTGTTGCAACCATGATCAAGAGATTCAGAGAAGGACATTCACCAGTGGCTAAACAGAGAAGATATAATGTCTACAATAATCATACAATATCTACAATAAAATTAACAACCACAGAACGCAGAAGAACACAAAGCAATAAACCGTAATGATTCCAACTTCTTTGCAACTTCATTACTGAAGAAACTCATCTTCAAATCAAGAGAAAGCATGTTACACCAACATTCATCCTATTGTCATGGACAGTCTAGAGAATTGACAAGGTGCCTTCCACTAATACAAAGTGACCAACTTAAATAGCTTGGAAGCAGCAAAAGTTTGCCAACACATAAGATTGTCAAGCTGGGATCCCTATCAGGGGCTATTCTCACACAACAATATTTCCAACAAGTTTGTGATAGAAATGGCTCGTTCAGGGTCTACAAACTAGTCATAACATCAAAATCATTTATTATCCTTTGCACCATCTGCTTAACAATGCTCAAAAAATCAGCATAATTAGAAAACCAAGTGGACTATAAAATATTCATGCATATTAAGTCTCACAAACACACGCTAGTAGGCCCCAACAGCGATATTTTCACTATAACTAAGGTGAAAAAGCTAGCATTCAGCATTACCGATAAAGGACTAGCAACAACTTAAATACATTATGCTGTGTACCAGAATATTTTCATGCTTCCTTTCAATGGCTGTATGATGATCTCAACCCCTCTCTTATAGTTATCGAAGACAAGAAAAGAGAATATAAATGCAGAAGGAACCCTTGGGGCACTTAATTTCATCAGATTTCCTGAATTCGGTTAGAAAAAATGACCTCTGTGCAGATCCCTACAACCTCTTCAAGACTGTCCCCGTACAAGTCTTTTTTGGTAAGTTTCTTCAGGAGATGAGTACTGAACTTTTCAGTTTCCTAACAAAATAATAATTATATTAATACTCCATGAACAAATAAGTGACAAGTATATATGCAAATAATCCATGAACAGATAAATGAAAGAGACAAGTAAATATGCCGGAAGGGATTACAGAGAGTTAAGAGTAAAAAATATAACTGAAATTGGCGATAGGTAAAAACAGCAGAATGTGAAAGAACCGGAAGATTTTACTGTATGCGGTCATATATGAAACTGGTGGACAGAAAATGTAGAAAAATTGTATTAATGCCAGAAAATTACTGAAATAAATGCAATCTCACAATCAAGAAAAGATGAAAGGAGTATTAAATTTTTATTAGGAACAAGGAGAGAGTGGTTTCAAAAAGGAAGACAGACTGTTGACCAACTAAATTAAGGACTTTTTACAGGACTGTTACACATAAATTAGTGTCTCCCGAGTGGAATTGGATAGATGGGGCAACAATGAAAGAAAATAAATAAATAATGCAAACACGTGTGAATATTATCTTTTGAAAGTGTTTACTGTTTCTGCGAATTCAGGAATGGGGTCTGGAAACACGTATTCGGCTGCTTTACAGAGCAAGAGCAGCTGCTGCTGTTGCCGGAAGGTAGAAGAAAAGAAAGAGGATTTTCCTGAAGATGGGGAAGGGTAGCGGGAAGTGGGAGAAGCAGACGCAGATAGAAAGGAGAGGGTAGGAGCAGAAGAAGAAAAGGAGGGAAGAGAAGAAGAGGCGGGAAACGAAGGAGCGAAAGACGGCAAAGAATGACGAGGGACCGAGGGATTTGGAGCTGCTGCCAAAGCAGCAACAGCAGCAGCTTCGGTCCACGCCATGTCTCTGTCTCGCTTGCTCGGTCGCTTGCGTCCCTTCCGACCCTTATCCGCTGTCTACTGGGCGAGCTTTTTCTTCGGCGATGGAACACAATAGGGGAGCTCAGAATGGAGACATTGGGCCAGTCCAGGCCCATATCATGGATTTAAGTGAATGGGCTTTTTTCGAAAATGCCGTTCAGGGCACGACTTTTGCACTTTTAACAAAAAAAATTGTGGATACTTAAAACTTAAAGAAAATTTTAAGCCACGATTTTCTCTTTATAATACTCAATAAGTACATCATCATACAAAATTATTGATGCTGCTGTGTGTTTGAAACAGCGTACGCAGTGAGGACGAGACTATTTTTTATATGTAGAAGAAATAAATAAATATGAGATATATGTATTCGAGCCATTACAATCACTTTAAAATTTTCTTGTCATTATTTAATGGGGGTAGCTTTTGTGCAAATGTGCCATTTCATATTTCTTGTCATTCAAAATTATTTAAACATTTGGATGATCAGATAATTAACAGCGTATATAGAAGAGAAGAAACTGCTGCTACATGTAAACTAAATACAGCAAGCGGTTGTTTGTATTAATACTCCCCAGTTTTTATATGCGTATGTTCGTGAGCATCCCATTGTATGTTATTAATGGGATTACATTATTTTTTTTATTTTTCGTATTCTTTTTTTTATTTTTCAATACGTAACAATTTTACTTTTTTCATTTCTAATATTATTTTTTCTATTTTCAATAAAAAATTTCATTGTTTACTCTACAATAATTTCTTTTATTCGAGTCTCTTTGTTTACCCCGTCGATAACGTAGATGAAATAGGGATAGAATGAGGGTGAGATAAAAACTTTCATTTCTTAAACTCAAAAAATACAATCTACTTTTTCAATTCCTATATAAATATTTTCATTTCTTATACAAAATAACACTTCAGCTTCATCCAATCCAAGTTGTGAACAGGTAGAATCAAGGATATCCAAGGCCGGCCCTCTCCCGTGCTCGATTCCGGAGGACGCGTTGGTGTGCCAATTCATTAATGAGGATACAAACTCGTGGAACAGGGACCTCATACTGGCAGCAGTGGGTGAATCTGGCTGGCTACAGATCAACCCTATTCCTCTTCCCCATATGGGTGAGGAGGATGTCCTGTTTTGGACGCTTGAACCTTCTGGTGCTTTCACTGTCAAATTTGCATACAGGTTTCTCACTTCGATCGCCAAAGCACCACCAAATGTTGCGGTTTTTCAGGCCATATGGCGGACAAAGCTACCTAGCAAAGTCCTTATTTTTGGGTGGAGACTATTCAGAAATGCTCTTCCAACTTTGCTTAATCTCCAGCGAAGAGGTATTTCTGTGGACCCTGTTTGTCTGTTTTGCAGGTCCAATGTGGAGAATGTTAACCACCTATTTTTGGAGTGTTCGCGCACTAGGAGTTTATGGCCCGAGGCCGCAAGGATCATCTCCACGGGTGCTACCATACAGGATTTGCTAATTTCTGTAGCAAACCAAAACAGATTGAAGGACATGGCTATGTGGATTGTGCGATGCTGGAGGGTATGGTTTATGCGTAACAGATTGAGGGAGGTTGGGATCCAACCGGATTTTGATGGGATTGCAGATTGGTGTTTGGACTTTCTCGAACAACATAAGCGTGCAAAACTGCTTTACCAGGATGGTATGATTGACCAACTCCTGATTCCCAGGTGGACTTTGCCGCCTCCCGGTGTGTTCAAGGTCAATGTCGATGCCAGGAATCAGGTTGGAAGAGTTGTCACTGGATATGCGGCGGTCATTAGGGACTCTTGGGGGGCTTTTATTGCGGCTAAAGGATGGCGCCAAGCTGGCGGGGCCGATCCTTTGCTCATGGAAGCCAATGCTTTCCTCATGGGTATAAAATGGGCCATCCAACTTCATTTATGCAATGTCCAGATGGAAACCGACTCTCTTCTCCTCTTCAATTACTTGACATTGCATTCTAGTATTTCTGCTCCTGCAGGCATCATCATCAAGGAGATCATCGCTATCCTGGTCGCTTCCCCCCACATTTTGGTTCATCATGTTTCAGTTTCTCTTTTGGATCTGTATGTCTGGTGGGGTAATCCCCCCCAAGCCATCTTAGCAAGCATTTGTACAGATAATTTTTTGGCAATGCAATATCTGGACCGCTCGTCCCAACCTTCTTTTCAAATTGAAAGGGGTCTGGGATAGGGTGGGTCTTTCACATCAAAAAAAAAAAAAAAAAAAGTTGTGAACAGGTAGTGGATGAAAAGAAATGAAATTTTATTTTCTCAAAAAAATATTTTTCATTTCCGATATTACTTTTTTCCCTATCTCATGCAAATGGTCATTTCTCAATTTATAACAAATTTACTTTACTTTTGTCATCGCCGATATTGCTTTTTTTTTTTTAAAATTCTCAATACATTACAACCACCGGCATCGAGTTCTAAAAAAATAATAAAAAATACACTTTGACATTATGTAACTTCGCTCCTTGCTAATGTACTTCGGTCTATATCTAACAAGTACTCCCAACCTTAGATTTTATATAAAAAAAAAAATGTTGCGAAATGTAATTCACTTTGATTTGATCACTTGTTGTAGAAACATCAAGATCAAACAAAAATCATAAGATCGTATACGAGTTATAAAAGATTTACATGAGAAAATTTTTAATTAAGAAGAAAAAAAGAGATATGAATTTACTATGATAAATAGGAGATAAAGATACAAATTAAATAACCTATACTAGATGTTTTACACACAGTTTCAATTGAGATATTGATGACCATCACTCTTGCACCCTGTTGTGATATCCTAGATGGCTTCTTCATCTCTCTCTAGGCTCCTTCCTAAGACTCTACCAAAGTCTTTTAACTTATGCGCTGTTATATGCAACTCTTGTGGACACTCTTAGAAAACTAACCCAAACTCTTATACATTCCTCGCATACTCTTACATGTCGATCACATACAAAATCCTATTTTTCAAAAAAAAAAAAAAAAAAAAAAAAAAAAATCGGTTGCGTGGAGACAATTGGAGCAGTTTGAAGTGCAGCATATTTTAGCATGTCATCGATTGGAATACGATGCCAAACGGTTCACAGCTCAAAGAAATGAAAAATATGATGGTTTTAAGTCGAAGGACGACAAGTGGCAGACAGAGGCGAGCTCAAAAGCGAGGCCAGCGAAGATGGCAAGAAATTACTATTATTAGCTTGTTAATTCATTTCAGGGCCTGCACCTCTGATTTTGGACTGAAGATGCGCCTGTGATCTAGTAACCAGTCGGTGAAGGTACAAACAGAATTACATGGCAGGCTGACCACATTGCTTTAAAGTGGGATAAAGCCTGGGGCTATGATGGTGATTCCAATTAGACTACCTTTTCGAAAAGGAAATTTCAAGTGAAACGCTTTGTCCGGAAGGAATCAAGCCATAGAATGGAAATTACCTCCCCAACAAGCAAATTTCATGGCTTTGATCGCCATATCGGGAAGGTAAGAGCGACAGAGAAACGTCCACCTCGGAATCTAGCGGACGGGTTGCATGTCCATGTGCATCGCCATGTGGCCAGTTTACATAGGAACAGCTGATGTGGACGGCAGACATTTTGCTCTTAACTTATTCTTTAATTTTTTTTTTTTTGCGACCCAAAGCAGGATGCAAGGTCGGCATGATTTTTGCTGCGCTGTTTGGATCATCCGGTTAGGACCGCAGTCCAGGCTGACATGATGGTGGGGTATTTTTGCTGGATTGAGAATGATAGGTCGGACGCACACACCTGCAATGGCAATGGAAATGGCCCATATGACTGAGACTGCATGGAAGGGACCGATCATTGCCGTCCATACTGCAGAAATGATCATCCATCGTGAAGCGTTGCCCGCCATAGTAAGGTCAATGGTAAGGTCAACCACTTGTGAATGGAAGAAACGATGGGCTAAAATCAGTGGAAGAAGAATCCCCGTATCAAGCTACATCTCAAACCAGGTTTGTCTCGTATCAGCATGACAACGTAATTTGGGGCCAAGCGCAATGCACGGGCAATGAGATGGATGATGCACCTCTGGTGCTCATTATGCGAGCGTTGCGTGAATTATTATCTTCATGGATCACGCGCTGCATTTATTAAGCAGCAGCGGGACTAATGACGCTGATGCTGCCGACAGAATAATAAGTCAACAGCAGTTCGCTGTCATTTTTATTCACCAGTTTCAGACAAGAAAATGAATCTTTTTTCACTATACAGGGGGGTGGAAGGAATATCATAATTAGGCTCTCTTTAACAGTAGAAAAGAATGCACTGCTGCATCAAGATGGAAGAAATTATTTTAATGAATTGCTCGCTTTTTCTCTCGCCACTATTCATCTCCAGAATTACTCTCTCTGCATCCAAATTCCAGTAAAAAGGATCCATCAATCCTCAATTACTTAATTACTGAGATTAGGCATCTGTATTTCATCTTCAAGATCATGAATCAATCCTGTCCCACACCTCCAATCTGGGGCGTCTGCGACTCCATTGAAGCTCTTCCTGATACACCTCATTGTCCAGAAGATCTGGAAATAGCAGGAAAGAAATGTCAACACATGTATGAAGTAAGAAGCCATTGGCATTACTCTAATATCAAGCAGAAAATATTGCACCGTGGAGGAAGTAATGCATCACAATCAAACAAAGCAGTGGCTGAGGTAGGCAGGGATGGGTGACCTGCTGATTACTATACTAATAACATGGGAAATACTGAGAGAGAGAACAAGTAAAATACTGTGACAACGGCCAACCGAGGGGTTCGTTAGCAACGCCCTGGTTGGGGGTTCGATCCCCCGCTTCATTTCTTGCGAGTGTTTTCCCTTCCATGGGCATGTGGGAGCTGTAGGTCTCCTATGTGAGTAATTCGGTTTCCTCTTTTCTGATGTAAGTTGATATAAAAAATTTATACCGTTTTGAGGGCTTAATACACAATATGAAATGGCAAAAATGTGTAACATTGTAAGTAAAGATTCAAAAAATATATGTATTCTGGCAACGTGGAATGTGATCCAGGCCATTCATTTTTTGGGCTACAATGGGCATGCCTTCGCCATCATAAGCTAGTTGCAGGTGTAAGAATACAAATGCTTAGGACGACCTATATCTGTACAAAATATACTGGTAGTCCACACGCCTATTGTGAAGCCCAAAGGTATTTCCTGCAGGACGAGTGGGCCATATCCATACATGTTTGACAACTTTGACATCCTGCATTGTCCCATACGCTACTTGCGTTGGTTAAAAGGTGAGTAAGTCAGGAAAAATGTTAACCTCATTAACACAAAAGTGGGGAAAGGAAAACCAGATTGCTCGCAAGATTAGGACAGGCTGATTGTAGCATTCCCCAAATTTTTAGTTTTCCCTCCCTCCACCATCAGATCTGGAACCAAAGATAGTTCAGCCAATTTAACATTCAGCCATCAATCAGAAAACGTAAGCCCACCCTCTGACTAGATCTTGTGCAAATCTGTTAGCAAGCATCTTCAACCAATAGAAAAATAAATAAATAAAGAGTAGGTCTGAGACAGATCACAAAGACGTTGCTAATCTTTGGCTGTGGTATCTAGAGGGTCAGCTCACTTAATTAAAGATATGCAGAGAGGGCAAAGAAATATGGGTCACTAATCAGGAATGGATTCATCACCTGCTAATTACATTGGCTGGCACAACTCCAGTGACCCGGGAAGGCACGCTCTGGTTACTGATCTCATAAGCCAGGTTCATATCATTATCATGACTCATGCTTCCCCTTGGTGCCATGCTGGAGGAAACCTCCGAACTCCCTCTTGAACAGGAGTGGATCTCTGCTAATGGGTTGACAACAAATCCACCCTGGACTCCAAACCTCCGGTTCTCTGGCTTGCAAAAATCAGCACCTTCTTTATCAGCTGCACTACGCATGGTAGACAGTGCAGTTCCACTAGACGTCGAATATCTTGATGCAGGGTATCTGTTTTCTGTTCTTCTCCAGAATTTTGAGCTAAGGATTTCAGCACCAGGCAGCATGCAACATGTGCTTCCCACAGAATCAGTATTCGGTACCCTTCCTGTTGATATGGCCAAGTCATATGAGATCTCATCCAGTGCCCTCTCAAGACCATGGACTCTAGTCTCTAGGGAACGAATACCATTCTGGGAGCTTCCAATGAACCTCTGAAGGACAGCAAGAAAGAATTAAAACAAATCAGCACAGGTCTTGACATTCAAAATTTTCATCTTGAATGAATGCAGCTATGCACGGATCCAAGAGACTATAACTAATGAAACCACAGCTCGGCCCAAAAAATTTTCATCTGTGGGAAATGAGGGTGAAAGCAATTCCCATGATGGAATACCAGATGATCACTAACGCTGGTTATTTCTCAACTACACGTCCAGCTAGATATCGCCATTATCAATGTAATCCTAATAAGGACACATGATTAAGAGGATAAACATAAAAGAGTAGCTTCAATACATTAGGACAGTCTCCTAGTCTTTTATTACCAAGCATGCTCAGCTAATATTTCTCCACCAGTGAAAGGGCATCTATTACAGGAACTATTAAACAAATTCACATTCTCAAAAGCAAAAATATATGTTGACATCAGCATTTCTGGAATCTTTTAATCCAGAAAAGCAATCAACCTTTCCATAATGTACAAGAACTACAGTATGGCTGATCCAACATGGGTATGATCACATGGTTTGCTCTTGAAGAACAATTTATGAACTCCAGGAAAATTACTTGACTATATTTCTAATATCCCCATTTCTACTCCAAACAGAGAAGCAAAATAAAATTTTTTGCAGTGCCAGCCCTGCAGTTCTGTTCAGGAACTTTTTAAGGCAATCACAGAGGTATGACCCAGTTCAAATCATCACAGCTGATCATTTGAATGACCACCAAAGCTATTGACCAAGCAAAACTGGATAAGTTTAAAGAAAATCAAAATATTTCCACTGTAGTAGGTTAACTGAAAATAAAAACAGCACATGCTGGACAGCTAGGCAATCACTGGAACAAGGACAGAAGAGATCCTACTATTTACTGATTACGAGAAGCACCAGCCAACCAATCAGGCACGCCACTCTCAATATGGTAGGAATAGCTTGATCCAAAAGGAAGGAAACAAATTTGCCTAAATAAATTTCAAGCACACGTAAATACCATCCATCATAAATAAATATGATCCGTGGCATTCAAGTGAAACATGCCATCAGTTTCCCAAAAAGGAAATACTTATTCATCTGATAACACAGAGCTATTGCACTAAAATCAGTGGTTGTCAATCATGATGGAAAATGCAGATGCTATGCTTAGCATAATGTGCTTCACCAGTAGAAAAAGAACCAGCCAAGATGGGCATACCTGGAGAAGGTCTAACAGGCTGGTCTGTTGGTTCTCTATCTGAACCAACTGTTGGCGGATCAATGACAGATCACTCTCTTTGTGGCTAAGGCAGAGTTCTTCACCAATATTGTTCTGTCCAACAGTCGAATCTGAGCTTTCCTTCTCATGAAGAGGGACCACACGAGATGATGACCGCAACCCTCCAGACTTGGGTGCCTTGTCATCACAATTCTTATCAAAGAGCACACATTTCGATTCAGGTAGAGAAGGCCTAATTCTGACGTTCTCCCCCTTGTCCAGACCACTCACACCTTGTCCCCCACCATTCTGTGCATTGTCTTCACAAACTACTGTAACAGGTGGAGCATGTGGAACAGCAATCTCTATCTTCCAATTACAGGGTTTCTTTCTATCCAGTTTACGGAACATAGGTGGACTTAATCTCTTGTCAGTAAGACTAATTTTGCTAGTAGCAGTTGCAGATGTTCCACCAGAAGGAGGCGATCTTCTTACTGGAGATCTCTTCTTTGCTGAATATGGAGTCTCAGATGTAGCATTGCTAGAACCTCTTGATCCAGCAGGAAAACGTCCATCACTAACATTTTCTGCACCCAATTAGAAAGTAAATTAAAAAAAATCTCTTGGGACGAATATATATAGGAGCCCGATTATACACATCATATGTAAAGCAGGAAATTAGGTGGAAAACACAAATCTTTCACAGATAATTATGCACTCTATGACAGCTTGCCCGAATCCATGTTGCATTAACTTCAGCAACAGTCAAATCAAATCAAATCTGCCAAGCACATTGCAATTTGGGGCACAATCAGACAAAGCCAAAAACACAAACGTAGGCAGCTCAACAGCAATAACAATCAACGAAACCAGTAAAGCAATACAGATCTGACTAAGCTGAATCACGTTGATTCAGAGGCAATAACGAAAAGCCAAAAATTAAAAGAATATAAAGCAAGAGGGAGAAATGTGTTGTAGCGACAATCACCTCTTGAAAGTGATTTCGACTGAGACGGTGGCGGAACATCATCCACAATATCTGGAACATCCTTCCAAGCATCCAGCATCTGATTCACCGCATCTCGAACAAGTTTGATCTGTTCGACATTTAACAAGAGCAACCATCCAAAAATCACTTGGGAAAACTATTAAATGAATAAAGCGAGTGGAATTGGATCTGAAAGAGAGAGCGTTTCGATAAGCACCTTGTCGAACTTTCGCGCATCGAATGTCGGCAAGCAGGCTGGTTTGAATTCCGGAAGCAGATCCCTCTCCGCATGCGCCACCCGAGTTAGCGCTTCCGCCGACGCTTTTCTCGCAGCCCAATCATCGCAACTCAGGAATTCCACCAAGCAAGGAATCAAAATCCCCAACAGATGCGCCGTTGATGCAGCGCGGACGGCGACAATGCTGCCCACCAGCGACAGCAATGCCGGCTTAGCCTTGAAGCTCTCGCTCTTCAGCAGCTTCACGAGCCGCGGCAGGAGCCTCTGCAGCTGCGCGTGGTCGGGGCACGGCGTGGCCTCTATAGCGGCGGCGAGGCAGAGCGCAGAGCCGATCTGGGAGTGGTAGTCCTGCTCGATGAGCAGCGCTTCGGAGAGCGGCTTGAGGAAGACGGAGAAAGGGGGCCTCGTGATGAGCGAGGCCATGGCAGCGACAGCGTCGACGCAGGCGGCACGGACGGAGGAGTCGGGGTCCTTGAGACGGCGGATGACGACGCCGGAGATCATGCGGGGGAGAAGCGGGGCGAGGGCGTCGCGGTGGGCTGCGGAGAGGGAGGCAAGGAGGCGGACGCATTGCTGGCGGACGGGGGACTTGTAGGAGGCGTCGGTGGCGGAGATGCAGGAGAGGAAAGGGGAGAAGGCGTCGTGCGTGAGGGTGTCGGCGATGGCGTGGAGCTCAGAGGAGGCGATGGCATGGGTATCGCGGTCGGAGAGCTTGTTGAGGCAGGTATTGACGCGCTGCTTCAGCTCATGCATGGAGCTCTGAGAGGAGCGCTTGGAGACGGCAGCCATTGTCAGTGAAAAAGAGGTGAAAAGAACAGGAGCTTATAAAAGCTGCATTTGGTAAGGGAAAAGGGATTTGGATTAGAAGAGGCTGATAGATGCGGAGCAAAAATGTGTTATATTTATTTATTTAAATAGAGTTTAGGTATGGAGGATTAGATGGATAGGTTGGAGAAGAGAATAGAATAGAATGGAAGGAAAGAAGAAAGGCATTGGTTCTCTCCTGCGTTGCTTGCTTTGCGTGGGGGGTGGGGTGGGTGGGAATGTGGTTGAGCTTTCGCTCGCCTTCTCGTCGTCGTCGCAGGGCTGCTGCTTTTAAATTGATTGGGGGAGAAGGGAAATACATGGTCGGGGTGGTGGTAAAAGAAGGGGAGGGGGGAGACGTGGAGGTCCTTTTTCACTTCACCCCCCGCCCCTGCATCGGCGTCACGTACGCCTGGCTGGATTTCCTGCCGAATACTCCACTGCTAGCTACGCGGTATCCTGGCTAGCCGCTATTTTTTCTGTTGTTTCTTCTGTACATGTGTGCGGACGTGTTGGAGTAGATACAAAGCATACAGATCTGTCCATTACAATTTGAAAGTGCATTTGCCGCGAATAATTTTTAAATGTAATTTCTTGATTTCTTGTGTCCATGTCGTATACAAATTTGTGTGACTATTGTCGAGTTTATTTCTCAATTCATCAGCTTAATATTTTAAACTTATATTGCTTTTTTAATGTTAATATTTGTAGTTATGTTTTAATTTAAAATTAAAGCGATCTCTTCAGTCGGAGGAAGTATTTTAATTTTTAAGCAACCCAAAGTGTCAATGCAACTTATGTTGCAACAGAAGAGCAATAATATCAATAGTGAATAAGGTAAGTAGTGCGTCGCCCTCAATTTACATTATAGGAATATTTTTGGAAGGAAGCACTGGGACTATTAAGGGTGAGTCCAAGTATGTGTGAAATGATTTGGTGCTAATATTATGCGGACATCTGTAGGCCAAATTGTGAAGGATGAGACTAAGGGCTATGCCTAAGGCCCCTGCCTTGCGACGTCTTTGTCTCATCGGGAGACAATAGTTCAATGGTCAAGAGTCGGAAAATTATACTCCCCCGTCGTTTGAACTTGTGCTCGCTTGCCAGCTTCTTCTCTGCACATGAGTTCATGTGTTAAAGCCTTGCTAATTCTGCACATCCCAAATTATCTTATCAGTTATTTGTAGTTAGAGGTGCAACTTGGGTAGAATACTCATGAGTAGCCATTGACCTGGATAGGGTTGAATAGAAAATATTATCCATGGGTATGGGTAGGATACAAATTACTACCTATTTCCTTAAATAGGGTACGAGTATGGTGGATATGTTAGGTACTCAGAAACGACCCGCATAGGTACTCATATAGGTAATTAATTATGTGCATAATTATATATATGTATAATATATATTATATAGTATGTATTATGTTTTGTCTTTGATCTTATGTGCACATATATTTTTATAAATTCAAATTTAAATAAATTGTGTACCTTGTAAAGTATAAAACTAGTTCGATTGTTTATATATATGTCATTGACTTCCGAAAGACTCTTATAAATACATTTATGACTTATGATTATAATATATTAATAGTTTTAATGATTGGGTCATGACGGTCTATACTTCAAATTTTTATATAATAATATAAACAATAATATATGTACTTATGATTTTAATATTATTTTACATTATTTAAAATAACATAAAATTTTTAAAAAGTATTGTATTTGAGTATTAAAAAACTGATTTGAAATTGAAATCGGAACCGACCCTATGAGTAATGGGTAGAGTAGGGTATACTAAGAACCAAACCAACAAATGAGTAGGGTAGGATAGACCTTTTATAAAAATGATACGGGTAGGGTAGACCACTATCTGAACCAAACCGACCCAAGTTACACCCCTACCTGTAGTCATGTTACCATTAAGGGTGTAAATCGGGTCGGGTTGACTCGGGTTGGGACAAATACAACCCTAACCCACCTTGTAAAATCCCAACCCAACTCTACTTTTCACACTTTAACCCAACCCTATTTCAACCCACCTCAAATCAGTTCGGTTCGGGTTAGAAATCGGGCTAATAGATTACACATATTATCAATGTTAGTTAAGCTTTTGTTCACCTAAATTTCTAAAATAACAAAAAAACAATGATAATTATAAAAACGATAAGTACTAAAAAGTTCTACGTAACTCAAAAGTGGAGGATAAGTTTTGTAATTAATTTATTTTTTTGCTTTTGTATTCTTTGAGCAATTGATGTCCCCTGCAAGTCAAAAAGTGAAAGCCAAGTAAAAGTATTGCAGTAAATTATGCAAAATGAAAAAACGAATATCATAATCTTACTTACATTCTTAGTTGGCTTCCAATCAAAGCTACAAACATCTCAAATTCCCAATTGACATGTTCGTTATTTCAAATCACCAATGTAAGCGAACATCTAAACAACCTATTTACAATGCAATATAGGATATGTTTGGCAATTGAAGGAAAAAGTCAATTAAAACTTTTCAATCTAAAACTTTTCACTCTTCACAATTATCATATTTTTAACTATCATATTTTTTAATTATTTTTTCATATTTTCCTATACAACTACCTTACTTTTCAATCATTTATATACAACTATCTACACAACTAACCTATCTATTTTAACTTTATTCTCTTTATTACTCATCATTACCCCTATCATATCACATCAGTTGATAACTTTTACTCTCCAAAACTTTTCATCAAAAGTTTTATTCATTACCAAACACACTCATAACCAAATAATCCAAACATAATTTCACAACTAATTAACCAAATATATTTCCAAACTAAATAAATTCAAACAACATTTCACAACCAAATTGTTAAACATATTTCCAAACTCCACACAATTTTATTTAAATATCCAAACAACATGAATGAAATACACTCTCATAAACATATCCAAATACATATCTTATGAAATTGGTTCGGGTCGGTCAAATCGGGTCGAGTCGACCGACCCCCTAACTCGGCTCAAACCGATTTTGAAAATCGGGTCGGGTTGAACCCGATTTTCAAAACCGAATTTCCAAAACATTACCATACCGCTCCAACAAACTTTTATTTACAGAAAAAACACCAAATCCATAATTATATTTGATTATATGATAGGATTTTTGTTGAGCCTTATAGTTGGAAAAGATTGCGCTTGTTTAAGAAGAAGAGATGAAATCTTCATCACAAGATCATTGTCTATCCAAGCAAAAAGAATCTATGTACAGCTTTAAGGAGAGATTCCTGACTCTCCTTCTTTCACTCACAAAAGACAATCCCTACAACATCCCTCTAACACACCTCTCCTACTCGTAAGGTTTCAGTTGTTTCTTGGAGCATCCCTTAGGACACTATTTGCATTTATTTTTTTCAATTAGTAGAATCATCTTTTCCCATAGTTTTCGGGTAGGATTACCTTTTTTCGCATAAAATTCAATGTCCCTTCTTGTCTTAATTTTGCTTGAGTTTTGGTTTTCACAACATGTTTGCCATGACCTACATCACTTATCATGATAATTTAATTTTTTTTATTGATATTATATACACCATGATATTTGATATTATAGATCAGATTTTTTCACAACCTTCGCCATAAAGAAACATCTTTATTAATGCTCCCATACTCAAGGGGGACAACTCTAAATACCTCTATCACTAGGGGAACGTATGCATAATACACTTGCACATCAGCAAAAATCGAAAGCCCGTTGTTGCCACCAAAGGCAAAGACACTACCACCAAGATGGATCTCTAGTGACATTCAAATTTTCTTTTTAAATAACATTTATGTACAAAAAATGCCTTATGAAGTATTGTACTTAATTAATTTATTGAGCTTTTTGAATATATAATATTCAACATTCATTTAAATTAACAAATAACATAGACCACAGAAGACATGAATATAACAAATTCATATTTTAGGTGATAGATTAATAGGCCATTTAGAACCTTGATTAAAATAGAGTTGATTGGAGTGGTTTGTTAACATAAGTCGCCCCCTGCAAGTGGCTATACAAAGAAGGCAACAAGTTTCGCAATTTGAATTGTGAAAAATGGAAAAAACTGCACCATATGGCCTTATGAGTTAAAAAGGAGGCAATCTGTGTGACTTTTTCTTGAAAACGTAAGAGAAAGGAAAGTATGTTGATCAGATGATCAATGGATGTGGTTATGTTCTTGATTTTGCAACTATGAACGTCATATGTGAATTTTTTGTATCTTAACCCCTCTAACTATGCATATTTGCTTTTTAGTCCATGAGTTTCACGTATTTGCTATTCAGACCCTGTAATTTTGTCATATTTGCTTTTTAAACCCCACCACTAAAATACCAAGCTAACTGCTATTATTTATAAGTGAAAATTTTGAAATACCTGACTCATGAACATGAATCGATTTATATATGTAGTCAAGATAATTTTATATAGCTTAATTGAGTCGACTCATACGTAACTTACGAGTTGATTGATGAAAATAAGCCAACTTAAACTTACTGACAGAATTATTTTTGTTGTGCAAATTGAGTCGGCTCATTTCATGAGTAAACTTCTTTAAGGGTAATATCATCATTAAAATTTTTATATAGTAACTATTGATAAATTTTTTGTTTATTTACTAACATGCATTAAGAGCAGAGTTTAAAATGCAAATGAGACAAACTTACAGGATTTAAAAAGAGAATACGTGAATTTTGTAGGCCAAAAGGTAAATATACATAATTAGAAGGATTAAAGTGCAAAAAACTCACATCGCATGGCGACCACGGAAAGGTCTACTCCAGTGCGGCGTAAGGGGCGTATAGACGCAACTGTTTTCCGCATCACGAGCCTTGGGGTTGGAATCTGAAGATGTATCGGCAAGCAAGCGCGTTCTACATGAAGTGCGTGACTCATTAGCGTGGGAAAAGAAGCGCGGATAACCGCATATCAATTTCAGAAGTTCAACATCGTGAAATTTGGAATGCGAGCGTGAGTTCATGCCAGTTTTTCTGATTTTGCCAGCATTGGCATTCGTGGAGGATGAGACAAGCAATTGATTTGGTACATGAACCAAAACCAACGTCTAGAGAACCGTTTGGACGACAGGTGTGACTTGCGATGTTGACACGGATACTTCTCCATCCACTTCTCATTGCATTTGCCGACCATCATACATCAACGGTATGGGTATGAGATACTCTAGTAATGCCGGAACCCAATCGTATGCACCCGGCTGCATTCAGCCTCAGTGCACCTATTTTTTTTTTTTTTTTTTGAAATTTTTTTCATGAAGCTGTTAATATAAGTTTATTTAACATATGTATCAATTTTTACTATTTTTGGATATTTTTAGATATTTTTTTTAGATTTTTAAAAATCAGTGGCATTTTCCGTAATTTAAAATTACCGAAAATGCCACTGATTTTTAAAAATCTAAAAAAAATATCTAAAAGTCTCCAAAAATAGTAAAAATTGATACATATGTTAAATAAACCTAGATTAACCATTGTATGAAAAAAATTTTAAAAAAAAATAAAAAAAAATAGGTGCAGTGCACCCGGGTGCACTGAGGCTGAATGCACCCGGGTGCATACGATTGGGTTCCAGTAATGCGCAAGGGCAAGAATACATTTCCCACTTTTCATATAGGTCGAATAGTTCAGTCTTATCTTTAAAAAGTGATTTTGTGCAATCTAAACTAACTAACATATTTAATTCACTGTATTTAGATTGTAATTAAATAATTTTACCATAAAATAATCATAATATATCGTACAATTAAAATCATTTGACAATGAATATAAACTTTTTCTAAACTGTTAAATCAAGTTTTATATATTTATAATATTAGGCTAATTCCAAATATAACAGTAATGTGTACCCATATGTATAGATACGATAAAAAATTTATAAAAATTGCACCATCTATTTTATTCCTAACTTCAAAAATAGGGGTTTTGACTGATATTCATTTGTGTCCCTGAGTTTGTCAAAATTACGAATATATATATATATTATATATATATAAAAGATTTGTATAAAATTGCAAGTGTGTATCTTTTGTTAGGATGCTGTTAGAATTTTTTATAAAATGACAAAAATATCTCTTTAACTTAAGAGACATACTTGTAATTTTGTAAGGACATTTTAGTTATTTCACAAAAAAATTCTAATGGAATCAATGTAGAAAAGATATACTTACAATTTTATGCAAATTTTGTAACCATTTTTGTAATTTCGGTAAGTTTAGAAACATAGAAGTAATATTTGTCAAACTTTACAGACATATTTACAAAAAAAAAATTTCCAATATAACAACGTCATTAAATTTTGTTAGATATCGTGTTTAAATTATTAAAAACGACAAATTTGCCATTGCCATGTCTTTTAAAAGGACATTATGCGCAAAGAGAAATGGTTGTGTCTTCTTTTATTTATGTTTTTATATTATTTCATTATTTTTTGTAATATATAATTAAAATAACTTATTTCTACTTTTCCCGGGGGTAATTTTGTGATTTCGAATTACTTTTAACTTCGCTTTTAATGAAATTGTTGCATTTGACATTGGGAATAAAATACGCGATTGTTATGTTGTTTTTATAAATAATTGTTATATTTGTAAATATCGGTTTAAAATGTGGTGATATTTAGAATTAACTCAAAATATTATTATTATTATTTTTTGATAAAACTCAAAATATTATTATAAACGAGATGAATGGCGTAAATTTCATAAATTAAATCATACGGAAGGGCCTGCAACTAAGCATTTTCTTTTCTCGTGTAAACCCAGAGGCCGAGAAAAAGACCACACTTTGACCATTTAAATTTAGAACGAGATACATAATTTGACGACACCTTGTCCGTTGAAATTAAGAACGACATACATAATTTGTCACGTGAATTGTTCCAATTCAATAGCATCAGAAACATGTCTATGGTGAAATATTTGTACGTGCCAACTAACAAACGATCCTTGATCACTTGTTTTGTGTTCATGAATGTTGCTAATAAAATCAAGGAATATTTCAATGTACCAGGGCACAACTTTTCATTCTTTAATATACTTTTTTTAAATTTTTTTATAAGATTATTAATCTAGTTGTATTTAATTTATAAGTCAAATTTTACCATTTTTAAATATGTGTATATGTTTTTTAATTTTTTAAAAATAAGAATACTTTAGCCATTTTTAAGTGACTAAAATATTCCTATTTTCAAAAAATCAAAAAAATATATTTATATATTTCTAAAAATGGTAAAACTTAATACATTAATTAAATACACCTAAGTTGACAATTTTATAAAAAAAAAATTCAAAAAAATAAAAAATAAAAAAACGAGGGTTGAAATGCACCTAATGCATTGAAACATTCCTCCATAAAATCCCCGTCCAAAACTATTCGGATATATCTTACACGGATCCAACCATTTCAATTTTCTAGCGACACCTACAGCTATGGATTCCGGCTTATAAATACTTGCACAGAATGGGAGTTGAAGCCACATAAATGCCGCTTTGCTCGCCGGTGGTAGAAGCAGGGGAAAGAGCTAATCATAATGGGTGCGGCAGGCAACTTGGATTTTTACAGTGCATTCGTGACCATAGATCTGGTAGGCAATGACATGGATTTCCTAACCAGAAAGCCGCGCCTTCCTTCCTCCGGCCGTTTTCTCTCATATGTGAAGGCACATGCAACATGAGTGAAAACAGGAAACACCATTTAATTTTCTGACAGCCGACCATCACGGCATCCAACAGCAACTCAAATACTTACATGATTTTCTATTAAAAAAAGAATAATTACATGATTTTACAGGAATACTGTTATGGTTTGTATTGTATTGTATGAAATTATTACATTCTTTCATTATCTTAAAAGAGTTTTCCTCCTGCTGAATAGAAAAAGCAAAATGATGCTGACTCCCGGGCTACAATTTGGCCCAGGCCCAAGGCATTGACTAGAGTGCATGAGAAAATGTGATTTTGTATTTAAAAAATCACTTCCGAGATCCAATTCCCGAGGCCGAGCTCCACCTAGCTCTCTTCCCATGCAAGCACTGAGCGTAGCATCAGTGATGATTGTAGTGCTGTGGATGTTGGATCAGCTTATTGCGATTTCAGCTGTATTTCATGGGCGTGTCTGATCCTGTTCTTCGTCTTTGAAAGCAAACACCCAAAGATCACAATTACCAAGACTACTGGATGCCATTCTTGGGTCTGGACTGAATTGGTTTACTGCACATATGGTCTTTGCTTCATCTGTAGGTGCCAGGTCTTTGGGTGCTGGTGAGGTGAATCTCTAGATCCGTATTGGAGAAATTCTGGTAAATCCACGTGAAAACAGATGCAGCAGAAAAGGGCATCCCACATGCATTCCAAATTTCCTCGTCTGCAAGTCTAAAATGACTAAATCAAGCACACAGCCAAAGATAATGTACCCACATGCGGCACACGTGGATCACGCAAGGACCTGATCTTGAAAATGGATTACTGTATATTTATGGTGTGTTTGGAAAATGATAAAATATTTTGGATGAAAAATTTTTGATCTAAAATTTTTTAAATTGTAAAAATTGTTATAATATGATAGGAGAAATAATAGACAATAAAGAGAATACAGTCAAAATAAATAGGATAATTGTATAGATAATTGTTAAAAAATAATTGAAAAGAAAGGTAATTGTATAGGAAGATATGACAAAATAATTTAAAAATAAGATAGCTATGAAAAGTGAAAATTTTTAAATTAAGGATGTATTTAATAAGTGCTAAAATTTTTGATAAAAAATTTTTTGAAACAAAGTAAAATGATGTTTTATGATAGAAATAATTATGAAGAATAAAAAGAATAAAGTTAAAATAGATATGTCAGATGTATGAGCAGTTGTATAGAAATGACTAAAAGTAGGATAATTGCATAGAAGTAAATGAAGAAATAATTAAAAAAAGATAAATGTGAATAGTTACAAGTTTTAAATTAAAAAGCTTTTTACGGAGACAAATAACACCTAAAAAGTTTTTGAGGTAAATAAACATGCCCTTAATTAATTAGGACTTGATCAAAATTGGACTACCTACAACAAGACTATTCGAACAAAATTTTAAGCATGCAAATACTGGCATGAGACTTGTTTGGAAAAGACTATGTACTTCATATCTAACGGCTCTAATTAGTAGTAGAAAGTGCACTGTCATCGACCCACGGGCATAAAGTTACATGTAAAAAGGAGTTACTTAAGACTGTTAGTTGAATACGTAACAATTTATTAAGACCTTAAGATATTATTTGAAATAGATTTTTTTTATTGCCTTTTTAAAAACGTTTTGAAAGTGTCATTCTACATATCAATTATCTAACAAATTTCATTTTGCTTATTAATTATGATTTATATGCTTGATTATTATTCCTTTTTAATTGCAAAAAGGTTACCTATTTTTATTCATTCTATCTATATTCATTCTCTCACAAAACTACGTCATTTTATTTCTTCTCCTTAACCTGTTTTCATATTCTTTCTATTTTTTTAACTATTCCTTTTCTTTGAGGGGTTTGTTTTGAACAAAAAACAAAGAAAAGGGAAAATTATAATAACATAGTATACATGATGGTTAAAATAGTAATGATTCAATTCTTGCACAAGCTTTACCCGTCTTTTAAAATTCATTGCATGAATATGTAAACCCAACCAAGATTTTTTGCTTGCCCAAATTTTATATTTTATTTAAGTTTTTGAATTTTAAAAATAAAAATTAAGCATTTGAATTTTTTTTATAAAAGATGAAGGGCTCTGCAACCATTTAAGCCCTTCAAAATTTAAAATTTTGATATTTGATGAAAATACAATCAATTCATTATATTTAACATCATTTTTAGTTAGAAGACCAAATTTCATCTAAATTAAGTATGTGCATGACAACTTTTTATAAAAAAAATATGTTTATGGCCACGTTTGCTAAAAAATATATGTTTATGTGTAAATTATAAAAATGTTTAAATTCATTTACACATGTATTAGAATATAATAATATTTTATAGAATCATTTATTAATGTGAAAATAATACTTTAAACAATTTAGATATTGAAAATACTACTTTAGAATTGATATTTTAACATTAAACTATTTTATTATGTTGAATTTATATATTTATAAATGAGACTCATATACAATAATGCTAAACAAATAAGACAGTTTTCGTGATAATATAAATAATATTAATTAAATGGATGAAGTAAATTTTTCATGAATCATCGAGATTTTAAAAACGGATATAATACCATAAAAAAGAATATTTCATAGAAGCAAGCCCAGAAAATAAAAACAACCATTGACCATGCATAAAATAATAGTAGGAAAGAGGGAAATGTTGGCTGATTTAAATTTCCATAACATTTTTCTTTCTTAAATATAATCCAAAATAAAGAAGGGTTTGCTCATGCATATAACATGAATTCGTTGCAACGTGGAGTGGATTCAAGTGTTGTTATGATAAACAAGACCTAGTAAAGACCAAGAGCGGGCAAAATCATTTAACTAGGCTTTTTCCTTGCGATGGAACCCGTGAATCTGCGCCCCACCGCTAGTTTTTGGCATGGACGGCTGATACGAGGGAGTAGGATCACGTAATGGAAGGAGCAGAATTGGCATAGGTGGGGCTATGAGGGAAGGATCCAAGGAGAATTGAAGGAGAAGAGTTGGATTTGGGCGGGCATGGGCATTATCGTGCTGGTTGACCCGGTGGCATAGGCCGCGAGGGAGGCGGGAGAGCGGGCTGTGCTGTACGCAAAAACCACGGATTCACATGCAATGCCGCGGCCTTCATGATCCATCTGCCTGCTTTCCCATGTGAAATTTCCTCCCCCATCCATTATGCAACCATGTGCGCTGCAAACCGACAATAAATAATATGTATATTGCCATATTATGGCCCGGCCGAGCAGAAAACTCTCCCAAGTCCCAACATTCTCTACTCCTTGGGCTCCGCACCTGCGTGGCAACTGGCACGTGGCTTTAATCCTATGTCTCCTGAATTTTTATCAGGTCCAATCACAACTTGCACCGAGCGGGCCGGGCGGTGCATGAACCTGAGCTAGCTACTCTCTTCGCTACCTCCAATTCCATTTTCAGCAGCTTAAGCGACGTACATCTTGTTTCACTATCGCCATCGTCGGACCTACTTTAGCTTTTAAGGAATATATGTACGTAGGACTTCCAATTATTTACTCGTTTTTGGCAGACAACATTTTCTTGCCAAAAAAAAAAAATTTTAAATCTCGTAAATAAAATTTTAATTATTAATAGTTGACTTATATGTTATATAGCAACAACGCATAAGAAATTTAATTACAAATCATTCATGTTTTTTATACTGAGACAATTTTTTATAGTGAGACAACCAAAATTTATTTGGTTGTAAAAGCATAATCGTAACTAAAGAAAGTTTTTCTTATTTATGAAAGCATTTTGGAAATAAGGGAGTTGTTTTTTTAATTTTTATGTAATTAGTTTATACAGAAGATGAGTGATTTTGTTAGTTTGGGCTAAGCAAATGCTCCATTTAGTCCGTCTCGAAAAATTCATTTATAACTATTTTTTTTGTTTTTTCTTCGTACACTTGTTTATTTAAGTGTATTTAACATATAAACCAAGTTGTGCTATTTTTGAATATGTATATATATATTTTTAGATTTTTAAAGATAGAAGTGTTTTAAATATACGTATACATATAGATGTTTAAAAATATCAAAAAAATATATACACATATCCAAAAATGGTAAAATTTGATTTCTATATTAAATACTTTTAAATAAACAAGTGTATGAAGAAAAAATAAAAAATCGTTATAAATGGATTTTTTGAGATGGGCTAAATGAGATATTTACTTAGCTCGGGCTTACAGGATCATTCCTCTTCACAGAATTGGTTACATTTAACTCTTTTAAATTTTAAAATTTTAATACTTAATGAAAATTCAATTCATTCATTTTATTTAACATTATTTGTTTATCTATGAGATTAATTTTCATCCGAATTAAATATTTTTATGGATCACATCTATTAAAAAATAGGCATATTTATGTGTAAATTTAGAAAAATGCTTAAATTCATTTTCATATTATTAGAATATAACAATACTTTATAGAATCATTTATCTACGTAAAAATAATATTTTAAACAATTTAAATATTAAAATACAACTTCAAAATTAATATTTAACATTAAATTATTTTATTATGTTAATTTTATACATTTGTAGATGAGACCCATGTACTGCAATACTAAACAAGTAAAAAAATTTTCAAAATGCTATAAATGATACTAAAGATAGTAAATGGACAAAAATTTTTATCAACCATTAAAATATTCAAAATAAAAATAATTATATAGAAGAAATATTTCATAGAAGCATTTTCATGATTAACAATAGTTGCAAAAACAACTTTTCTGTACTCATAGTTTATATGCATGATAATAATATATCATTATTATCGTTATTGGGTGGGGGTGGGCGAATTGAATGAGGTTCAAGCTATCGATTCTTCTCATATTCATTTCTTTTTCTTCTTTTTTTTCTTGCACAACTTTTCCGCGTCAAGAAAATTTTATTAATGTAATTTGATGGTGACGTCACACAGGTGAAACTAACTCTCCGACTTCTGACTCGAGAGCCACCACGAAAGTATGGTAGTTGATCTTCTTTCCAAGATCCAGCAATAGCTTGCTTCTTTCTATACATGATAATAACATAAATTATTAAAAAATTAGGTCGGAACGTCATGAATTAGAATCTGCTTCTGTGGATGTTGGAAAAATCAAGCACAATATATATTTTTTGATAGGAGCACAATATATATTAATCCATCAATATCTGCCCATTTTGAGGTGAAGAATAAAGTAGCAAGTAACAATCGAGAAAAAGAAAGTAGAGATGTTTTAATAATTCCAATCGAGAGATGTGGATTCCACGACAAAAAATTGGGGGGAAGGGAATTTGTGCAGTCAAATCAAGGTAACATAATGCAAGGCCCCATACCACGGCTACTCATCCCAACTCGATCGTCTTCACCTTCGCGTTTCCAGCTTATGAGCCAAGACATGGGACGGGTGACATATGTACTGACATACATTTGTCTGCTTTATGCTTTTTGTTTGCTGTGCATGTGAAGTAAAATAAATAAATAAATGCAAAAGAAAAACCAGGACAGGAACAAAGGAGGGACAATTGAAGGAGGCTGCTCATCATCTATTCAAGGCTGGAAAAGGCTATGGCCTATATGAATGTATCATCATTCAGACTTCGGAGACGTCTAATATTATTATATGCTGCCCTATCCTTAAAAAGGTGATCAACAGGCTCTAGCCAATTCTTGTAGCTAAGCTAGGCTGCATCTTGCATGCATGGTGCAATCGTCTGTGCCAGTACTGTACCTCCTAATTAAACTTCACATGTAAACAGATTGAGTCATCAATGTATTTCTATAATCATTGGGGGATCTTGACTAATTAGCCTGTTTTTAAAGTTAAAGCCAGGTTGAACAATGAGTCTGATTCACGGGGGATACATAGCAGACTTGTGAGTGTCATTTTAGACGCATTGTCAATTTGAACAATACAATATTCCACTTTTCATCTTTCAAGAGATTACTTTTATGCAGGAGGTTGGATAATAATTAAAAATAAAGTAATTCAAGATAACTTTATAAGTAATAAAATAAAGGGAAATAGTTTGAAATAAGGATTAAAAATGCTACATAAATCAAATAGAAGCCATACTAGTAGAAAAAATTAAAGAAGCAGAAGCTTGTCGATGGACGTCGGGTGGGCATTCTGTAACAATCAAATCTAAAGCAGGGTTAAAATGAAATGGGATAATGAATTCTACGTTAAAAAAGGGCTTAGTAATTAAATTCAAGACCTCCCTGAAAACCACTCGAACAAATGAAATGATTCTATTGAATAAAGAAAATAAGTACAATAACATCGCTGGACAGTGCTTTTGAAAGGGGAAAAAGTCTTACAAATATGAGAGAGGTATTACAGATTATCCTTTGTGAATAGGAGAGAGATATAGGAACCCCTTTTAGGGTTTTTTTTTTTTTTTTTTTTTTGGGATAACGCTTCTAGGATGTCAAATGCTGCATATATACATACTTTCTGCTTGGACGGGCGCAATCTTCACGATGATAAAGTTCAATGCATATTTTATCATAGAATTTGGTGCAGTCGTAGATTAATCAATTTTACCAATAAACAAGGGATTTCCCAGAGTGGTTTAGTAATATTGTTAGCCCTCTGCAAACTATGTTTTAAGGAGGACAACAAAACTTTTCAATTAGTTTAGAGTAAATAAGACTTTACTTGTACCATCAAAATAATAATAATAATAATAAGACGTTACTTGTGATAAAAAAAAAAGACTTACCAACTTGTCCAAAAAAATAAATAAATAAGAAGTTACCATGCATGCGGCCTCATATGCGTGAATTTAAATATGGACCGATACGAATTCGATACTTTAGTAAGATTTTTATAAACTATTGTGTAAGAAGGGAAGCAAAACTTGTTTATTTTTCATTGTCTTTATGCTTGTTATTTACTTCAAGCATAATATTCTAATATTCAGTGAGAATATTGTATATAAAAATTATATTACGTATTTGGTCAAAAAAATTTATATTACGTAATGTTGTTATACATAACTACTTATAATAAAAAAAGGACCGATTCATCATCTTATATATATAAAATGATAATTAATTATATATACTTATATTTCTTACTTTTTGAATTTTTTTTACATATTTTTCATATTTTTTGAGTTAAAAATTTTCATCCAATGCCAATATGATAATCGTATTGCATCATATCCTTTTTTTCAGAGGGGCTAATATGTATCGATATTTTGAACAATGCTCATATGTGAAAAGGAGCTAAATCGCATAATCTTTTCGCAAATATGCAAGGAAGATAAGCAGATATTTATTAAATAGATGGTAGACTAGTATGGTTATGAGCTGAGCTTTCTAATTTTTTGCGTGGTGGTCTTGCCTCCGCAATGGAATAGAGGCTGGTTGAGGTGTGGGTACAAAGTGAATTTGGATTACAATAATATTAACATTGTCCAAATCTAACAATCCGCAGTGCTGCTTCTGCTTCTACACAAAGCAAAGGCCTTGGACTTATTATGGATTATTTTTCACATCACTTGTAATTAAAGTAATTATAAAAAATGAAAACTACTTAAATTAATATAATATAATCTGCAATTGATAGAAACATTGCGATAAAATCCATATATATAGCTAATCCCATTTTAAGTAGAAACGGTTTCTCAAATATAGCGATGATGATGATATGTTTGGATATTAATTGCTAACTCTTAAAAGTTAATATTAATATAGACAGCACAAAAAAATACGTGACAACTCGTAAAATAAATAACTTTTAGATGAAAAATAAAAGATAATTGTTGCAGAAAGATACAAGGAGGAAAAAGTAGAATTACAAAGGATAATTAAATTTACATCAAATTAAGAAAAACTAAGGTTTAGCTCACTGATTTTGACCTATAAATATTATATAATGGAAAATAATTACTGTAGTTTTATTATTTTAATTATGAAATTGTCAAGTGACTCAATCCGAAGTAATTTGCTCGACTTTGTTTCTATCTACGAAATAGTTACTTAACTAAGCAGTTAAACAGTGATTAATATAATTCATTAACTAAGTCGTATTCTCAGGCAAAGCATCGATCTGCAGTCTGAACATATATATTGGCGTGATTTATGCACTTTGCACGGACAAATTCAGAATGCCTGCAGCAAGCATCAATGTTGTCTACCAGAGCACCACATGGCCCTTCTTTTTGGTGAGGCATCGCAATGGTGGGGCACACATGCGAGTTTGTCATGTTGGCGTGCATGTGTCGCAATTTTTTTTTATTGTAAGTCTTGCAAGCAAGGTTTGGACTTTCTGGAGATTTTAATACCAAGATTCGTCCTACATAATCAAAATCATAAAAAACTAATAAACGATGATATGATAATAATGCTAACATATCACCAGTAATGTTTAATAGGGAAGCACCATATATAGATATGAGTTATTTTAAAAATTTTAAGTGGCGTGATATTAGATTAGGAGAAATTATAAATCTTGGGAGGTATTGTAAAATATTGAAAAATAATTAATTTTGCAGTTTTGCCTCCCCAGGCACGTGGGCTCTACCGGATAAGATAGAATGAGATAAGAACTCTCCTAAATAGGATGGTTAAGATATAATTTAATTTTGAAACAAATTTTATCTCTATCTCTCCACAGGATAAAATAAGATGAAATAAGAATTATCCTAGATAAGATTTGTTAAGATAAAATCTAATTTTAAAATAAATTTTATCTTATTCCTATCTTCCTATCCTTTAGAAGCTACAAGACTTCTATAAATTGGGATACTATAAATTGGGATATGGACTTAATAGATGGGGGTATTCGTAAGAAAGATTGGGAGAATTTTAAAGAAAGCGGCTTGCGTGAGAAGAGAGCTTTTATAAGGCAAGTGGGATTTTAATTGGAAATTGATTTTAGTTCAATAATTATGTAATTTATGTGTTGGAATTATTTTTATATAATTGTTATGAATAAAGCATTACATTATATGATTTTTAGGCTCTATTTGACATAATAAAATTTTATAATCCTAATTTTTTAGGATATAAAATTTTGTAGGTAAATATGTTCAATTTTATGCTTGAAATTATATGTAATTTATGTGTTGGAATTATTTTTATATAATTGTTATGAATAAAGCATTACATTATATGATTTTTAGGCTCTATTTGACATAATAAAATTTTATAATCCTAATTTTTTAGGATATAAAATTTTGCAGATAAATATGTTCAATTTTATGCTTGAAATTATACGTATTGAGATTTTTGAGTTTTACTATGTATTTTATTTTTATATAAATGCGTTGATATGTTGTATATATATATTGAAATTATTTATTAATTATGTGGGTTAATTATAGTATATGTAATGATGCTTATATAATATTAACCTGCATAAGGTTAAATTACATAGCCTAAAATCACGGACGTCCATTGTTAAAATTCGTCGGGCAAGAATTTGAGGTTGCGGACGAATTCGAGGAGAGAGAAAAGCGATTCGTCAGGGAGAGGAAATTATCACGTAAATCATGTATTTGCAACGAATTCTCTTCGTTGCATTTGACTATTTAATATATTTGATGTATTTGATGACTTTAATGCTTCTACCGTTTAAATGTAATGGATTAAAATTGATGTGCAGCCATTACAGCAGTACAGGCTAAGTGAGAGAGGCCTGGGTGGGTCCCATATGTAGGAAAAATAATGATGATGTGGCTTAATATGGGCCGTTCATTCAATTTTGTTATGATTTGTTCTTTTGAACTCCGATTTAAATGATCAAATAGTCTATTTATATATTTTTGATGCTTCTGGACTCAATGAAAGGATTTGATTTTAGATTTGAGGCCTAATTTTTAAGATATTAAATTAAATGATTATTTTATCATTTAATTAAATTTTATTTGGGCATTATCCATTTTTAAATAATTTTCTACTTGCTAGTCATGTTGAGACTAACTCATTATTTTTACAGGTGTACCAAATCAAGTGGGACATTAGCGTTTTGGATTTACGTGAAGATTTTCAAGGATATTTAATTTTATTTATTTATTTCAAAGGCATGTATTGAGAATGAGACTTGTAAAATTTTTTTTCTTTGTACTTTGATGTAATAATGAAAAAATTAATAGTGGAAGTAGAATATTAAATTTTTTATGAAATTAATTTTGCTATAAATGTGTGATTGATTTTGGGAATTGCATTAAATACACGGTCCGGGATCATTTCCTGGACCGGTATGTTACAGGTATCAACTAATTAATCGAAGTCAATGGAAAGCTTGTATGCCTGCCCAATCATTGAAATGGACAGTGATAAACTTGGAAGGAATGCTCATTTCAGCCCATGTGCTTTGATGCCTGCTTACCAGCTTTTTGTCTTATGAGACTGGCCCAGCTGATCACCCACGACTCCGCTGTCCACACGCCACTCATTAGCTACTAAAAGACATGCTAGAGAATGATATTTCTACTATGGGTTTTTTTTTGTTTTTATTAGCCGCATTCACGAACCAATCTTCGTGAGTTCTGGTGGTATAACGTGGGGTGTTTTGTATAGCCTTTCGAAGGCCTTGGACAGCCTGCTGGTGACTTGCCAACAACTTAGTGTTTTCTTTCCATTATTAGAGAGACATGAAAATTTGCTTGAGCTCTTTGCATTGTTAATTGGTGTGAAGAATAATATGACCTAAGATATAAAGATTATACTAGGGTGGAAAAAACTGTGCTTTGCTTAGACGTTTAGAATATGTTTAGATTATGTGTATGCATTATCTAAAATAGTCAATCATTTAGAGTGAAATTGGCCCTTCATGATCAAGATAATATCGAAGCTAGACTAAAGCTCATTTTTGTTTAGTTCTTCGGATGTAGTTTTTCCCCCTAAAACTTCTAATCATCTTGCGTAGTGAAATGTAGTCCATTTGAAAGCTAGCTAGATTCAAGCTATTTTTATTTTTGTAGCAATTAACTTAATCATATCAAAATGATATATCCTCACATTCATGCTAGTAATAACATCATTTTACTCTATGTTTGTCCAATCGAAATGGGAATTTTACCTTGTAAAAGACTAATTTTTAAAAAATCATAATGTTCTGCAAAGGCACTTCTCTTTTACAGCAAACGAGAAGTTTCAACTTCAACATTTGTGTTACTGCAATTCTAAAATATATATGGAAAAATTGCTTATGCTTCTCTTGAGTAACTTCTTACAGATGTAACTTGGAAATATAGGTCAGCTGAGACAGATGTACTTGAAAGTTTCTTATCACCAGCCAACAAGCCTGACAATTTGTGGAAAATGATTGAAATATCAAGAAAGTGGTGGATCTTTGCTTGAAGTCCGGTCTGGGTTTTGTCAAGCTCATTTTCTGTTGATATATTATTATACATGAAAGAAGCCCATGAAAATTCATGACAAAGCCTTTTTGGAGGTGGTGGGCAATCTCTAGTCTCTACACGGGCTGAATCCCTTTTTCATGCTCCACTTATGAAAGAGAACAAGCAGCATAGATAGTTCCTCCCAAGTTTGCAGAAAAAGTACAAGCAAGCTTGATGATGCGAGTAATTCGAGGACACTCAAGGGATCCTCACTTTCTTGGTAGAGGACACTCAAGGGACTTAGCCATACAAACTAGCTACATGAGGAGTAATTCGATGCAACACGAATGCATAGCAACGTATATGCAAACCCACATTTTAAATTTTTTGAATTTATGTATACAATAATATAGAATTCATCATTTCTACTATGCCATACTATTTATCATTTCCAAATTAGCATACTATTATCATTTCCAAATTTTAAATGGGCATGAAATGAAAGTTAGAAAATCTCTGTCAAGTCATCCATCCACAAGGATGCAACTTGGTATTTGGTTAGTTTGAATTCGCTCGGCTTAACCTGGTTTCAAAACCAACTTTTGGTTTAATTTTTAAAATTAGACCTGGTTTCAACCCGATCCGAGAAAACCCAAAACTAATATCGGATTTACATCAGCCCGGTCCGAACCTGATGTTATCCATAATTTATTAAAATATTTATATATTAAGTATTTCAATTATAATTGCAATAAAAGTTATTTCATATAATCATAACTTAATTAAACTGTAAGATATTTATTCTAAAACCTAAATATTATATGCATTTGTCTGTAAAAGTTGAAATATATTACATTTACATTAGTTTTATTTGTAAATAATTATAAATATATCAACTCCTTAAATTGATTACATATAGAGTAATTAACTACGTTAAATATGAGTCTCACTTTTATTAAACTTTAAATAACAATTTCATGTAATTTCATTTATTTTCCTTACCTTGATTTTTTAAATAGCATTACCTTGATTGTTATGTGTAAATTCATCATGTTTATTATATTTAGAATTATCTTTTAATTAAAAGACTAATTTTCATCAAAATTAAATATATTATAGGTCATATAAACATATTCACATGTAATTATTAATGTGCTAATGGAATAATGTTTTAAAAAATTATTATCTCTATCAGTAATTTCAACTTTTATTGGTATGAGAATAACTCGAATTTCAATTCGAAACCAAAACTGACCCGGTCCAAACCCGACCCGAACTCAGATTCTAATATTAGGGTTTGGTTCACCCAAATCCAATAGAACTCGACCCGAGTTGCATGTCTATCCATCCATGTAGGTGGATTTCTGACCATGGATCATACTCATACAACTGTGCAGAGCATACGATCAGTTATGAGGACCTAACCTATTTAATATTTTCAAAACCAAATTGCCTATTTTCACTCTTGAACTTCCCATCCTCACTCCTTCTCCCTCCCGCATTGCCCTCTTTCTATCTTTCTTCCAAGTTGCCCTCTCTCCTGCTTCCTGCTGCTACTAGTACAAACAAGATCCACCTCCCTCAAACAGCTTGCTTTCTCTCTTTCTTCCTCTAGCCCCTTAGGCAAATAGGCTTTCTGCCCTCTCCAGTCCTAGTTGTTCATCCGACCCTCTCTCTTTCTTGCTCTGGCCTCTCTCCATTTCCCCATTTTCTCTCTTCCTCTAGACGAACTGTCCCACTTCCCCTTTGAGTCGCCCTCTTTTCTTATCTTCCTTGGGTCAATAACGACACATCCTCCCCACCCCACCTCCTCATTTTCTTCTAGAAAAGCAATATGGATTTTCTCTTTGGAGTTGAATTTTGAGCCAAATTTTTGCTTGCATCAAGTGCTCTCATCTCCATAGGTATACATTTTTAGGATTTTTTTCATTTTAAATATATTGGATCTTCCTCATTTACCAATTTGGTGTTTAGTATCTTGATGTAGGTGCTTTGTTGTATTGAATATTAGTTCTAAATATAATAAAATTGAATAATTTGCTAGGTTTTAAAGTTGAGAAGAATGAAAATTAATTAGCTAGGGGCCATTCTTCAAAATGAAGAAGACTTTACCTCAAAATGCTTTTAAATTATCTAATAAAACAGGCTTTCAATATCCATAACTGAAACAAGCACATTGGGCAGCATCAATGCACAAAAGGTCATATGAAATGTAATAAAACAACGCACATGGACAAATTGGCATAGAAGTCATTATTAGAGTGTATGAATATACTAATTTGACAAAAGAAGGCAAAAAGAATCAGCAACAAATAGGAACTTGAATGTCCATATGAAAGCTTGTTTTGGTCAAACGGTAACAGGAAAATCATTGAGTATAAGTGATTGAAAAACCTCTTTAAAAGATTTCAAAATTATCATATGAAACACAACCAATAAATTCATATGTTTATCTTTGAGTGTTTGTAAGTTCTGGTCAAAATCACGGCACACATTCTGCTTAACCATGTGAAAATCCTCTCCTATTATTATTTAAGATGAAATACTAATGATGCTTTATAGTGAAATCCAATTTTATTAATTTAATTCTCATCCATAAGAAACATGTAAGTTAAATTTCATTTGAGAACCCATGACCTTTCCAAGGAATGATTGACCCCATCGCATCTTTTGTGTTTCCTCCATAATAACCTCCATACCACTTTCTACACAGTTTGAAATATAGAATGTCAGACATCTTATGGTGGACCAATTGAGTGTTGGTTGTCCGGTAATTTTCTATCTTTTGGAGTACCTATCTACAATTGGACATATATTTGACTATGCAATTGAAAAGATCACTTCTTCTATTTGTATCTCTATTACTCATTATTATGCATAGATGTTATGCTTTAACCATGTATCATGAGGACATTGATGACTTTATATTTTGCAGATTAGCATTAATGGTGAATTCTCGTAGCATTCATTGAAGATCTGATAAAAAAAAAGGGGGAGATTATTTATTTGGATGATACAAACAATATGCCACTCTAATAGAAAAGTTGAAGGATACAGACACACTAGTAAAATTGAAGACTATTTGGATTTGTACTCGAACGATGATGAAGACCGAAGTTTATTTTCTTTATTTTTTAAGTTGTTATTTATTTTTGTTGGATAACTTCGAATACTTTTTGGGATTAAATTAAGACTAAGGGTGTGTTTGGGAATGAATAAAATTTTTGATGGATAGTTTTGGAGAGTAAAAGTTGTCAAATGATGTGATATAATAGGAGTAATGATGATGAATAAAAAATATAAAGTTAAAATAGATAGGTTAGTTGTGTGGGTAGTTGTGTAGAAATGATTGAAAAATAGGATAGTGGTATAAGAAAATGTGAAAAAATAATTAAAAATATGGTAGTTGTAGAGAGTGAAAAGTTTTAGATTGAAAAGTTTTAACTTGATATTTTTTGCACATTGCCAAACACACCCTAAATAGGGGACTAAAAATGTAGCAAAATATCTTACGCTATTCAAATGTATATTTTAAGCACACATTTCTTATCATTATTGCAAGGCACGTATTTTCAATTGGATGGCATTTCAATTTTAATGATTGATATTTTTTATGAATGTGATTTCTATTTATATGAGTTATGCATGTGTTAACTTATAAGTGCACGCAATTATCAAATATGTGTTATAATTAATTAATTTGCATTTGTGTAATGATAGAAATCTAAAGGTAGAATGACAAAATAGACAACCCATTAAAAGACCTCTCTTAGCCATTCTACCTAGTCTGAGGCGTCCGACTGTCAATTATTTGATTGTTTCTTATGTAACTGTATTTGTTGTTAAATTATCTACTATCGAAATCATAGCGTAAGTACTGCCAACACTCCCATGCAACATGTTTGATTGTTGAATAGCTTAATTTTTTTTAGAAGTTTGAATGACTTAATGTTGATAGTCTAATTTTAAGACAGCTTAGTATTAGTGTTCTGATTATCAGACTTACTACGGCTTCACACAATGCAAATAATATAAAATAGTAACAACCAACAATTGAAGAAAAAGAGCTCATAGCCTCCAAATATGCAGACATCCATCATAACTATCAAATTACATCAAATAAGTTAAACATACGTCCCATTAGAAATTACATCAATTCAACTAGCAAGTTCAACATAAACATAAACCAATACATAAATAGCCAACTGAGTTTGCTCAGTTGGCCACGACGCTAAGGATAAAGCCATTGTGCAGGGTCAAGTTTGGGATTGAATTCCCATCGTGTTGGTGGAGCGTTTAAGTCTCCAATTTGTATATTAGGAGCAGTTATCTCCAATGCGTGTAGTGGAGCTATAGTCTCCTAAAAAAATATTGTAAGAATTTATGAGCCTCAATGTAATATGAGTTAAAAAATAAAGTTGTAATATAATAAAAAAACCAATACATAAATAAAAATAGTTATGCACTTAAATAATGTATATCACTTCAAATTTGTCACTCATACAATTAAAAGCTAAAGGGTGTGTTTGTTTAGGATAAAAAAATGTCAACTAAAACTTTTCAATCTAAAACTTTTCAATCTACATAACTACTCTATTTTTTAATTATTTTTTCATTTTTTTCTATACAAACTACCCTATTTTTCAATCATTTCTACACAACTACCCATACAACTAACCTATCTATTTTAACTTTATTCTCTTTACTCCTCATCATTACTCCTATTATATCACATCATTTTTTATTGATTTAACAACTTCTACTCCAAAAATTTTTCATCAAAAGTTTTACCTCCAACCAAACACACACAAAGTGTACATGTGGAGAAGAGAGAACTTGATGCAAGAAAAATCTAGAGTTTTTGATGGAAAGAAATGGAGAGATTGAGAGGGTGAGGGAAAAGAGTCTTTTGTCTTCTGTTAGAAAAAAGAGGAGAAAAGGAGTTGGGTTTCTATTGTTCGGGAGGGAGAAAAGAGGTGAAAAAGGAAGTTGTCATCTGGAAAAAGATAGAGGGTGGGATGGACGAGGGGAAGGAGTGGAATTTGATTTTGATTTCTTTTAAATACGCTAGGTTCTCATATCCAACTACACAATTGACACAATTGTATGCACGCGATCTATGACCAAAAATCCACCTACCTCAATGGGCTGTTGGATAGAGAGTTTCCATCTTCCATGTCAATGCAACCTGGTTATATTGAAGTATGCATGAATTTTAAAAGTTAACATGTTTACTTTCAAAAGATATTAAATGTTACAAAATATAATCTATAATTAATGTAATTTTTGGCATCCAAATACATATGGGTAAAAATAATGAATGATTTAAATTTAAAAAAAACTATTTTAAATTTTTTAAAAGAAAGGGATTGCATAACCTCAATATACAACCCGATTTGCATTGAATCACTCCTTTGTAAATATTATGCCATGTAAAAATTGCAAGATGGGAGAGCATCCGCACAATCAACAACTCCAAGTTTGAGGTCCACTAGCTAATCAATATGATTTTCTTTTCTTGTTTGTTTGGGCTAGAGAAGGTGGCATGACCCTAGTTGCACAATCAAACACTCAAATTGCATGTGAGATGAGCTACAGGTAGTCTCAAGAATAGGTTCCTTAAGGCGAAATGGTTCCTCTATTGTATTCTCAATAGAAAGACAATTATAAATGAATTGCAGAACACTTTCTCTTTTACAATTCTTACAACCAATACAAATAGCTACAGTTGTCTCCACGGAATCCTAACTAACCCACAAGCAAGTGTTTGATCCACATCTTTGAAAGCATGTGCGTTCTAACATAGAGTCATTTGTATATTGAACCTCTCCCATGGTTGGATGTTAGCCTGGGGACACTATTGCCTAAACATAGAGTTCTTACCTAATCATTGGGACGTCGCTAGAAATACCAATTGTGGCTAGTTGAAAACCTCACTATCGCGGAATAGCTAATAAAACCACCTTAGGCAGCCAAGCTAACAATATTTTATCCTCACAAGAGAAAAACAAACATCATACTTGATAAGCAAAATTTGTAAATAAACTTTAATTCACAAAATTATGTCCTACAAACTCTCAAGAAGGCTTTATTTATAAATAAGCGTAGGGAAACTCTTCTATTACCTTTCTAATGTTAGACAAACAAAATACAAAAATAAATATAAAAAAATTTATTTCTAACTTTACTATATGGGATGGAATAGACAAGATACCTCCCGCATCAAAATGTGAAAAATAGAGTTCTAAACGGAGCGCAATCCTATGCACTCGGGTGCATTAAGCCTCAATGCACCTGAGTGTACTACACCTATTTTTTTTTATTTTTTTTGAAATTTTTTTTACACAACGGCTAATCTAGGTTTATTTAACATATGTATCAAATTTTACTATTTTTGTAAACTTTTAGATATTTTTTAAAATTTTAAAAATTAGTGGCATTTTCAGTAAAATACACAATTCGGCGTATAAGTCGAGAATGCTCGGGTGCATAGGATTGAGCTCCGTTCTAAACTGGTGCAAGTCTTCCCATGTTCATCGTCCTCACCAGCAAACACGCAATTCGGCGTACAACTCCTCAACGGCTAATTTCCTCATTTCTCACGTGCACACACGCGAGCTCCTCTTCCTTTCTCATTCATACGCGCGCACAGTCTTCTCATGATCTTGTGGCTGCCGACATGAAGAAAACGGCGGCCATGGATATTGGATACTTGCTGCCAGCAAAAGAGATGAGATGACCGGCATGGTCGGGCACAGCAGCGTAGGGTGATGGGTTGGTGACTGAGAAATTGAGAAGATAGCGGACCTTGTAACGAACACAAATGGAGATGGAAGCTATGAT
The DNA here is from genome assembly GCA_030490835.1 of Annona cherimola. NCBI lineage: Eukaryota > Viridiplantae > Streptophyta > Magnoliopsida > Magnoliales > Annonaceae > Annona > Annona cherimola. The sequence continues at coordinate 15,655,375 of CM059977.1, read as the reverse complement.
CGATGAAAGCGTTTGGCAAGGCATGCTTGACATACGGTACCGGAACGCCTGCTCGTGGCATGACTACCTACCTAAGCGGCACGTGGCGCTTTAGTGATGGGTCAGGAATCTGAAACCGGCAGGTACTAGGTAGCGTCCCCAACCGCAGTCCACAGATCCACTCCTCCGTGCCCTGAGTGCCCAAACCTGACTGGCCGTCTTCCAAGTTCCAACGCACGCAAGATCTCTAGTGCGATTCGGAACTAAACCATGCCATTGGCTGGTTGTCCAGAAAGCTGCTCATGAGTCCCTGCTAATATGAGATGGGAGTGTAATTTGGATGTAACCAACAAATCCGAACGGCCAACAAATTTATTTAAATTGTGCTGAAAGCAAAAAAATTAGTTTTCAATTTCTAATTTTTGTTGCAAAATTTTAGTGCAGCTAACTAACAAGAGTCCATGCAAGCAAGGCCTGAGAAAGGAAAAAGTGGCAAGTGGATCGTAGGCTTTATATGCATTGGAATTTTCCATCACCAGGCACCAGCTATCAAGGCCCGACGATTAGTGAAAAATGATTGGAATATCAAGAAAATGGTGGGGTCTCTGTTGGAAGCCTGGGCTGGGTTTTGCCAATCTCATTTTCTGTTATACACAGGGGAGCCCAAAATTCATGACAAAGCCTTCTCGGAGGTGGCCAATGTCCACTTCAGCAGCACGGGCTGAATGACTTTTTCTATGTTCCATTCATTAAGGAGACAGAAGCTTTCATGCGGTAAACTTCAGCTGAAGAACCGCCGTGTTTGCATTTTTACAGGCACACTAACCGGCTCAGAAGCTTTCGTGTGTCGTATGAAAGATCGAATTTTTTTTTTTTTTTTCGAAAATGAAGGATGATATATACTGATATTTAAATCAGTAAAACAAGGAAGACCAAATCACTGTTAAAAAATAAATCAATACTTTAATTCTCCCTTAAACATGTTGTTTGAATGCTTCTTCGCAAACTATGGACAAATGTATTTAAATTCATTTTGCTTGGGTTACTCACACAGTCACACAGGCCTCCACTTAAATCACACTTTGAAAAAGCTTTTGCAAGATCTCTTCATAAATTTAAAAAACGGAATCCCATCAAACTTCTGAAAATTCCGAGAAGGGATCCCCTCTTTCTAGATTGAGGACACTCGAGTGGTTCAGCCATGCAAAACATGGGGAGTAAATCATGCAACACGAGTGCATACCAAGGTATACACAAGCCCTTACTTTTATCTTTGGCATCTGAATTTTGATAGTTATCTGTTTAATCTCAATAGATACTAAATTTTACAAAATATAAAGTTCTACTAGAAGTAATTTTTGCATGGAAATACATATGATCAATAAAATAATTTGTGACTTAAAATCCAAAATAAAAATTATTTCAATTTTTTTTATATATAAAAAAAGAGGTTATACCAACATTACCATGCAACCCGATTTTGCATTGAAATCACTCCCTCGTGAATATTATGTCATGTAAAATTTACACGATATGAGAGCATCCTGCACAATCTACAACTCAAGCTGATCGATATGGTTTTCTTCCCACTTGTGTCTGTTTTCTCCTTTGTTTAGGTGACATGGGAAAGAGTGATTAGTCTTTAGTAGGGGAATTTCGCCGGAGGTTAACCATCGAAAAATAAGCTCCTTTGGGGCCTAATGCGAGCAACGCTGCGTGGCTGCCTTTCTCGACAACCGCTCCGTTCTGCAGCACTGCGATTTGATCGCAGTTTTGGATGGTGCTGAGCCTGTGGGCCACCACCACGGACGTCCTCCCCACCATCAGCCTCTCCAGTGCCTCCTGCACCACCTTCTCCGACCGGCTATCCAGAGCGCTCGTCGCCTCGTCCAGCAGCAGTATCGCCGGATTCTTCAGGATCGCCCTCGCGATGGCAATCCGCTGCTTCTGCCCGCCAGACAGCTGCGTCCCCCTATCCCCGCACCACGTGTCGTACCCGTCCTTGAGGATGCTGATGAATTCGTGGGCGTTCGCTGCCCGCGCCGCCTCCATGATCTCCATCTCCGTCACCTTCTCCGCCATGCCGTAAGCAATGTTCTCGCGGATGGTGCCCGAGAAGAGGGTTGGTTCCTGGCTCACCAGTGCAATGTGCTTCCTCAGCGACCGAAGGTGGTACGATTTCACGTCCCTCCCGTCGATCCTCACTATCCCGCGACACGGATCGTAGAATCGCTCGATCAGCCCGATGATCGTCGACTTCCCGGAGCCGCTCTGCCCTACGAGCGCCGTCGACTTTCCTGCCTTGATGCCGAGAGAGAAGCCCTTGAAGATGGGCACGTCGGGCCTGGAAGGATAGGCAAAGTCGACGTTCCGGAGCTCGACCTCACCGGTGAGCTTTTCGGGCCGGTGTCCGTCTGGGTCCTCGGGCTCGATCTGGGTGTAGCGGTCGAGCACGGCGAAGACGGATCCAACAGCCTGGGAGCCCTTAGCGAGGTCGGAGGTCATGCTGCCAGCATCGGCGATGACGCGGCCAGTGCTGACGAGGATCAAGAAGGTCTGGAAGAGGGCCCGAGCGTCGATGTAGCCGTGGGAGATGAGCCTGGAGCCGAACCAGAAATCGAGGGCCCACGTACATGTCATGAGGCTCTGGGAAATCCCCAGGCCGATGCCAGCGAACCAAGCCTCTCGACTGCTGGCCTTTCGCGGGCCTTCCTGGGCTAGCTCGAACAGTTGCTGGATCCTGGGCTGGGAAGAGAATGCAGCTACAGTGCGGAGATTGGAGACGGCCTCTGCGGCGACCTTGCTGCTCTCTTCCTGGGCTTCGATGGCTTTCTTGGTAACGCTGCGGAGTAGAACTGTCCTGGTGTAGTAGCAGAGGATGATGATGGGCTGGACCGCTATCATGACGAGGGCCAGCCTCCACGCTATGACCAGGCCAATGGTCCATGCAATCACGACTGCAGAGAACGTTTGCACCACAAGAGAAATCCGGTCTCCTATTAATGACCTCACCTGCAATTCGAAGGCCAAGATATTTATCAATACAAAGCCAATATATTAGAAGAAATTGAAATGTTTTCGAATTTATTTTTCATGGACACTTTTCATATTGGAGAAAATTAGGAGAAAACCACAATAAATAGAGTAACATACGCTCTTGATTTGATTCAGCCCATCAACTTAAAATTTTCCCACGACAAAAAACACTTATTCGATAAGTCTCTTTGATTCGCGATGCAACCCACTATCTTAGCACCGCGTGATGCAACCTATTTTAATAAAAGAAGTAGCCTTTAAAGGTAGAGGAACTTTACAGTAAGCGTATTATTCAGATATAACCTGTCTAGATTTGACATATTCAATAGGTTTCCAGGCTTTTAAAACGCTAAGTAGGCATCTAACAAAAAGTTAACATACCAGGTTGAATTCAGTGACCCTTCGACCAGGGAAAGACGTCCATTCTAATATAAAAAGATCCCCACTTAGATAACATATTATTTGCATTTAGCTCCTTTTTTTTTTTTGGCCCAATTCTACAATTTTTATACAATTTTTTTCGCTGCCATTGATTTTGCGAAAATACACAATTTATAGATTTTTAAGTCCCTTTGGTAGGATGTAAAAAAATATATATGTATACTCACTTTTACGAATTTTTTATATTCTAACCGCCTTGCTACTCCATTCTTCCATCAGTACATGTACATTATAATCATTTTTAACGTTTTTATACAATTAATTTATCTAATTTATCTTTTTTCTATTAATTCTAATAGTTATCTTTGTCATATCACTTGCGCTATAAAAAAAATCATTCTTATTATTATTTTTTGTTAACCTCCTGATTCTTTGTTTGTTTACGAAAATACCTTCGTTAACAATTGCCTAAGGTGTCAAATTTGTCATGAATTTAACCGACTTACGATCAAAATCAGGTAGGATATGACATGAGTATACAACTATAAGATATGCAGTGCGTTTGGCTTAGCTATGAATACTAAGTGAAGAACATAAATTTTAAAACATGAAAAAAAAAAAAAAAAAAAAAAACAGAGCAGATAGCAATTTCATTGAAAGAGTGAGGGGAGGGGAGAGATTTCCATCCCATTCGCGGGAGGCCAGATGCGTGCTGGAGATGTGCAGGTTCTCGCATCCACGCTTCAAATTCAGTGCCCCCGTTGCTTTATTATTACAACGGTAGAAAGTACTTTCCTGACAAGGAAAGGCTCACTGCTTCCGAATGCGTCTGTGAGAATAAATGCTAGCTTGTGTTGGAAATTGCAACTGCAGGAACCTTCCATCTTATCACAAAAGTATTCCTAAATCTTCTATTTTCTAAGGACAGGCTGCCGCAAGCCTCAACGTTTTGCACGGGGCACGGGGAGGAGGGCTTTTGCATTAAAATTTGAAGCACAGCCTCGAAACAAGGCGCTCTCTCCAGATTTTCCATAGATGAAGTAGCTGGACAACTAATCCTATCATGAGGATCTTAAGCAAAGGCTGAAAAGGTAGGGGGGGCAACTCACACGTGTAAAATCTAGGGATGCAAATGGGTTGGTTCAGTTGTGTTCTTGTTTTCCCAAAAGGTTGATTTCGTTACTAATTAATTATACGTAATTTATGTTAACTAGGTCATTCTAATACAATACATTTAAACCAAAAGTAATTCGAAAGGAAAATCTTTTCGGGAAGGAGGAGAATAAAAAAAAGAAAAATACATACATACGAACTATAAAGACAGAGACACGATCGATGTAGTTAATAATAAAGATAAAAATCTGTACTCACAAAGTATAGAAATCTCATCCGGTTTTAAGCACCCATCGTTTGGAACTTACCTGTCTCGATTAGAGATACAGTTCATTTTTTGAAGCTTATCTGTTGGGAGTATTTTTTTTTTTTTTTAATCAACCTTGCACACGCGGCAGAATGGTAGGTAAAACCTAGTAAAGAGATGTTATCTAAAAGTTTAAACATGACTAAATATGAAATTTCGAGTAAGGCTATGATGCATTCACTTTATTACGAAACTATAATGTCAGAAATGATAGCTATCTCTGAAGAATGAGTGATGATGAAAGCTCTTTGACAATCCCCCGTTAGCAATTTCATGTGCTGTGCATGAGATTGCAAGCTAAGGAAGTACATGTGGCAAAGCACATGATTCAAAATGCTCTGTGTGGTGATCCATGTTTCAAAAATCACAGGCAGTCGATCACTTCAATTCCCACGACAACCACTTCCACTACTACTTTTGACTGGAAATCATGTCAGACGCACGCTGGCTCCCTTCGTTGTCCTCACGTGTGTTTTGGTACACATCCCCACCATGTGCACCGTTGGGCTCTACCATGTTTTCCGCATCTTGTACTACGGGGGAAAATAGAAGTGGAGGGCCTCGAAATATAACTATCCAGGAACCCCAAAAAAAAAAAAAAAAAAAAAAGTTGGAATAGACCAATGTTCCTAAATGATCTAACTGAAAGCTTTCGATTTCATTAATTGTTAGAGTTTTTGACATGACCCTAGTCGAGGCCTCGCATGCAACTAAAATTTCATCAAGTGTTTCGAGGGCCTTCTTAAAGTTGAGTGGCTGAGATGAAGATAGCATAGGATTTCTCGTCCCAAATATTCTTTAAGTTTCTAAACTTTTTATCTATTTTTAATACACATTGACCTTTTTTTTTTATTCTCAATATATATTTTTCATAGAACAATACTTTTTATCTATTTTTCATGTCCTCCCGCCGTCCTGAATAGGATCTAAAATAATCACAAGTTAGGAGGGTTAAAGAGGGGGAAAAATAAACCATAAAAAAAGGAAGAGGTGGGGAATATGTAATAGCTTAGGAAGTAAGATTTTTTTTTTTTTTTTTACGTACCACATTGGCATCCTTGCCCAGCCTGGAACAGATGGCGCCGCTGGAATTCTCTTCCTGATCGAACCACCCTACTTCAAAGGTCAGGATCTTAGACAGCATTCTCTCCCTGATCCTCAATGTAAGATACTCTCCCATCGCCGCAAAGTTGTAATGTTGCACGAGGTTGACAAGGAAAGAGATGGATGCTAATGCGACAAAGAAAACACAGTAGTTTCTTGTCAGCTTTTCAATCTCCTTATGATCACGCAGGAAGAACATGGACACCATGCTCCCCATCACGTATGCATAAGCGGGCTGCACTGCGCCGAACGCCGCCGCACCTAAGCAGCCCATCAAGGCCTGCTTCCATTCCGGTAGATTCAAGAGCAGCAATCGCCGGAAACTCGGAACAGAAAGAGTCCCCATCTTTGTCTCTTTCGTTTCTGCGTCCTCGTTTTGCTCTCCAAAGCCGCCGCCGCCGCCGCGTCTTTGGTTCCCCGCAGCTGAGACTGAATTTGCGGAGCTCGACCTGCTGCCCGCTGACAGCCTTCGGCTACTGAAACTGTGGCCTTCTGGGGTGTTGGTAAATGATGAGGAGCAGGCTTCTCCGTGCTGCTGCTGCCGCCGCTCATGTTCGACCTCGCCAGCAGATTGCTGGAGTCGAATGAGCGAAGCGTACACCCCATCTTTATTTTCAAGCAAGGACTCGTGCGACCCAATTTCTACAACTTGGCCACTCTGGATGACTGCAATCACGTCTGCATTGCGGATGGTGGAGAGGCGATGGGCAATGACAATGGTGGTGCGGCCAACCGCTGCGGCATCCAGCGCCTCCTGAACTACCCTCTCGGATTCAGAGTCTAATGCGCTGGTGGCCTCATCTAGGAGAAGAATCTTCGGCGACTTGAGCACTGCTCTTGCGATGGCTATCCTTTGCTTCTGGCCTCCAGACAATTGAACACCTCTCTCACCCACCTGCATTTTTGCAAGCATAAAATTGTGATTGCACCTTACAAATCTAACGAGGTTTTTCCAAGAAAGAAAAAACCCATATGAAACAATTATTTTTAGTTAGCACACTGCACACTGCACACGCACACCCCCATTCCTTCCCCTTTTTTTTTTTTTTCAAATAACCAAAAAAAAAACAAAAAAACAAAAAAAAACGTCGAAGGTTTCCCCCTTCTTCCGATAATAAATCATTCAACCTGCATGTTTTTCACCCCCAGCATTTTGACTGCCAATAACTATTTTTGGGGGGCAATACAGCTGTATCGGAGTGACTCACACCCCACCGGCAATGAGAGCCACAACTTGGATGGTCAGGGGAGGTCAACATCAGTGCAAATGTGTGGGAAGGTGATTCACCAGCAAGGCTTTTCAATTGTGCAAATGAAGAGCATAGTCTAATCCTTTTCCGGGGACAAGCGTGCCCGTTTCTGTGGTGGGTGAGTCACCGTCATATCTTCGAAATGATGAGGAGCCAAGACCATCAACACAACAGTAGCAACCACATAACAGTTCGACTACTGATGGATCATGGATAGACAATGGGCGTATCCATGCTCTTTTTATTATTATTATTATTATTATTTCGTGCAGTGAAAGCAGTTTGGTAGTTTACCTGGGTGTCATATGCCATGGGGCGCTGGGATATAAAGTCATGAGCATTAGCCGCCTTTGCAGCCGCAATCACCTCATCTGTGTTTGCATCCTCCTTTCCAAACAGGATGTTTTCCTTGACAGACGTTGCAAACAGGGCCGGCTCTTGGCTCACGAGTCCCATCTGCGACCGCAGCCATTTCAGCTGGAGCTTTTGGATGTTCACCCCATCCACCAAAATCTCTCCCCCAAGCGGGTCGTAAAATCTCTCCAACAGTGCAATCACCGTTGATTTCCCTGAACCGCTCCCACCCACCAAAGCCATGGTCTTTCCAGCTGGTACCTTGAGACAAAGGTTGTGGAAGACGATCGTGTCCGGCCTGGATGGGTAAGCGAATAAGACATTCTTGAATTCCACCTCTCCTGACATGGACGGCAGGATTTCGCCGTCCAGGTTGTCTGGATCGATCTTGGGAACTCTTTTGATCAGCTGCATTATTCTCTCGCTTGCTGCGGAGGCTTCCGCCAGGTACTTGACGTTCGAAAGACACGACCCCAACATCCTGATAAATGATCTTTTCACGTAAGTGGAGAGAAAAAGATTGAAATACTATGATTGGAAAGAGGGTATGATATGAATTTATTTCTTTCCAATTATGCTAAAAGATTCCAATATCAATAAGGACTTTTATTTACGTCCAAATAAGCTAAAGGATTCTATTATTTGTAAGCACTAGCATGAAGTAACTTCTTCTTAGCACAGTCCATCTCAAGTAAAAATAAAAGATGAGAATATAACTTCCAGTTGAAAATTTAAAATTTCTTAATTTTTTTGCTATTTTTTTTTTCGTTTTCTGAATAAAAGATTAGCTTCAGTTACAAATGTGATCGGCATTTGGTAGAACATGAGTACCCCTGTTTTAGGAAATATACTAACAACGCAGCTTTGACCCACCTAAATTCCGAACGGAAGGAACAGAAGGCTGTAACAAACACATTCAGTGAGCAGACTCAGTTGGAATATGGCAGCATGCAGATCAGTAACAAAGAAGAAAGTGCTTACAGGCCACCACTAGCAATAGCAGCGCCAGCAGTGAAAATAGTGCCTCCTGGGGCGCCGTGGTACATGACCAACCTGCTGCCGTACCAAGCCATGAAGGCCCAGATAGCGTAGCACACGCCATTGCTTCCTATGGCAATGCCCTTGGCGAGGCCCTGCCTGATCCCCAGCTTCGCCGAGCCCTGCAGCGCCGAAGAGAAGTCCGCCTGCATCTTCTTCTCCCCCACGAAGGAGTAGACGGTGCGGACGGACGAGATGGCCTGCTCCGCAACGGTCCCTGCTTTGTTATACTCGCCGCGTATCTCCCTAGCCAGAGACGTGAGCATTCGGCCGTAGACCAGGCCGGGTATGATGAGCAGGACCACGCATGGCAGTGCAACGAGCGCCAGTCTCCACATTAGGAGAAATGCTACAACGTAGCTCCCGACGAACGTAGAAAGATTCATGACGAAGTTGGGTACCTGCAAATCGAACGGAAATGATCTCATTGTACTTTTTTTTTTTCTAATCTTTTTTAAATTGTTGAGTGGCATTATCTCATTCCATATCGAAAGCCGAGCCAACAGTAGTAGGCCCCCACCAACAGATTGTCAGATGCTATTCTTTGTTGAGATGAGTGAGGGTATGGGCAGCTGGGTGCACCAGCACCATACGAAGAGGACAATGAAGGGATGGATGCTGCACCTTTTCGCTAATGACATCTTGGATGACAACGGAGTCAGTGGAGACGCTCACGACGGCGTCCGTTGTGCTGTCCATCTGGAGATCAAAGTAGCCTACGTCTTGCCTGAGTACGGCTTTCAGATATCGGGCTCTCATTCTCGATGCCTGTCGCTCGCCCGTCCGCGTCCAGCAGTATCCCTCTGCACTCCCATGCAGTTCGTACATTGCGCATATTTACAGAATAATTAAAAGACAAACCCATCTTCAAAACTCGCATACTGATCAATCAGAAGAAAAAAAAAAAAAAAAAACTAAAACTCGCATACCTAAGAAGCAAGCCACGGCCAAGCCGCACGCCAAGTACACCAGATTCGCCGCGTTCTGCAGAGCATATGAGAAACATATATTAACCTTGACAGTGGCTACGCATGGGATCGTATCCGTCTGAGTCTCTTTTTGGGTGGGATGATGATTTGGCCATATAACAAATAATGGTGGGGCCCCGTAGATGGACATATGTGAATATCATCAAAAGAGAAAAAGGAGAAACCTGATTCATGGCGCGGGTGAAGAGCTTTGTATCGAGGTCGGAGTGCTGAGGGGCGCCACCCATGCTGTTCATGATCCGGCCGGTGAGAAAAAGTTTGAGAGGCATGGCAAAGCCGTCGCCAACGGCGGCCAGGGAGCCGAGTGTCATGAGGAGAATGTCCGCACGGTCTGCATGCCTGAAGATTCTCCACAAACAAAAACCTCTCGCTCTCTCTTTTCCCTTCCCCATCTCTCCCTTCATCTTCCGCCCGCACCGGATGGAAGAAAAGGGAAGAAATTTTCTTTCTTTTTTTTTTCAAAAAAAAAAAAAAAAAGCCAAAAGGGAAGGCAAAATTCTGAGTGTCTTTCCCTTCCTGTCCTTGCCGCGCCTCGCCTACGGGAGGTAGGATCAGGAATCCCTTTTCCAAGATGGAACTCTCTTCTATCAACTCACTCACTCACTCACTCTCACACACACATAGCCCTCTCCCTCTGTTTGCATATATATATATATTATATATAGAGAACGGGGCCGGGGCTTGGAAGGTGAAAGAGAAATCACCGAACTGTCTATTGCCAACCTCGACGCGTACGTGGCCCCCCACATGTTCAGTGCTGCGAATGGATTTAGCACCATCACAGCAAAAATATTCAATGGATTTGCATTCAACTTGGAATTAAATGCCGCAACAGTACTCTCCAGTGCGCGTAGGATTCGACTTTTCATGCTCTTGGGGAGAAACAAGAATATCTTACGTCTCGCTGCTCTCTACTCTCCGCCCAGTGCCAACTTTCGCGGCTACCTTTCAGTTGCGTCGATCCCGCAGGCCCTACTCCACGGGACTCGGCCCAACTTCGCTTTACACCAAGTTACCAACGGACCAGATTCTCCGGTTCTAGCGCTGGGGCCCACCCCCCCCAGCGGCCCGATCTCCGCACTTCATCAGCTAGCAGGAGGCCAGCCATTTATGGTTGACTTCTTTGGCAACGGAGCGCAGACGTCAGTAATGACGTCCTGTAGCAGGGGGCCCCACGAGGCGTGGGCCCCGCACGAGAGCTTAAAAAACGGGAGTGGGATATTAAAAAAGCCTAAGCAAATGGCGATCTTTTTGCCTTTTCCGAAAGAAACTTTATTGGTCTAGTGGAGTGTTGATACTCGTACACGCGCATCGGATTCCCCCGCATAAACACGGGCATAAATGCATGTATCTCTATCTATCTATCTGAAAAAGGGCTGGGATCACATCCCTTGTGTTAATTAGGCGGCCCCTCCCGTTAAAACAAATTCCATTCAACGGTCAGATGCGGCAGATATCAGAGCTTTAAACGGACGGTCGCGATAAAAAGTGGGGGAAGCGCGTGGAAATGCCGGTCCCGCCCAGCACAGCCGCAGCAACAGTGCAAGCATGCGGTCGGGTTTGGGACCTGAGTACTGTGCATAGAGCATGGTGGTTGCGTAAGAATCGTCGATGGCACTCCACGCCATTTCTATCTTTAGGAGCTGTTTGTTCCGGAGAGCACGGGAATTATTATTTTATTTTTTACTTTTTTCGCACAAAGCCGCACCGTTTCACACCGCACGCTGAAAAGTAAGACTTTCACGTGGCCCAGGGCCATTTGCCTATTTATAGTTAGAAATGTGAGCCGCTAGCGGCCCAGTTCATGAGTTTTCTGCTTCGTCGATGGCGGATGCTCCGGCGCGTTCTCATGGCAGATCCCTCCAAAATCGTATTTTTAGTTTTTTACTTGGAAAGCAGAGGGGCCGAACGCATGTCAAGTTTGCAGATGTAAAAATAATAAATGGGAGCGCAGCACTGTAGCATTGATTTACGAGATAAATATAGACTTGTTACGTTTGACTTTGACTAGTGTAGCACTGTAGCATTAGAGTTATCCCATTTACATTTTACAGTGGGGTATGCACTAGGGTGCGTTACGATGCAACCCTAGTTTGTCTGTACCATAAGAATGTGTCCGTTTTGATGGTGGAATTAATATTCAGTTCGTGCCTTGCATTTAAAATTATTTGCTCCACTTACCAATCAAGTTTCATCTAAGTTACCAACCGAGCCAGCGCGAATCCAACATTTGGATTTCAGCCAGAAACAAGAAAAATTATTAATGGGAGCTGTGGTCTCCCGTCCGGTTGTTTGTGGGAGCATTGGTCTCCCATTTGATTATTGGAAGCTGTGTCTTCCTGATTATTTGGTGGAGCAGCGTCTCCAAATTTGTAAGAATATCTCAGACCTTCAGTGTAATATGTGCTGAGATGTATATAAATATATTTCAATCAAAAAAAATAAAAAAGTTTCATCTAAGTTGAACATGTATACACCCTCACCTTATTGTTTTGATTCATATATCAGTTTTCTATATGTTAAATCAAAATCTAAACCGTCTAAAGTATAATTTATAATTATAAAATAAAGTTCTATAAATTGATTTAAATTTTTTTGATAATTTGCACATAATTATATATTTCTAAAGAAAACAGGGCCCACCTAAGACTTCGATTGTTATTATGATAGTTTTCGGTACCAAGATAAAATGAATATGTTAAATGACGTGGTGAGACGGATTTTTATAATTGTTTATCAAGATAAACCTCATTTGCATCTCAGCTCGGTGGAAATTTTTTTCCCATCTTTTGTGAATGGCTCGGATCGTACACTTTAGTTAAAAGTGGCTTTCATTGGCGCTAATTAATCAATGTAAATTGATAAACAAAAGAATTTTTCTTTTTATTTTATTTATTTTCGCTTTATCTTTTATTTTGATTTACTATTTGAATTATAGATTTTTATGAGATAAATATAGGTTAGCATGAAGAAAATAATATGGGAGCTCAGCATTGATTCATAGGACAAATATAGATTGTTTTGTCTAACCTGACTTTGTCTGATACGTGCAGAGCATCATAGGTTGGTATGGGGGCAGAGGGTTGCGTAACGCCTTCATTTACCCATCCCTACTCCTGGCATTGGAAATATGTTGGAATAGGATGCGCGAACCAAGATTAGCTACGCGTAGGCTCCTATTATGATGGCCTATAAATGTGAACGACTCAAATTTCGCATCTCGTTAGCCTTGGCAGGCTATAGCCCGTAGATACCGACTACGGCTTATCTTTCCAAAGGGGCAAAAACCGTAGTACTATCAATATTCAAAATGACTTAACATTAGTTGTCTTTTAAGTGGAGGAATATTTACAAAAATGTCTCTTTTAAGTGTGAGAGATATGTCACCTGCGGCTAGCGCAGGTGGCAGGGGCGTTGGACCCCTTAGCCGCAGATCGTGGGTTCGAATTCCACGTTGGGATTTCGGTCCGGAAACATGGTGTGGGAGCTGTGGTCTCCCTTTGAGGTGGGGTGGGAGCTGTTGTCTCCTTTGGGCTGGATGGAAGCTGTTCTTCCTAATTCTTTAGTGGAGCTGTGTCTCCAGATTTCTTTGGAGGAGTTATGTATCTCCTTGTTTGTAAGAATGTCTCTGAACTACGATGTAATATGTGTTGACATGTATGTAAATATAAACCATCAAAAAAAAAGTGTGAGAGATATAAATGTATGTGATTTGTAATATCAAATGTTACATACGTATAATATTAATAATAAAAAGAATGATCATATTAGCCTATGCTAACTAAATGATTCGCTTAGCTCACCTCAAATAACGCATTTAAAATATTTATTTTTTATTTTTTCTTCATACGCTTGTTTATCTAAGTGTATTTAACATATAAACCAAGTTTTATCATTTTTAGATATATGTATATACTTTTAAAAAATTTTAAACATCTGTGTGTATATATATATATATTTTGAATACCTTTATGCTTAAAAATCTCAAAAAAATATATACGTAGATTCAAAAATGATAAAACTTGATTTATATATTAAATATACTTAGATACATAAGCATGCGAAGAAAAAATAAAAAATAAGTGTTTTGAATGAATTTTTTTAGGCGAGCTAAGCGAACCATTTGCTTAGCCCGAGTTAACAGGATAATTCTTCTTTTTCATTAATATTATTCATACTACGACATTTGATATTAAAAAAAACAACTAACTTACTGTTCAACTTTTAAAACATTTCCTATCCTATCGCTCCCGAATTTAATGTACACACTACACACAAATCTCACGCCTACCCTAAGGGAACTATACTTCCTCACTACTATGCATATCCTCATTCTGATAGGTCATTGCGATATTACTTGCAAATTCAACCAATCTTAAAAAGTTTTGAACATTCAAAAATGCTTATCTTTGGGCCTAATTCTAATCCCACCAATTTTGCAGTAAATTAAAACATTTACATGGACCTTTCACACCACATCGGAAGGTCTGAAGTATGAAGCCTCCCTCGCCATCCTGAATGAGCAAGTAAAAATGTGACTATCTCGTTAGCCTCACGCTCTATCGTTAGCTTCGAGTAACTCATTGAGTGATCTAAAGTCTGCTTCAGCAACCAAAGGCAACGCCTTTGCCCAACTCAGGTATATGCACGAAGCTCTTAATGAGCTTCTACAGTATGACATCTCACATTTCAATGCAAAGGCTTGCATGGTTCCCGCTTATGGATGCACACATGCTCGCTCTTATTCAAGGCATCAAAAGTTACGAGCTCTCATGGGAATTCCAGCCATTTTATGCACTCAATGATGTCATTTTTGCCGCATCCCCTTGAAAAAACCAGAAAAACGGCATGTTGGGCTAGATCGATTGCTCATTGAATCAGTTTGCTGGTAACCGCCCCTGTTGCTACCTCCATCACTGATGAAAAACCAATTTGTGGTTGCTACAAGATCCAACATCTTCCCAATTTTCAATACCAGCAAAAGCCCATCAGGCCATCACCATATGCCGTTGTCCAACACCATGCCGTTAACTGCTTCCTTTCCGTCGATTCAGCAAGGACAAGATCAGGCGAAGCCGGAGGGAGAAAGGTGTGCGTGCGTGAGCGTGTGCGCATGTGGGAAAAAGAAAGGAGGACAAAAGACCTCCATCACAATTTTCATTTTCCAATGACGCGTTTCTTGATCCGAGCCGTTAGATGGCTCTTTCTAGCCCAAATTTCATTGTGAAGCTTTTCGCTGCGCATATATAAGGGCAGCGAATAAAATTCACCCTAGATTATGGAACTGCCTAGATTAGGAAATTTTAAAATTGTTGGATGAAAGGTTTTTAGTAAAAAAGTTGTTAAATTAAAAAAATGATGTGATATAATATGGTTAATGATGAGGTGTAAAGATAATAAAGCTAAAATATATAGGTTAATTCTATAAAAATGATTGAAAAGTAAGGTAGTTGTATACAAAGATGCGAAGAAATAATTAAAAATAAGATAACTATGAAAAGCGAAAAATTTTAAATTAAAAAATTTCGACTTAACATCTTCTATTATTTGCCAAACACGCCTAGGGATGTTTGGTAAAAGACAATTTTTTAAACTAAAACATTTCATTATTCACAACTAACATATTTTTTAATTATTTATTAATATCGTTTCATACAACTTCTTTACTTTTAAATCATTTCTACATAACTATCCATATATCTAACCTATCTATTTTAACTTTATTCTTTTTACTCATCATTATTACCTCTATAATATCACATTATTTTCTCACATTTCAAAAACTTTTCATCGAAGGTTTTATCACTTCTTAAACACACCTTTGATGTTAATATGATATAATAATTTTAAAAGTTTAAAAATATAAATGATATATAATTTTAAAAACTATACTATCTATAGCATTAATAATACTCTATACGGCAGATTAAATTTGTTTGAAACCACGACTTATATTGAATTATTTTGTTTAAAATTAAAAAATAATATCTATAATTATTACCATTCAAGTTTTAATATACAAAGAACTAAATATATAATTCATTTTAAAAGAAACATCATAATAATGAAACTTTTAGAAAATAACAAATTTAAAATATTATCTATATACTAGCGTTAACAAAAGATTCTGCGGGATTCATTAGTAAAATGTGTGAAATTTACTAGAAAGCCATCATACTAGAATACTTACTAATATATATGAAGAAAGATTTTTATGGAGACGGAAAAAAAGATGGAGGCGAGAGAACCGAGCTGCGGTTTGACCAGGTTTTATAGTCACACAGAGTTTTTTTTATTTTGGTTAAAAATGGTTTTTGATATTTTTGAAAAAAATTATAGCCTGATAGGACCACTCACTCAGCGGCTGACGATCCAACTAGTTGAACCGGCTAGTTTGGGTTAGTTGTTAAAACAGTGCTAGTAGCTTAAGGAGGAAAGAGATTGGAAAGGATGTGCACGAGGGTCGAAGCGGTGGAGTCAAGCATGCAAAGATAGGGAAAGAGCCCCATATTATTGCAGTGAATAACTACTCTCGAGTAGGAAGTGCTGATCCTAAAATGTGTTTCTTTAGGAATCGAGATGGCCACTGGTAGGATTTGGAGTGACAGCTATGGCATGGTGAAGTATGTAACAAGAGAGATATTTGCCAGAGGAGCAATAGGGGCAACAAATATCGAGGTCCAGTTAAGCGTTAGCAAAGTGGTACTAGAGTAGGTCTAATCAACGAATCCAACTTGGGTAGAGGAGAATTATTGCTGCACACTTTTATCACTTCCACGAGGTCATCTAATTGCTTAAGTGGTCTTCTTTTATCTTCACATAGTTTCATAAAAGAAGTACATACGGAGATAGTTATTTCCCACTTACTACAGTAAATGGTAGCTAACCCATGGAAAGTCGTGCCTGCGTTTTTCTCGCAATAAGCAACATCTTCACCGTCAATCTAGGGTGGATGGCTACGATGCAGTTGGGCATTTTCGGAAAGTGAAAAAATCACGAGGGAGCATCGAATTTGATGCTGGACCCGTGCGTCTCTCTCTCTTCCGTCTTCCTTTCCTCTATATTCCTTGTTTCGTTTTTAGCCAGCTGCCATAATTTGGAGATGGTTGATTTTTCTCGGAGCTATATATTTGAATTTAGAGCGGTTGAAATGGTGGCACGCTCGGTTCCAGCTATATAATTTATTATAATTTTAGTTTTAAAAAGTCATATATTTAATAATTATTACAGTTTTATATATTTACGTTAATTTCTATTTCATTTAATTTAAATTAATTATTAATTTTAGTTATAACTTTTTATATTTATTTAGTTTTAAAATTATTTAAAGGTTTGCATAGTTCTGAAATGAATTATTAAGTATATATCTTTTGCAAAATATACAAATTATGTAAAATATTTTTGAACGTATTACTTTATGATATTGTAATGGCCGTAAATATTTAATAATATAATTTAATTTAATTTATTGAGGGAGAACGTTGGCAAGAAGGCAAGAAACGTATGCGGTAGAGTTGATATTTGGAAGAAAATTTATGTGATTCTCAGATCTGTTCCAGTAAATCCCTCTGTGGGTACGCCAATTAGATAAGTGAAAATTTTCATACTTTATTGTTGAAGATTCAATAAGAATTTTAAGTTTTTATAATTCGTCCACTTTTTTCCCAAATTCCTTAGATTCATTAGATTTACAATAAGAAAAGTATTGGGCGAATTATATTAAATTAGGAACCCAAATATGTGCCCATTGAAAAATTTCGTGTTCGTTTAGGTAGTTTCTGCAAACTGTCGAATGTTGACAAAGAGACGTGAAAACGGAGCAAAGGAAAAAGAAGAACGGTAGCAATTTTGACTTCTTGACCAAAATTTTATAAAAAACTCCCATGAATTTATGATTTTGCAAAAAGGTACCTATTTTGAATAAATTATAGAAAACTCAAATTTTGATAGAAAATTTGCAGGAGATATTTTTAAAAAGATTATTACAAAATAACCTCTTGATTTGAGAAGGAATTTCATAAGAAAAGTTTTAGCAAAAATTACGAAAAAGCCCCTTTTGAATGAAATAGTTTGCAAAAATGTCTTATATTAGCTAGGAATTCACAGTGTAAATAGAAAAGTATAATTTTCGCTAAAATGAGTTATTATGTATATATCTTTTGCAAAATACATAAATTTATATAAAATATTTTTAAAAATATTAAAATTAGATGTCGTTAGATGCTGTTAGATACTGTTAGATATTGTTAGATTAAGGAGAATTTCATTAAATCATATTATCTAGATTTCAAATTCTATAATTAAGGTATAAATGACCTTATAAGGGGCTTAGGATCATATTACAGGTGTTAAATTAGGATTAACTTATTAATATCAAAAGTGAGATGTTGGTAGATGTCGTTAGATCCGGTTACATACTGTTAGATGTCATTAGATGCTATTAGATTAAGGTGGATTTTATTAAATCATATTATCTGGGTTTCAAATTCTGTAATTAAGGTATAAATGACCTTATAAGAGGCTTAGGATCATATTACAGGTGTTAAATTAGGATTAACTTATTAATATCAAAAGTTAGATGCTGTTAGATGTCGTTAGATCTGGTTAGATGCTGTTAGATGTTGTTAGATGCTGTTAAATGTCATTAAATGTTGTTAAATGCAGTTAGATACTGTTAGATGCAATTAGATAAGGTGGATTTCATTAAATCTTATTATTTGAGTTTCAAATTCTGTAATTAAGGTATAAATGACCTTATAAGGAGTTTTCAATCATATTACGGGTGTTAAATTATGATTAAATTATTAATATCAAAAGTTAGATGTTGTTAGATGTCGTTAGGTCCAGTTAAATGTTGTTAGATGTCGTTAGATGCTGTTAGATTCTATTATATTCGAAAAAATAAAAAATATTAATAATTTTTCAAAAATTCAAAAATAAATATTGAAATTGTTATTTTTTAGAGTACTTTAATTGCATGAAATTTAAATAATATAACATAACTCCTTATATAAAATATATTTTTCAACTTTGCCAATTATAATGAAATCTTATTAAAAATAAAATTTTGAACACAAATATTTTTAAAAAATGTCAAATAATGAAAAATTATGTCTACATATGTTTTAGTAGTTGATCCAGTAAATGAATGAAATAAATTGAGATTTTGTATTTATATAATACAAATTTTATCAAAAACCAAACGTACTCACGTTTTTAAACAAATATATTCACACTGTAAAATTATCACAATGCCCCTACTACCATTTTTTCTCATGGGGAAGGCTTCCCATGGGTTGGGCCCCATAGTAAATAATGGAGGTCCAGTTAAGCTTGTCCAGACAATAAGAGAAATGACAAAAATAAAGAGAAAATAAGCGGGACATTTTGTGTAAAAGGAGGATTTGACATGTCTAAGGCCTTCTAAAAAAATTACAAAAAAAAGACTCCATTAATTGAGGAAAAGTAAATTTAATAGTGTTTCTAAATGATGCTTGGGAAGAGCTAGAACCTTATAAGCATGAGAGAAATATAGAAATTATCTTTAATGAATAAAAGAGAATTTGGAATCCTTTTTAGGCTATTAAGTGCTGCTTGCAAAGGTCTTTTCTGTTAGGAAAGGTACTATCTCTTCTATTGCAAGGTTCAATTCATATGTTAGGTGTGGTTTGCAAGGGACTTAAGATGGATGATTGTGGGTAGTCACTACTGATTTGTGAGGGGCTTGGTTTCTCCCCTTTGGTTGGAAGCCTTGGCTATCAAAGCGGGTATCAATTGGGCAAAACGGTTGGGATTCTAGAAAAATTAAGATTGAAAGTGATTCGCTTTTTGTGATTAATTGGCTCAAAGGCAATGGTCCTTTACTAACCAGACTGAAGCACATTTTATAGGAGATTAGAGGATGGTAGGGGCTTTGTAGACATTGTATTATCTCATGTTTTCACAGAAGAAAATGCTATGGCCCATAAACTGGCAGCCTTAGCAGTGGATGAGTATGGGACTAGTAGAGAATGGAGAGAAGTTCTTCCTGTTTGTATTATGGATTCACTTTGTAAGGATGTCTCTCTCCTTCTAAAGTAAAGTAATTTTTCACCTTCAAGAAAAAAAAGTTCAATTCATATGTTATTATAGAATTGAGTATAATCATGACATAGGTATTTCTCAAAAGGCAAGCCAACAAGTTTTAGACGTATGGAAGGCAAATGTGATTATAACACTCACTTTTCAACTTCGAGCCATGTGACCTTGCTTCTGTAGCAACACAAAGGCATATCAAGGCGTCAGGACATGGCTGGGACTATTTACTGCTTCATAGAAATCATATTAAAATGAAATTTTATTGACAATTATGATCTAAAAAGAGCAAATCTCTTCTTTCATTATAACCTATACGTGAATTTCCAATTAAAATAAGCTTTAAAGCTAGGCAGATAATAATAATAATAATTATAATTATGATAAATATAATGAATAAATCCAAGCATTATCAATCGCTAATATAAATAACCTACATAACAATTCATTAACAGCATTCGGCTAAAGATTTCCGATACCCATGGTCACTTATAGTTGAGTTGAACTTTCTTGCTTTTATCATAATAGATTTGAAGTTTACATGTAAGAGGCCAACCTATAGGAAGCCATGGTGGGTTTTTTTCTCACCGAAAATAGAAGAAGTAGGAGGGGAGTCATCAGCCGGTTGCAGAAGAACCATCGACGTTGTGATACTAATCGATAACGAAGAAGAAAAGCAGTAGTCATGCTTTTTAGATTCGAGGCGGCTGAAGAATAAATTTAGTTCGACAAGTTAGGAACTATAGTTAGGCATCTGGGGGCGAGTCATCGACTAGTCATGATTAATAATCCAACGGTCAGTAGCCGGTGGGTTTTCAGGCAGCTGCGGCGGCGTCTAGGTTTGATTGGAAAATCTGTAGAAAGTGACGCAAGAAATTTTGTTTAAATTTAGGCAGATTTGTTTTGATTAGATCTAGTGATTTTGGTGTCCGATTTGTGCGATTTAAGAGTCAATTTCTATTATTTTTAGGTGCTCTAAATCATGTGGACGATTTAAATTGGGCAAATTTAGCTTACTAAATTGTAAATACAAATAATCATGTAGACTTTTGAAATAATGTATATATTTTATTTTTAAATGTAAATAAAAATAATATAATTATTGTCGACATAAACTTAATTAACAATAATCATTTTTATCTTGTTAATCATTTATATTATGTTTCACAATAAAAATTAAACTAACTTTCAAAAAAAGAAAGCAGATATAAACTAAGTTAATCAAAATTATTATTTTCAACAGCTTCAAAAGAATAATTTTCTACCAATCTAAAAATACATAATTATTAAGCAAGTCTCGAAAAGTCATATATATATTTATTTAGTTTACTTAAATCTAAATTACAATTTAATCATTATTAAACTAGTCTTAAAAAGTCATATATAATTGTATTGTTAAATCTAAATTACAGTTATATAATTTAAATAAATATAATTTATTAAAGTTTTATTTTAAAAAAGTCATACATAGAAAAGAATTATTATAGTTTTAGATATTTATTTAAAATTTTATTTCGTTTAATTTTATTTAATTTAGACGGTGTTAGATGCTGTTAGATTATGTGGATTTCATCAAATCCTATTATATGAGTTGTAATTTATATAATTAAGTTATAATCGACCTTATAAGGGGCCTAGGATCATATTACTGGTCTTAAATTAGGATTAATTTATTAATGTTAAAAATTAGATATTGTTGGATCTGGTTATATGCTATTAGATCCAATTAGATGTTATTAAATCTGGTTATATGTTGTTAAATACTATTAGATTTAGGCGATTTGATTAAATCCTATTATTTGAGTTTCAAGTTCTGTAATTAAAATATAAATGACCTTATAAGGAACATAAGATCATATCGTAGGTGTTAAATTATGATTAACTTATTAATATCAAAAGTTAAATTTAGTTAAATGTTGTACGATCCGATTAGACGCAGTTAGATCTGGTTAGATGCTATTAGATGTCATTAAATTTAAGTGGTTTAACTAAATCATATTATCTGAATTTTAATTTATGTAATTAAGGTATAAATGACCTTATAAGGGACATGAGATTATATTACAAGCGTCAAATTAGGATTAACTTATTCATATCAAAAGTTAGATCTGGTTAGATGTCGTTAGATTTTATTTTATTCGAAAAATAAAAATAATAATAAATTTTCAAAAATTCAGAAATGAATATTGAAATTATATCCTCGAGAGTACCTTATTTATATGAACTTTAAATAATATAATATAATTTCTTATATAAAATATATTTTGAACATTACCAATTATATTGAAATCTTATTTTAAAAAATAATATTTTCTACACAAATATTTATAAAAATATCAAATAGTGAAAAATCATGTCTACATATGTTTTAGTGATTGGTCTACTAAATAAATGGAATAAATTGAGATTTTGTGTACATATAATTTAAATTTTATTAAAAGACCAAACATATTCACATTTTTAAATAAATATTCACATGCTACAACGATGCCCTTACTTTATTTTTTTCTCATGGGAAGCCCTTCCTATGGTTGAGCCTCTAAATGTAAACTTATTACTAGCCTACTCTACAATGAAGGCGGAGCCTATGTCTGCCTTGAAATACTAGCCGGTCTTGATGGTGATACATTGGCCTACTGGAATTAGAGTGCACCTTAATAATATTTTAGCTTACCTATTCAATAACGACAATCAATGAGAGTAGTGAGCTCTTTCTCAGAGGTAAAGCATTTTAGGAAATACGTTATATATAATCTAAATCATTAATTTCATTCTAGTTAGAATTTATGCCATAAAATAAAATTTAATTATTTATATGAGTTTTTAAAAATTAAATTTATTAACATGTTTATTATTGAATTGATATTAATTCCATGAATATTATATCCTTCTAATTTTTGGTATAAATACATTTTTTATTGGTCATCTCGATATTATAATCAAACTCATTTATAAGGGAGAGAACAACAATATGACTCCTTGATAGTAACCAATAGGCGCTGTGTATTTTGCACCACCATGCCTATTGCTCGGTTGGTGGTGTAAATCCATTTGATTGTATTCAACATAATTTATCAGTTTGATTTTAAAAATTAGTAATGAATGTCATAGAAAGCAGTTCATATTCATTTCTGAATTCTGATATAAAAAAAAAGCATGACAAAAAAACAATTTGATTTTCACATAGTTAGAAAGAGAAGTGGGTGAAAGTAAGGGTGAGAATCGCGGCGGGCCATATCAGGTCGAGGTTTGTCCAAACATGACCCTATTTTTAAAAAAGTTGAGTTTGACCTTCTTTTTATATCGGGTTAAGACAAGGTCGGTTTGACAATTACTTTTTTTTAATAGGTTTCGGGGCAAACTTCGGGTTGGTATTGGACCGGTTTCGGGATAGCGGGTTGGGTAAAAAATATGGGTCAAATAAGATAATTTTAAGAATTTATATACTTATCAAACACAAGTATACATTTATACTAAATTTAAATATTATATGCTTCGATATTTCAGTAATTATTAAAAAATACATAATTAATAAAACAAAACATTTGAAAATATAGTATAAATTTATTAAAATAGGTTAATATACAATTACACATAAGGGTTATATATGTACAAATTCTTTTTATTGATTCTTATATTACTTTCTGAATAAATTGATTTTTCTATTGTCGATAAAGTTGATTATAAAAAATTAAGAATTAAGAAAATAATAATAATATTTAAACATAGATTTATAATTTTTAATAAATTAATATATGCGAGGCGGATCAAACTCTTTTGGTCGAGACATGATCGACCCACCCTGATCCTATTTTTTAATTCGGGTCAAAATTTTTGACTCATTCATATATCGGGTCAAAAACGGGTAACGGGTCGACCCGCCCCAAGATGAAAGGTCCAAGGCCTTGCCTGAAATCGAATTGGAATAGGGACGCCACTCTTCCAACCGATCCCGTCACCTCATCTGCCCAGCAGGCTTGGGTGTATTTAGCAGAAGCCCCCAGTCGTTGCCCCTCGCCACCTCGGGCTTGCCTTCCCTGGGCAGTGAAGACACTCACTCTTAATTTGCTTTTGCGTTGCCTACTTGTATTCTTTGCTGACACGCTGAGCAGGAAGAAATGAGGATAAACTGCCATCATGATGGCCCAAAAACAACGCGGGACACCGGCACGTCAGTTTTGAGTTTTGACGCGGTTTGTGCACATAGCCAAGGCAATATCTGCCCACGTCGCTCATTGTTTAGAATTCATTCGGAATACGAAAATTAAGTTGTTTAGATTTCATATCAGTTATGATTATGCAGTTAAGTATAGAGCATGTGTACTTTGATGAAATTAAAATTACGTTGCTTGCCTGTAAAGTGTAAACTATTAAGTATATATTTGTTTACCACAAAAACATTTGAAATTAAAACTTTTCAATTTAAATGTGTATGTATTTTTTATAAAAAATTTTAACAAAAACCTTTCAATTTAAACTTTTTATTCATCGTAACTATCTTATTTTTTAATTATTTTTCACATCTTTCAATATAAACTACCTTATTTTTCAATTATTTCTACATAACTATTTATGCAACTAACTTATCTATTTTAACTTTATTCTTTTTACTCATCGTCTTTATCTTTACCATATCACATCATTTTCTTTTATTTCAAAAATTTTTAAACAAAAATTTCTCATCAAAAAATTTTATCACTTCCCAAACACATTTTAATACTTTCACTCTGTATAATTATACTTATTTTTTTAATTATTTATTCACATATTCCTATACAAATTACCTTATTTTTCAATCATTTCTATATGACTGTTCATACAACTAACTTATTTATTTTAATTTTATTCTCTTTAATCCTTATTATTACTCATGTCATATTGCATCATTTTTTTCTTATGTCAAAAACTTCCGTATCAAAACTTTTCATTCAAAAATTTATTACTTTACAAACATATTCTAACTCAGGAAATCATAGGGGTATTAGTTTGGGTTACACGGTCCCAAATCTTAGTCTTCATCCTAATGTGAACAAATAAGAATGTCACTGTGTAGTTTTTAAATATATTCACACAATCGATTCAAAGTTCATGCGAGAAGATGTAAAAAGAAGTGAATATTTTTTGCATCAAAGGGACCCTCAATTAGCTTGCTTACTCCAAAATTTTCGATACTTTCTTTACGCTTGAAATAAGTGAGCAGCCCACCAATCGAGCTTAGGCAGGGACGTTCATTGCGAACATTCTGATGAGAGTTTAAATTATGTTGCCCTCATTTGTGGGAGCAATATTCTCCTATATTATGAGCTTTTAGTCTTCTCCTAAATATTGAAGGAAATTTTTAAGGGTTATGGAGTTGATTTGCAAGAAAAAGTTTTAAAGATTTTTGGGCTTGATGGGGTTATGAGATTAATTTATAAGGAAAGTTATAAAGATTGATAGGCTTGGTGTATAATAATCAGATAAAAAAACGACATATTATAAAATACGATTCCAAAAGGAAAAAAAAAAAAGTGAGCAACCCAAATTTCAAATGCTTTCAATCAAAGATCTCTTAGGTGCCACACCACCGTAGCGAGCACTCTTTATATAGGATTCAATACACACGAAATGCGAGAGATTGGTCTAGACCCTGAAACTAACGGTGATAACTTGTTGGGTTAGATCCTAATTCAAGAAACGCAGCCCACGAATCCACTCCATCTGTAAGTTAGTTGGGAAGGTTTAGCCAAAACGTGAGTACTCAAAGCATAATTGGCTCTTAGCAGTCATCTACAACATAGCTTAGTGGTATGACATGTCGTGCGTGTGAGTTTGATCTTGGCTTCGAGTGCTGATGAGAGTATAGATTTTTCATTGTAATTAATAGGGGCGCAGCTTGGCACTAGGATGGTTCGAACTCGCCCCACTCAACCGTTTCAAAATTAAGTTTGGAATTTTTTCAAATTAATCTCGGTTTCAACCCAATCTAATAAAAATCAAAACCAATACCAATTTTACATTGACCTATACCTAAACCCGATTTAATCCGAACCTGATGTCTCCCTTGATTTAGTAAAAAAATTATATTGGTTTATGCATTGAGCATTTTAACTATAATTATAATAAAAGTTATTCGATATAATTATAACTTAACTAAACTCTAAAATATTTATTCTAAAGCCTATATATCATCTACATTTGTCCGTAAAAATTTTAATCTATTGTATCTACATCAACTCAATTTATAACTAATTACGAATATATCAACTCTTTAAAATTATTGCATATATACAATTAATTATGAGATACATAAGTTTTACTTTTATTAAATTTGTTTAGATATTGATTTTATATAATCTTATTTATTTTTCTTACCTCGATCATTGAAATTCATTATACTTAGTATTATCTTTTAATTAGAAGATTAATTTTTATCAAAATCAAAGATATCGTAAGTCATATAAATGTATTAATGTGTAAATTGTGAATAAATAAGTAATCATAATTAAGAGAGTGTTTTAGAATTAGTTTATATGAATACAATAATGTTAAACAAATTCGTTAGTTCTGTCAATAGATTTCAATTTCTATCGGTTTGAAGGTAGCCCAAATTTTAATCCAAAATCAAGACTGAAATCAATGTCAAACTAGTCTGAACCGACCCAAACGTAGATTTAATATTAGCATTTAGATTTAATTTTATTTAAAATTAGTAGACTTAAGGTTATGGTTCATCTTTAACTGACCCGAGTTGCACCTCTAGCTAGCTAATAAAAGCTCTTTGCTGCACACAAAAACAAAGAAGAGAACAATGGATAGAGGTTTTAATAGTCATTGTCAACCCGTCGACCCACTTGTTCAACCTGTTTATAAATGAGTTTGGGTCGAGAATTTTAAATAAATAGGTTATGATTTGCCAACCCGTTCAACTATTTAATTAAATAAATAGATTAGGGTTGAGATTTTATAACATGTCAACATGTTCAGTAACTCATTTAACTTATCAAAGTTTAATATATATGTGTAAATCCCTTGGTTATTTTTCCCTACTAAGTCTTACTTTTCCCATCTAAATTTTCATCTTTCTGCTACTGTTCTGATTCTATTTTCTCATTACTGCTATATTTCTATTTTCTTAACGTAAAAAAAATACTCTTGCATCTCCCTGCGAGATCACCATCCGTTAGAGTTTAGGCCTTCAAGTCTTTTGCTTACAACCCGTCAGTTTGTTTATTAAATGAGTTGTAAATGCATTAGGGTTGAGGTTTTCTAAATGGGTTAATAAACAGATTATGATTGAGATCTTTTAAATGAGTCAGGATTAAAAATATGCTCCAACCCGTCCAACTCAATCTATTAACACCCATAACAACATGCCATCATTTTATCAAAATAAGCGCTTTCGCGACAAGAGAGTAAGAAATGATTAAAATATAAATAATATAGAAATAAAGTATGATTGTTGGGGTTATTAAGTTGGACTAAGTTTTTTTTTTTTAAAAAATTTTTGGTTGATTTGCAAATACACCAATTTAGTTTAATCATAATCGCAAATATACCAGTAGAGTTTTAGGAATTATAAATAACTGTACATAGTTTGGCCAAATTATAAATATGGAGAAATTGTAAATATAAATAACCATACATAGATAGTTATAACCATACCTGTAGAGTTTTAGGAATTATAAATAACCATACATAATTTGGCCAAATTATAAATACGGAGAAATTATAAATATAGTTACGCCGTTATGATATTGCAAATATATGCAAACTACATATATATCTATAATTTCAAAAATTAAGTGAGTATCAATTTTTGCAAATATACCCACATAATTTGTATATTTTTACAAATATACTCATATCATGACAATGACATCATACCAGTGCGGATGCATTTGCAGTTATTGTCAAACCATACGGGTGATTTGTTATTTATAAAATTATATGGATATATTAGCAATTATGATCAAACTAAATATATATTTGCAAATTACCTAAAAAATTTGGACGAATGATTCTGTTAGTCTAGGCTAAGCAAATGACTCGTTTTACCCACTTTAAAAAATTCATTAAATTTTTTTTATTTTTTTATGTTTAAAAGTTTCAAAAAATATAACACATATTTGAAAGGATAAAACTTAGTTTTTAAATACATTCAGATAAATAACTGTATGAAAGAAAAAATAAAAAATTTATTTTAAATGAATTTTTTAAAATTTAGGACTAATAGAACCGCATTTCAAAAATTTAGGATGCATTTTAATGTCTAAAGGCGGAGACGTACAAAATTGACCGTTTGACGGGAAGAAGGGCAGATGCTGTGGTCCGGCAGTCGCAGCCGGAAAGCTAAAGCCATGCCTGTGCCTAACATCGCGAGACAAATCTACACCGATGAGCACGTGCGGACCAGTGCATCCTAGCGTTCTGATCATCAACCTAGACAGAGAAATGCACGTGTCGGATTGGACCTTTACAATTACAGCTCTCTGCTTCTTATTTGGATGATCCAAGCCGTTCATGCTTTTACTCCATGATGACATGATGGAGAAATTTAAAATATATAATTCAAAGGAGGCACGAAGTAAAATCTTATGAGAAAATTCGATTCTGTGTATGAAGATTCCAATAAGACAGCGTAAGTGAAACATCATCATTCGTTTTAGGATTCAACGAGGATGAGATAAGACGAGGATTTTGCATTGAAAAGTGTTGTTGAATGTTATCAAATATTATAGAAAAATTACGTGAGAAAAGTTATATGAAAAATACCAAAAATAAATTATTGGTTTTTTGAAAAAGAAAAAAACATATTTTTGGAAAACGGCATATTTCAACGTTTTATCCCCGTCCCATCCCATCCAAGAGGTTGTTCCCATTAATCTAAATGGAATTGGATCTTAACGAAGAATGATGGCTGTGAATTGAAAATAAAAAATATATCCAAAATGAAAAATATAATATTAAGCATGAGAAAACTAAGATTATTATGTTTTAGAAAAATGAAAAATTATACTAATTTTGACATTTGAAAATAAAAAAAGAAAAAAGAAAAAAGAAAATTACTCCGCATACGTGGATGACTGAAATAGTCGTCGTGTCGTCTCAGGATCAGTGGGCAAATCCGTATATCGCGACGGAGGGCCTAACCACTCTTCGTCACGAATCCTCCCACCTCCCTCTGTCCTCTCCGTCCTTCCTCATCTAAGGTCAGGTCCATTCCCCTCTCGTCCACCAGAAACAGGCGAAAATGGCCCTCCGGCGCATGTTAGCCTCCGCCCGATCGCCGTCTCCCGCCCTCCCCACCCTTCTCAAGTCAATCTCATCTGCCCCTCGCCGTCCCTTCTCCTCCTCCCCCGCCGAAGACGAGACGATCCTCACCATCGAAACCAGCCTGCCCTTCACCAGTCACAAATGCGAACCACCGTCACGCTCAGTCGAGACCACGCCCAAAGAGCTCCTTACATTCTTCAAAGACATGGCCTTGATGCGGCGTATGGAAATCGCTGCGGACTCCCTCTACAAGGCCAAGCTCATTCGCGGCTTCTGCCATCTCTACGACGGTCAGGAAGCCGTGGCTGTGGGCATGGAGGCCGCCATCACCAAGAAAGACTGCATCATCACGGCGTATCGCGACCACTGCATCTTCCTCGGCCGCGGCGGGACCCTCGTCGAGGCCTTCACGGAGCTGATGGGGAGGAAGGAAGGCTGCTCCAAGGGCAAGGGAGGATCGATGCACTTTTATAAGAAGGACAGTGGGTTCTACGGTGGGCATGGGATTGTTGGTGCGCAGGTGCCGCTAGGCTGCGGTCTGGCGTTCGCGCAGAAGTATTCCAAGGATGAGAATGTGACCTTCGCGATGTATGGAGATGGAGCGGCAAACCAGGGGCAGCTTTTCGAGGCGCTAAATATCTCTGCTCTCTGGGATTTGCCGGCTATTCTTGTTTGCGAAAACAATCATTGTAAGAGGGTTGATTTTGATGGTTAATGAGACGGCGATTTTGATGAGCTCGTTAGTTGCTATTTGTTTGGTGATTTTGCAGATGGAATGGGAACGGCCGAATGGAGAGCAGCTAAAAGCCCAGCTTACTATAAGCGTGGTGATTATGTTCCTGGTTTGAAGGTGAGGCTTCGTTTGTCCTTAGTTCTTCTTGCTTGTGTTTTGTCAAAATTTAAGTCATGAAAATTTTCCCCGTCATGTGATTTTTCTCGCGGAGAATATGTCATTCAACACGGGCGAGATGGTTTTGGTGATTGGCCAGTCCTGAATGCTAAACTCGTTAGCCAACTTTTAGCCACGAGTGCGGTGATATGAGTTCCCACAAATTACTGCCAGTAGTGGGTTATTGCCATGGTAATGGATGTGAAGTGTGCCATCTGCAAGAGGGAGCTCAAGGTTCTTACAATGTTGACATGGTTTGTATCACAGTTGGCGAATGATTGTATTTTTTGATATGTTGGCGGACAAAATCTTCTGGGAAAGCGGACACTGATGAGACTTCTGAATTTATCACACTTTGCAGGCCTTCATGATAGTATCTACCATTGAAACAAAATATAATCAGAATTGGTGTCTTAGGGTTTATCAAACATGAAACATCCCTGATGGTAAGCTTCAAAAAAAAAAAAAAAAAAAAAAAAAAATCCCTAATGGTACAGGTTGATTGTCCCTTGTGGATATTGGAGCTTTTTGCACAGGTCAGGTTTTTTAGGGCATTTGCATCGGACTTGCTTGTGGATTGTGCTAGGATCTTTGCATTTTTTGGGTGAATGCTTATCAATTGATTGAACTTTTACAATTGCAAAATTTTGCTACATGTGAGGCAAGGAGGGCAGATGCGACATGTGATGTGGTTGATTGAACTTCATGCCATTCCATGAACATGTGCTATAATTTGATGACGCCCAGCATTTATCTAATAAGATGGACTTCTGTATCATTGGGGTAGATATGGGAATGATTGGATTAACACATCCTCTTTACCACTTCAACGCTTTGCTAGATGCGATGAATTGTCTCTCATGATTTTGTGCACTTTGTAACAGGTAGATGGGATGGATGCATTTGCAGTGAAACAAGCATGCAAATTTGCAAAGGAACATGCTCTCAAAAACGGTCCTATTGTGAGTGTTGGCTTTGTGCTTGCCATTCTGTTTGATAGTTTTCATAATCGATGCAAAAAGGTTGGGGTTTAGAGGAGATGCAGATGGTAAAAGATAAGACCAATTGTAGATTAAGGAAAAATGAAATAGATAGGAAAATTGATTGGGAAGGATAGGGTTAACATTGGGAATATAGAAAATGATGAGCTAAAAATTGGGTTATTGAAGGTATCAAAAAAAGAGGCGAGGAAGCATATTTCCCTTACCCTGTCATAGACTCATGTATCTGAACAGAGCATGTTTTCTTCTGTATTAAGTTGTTCTACAATCCTTGGTATGCCTTCAGATTTCTTTTCATCATTCAATATTGTCTTGATCTTTCCAGGGCCACAAGGTTCATCTATCCTCATAAAGAGAAACCTTGAATGATCTTGATAGCACATAACTTTTTCTCATCTGATGGTGAGGGATGGGAATCCTTCTCAGAAGGCAGACTTTAGCAATATTAAGCACTCAAGGATAATAAAATGAAAGTGTTACATGCCTGTCAGTAAATTTATATGCTATTTTCTTAGGACTTTTGCATCTTGCTTTCCTCTGCATGCCTGAAAGGAAATGCTTCTTTCGGATTCTTACTGGTAAAGGCAAATTATCAAAAAAATTTCATTAGGTTCTGTCAAGTGACTGTTTTCCGAATTTGTTTGCTTTTAGTTGGTCTTTTTATCAAGTTTTGCTTTCTCAAAATTGGTTGCTTGTTTCTATGATTAAAGGATAACTACTGGATTTAGGTTTCACAAGCTTTGCCTATTCTTATATGTTAATATAAATTTAGGAGGTGTTTGTTAACATCTAAAACTTTTTCACTTTCCTTAATTGTTCTATTTTTTAATTATTTCTTCATCTCTTCCTATACAACTATCCTACTTTTCAATCATTACAAAACTGCTCATATATCTAACTTATCTATTTTAACTTTATTCTCTCTACTCCTTATCATTACCCCTATCATATCATATCATTTTCTTATATTTCAAAAACTTTTAGACAATTTTTCATCAAAAGTTTTATCACTTCCCAAACAAACTCTTAAAGGTAGCAATTGTGACTATCCTGAAGCTAGAAAAGGTGTCATGTTTCTGTTGCAAACATGCAGATAATGTATTTCTTATGGCCTATTATTGATGATAACTTATCTTTTTGATAACTCAACATCTTGGAAAGCCTATAATCAAACTCATTGCAGCCTGTCTTCCTGTAATATCTTTCTCTGGGATATTTGGCATTGCTTAAATTCTTATTTTAATCTAGTTGAATTCTTGTATTTGGTTCTTTTTTTTTTCTGTTCATCAGATCCTAGAGATGGACACATATAGATACCATGGACACTCAATGTCAGATCCTGGGAGTACTTATCGAACCCGTGATGAAATAAGTGGTGTGAGGCAGGTCAGATGATATTCAAAGTTGACTTGATGAATGCTTTCTGTAATCATCATGCTAATATATAAATAATAAAACTTTCTCCCTCTATTGTCAAACTCCTGCAGGAGCGAGATCCTATTGAAAGAATAAGAAAGTTGATTTTGGCTCATGATCTAGCCACAGCAGAAGAGCTCAAGGTATGCA
This sequence comes from Annona cherimola, assembly GCA_030490835.1. Classification (NCBI taxonomy): domain Eukaryota; kingdom Viridiplantae; phylum Streptophyta; class Magnoliopsida; order Magnoliales; family Annonaceae; genus Annona; species Annona cherimola. The sequence continues at coordinate 15,623,039 of CM059977.1, read as the reverse complement.
TATGCTGGTGTTTAGAACATTTCTTAGATTGTTGAAAGTTTTGTTAAGTATGGGCTTGATGAAAGCCCTAATATGAATCTAGTGATGATATCAGGAGATTTGATAATGCACACAGCTAAAAACTGATTTTTATAACTTGGTTACCATCTTGTGTAGGATACTGAGAAGAAAATCAGAAAGGAAGTAGATGATGCCATTGCCAAAGCAAAGGTATATAACAAATGGTGTATTGAGTACTTGGTAACTGCTTGATTTTTCTACCGAGAACTTAGCTGGTAAATTTGATGTTTCTTAATTGTTCTGTTTGCTCTCACCTTTTCTCGGTTTTTGTTTTTTGCTTTATCAGGAGTGCCCTATGCCTGATCCTTCTGCGCTCTTCAATGATGTCTATGTAAAAGGCCTTGGAGTGGAGGTAAATTTCCTCAATTAAACCTTTTTAAGATTCCTTGCTTTCAGGCCTTGGGTCCATTGGCTCTATATAACAGCACCCTATTTTACATAGGAAATTGATCCACTGTTGCCTTGGATTCCAAGCAATGAGTGCCCATCTTGAACTTGTCTCAGTCGGGGGCATGATTTCAATAGCTGATTTAAGTGATAAGAACAGTGTAAAGCGCTGTTTTTTCCAGTGTTGTGTAATACCCATCATGTTTGATGAATGGTTGTGTGGCAGGCATTTGGAGCAGATAGGAAAGAGGTGAGAGCTGTTCTTCCTTGAGAGTGCTGATTCATAGACGAGGATTGCATTGAAATAAAATGGGGTTGGAAATTCGGATCAGTGGCTTCTTGGCATTCCCCTGGTGTCCTTGGCCCGTGTATAGGAACCATTACAGTTTTTTGTCCTGAATTCTACCCTAATCGGGTACAGTTTCTAGTGATATGGGATGAGAATGCGAAAACATGTTCAGTTTTTAAGAATTGATCTGTGTTTTATTTGTCTCCTGGTGAGGCAACCAACCCAGTAACTCTAGTTTTTCAGTCTTTGATTGGATTTATTGATTGTCCCAATTACTAGACATGGATTATTACCGGCTGACAACCATTTAAACGGATGGAAATGGATGTTGGTGATGGCACTGTTTGCTGCTTTCAGTAAATTTGATTTGCGTGAAGAGCTGATTTAAAATTAAGTGTGGCGATTCCTTTGAGTTGTAAGGTTTCCATTGAGCCAGTATTTGAATTGGTAGTTCCATAGCAAAGATTGCATTTTTTTATTATTTTTATTTTTTTAAAACTCAGATCTAAGCAATTGTTGGCTGCTAACGGGCTTCACGCTGATGATGAAAATTAAAAATTTAATCCACCCGTTTTATATAGAATTGTTTTTCACGATAGCATATTATGCTTCATCAAATCAGATATGTATTTGCCTCATCTTTGGATAAATAACTGTATAAAGTATTATTATGCTTGATACATTAGTGGATGGATCAAAACATTTTTTATAATTTACGTGGCATATTTTATATATACGTACGAATTTTATTCTTAGTTTTATTTATATCCATGAATTTTTAAAATTTTTATATATACTGATATATTTTACTTAAAATTTCACTTATATTCACATTTAAGAATATGTTAAGGGGGTTGTTAACAGTTGTAAAATAAAAAATATATCCAAACTTTAATGTAATTTGATATTAGCTTACTTAAAATTAAAAATTTACGTTCAAATAATATGTGATTTTGTAGTTGTAAAAATGTTAAGAATTCATTTGAATGTAAATTTTTAGCAGTAGAATCATAATTAAGGATGTCTTTTTAACAAATTTTTAACAGTATAGGTATAAGTAAAATTTTAAGCAAAATATGTGGATATATGTAGAATTTTCAAAAGTTTGTGAGTATAAGTAGAATCAAGGATAAAATTTATGAGTATATATGAGATTTATCCTAATTTACTTACATTTGTGTATAAGTTCCGCTTACATATAATCTGGTACATAGAAGTGGTCTCATGTAATTATTTTAATTTTTAAGATACTGATAACTGAATTAAAATTCAATCCGTTTATTGTATTTAACATCATTTGTTTATTTAGAAGGTTAAATTTCATCAAAATTATGAGCTACATTTGCTCATATATATATATATACACATTTATGTGTAAATTATGAAAAATGCTTAAACTCATTTACACGTATATTAAAATGTAATAATACTTTAGAAAATTATTTTTCCATATAGTAGTGACATTTTAGATTATTGAAAAAATTACTTTAAAATTTATATTTTAATGTTAAACCATTTTATTAGATTGATTTTACGCATTTATATATGAGATTAATACACAATGAAATTAAAAAAATAAAAGAATTTTTAAGATATTATAAATAATGCTAAATATAATGAATGAAGTGAATTTTGCATCATCCGTCAAAGATTTTAAGAAAATGAAAAGGTTTCATAGAAGCGTGTTGCTCACGTATATACACTTGAGCAAGGTAACTCATTCAAGAATAACTAGGATGCTTTTTAGTTCTCTGCAAAAACAAAAGATGTTAGGCCATATGATTAATGAGATTTAATTTCATGATCAATGTGAGATCCATTTGCAGTCATGATAAAAAAATGATGTTAACATATGACTAATAAGATTTTTAATTTTGTGATCGAGGCCCCCATTGGTAGTTGACGTTTGCAGCCGACAGTAGCATATCCTTAAAACAAATGACGTTAAAACATACAAGTGGCTCGATTATACGCAATTAATTGTATATATACTTAACTTATGATATTCATTTAACTATTTTATGCATATTTTTATTGTCGATATGCTATTTACAATATTTTTATATATTTATTTTTTATGCTTAATTTTATGATTGATAATAGCATATCTTGTGGACAGCACCTTGCCGACTGCAATGAGGCCCATATTGATGATAAAATTAAAATCCAATCGGTTTATATGACTAAAGATCATTTATTTTAATACAGTTCCAAAAAGCCTCCCAATTAGCGTCTTGGATGGGGATGCTTGAAATGTATATTATGTATAAATTACTGAAAAAAGCTTATATTCATTTAGTAATATATTAAAATATAACAATACTTTAAATAATCATTTATTCATACAAGAATAATGTCTTAAATAGCTTAAATATTGAAAATACAATTTTAAACTTGATAGGTAGATCAAACTATTTTATTATGGTATATAAGATTCAATACACACATATGTACGGGTGTATAAACCAAAATTAATCATTTATGGGAGTTTGTATATATTTTGTAATTTAAAAATCAACAATTTTACCCAATTTAACATTAAATAAGAGAAAAATTGTTAATTTTGGAAATTACAAAAAAAAAAAATATATATATATATATACACAAAACGTAAACTAAATATATATGGCTCATATAAAAATGAAAAATAAAAAAGAGCTTGAAGCATTATGTATCCTGAAGCTCAAAACATGTGTATTTATTGAATCATTACTTTTTATTATTTTAATTTTGCACTATTTTCGGAAGAGATCCATACATATATCTAATTTAGTTGAAACCTTGGGTGCTACTAAAATAAAATATTTTAAAGAAAAATCGGTAAGTTAGATTTTGATTTTATCCTCAATGCGCGATTCATCAGCACCTGATATTTCCTTATATACAAAGAGTCATAATATTATACAATATATTATATATTAGGTTACTGTACAATATTCAATTTTTAATATTATTTTGATTTTTTATGATTTTTTCTTCATAAACATGTTTTCTTAAGTGTATTTAATTCATATACTAAAATTTGCCATTTTTTAAATACTTTTACATGTTTATTTTTTATTTTGAAAATCATGTGTTTTAAGGGGTAAAATGACTTATATGGCCCTGATTTTTAAAAATAAAAAATAATTAACTTTTGAGTTACAAATTGGGTTAATCGAATAATAGAAGAGGAGAAAATTTTGAATTTAAAAAAAAAAAAAAGGAAAAAGGAGAACGAACATGGAAAGAAAAAATTTGAAATTTTAATTTTTTATTATTTCATTAACATCCCTAGAGGATTAACTTTTATTTCATCCCCGTCCGTCTGATGTGATGTGTAATGCATTATTTAAATACGATCTCATCAAACTTCTCTAGTGTGATGCATTATTTCATTGGATACCATGATGAAATTGATGGGGCTCGGAGGTTGTTTGGAAAGTGACCGAACTTTTGAATTAAAAGTTTTGGCCTAAAAGATACGGTAAACGTAACAACGAAGGAAAAAAAAACGAAATTAAAAAAGATAAATTAGTTTTGTAAAAAAAAAAAAAAGATAAATTAATTATATAAGTAATTGTGTAAAAATAATTGTATAAAAAATGTGAAGAAGTCATTTTAAAATATGATAATTATAAATAGTAAAAAAATTTGCTTTGAAAAATTAAACATGCCCTACATATCGGATCTAAACCATCTTTAATACAAAAAAAAAAGGCATAAAAGCCTACATGCAGTGGTGATGGGCCAGCATTCAAGTCTCTTCCGCTGCATAGGAAAAATTCTATATGCTTTCCCTCTGAAATGAGGGTTTTTAAAAGTTTTTCCCTATTGTCGAGGCTTTATATATAATTTCCTTATGGAGTGAAAGTTCATAAGAAATTTTTCTTCATTCTATGAAAGCATGAATGTACTCCATTGTAATTGTAATGTCAAGATGTGGCTGTCAAGAATATATTTAAAAAATAAAGAGAGAGTTTGTTATATTTCCGCTCGTGATTCTTTGCTTCGCGGTTGTTGGCGACCGTGAAACTTGCACTACATCAGCTAACTATTAATAAACTCTATAATTTAATGCATCCATTGTATTCAACTAACGCTTTGCTCATTCTATACAAGGGTTAATTGCCGTTGCACCCAAAGTCGACCATTTTTACCAACAATTTTTTATTTAGCGACTACACCGAATGAAAAGAAATATTAAAATGATGAGGCCATGATCTTGTTGCTTTCTCCCCCAGCTGGCCATTTGTCAAAAGTATATATATCAAAAATAATAATAATAACAAAATAGCTTAACAAGATTCAACGCTGTCCAGATCATAGAAACACAAGGAAATAGACGACGTGGGAAAAAGAATTTCATGAAATTTCATTATTCACAGTCATCAAGACCGTTAATCCATACTTTCACCCAACACGAGTTGGGAAAAATGAATCATCACCGTCCGTCCGTCCGTCCGTCCATCCGTCCAACAAAAGGCCCGACAGAAAATGGCCTCCACCCCCCAACCCGAAAAAAGAAAAGAAAAGAAAAAAATGGAATCGTCCCTCCTTCTACCAGCTGCGCTATGTACAACCAATCGTGAAGAATGACTCAATATCCGTGAAGAATGAATCAATGGAATGAATGGAATAAAACCACCGTTCATGATCGCAAGTAGAGATCGTATGGCGCCCAGAGGTTATCCAATTGACACGGCGCCCCTGCATCGATCCTCGCCCACGGCTTCCCCTTCCCGCTCCAGTGCAACAGGCTCACAGGGCCCCGATGCAACGGCCGGCAGCTCCCCACCACGTTATCACCACCCAATCCGTGCTGATTCCATCGGTGCTCCACCGGCTCCAAGTCGCCGCCAAACACCAGAAGGAAGGGGGGAAGCGACCCAAGGTCGTAGATTCTCTTCTGCTTCTGCACTTCCATCCACACCTCGATCTTCTCCCTATAGTTCCCAGCCCTCCACCTCTCCAGATCGATCACCATCACGCCCGTGTTGAAGTAGCACGGCCTCCTGCTCCTCCCTTCGAACACCTTCCTCCCCATCGCCGGGTCTGACCAGAACGACTCCGTGAAGTACTTGGAGAAGTTGGCACGGCAGTACTCAGGCGCCGCCACCGTCCTCGACCCTCTCAGCGGCGTGCTCCACAGCCGTCCGATGTCGTCGACGACCACGAGGTCGGAGTCGAGGTAGATGACACGCTTCACGCAGGGGTCGAGCACGTCGGCGAGATAGTTGCGTGCGTAGTTGAGGGGGTTCTCCAGCGCCCGACGGACGGAGGACGAGATGAGCTTCTTCACGGGCTCCCCGTCGAATCGGTAGATCTTGAAAGCAAGGGAAGGGAATGTCGACCGCACGACATCGCGGAGAGGACCGATGTCGCTGTCTGTCGCGACGAAGTGGAGAAAGACGTTCTCCGGGCACGAGGCGTGCTTGAGGACGGAATGGACGGCGGCCATTGAGCCGCGGAGGTAGTGCTGATCAAGAGTCATCGCGATGTGCACGCGCGATGGGTCGCACGTGCCGCTGGCGGGAGGGGCCGCGCATCCGAGGCCATTACGGTACTCGGGCGCTTCGGCGAATCCTCCTGGGAGACGGATGGCATTCTCGGAGGCGAGGGGAAGAGAGCGAACTGCTTCAGAGAGAGACGGAGAGAACGCGAGGAGTAGGAAGAGGAACGCTGGGAAGGAACACGAAGACATGATGATTGATTGCGCTTGGCCTGTTCCGTGGTGGTTTGTCTGAGGGAATGCGGCGTCTCTCGTCTCTGATGTTGTTATACGAGAGAGAGCAGATTCGCTTGGACACGGAAAAACGGTCCAGAAAAGGACCGAGGAAGGGAAATGAAGGGAGCCGAAGAGCGACTCCGACGCGGTTTCCCTTGCTCTGTTTTATAAGAGAGACGCGTTCTCTGTCTGCGCGTTTGAAATTTGCATTCTGGAGTTTTTACAGAGGTTTGAATGGTTCGAGAGAGAAGGGAAATTTTCTTTCCTATACCTTTTTTTTTCCTCCTGGTTTTCACCCCATCTCCCAATCCCTCCCATTCGTTTGTTCCTTCGTATGATTAGATATTATACGTCTCCTGCTTGTCTCTAGGTAAAGGAATCCCGTTTCTTCGTTTTTTTTTTTTTTTGTTTTTTTTTTCCTTTTTAAATCTTCCCATTTATCTTAACGTGCTTTGCCAGCTTTCCCTGCTTCATGCACACGCGTCAAAATGTCACACTCGACGTGGACAGCGGACACCCATCAAGCTCCGGCTTCGGGTTTGTGGACAGTTATGATTAAGTTAGACTATATCAATTATTTTCTTGTAAGCCGAATTTTGGATGGATGACTCGTGTGTAATGTGAATCATGTACATTAGAGCGCCAAAGTTTTATCTTTTCGGAAACGAAGTTTTTAAATTGAAATATCTGTCGCTGTATATCCACTTGTATTAGAGTATTGAGAAACTCTGGGTGTTTAGAGTGATCGTCGGAGGAACGGTTATGTCGGGAGCAATCCACGTGCTTTTGCAGCTCGAAGTCGAATTCGGCTGGATTTTCGCGTTTATTAGTGGAATGGACGGTGGAGATGAAGAGCAGTCTCGGGCAGGTCTCACTAGAAGGCCGATAATGGCTTGCGTGATATACGAACGGCTTTGGGTCAGTTTGGCATCCTGGTTGGGCCGGCGGGTGAAAAAAGTGAAGAAATATTAATATTTTTAAAAAGTATGTAGCTAGTATGATATTAGAGAGATAAAGTGCATAAACATGTTATTTATATGAAAAAACGATTGCGATATAGGGTGCATTTAATAACGTTAGTGGAAAATGATAAGAGAAAACTTAAGAAAATTATGAGAATAATGTGACATGAAAGAGTTGAAGCATTAATAAATAAGCCACCAGGCAGGTTCAACTCTCCTCCTCCCTTAGTGGATCCCCCCGATGTGGGTTTTTTAATTGATTTTCCTCCTGGCATGTGAGTATTTACAACATAAAATTCCTTCACATACTTTACCAAATACATCAGGATAAAAACAAAAAATATAATATTTAAATAATTAAATAATTAAATTATTTCTTAAAACATGCCCGGAGGCAGACGTCGGAAAGTTGTTTTCTCCAACTTGATTGCCAAAGAGACCTCGGGCACGCCCGGAATCAGAGCACTTCCATTGTGGGTAGAGACCCGAGGTCCGAGACCCGACGATAGGGTGATGGAATTTTTGGAATATACCACCACTGATAGTAGGACAGCTGGCGAGATGGGCCGCCAGCCAGCTGTGACCAGCTGGTATTTCGCGCCGAGCCCGCGGTCTCCTGCATCTCCATGTGACCACGTGCCAGCCCTGCGGTGCGGGTGGAGAGCGGAGACGAAGTTTCCAGGACCACAACGTGGAAAGTATACATGGGGCGGGGGCGAGTGGGCGGCTTGGACACTGGCCAGACACACACCGTCCTAACTCGCACGACTGAAGAAGAGTGGGTTGCTTTGCTTAGTCACAAAGAAAACATTGATGAGGTGTTAGCGAAAGTATTCTCTAAAAACTGGATATTTTCCAAAATAAATTCTCTAAAACTGAATCTTTACATTTGCAGCCCATGTTCGGTGATCAAAGCCGCTAATTCTGCTTGCCGATTTTCATTTTGATGGCCGGCAATTTTCTATAGTAAAATTAACAATTAATTTTTAATATTAGCTGTGTTGAGAATTTTGAAAATATTAAAGACATCATATCGACATATTAATCTAAGAAATATTTTCAAAAATAAAAAGCAAAATGATCTTTTAAGTAAATTTTTTATATTTTATTATAATACATAATAACTTTTTAATTACGTAAATTTCGAAAATTGAAATGTCTGAAACTAATCTATCTAACGTGAAGAATTTTTTTAATTTGTATATTTTAAATTGTTTTATTGTATTTTCTATTATAAGATTAGAACATTAATCCTTAACACTAGTTATCGTTGGAATGTTCAAAATAATCCATTGGCGTTGGTGGTATTTTGAAAATTTTAATTTTAATTAAATAAAATTTTATTTTCTAATATCGTATTAATATAAATATATAATTAAATACCTTAAAGTATAATTTTTATTTTCTAAAAAAATTTCTCAAACTAAATAAACTAATTTTGGTGTTCGTCATGTTTTAGAAATTTTTATGATTAATAATTTTGGAATTACTTTTCTCACATTAAATAATTTAATTTTATTTCTTTGGAACATTGAAATTTCAACAATATTTGTAAACAGAATTATGACGTGTTATAACATAAAATAAAATAAAATTCCCTAAAGATCATTTTTATTTTAAAATAGTCTTTTAATATTTTTTAATTTGGTTTCGTTAATACTTTGAACATTCTCAGAATACTAAATTAAAATTAATTTTTTCCATATTATAATAGACAATATAGAAATATCTTTAAATTAGGAAATTATCTTTAAAAAATATTTCTCGAATTTTCATATTTTAAAGTCATTTTTTGAATGAATTTTAATACGAGAAAGTCATATTAAAGGTATTTATATTGACAATTTCTGAATTCGTAGGGACTTGAAATTGACCTATTTAACCTTAACAGAAAATATAAATTTTTTTAATATAATATAAGAATACAGGAATACTCTAGAATATTGAAAAATTTTATTTTTTAAAAAAATTCAATTAAAAAAATTAAGGATCCATGCGGTTTTTTTCATATTTGCCTCTCTAACTTTATAATTTTGTTGATTCCACATCTCGAAAATAAAATAAATTTGCGCCTAAAAGAACTGGACAAGAAAAATTACTGTTTAGATTTAATAAAAATAATATTATTGAAATCTTAAAAAAATGCACTCAAATAACAAATCCGCGTGAGGCGTGACCGCGTCCGAACCGAGAAGTCCCGCGAAGTTTCAGGTGGTTTACGACTGCGTAGACCACCACCAAACCCCTCGTCTCGTCCTCGAGAGCCACCGAGTATGAAATTTTGTTCTACGACCGAGTATGAAATTTTGTTCTAGAAGCCAGGCCACAAATTAATGAATTATCGTTCGGATGCGTCTTCATTCATCTCAACTGCTCAATTAAGTTTTAATGGGGCTTCTTTTGCAAAATGGACATATGATTTTAGTTAATTGTAAATTAGAACCATGATTTTGGTATTTATGAAACAACCCTGTAAGTTTAAAATGTTGCAAAGTAAAGCCACAATACATAAATGGTCATGGCACAATTTTAGGACCTAGTAAGAGCACACGCACACAATTAGATGAAATCGGACGTGAATGAGATAGAATTTTTCACTCTCAGTGCAATTTTTTATTTTTGATGCATAATAACCTTATTTTTATTTGAAATATTACTTTTTTCATATTCCATATAATTACTTATTTCTCCATATACAACAGTCATCTCCTCCTTATTTCATCTCACTTTGTCCAATCATAACCTCCGGAACAAGCCCTAAAGTGTGTGTGTGTGTGTGTTTTTTTATGGAACCTAAAGTGTCAATTTTGAAATGACTAAAAAGTGGTCGCGAAAATAGTTTCAGGAGATTAAAAACTGCATCCGGCTCGTTTTATTGCTAAAGCTGTCCACAAATATTGACATTAGGGTTCGTTTTGTAATTTTTTTAGACTTGAAGGATGTATTCTGTAAAGACTCAAGTGATAGGATTTAATTTACAGTTAAAAAAAGTTGTACTCGACAGCTCAAATTGGTGGTGGATGCTCCATATCATTAATTCAATGACTACTACTATGTTCTTGACCCAACTGCACCATACAAAGCCAAAGTTGCCAGAGTGGTCCAATTTATATTTAAATTAACAAAAATGGTTGCTGGTGATGGAAGTGGAACTGCCCATCCATCTGATCTGCTTCTTGTGACGCGTAGCATTAAAAACAGCAAGCCAACCAACACGGCCAATTAGGTTACCAAAAGGCAAATAAAATAAAATTATTTAAAAAAAAAGAAAAAAGAAAAAAGGATTGCATGATGTGGATACATTCGTGATTTGCTGGTTTAGTTATGGTTAGTTGGCGGCATGTCTTTTAAAATCATTGCTTGCATATTTGGATTTGCATTGCCGGATGAATGTAGGTTGGTCACAATGTGCAGGTAAAAGAATGCATCTTTTAAACTATTTAAAAATCCAGACGATTAAAAAAAATAATTTAGGAAAGGGATTGATACATTCACATAGAGCCAAGACCAACCTTGCTGTACGTTCCATACTCTCCATTCAGTCGATTATTTCACCAAGTAGGCTAAAGCCAAGCCTCAAATCCAATTCAAGATTGACATCGCAATCGTGATCACTTTTTGCAACTAAACATCATTTGAAAATTTAGCTTGCTTTGTAATATAAAAAATTAATCTGCCTTATATGCCTTTGACAATGGTTGATGATTGTTACTGTCATAGATATATCATCCGACACAAATTAGTATTGGTAACTCTATCACAAGTTAATAGCCAAGTTGAGGTGACTAACTTAACCTTGCTCCAACTCCTCGAAAAAGACTGAAAAGTACGGGAACCAATGTTAGATTATGCCATTAATAACTTTTGGATCTGCAATATAATCTCCAGGACTCTAATGGAAGAAACACTTTTGTGCCTTAGCCACGACGCCAAGGTCATAATCGTGGTGGTAGTACTTTACAACAATTTTTTCACTAAAAGCTAGCTAGTTGTTAGAGAAAGATTTCCCTGAGAAGCCATGATAGAAATAAAAAAACATATCATACTCAGCATGGCCATCATCTCAAAAAAATAGTAATCAACATTCATTTACTGAAATAAAACATCATCCAACACATAAAATGGTTTATATTCTATACAACTCAATGCAAGCTTATTTACTAAATCTTAAAAGAACCTAGTCTTTTTTATTTTCTTTGGTTTCTTCTATGACACTATAGTTAAATGACACAGTTCTCTTGTGCAAAAGTTGCAAATAATTTCATATTAACAATTCTTTGGAACTATGAAGGGAAGACTCACGGTGGATATGCTTATTTCACCGTACAACTCTAGAGCTACATAGGCTCATTTTGCCTCTCCTCCTGAGTAAAAGGCTCCTTAGTCCACTTTGTGTCTTCATCTGATTTATAAATAGGTCACTTTCTTGCTAATTATCATCTTCAACTATCTCTAAGGAACGGGCTATAGAACCATCACTTCACGTCTAGTTTGCTCTACCACCTCTATAGGAATCTCTACACTTTTTTTCTCTAGGGAGATTAGTTGGGACTTAGAAGAATATCTGTACATAGAATGTTTTTAACATCTCTCTATGATTACTTCTCTTCAATCTTCATGACATATACACTGAGGTTAGTCATATTTTTTTTGTAATAACTTAAACCACAAAAGCATATCTCATTTGATGGTTTCTTGACTCATTTCTGACTTTGGCAACTCACTCTAGCATTTGGTCCAACTCATCGACATTAAATAGAGCTCTCCTAGCACATGTCAATGCCGCTCAATGCTAAGTGTTTTTTCATTTGCTAATTACTCTCAAGGAAGTTATTCTCTGACATCATTTGTCAACCAATAAAAAACAATAAGTACAAGTTCAACCATTATTTTCGTACTCTCAAAAAGAAAAACAAAAAACAAAAAATTTAAAATTTTGACAACATGTTCTTTGTTTCAATGTCTTCATATATGGAAATACCCTCATACCAACTAGATTAACCCAAACCTAAAATCAAGGCTTTCCCTCTAATCTTAAGCTTGAGTATAACCTATTGGAAATCACTGCATATAATGCATGAAAACCATCACATTCAATTAATAAATTTGCATTACAACAACACAAACACAGGGTGTCTTTAATTGGGGATAAAACTTTTTGATAAAAAATTTTTAGTACAAAAGTATTTAAATTGATAGAAACGATATAATATGATAGGGATAATAATGAAGTTTAAAGATAATAAAATTAAAATATATTGGTTAGTTGTATGAGTAGTTGTGTGAAAATAATTAAAAAGTAGGATAATCTATATAGAAAAATATAAAGAAATACTTTAAAAATATAATAATTATGAAAAGTAAAAAGTTTTTATTGAAAAATTTCTATGTCAAATCAAACACACCCACAATGTCTAAAAGTTAAATTTACTATAGTTGACTGCAGGTGGAACATAACAAATTACAAGTCATAATTCAAATAATTAAATTAAATATTCCCAACACCTCATAACAAAGAAACAACTGATCAATACAGATTTTATTCACAATTATTGAATTAAGGGATCGATCAGGCCCACTGCTACCCTCGTGCGATTCATTCGTTAATATGCCACTGTTTATGAACTTTCTCAATCTCCGCCGATATATCGATAGTTGATTCTCCAGTTAAATACCATCTTTCTTTTTTTTTTTTTTGATAGAACAGTTAAATACCATCTTATTAATGAATAAGACGAAGAAGTAGAATGTTACTAGCTTCTGATTTCTTAGCTAGCACGAGCTAGCCGGTAGGTTACAGCGGTAACAGGTTTCATAGAACGCTCATCGCCATCCAATCCAATCCAATCCAATCAACTAGAAACGGTTTATTATTGTTACGAGTTCACAGGACCAAATAAGAAGAGAATCAACCACCAAGGTTCTTCCTGATGCGCAAGACTTCCTGCTCCGAAATCTGGAACGCTATTTTGAGAACCTCATCGGGTATGGCGGGCTTCGACGCGAATGTGGCAAGCGCAGCTAGCTGCGCCCCAGGATTCTGGCTGTTGAGGCCGGATATGGCGAGCGCTGGTAAGGTGGAGTGGAGGTTATAGAGGAAGTGTATCATGGCTTTGGGGAAGACAAACGACTCGCCCGGCAACAGCTGCTTGGTGAAATACCGGTTGGAGGTGTCCACGAAGCCAACCAGAAGCGTGCCGGTGAGGACGGTGGTGATCTCTGAAGCTCGAGGGTGGGAGTGCGGGGGCACGAGGCCGCGCGGGGCGACGTCGATTCGGGCCATGGCCAGGCCTTGGGTGTTGGAGCCAGGCAGGTTCTTGGCATTGGTGAGGGTGACATTGAAGCCGAAGGGGTTGGCTCGAGTGTTGCCTTGAGAGGCTAAGGACGAGGTCTTGAAGTGGGCCGATACAGCGAGCGCAGGGTCGATGCAGGGTGCGCCGTTCAGGAACAGCTTTTGGGGGGACTCCGTGTCAGCAACACAAAAATCTTGAACTGGGTCTGGGTCGGAAATGGCTAATTTTAGCGATGCGAGTTGTAGGAGGATGAGGGCTAAGTTCCCCAAGTGGCCGTTAACGTTCTTCGTGCTTGCCATAGTGTTAGACGCTCTCTGTTTTCCTCCTCTGGAAATTTCAGACGTTTAAAAGAAACAGCACGCTTGCTTGTTTGGACCTGGCGGGAGATGAGTAGCGTGGGGGATTGGATGGGCTCAAGTGGAACTTTCGATGCGCATGCAAGAAGGTAGGAATATTCGAGGCCTCGTGCAACTTGGATTGTCACAAAACCTTTCAGTGTCTGGGACTCGTAGCCAATTGATGACCTTTCAGAAGAAAATAATCAAGGGATCCCCACCATGATTAATGCGCAATACAGCACATTGGACATTCGGAAATCGTAAAAGAGGAGATTAGGTGGATGAGTAAGGACTTTGCTTCTCAAATGGCTTTATATGAACATTGCTGGGAATGGGGCCGGCTGGCGTTAAGGCCTTAGATTGAAGAAAAAGCAAGTCGGATGAACTAAACCACACGACAGGTAAAGTGTCCATAGACCAAAGGTGACTGATCCTTGGCACCACTGTTGATTTGGACCTGGCTTGGAGCCTAACAATACTGAATTCCGAGACATCTTTGGGTTCAGGAGTCTTCGATCCGTCTGGCCCAGAACAATAATAGGAAGAAAGAAAGCCAGATAGATCAATATTTAAGTGACCAAAAAAAAAAAAAAGTACTATTTACGTGCTGTGGGATGCCTGCTATAGATTTTTACCTGGCATTTTCATTTTTCTTCCAAAACAAATCTTTTTTCACACGTAAATAAAAATCCCTAATAAAGCTGAAGCTTGAAGACGCACCTGAACTGAAGGTACGCAGAAATTGTCAGCCATAGTGGAAAATAATATTACTTTTGTTATTACTAGGGTTAATTTAAATATGGCTACAACTTATACCCATATGTACAGGTATAACTATACGTATTTATGGGAACTAACGTCAAAAGTGCTGTGAAGTTATAATATTTCCTCTGCTAAAAATAAAAAGAGCCTGCTCTGGTTAAATATTATAAAACTTCAATGAAATCCGATTTAACCACTCCTGTGCGCACTGCGCAGGCATTGTCCGTTTTTTTTTAAAAAATGGTAAGGGTAATTTTATAATAGAACTTAATAGCATTGTCATATTTGAAATGTAGGTGTAAAATGTACGGTCATCTACACCATTTTAGTAAATATGAGATCATATATGTAGTAGATGTAGGCAAAAGTATGATTATATTTGAAATTAATTATTATTAATATTATTGTTGCATATGGAGATGAGATAAGAATAAGATAAAATCTAACATTTCCCGAACAAATATTTTTTCATCCTTAAAGATTTTCAAATACAGCTTCCCTTAATCCCAAAATACATTTTCACATTTTTAACTCATAAAAACATTTCTTCCATCTTAAAAACTCGTTCCGTCCTCGCCCCCATCCAAGCTGTGAACAAAGGTTAAGAGTATCATCCCATCCCATGCCTGGTTACTCTACTTTTTTCCGTCCCACCCAATTTGCATTGCAGTGGTCACGGCCTCACGGGTCACACTCACAGTCTCACAGACTCGCATCTCACGAGAATCGTGGCATTTGCTGTCAGGGAAGTTTTGATAAAACTGGCATTTATTCCACCTCAGTGTTTTCATGCATGCACCGTCGACGCGCCTCCCCAAGACAAAAAGAGGAATTTTAATATACTTGAATGAATGCCCTGGTGAACACTTTAACCCACTCTTGATAATAGGTCTCACAGAGTTTTTTTTTTTTTTTTTTAATAAAAAAAAAGGCCCACTGTGATACTATGATTCCCATTGTCTGCATTCACACGACATGATCGACCAATTTTTGAGAACGTTGTATGCATGAATCATGGTACGCAATTCGCATATTCACTCGTGCCGGGTCAGTGCTTAGAGGAAAACAAAAAACAAAAAAAAAAGCCTATGTTGGAGCTGCAAGTGTGCTAAGGTGCTCTGCCATCACATGCACATGCCTCTCAACCTCTAGCCCAATCCAATCAAGCTATTAGGCAAACGAGGACTAGGAGATGGGGATGCCCATCCTCCCTTCCCCACCTCTGCATCAACGGTGCTGCTCTCAGACGATGCCACCCACAACCAGCTGTTGAAAGACAGCCTTGCGATGCGACAGATCAGTCCCGTCCGCGCTGCTCGTTGTCCTATTCCATGGTTTATGTCATCAGCAAGCTAATCAATTTCAGTTACATCCGTTTGAGAACTGGTAATCGTTCAGAATGGGGAAGCCCGAAAGGATAAGTTTCGAGAAGGTAAAAATGGATAAATTTTGAAAACTGCGAGAGACATCTGACACTAAAGAGATTAGTAGGAATTGATTGGTTAATTTTATAGAAAAATGTAAAAAAATAATTATAAAATACTTTGGTAGGTGAGCTTCCAATCCCTAATAAAAGACCTCTACCAAAAAATCTTCAAAAAAAAGACACGTGAGAATAAGTTGTGAAAAAATCTTGCCTACATATTACTATTGTTCAAATAGACCATATTTATCTAATTGTATAAATAATGTTTATCATGTCGATGGGTACAACCCAACTCAATGTGTTGGATATTTAAAAAAAATTTTAATTATGTTACCTACATTAGATGCTCAGTAAGTAACTGACAGAAGGTATTTTAGGAGAACAGATAAATAAGATAAATGTCTCAACCTAACTTTAAACTTTAGACCAACAGTTGACATATACCTTGTGCATAGCCATGTCAATTACTTAGTCAATCAAGTGATGATAGATATTTTCAAAAATTACTTCAACTATTTTCCAAAAGTTTTTAGGACCATTGTGGTAAATTTGTTTGCATTTCAAATGAGTTGTTTAGGTTCAATTTTCCCTTTGTTTGACTAAAATTTAGTTTGTAAAAGTACAAACATTTATATAAGGGGCATGTGTTATTAATTCGCATCTTAGCAATATCTGTAACAAATGTTCTATGTTGAGTGCTTATAAACCTTTTCAATCTCAAAAGCTAACTTAAGAGATGAGACTTTTTATTGCACTTTAACTGCGCACTCAACTCCTTCTACAACCTATGTAGGATAATATAACAATCTCTCCCTTTACATTTTGGGCCTTAGGTTAGATTTTCCCATCAACCTCTTTTTCATGGCTTTTGGATGGAGTTTTTTGTACCGTGAGCTCTAATACTAATTTGTTGAATGCTTATGGGCCTTCTCAACCCTAAAAGCTAGCCTAAGAAATGAGGTTTTCTCTTACACTTTAATTACACACCTAGCCCCTTCCACAACCAATATCGAATAACCTAACACTCTAAGCAATGGTAAAAGTAGCATAAATTGTTTTAAGAAAAGCCATGTCATAACTTGTAATAGCCTGAAGTGAAATTGAGTTTTTTTTTTCCTTATTTCATTTTCCTTTATCTTTGTTTCTCATTGCCCTGCTTTTGAGCATTAAAAATTTGCTAGTTGAATATTGTCGGGTCTGCTACACCAACCACTTTTTGGTGATTATTTTTTAAAAAAATTTGGTCATGTTTGGGCGAAAAGAAAATTGAATTGGTCCTGATTTTAGCAATCCTATATCATCCATTGAGGGCGATGGCTACTTCCTCTTATCAAAACTTTTGTAAGCCAGTATTCCGTATAAGAAACAATGGTTAACTCTTTGTTCACGTACAAAATGAGTATCATATAGACGAATTTGGATGTTTGGCTACATCAGATCAACCGTATTCTTTTGAAATTTGAATTGCATCCAACTTATAGTAATTGCGCAATACAATGGATATTAATTTTATTTGCATCTTCAAATGTGTAGCTAGACTGAAGGTTATAGCCACCTTATTAACTTTTAGATAACATAAATTTCCATCGAAATTAGTCATTAAGGTGGACTATTAAAAGAATTCAACCTTAAAAAATGTGCCGGATTAAATAATTGGGATACCTTTTTGTTAAGGTGTACTTGGGTATCCATTGTATTAGTAGGAGGTCATCATATTAATGATTAAAAAAGTTGAATGATGTTCATTAAAATAATTTTCCAAAAAAAAAATTGAAAATACAGGTAACAATAGAAAGTAAAATTGTCAAAATTAAGGAAAATAATAAAGTTGTATCGTTATTATTATTTACCTTATAGTGCTGCGTACGCACTTGTGCATACTATAAATAGATGCCTCATTGAGATGATGCTTAGCATTCATCAATAAGACAAGGACGGTTAGAAATGCGTCGAATTCGGGGCCTCTGACGGTGACTGTTGGCAAGGTAAGCAGCAGTGAATAGCTAAACAATAATAACAATCTTGAAATCTTGGGACCGACTCTGGCCAATGGACATGCGAGTTCAGTACAACCATAGCAGCAGCCCTGAGATGCGCTCTCGTGGAAATCCAACCACTTCTTTCAGCCCATCTCTGCTGCAGCCGAACCCTGCTGGTAACGTGTGGACAGCTGATTGATTGGAGTCCATTACCGACGGCGGAAATGATTGCACACATGCGTACATATGTGGAGGAAAAATCCCTGAAGCAAAAAGGATGGTAGGATCACCGAACTTTTTTTGTTTTTTTTTTTAATAATTATTAATTATTATCTGCCTGTCTGCTTGCTGCAGCACATCTTTTTAAGAAAGAGACGGGTTAAGGTTTTAAAAAAGCAAAAATCAGAAACTGACAAAGTCACAAACATAGAAGCTTATGCTTCTGCAAAACCCGGTGTAGATTGCACTCCTAGCCTTTCCTTTCTTTTGCACCTTTTAAAGATCCAAGCCATGAATTATGTTTAAAATTTTTTTTATATTAAATATAAAAATTATTTGATCGAAATCTTTTATAATCTATAATATTAAAAGTATAATTATAAAATTTTTTGTGTATTTTCACTGTTTGTCAATTATCTATAAATTTAATTAAAATTATTTTTTACATCATACAAATATTCATGGAGAAGGATAATGTACATGGCTTGGATCTTTACAAAAAGATCAAATAACTAGAAAAACAAGGGTGTGTAATCTGCGCCCGGTTCCATAGTCCCGTGAAAAGATAAATGCAGCCGAGCTAAATCATCCGCCAGCATCTGACGCTCTGCTTCTATACACTGCACTTTGTAGAGATCTTCGTGGCAGATCGGTCAAATCTAATCCGTCCATTTTCTGTATCTTAAACTATTTTCTAATCAAGCCAAAATTTGGAGCTACCCAAATCGTTGATTTATGAATCGGATAAAAACTTGCGAAATTCATCTAACCATATGAATTGGCCCACCGTTGATTGGAATTGAGGAATGATCTTGGATTCTTGATGGGCGCCTATTTAAAGTAATAGATCGTCTTGTGAACGCATCAGATTGTAAGATCAAAGAGAGTATGGAATATGCGATTACTTATTGCTTATTATCAGAATCTAATTTTTCTTTTTCCCCCTTGGATTCATTGATATCTAAGAGGTTTAAGGGGCTTAAATGAATGGGATTCCGGGCTGCTATAGATGGAGGTGGCTAGTGAACAATGCGACGGATAAGAGCATTGCTGCTCTCTTACACATGCCTTACATCACGCAAAGGGGGAGAAGGATCCGGCCATCAATTTCACATGCCGTGTCTCTTCGCCTGCTTCTCTTTTACCGGTTTATTTACATCGAACCAATCTTCTTCTCCCCCTGCTTCTCACTCTAGAGAGAGAGAGAGAGATGGCAGATGGGGTTGAGAAAGACGCACAAGTAATCCATCTGTCCTCTTTCATTGCTCTCACTTCACTTTCAGATCATTTTCCTCTGTGTTTTCTTTGTAGATTCTTGCGTTTTTCTTACTTCTTTTCTTCTTCGATTTCTGTTTCTGATTGTGTAAAATGGATGTTTAGGCTGTTCGAATTATTGGGTTTGTTGGGTTATGATTGAGTTGGGGTGCTGTGAATTAGGCAGAAGAGATGGAAGCTGGTAGCAAGACAGTTGTGGAGGAGTCGGTGTCGTTTGGAAGATTTTCGGGGGAGTCATTGTCTTGGGACAGATGGTCGTCTTTCTCGCAGAACAAGTACATGGAAGAAGCCGAGAAATGCTCCACCCCTGGATCAGTCGCTGAGAAGAAGGCTTATTTCGAAGCCCATTACAAAAAAGTTGCTGCTCGAAAAGCAGAGCTGTTAGAGCAAGAGAAGCATGCAGAGGTTAATTCCTTCAAATCCGACAAACCCAAGTTTGGAGATGGAGCTGTTAATGGCTGGAATTTGGAGTATAGAGATGGGAAGGGTGGGCAAGTAGATCCAGAGAATGGGGACGGAAGCAAAGATATACATTGCAACGGGGATGATATAGAATCTAATGCCGCAGGCATCGGTGATGAGCTAACACAAGAGACAGTGATTGGAGAAACCGAAGATCCTTCGAAGAATGGTAGCGCGAGAGAAGAAGAAGAAGATGTGCCCAGCAACAATCTGCAACTCGAAAAACTGAAGGTGGACGCTTCTGTTGAGGAAGAGAAGCAATTTCCGGAGCCAGAATTGCTGATTGATCTCTCGATGGAGCAGCCATCTCAGGATCAGAGAGACACAGAAACAAATCAGGCAAGCCAGAAGCGAGAGAAGGCTGCCAAACAGAAGTTGTCATCTAAGCAATCTCGAAAGGTTCGGTTCTTAAATTCTATTATAGATGTGCCTCTTTCATCATGTTTTCTATGTTGGTACTTCAGCTGTGTGATTAAATCAAAGACGAACTATAGTAGTAATGATGTGAATATTTTCATTTGGTAATTTTGCAAGATTTAGGCCACTCGTCATGTTCTATGTCTTATAGCCCGCATTTGTATGTTGAAAAAGAAATTTGTTTATCAGATTTTGTCTTATGCCTTCCTGACACATTTGTGTGCAGCTGAATTCTTCTTGCTATTAAGTTAGGTTTTCTGAATTCAGCATGTTCTTTCCATCAACGCCTTCTGATTCTTTTTTCTTAACTGCCCAGAAAACTCCTGCACAACCTGTGGAAAAGAACACGGCTACCGTAAAAAAGAAAGCCGAAATGTCCACAATGAAATCACCAAACACTAATATCACTAGGGTCCCAAGAGCATCACCAGCTTCTCCAATCTCTCCCTCTGCTGCAAAGGCTTCAATCTCTCCTACTGCTGCAAAGGCTTCAATTAGAAAGGATAATGCCAATACCCCCACGAGGCCGAAGAGCAGGAATGCCACTGAGAACAAATTACCAACTGCTCTGCATTCATCTCTTGTTATCAGCTCCAATATTTCTGATCCTGTTGCGACTGCCACCCCCAGAAGAAGTCTTATCATGGAGAAAATGGGAGATAAAGAGATTGTGAGGAGAGCATTTAAGGCATTCCAAAAGAGAATCTCTCCATCAGACTACTCAGAGGATGCAAATTCCTCTAGTCCTCTGCAGGTTTATTTTTCTGCATTTCTTGGAACATACTTGGTATACATATTGCAATCTTCTTGATGCAGCTTTGAGATTGACATTCATTTCTTCACAGGTATCTGCAAATGATAAACAACAAAATAGTCCTGCTGCAATCCATATGGGACGTGATGAAGGGTAATAATACTTATGGCACATGGCCTACAAATTGATTTGATCTTCAATCTTCATGGATATCTGTTTGTGCTTATTTTAATGTCCCCATGATCTTGTTTTATTTCTATTATTCCAGACAATTGCTTTAAAAGTGTGAGAGGCTTGACAAATATACCCTTGGTTTTCAAACTACGAAATGTGACATAGTGAATTGGAGATAACATGCTCTCAAATTTTATGGATTGTGCCTAATTTCACATTTATGATATCCTGATCTTGGACAAAAACAAAATGTAATTGTGGTGGAGGGTTATTTCTTCTTTTGAGTAATTGGAGGCATCATTCATGTTGTTTCCTTCGTTCACTTAGTCTTTCGGCATTCCCTGGCTCACTGCGGCTTCTAACATCTAGTATGGTAACCAGTGATAGAGATAGGAAGGTGGCAGAGAAGCCAAGCACTGGAAGAAGGCCTGTGGATTCAAGAGTTCCATCTCTTTCAACCAGGTAGAATGTGTCAAATGCCCTTCCACACTCAAACATTTTCTTTCTGCCTTTTATAAACTAATTTTGGTTAGAACACTCGACTTTGATTTGTTTGGCAGGGCTTCCAAACTTGCGAGTGCTAGCAAACAAGTCTCTAAGTCCACATCGCTTTCTCCCAGCCTGAGGACTGTTGCAAGACCGGTGAAACAAAGAGAGGCATGCATCCATCAATTTCTTTTATCCTTATTTGATGAAATCTGGGGTGATTGGTGTAGAGTAGAGATTGAAGGAGGCTGCTGGAGGTGCTGGGTTCAGGTCTTTCACAAGGCAGAACCTCCGCAAGGGTGCCATGAATGCCGAATTGGGCATCATGTTCCATCAATCGAATGGGCCACAGGAACAAAAAGTAGATATATTATTTATCGAATAGTATCTGGGATCCACCCGACGAGGAAATCTCTTCTTTTCTTGGGAGCATGCTTGTGTGGCCACCTGCTTGATGGATAGCCTGTGATTCACATGCATGCCATAATTGCCCGTCATACCTTTAATCTTTCATTATGAAATCACCCATATAATTCTTTTTAATCCTCTTGCGTTAGGAATGTCTATGCAAGTCAAGAGTTGCCCAAGCTTCTTTGGTTTCGTGTTGATCTCTGTTTCTTGGAAAATCGCAGGAGAAAAGAGAGGTGGAGAGGATACGTCAAAGCTCGACACCAAGCGTATGCATTTTTTTCACTTCTCCTTAGTATAGCTACTCAGCTTTTATTATTTTCTTTCCATTTTCAAATAATCCTATTGTCTCTGACAACTACTCATCGCTCCTGCTCTCCTTCACCCCATGCTCCTGTGTTTTGAAGAATTTCAGGCTTTCAGCTGAATATGCATTTGATTGTTGATGATAACGTTATCTAACAATAATTGGGCATTTAGTTTTGTTAAATTAATTGGCACTTGTTCAATCAGAAGTTTTCGTTAGCGACTTGAATTCCTCCTACCCATTTTCTCATAAAATAAAGAAAAAGGAAAAGGTAATGGTTGGTTTAGCTCCATAGCTTATTTATTAGCATTTCACATGTCTGATGCAGGCAATGAAGGGGACAGAAATAAAGAAGCTACGACAAGGCCTTAGTAGGCAACCCCCATGCCAGAATCCCTGTGAAGTTGGTGCATCAATAAATAATGTAAATAAGGTAGTCGGCGTTCCTCCGACTATTCGTGTCTTTGATAATTCTTTGGACTTCAGTTGTCTGTTTCTCTTTTCCATCTGAGTTATTTAGATCATTGAGCTCTGTAATTACCAGTTTCATGCTTTCCAAAGAATAACATGGTCATCCCTCGGGTATGTTCTTCTGATTTAAAATTCTAATCATTGATCAACACCACTCCAGACTGGACTGGATTGGATTGCAGAAACGGGATCATGTTCATCCTCTAGTCTAAGCTAATTAATTTGTCGAGGCAAATGCTCTCTGCTGCTTGTTTCTTATGATTTCTCATATAGTGTGGAATCTAAATTTATTATTCTTATTCCTTTTTGAGACTCGTCTATGATAACCAAAAAAAAAAAAAAAAAAAAGACGAATCGTTTATAGACTATTTTGAATGCTTCTGTTTGGATAATCTGTAAAACAGATTGTAATAGCTAGTGAAGGCCTAGGGTCGTAAAATTGTGTCTATTTTTAATTTGTTGGATACAGTAATACCCACTATCTCTTGATGTGTGTATGTATATTTATAACATACATTCTTATTTTGCAGACATCATTTAGGGTTTCTTTTATTTGTATTTGCTGCTATCCCTTCATGACCACGGCGGTCTGTTAGGGCGCTTTGACTAATTCATTCATGACTTGTGCAACTGTATGTGCAGGACTGAAAGAGAAAATGGATGAACCGGCATCTTAGGTCGCATGTGGGCTTCACATAAAAATTGAAGCGGCATCTAATCATAGCCATTTTTGAGTATTAGTTGAACCGGAACCGCCCACATCATGATTTTGTTGTATATACTTGTTGTAATCGAGTGGGAATATAGATACATTAATGTCCGCGTATTTAGAGGGGATGAAATTTTATCTTATAAATGAGCTGGTGATGGGAGAAAGCCGATTTATGTCAGTGTCTGTTGTGTGTGATGACTGCTGATCTCTCGACGATCAGTCTTTTCAGCCAGATAATAATAATAACAATAATGGGGCATGTGTAGTGTGTCAGGACTGATAGACGACAGTCTTCATGTTCGTAGCCAGAAATGCGAGAGAGTTTTGCTTGTATCAGACAACTTGGAAAAACGTCTCTCTATTCGCAGTTACGGTACCGTACGGAGAGGCTAACAGAGTCAGATGCGATGGGTGCTTTTGTGCCTGGTGGGCCTTGATCTTCTATGCACCATTCGCATTTCCAAGCTACAAAGGTAGTAAGGTGGGCCACTCAGGCGAACACAACGTATAGTAGGTAGGGGTACTGTTAGGCCTCGTGAATTTAACTTCTAACTCTAATTTTATTTATAAAACAGTTTAATTTTATTTATAAATGATCTTGATTTCATTAGACGGGTTGTAAAAAAAAAATGACATTTTTGCGATATGAGTCCTGTACAGTTGGATTGAGTGCTCCTAGGGTATGCTTGGTAATAGATAAAATTTTCGAAAAAAAGTTTTAGAAAATAAAAGTTGTCAAATAATATGATACGATAGGAGTGATGAATAGTAAAGAGGATAAAATTAAAATAGATAGATTAGTTGCGTAGATAATTGTGTAGAAATAATTAAAAAGTAGGATAGTTATACAGAAAAAAATGAAAAAAAAATTAAAAAAAATTATAATAATAGAGAATGAAAAGTTCAGATTAAAAAATTTTACATTTTCTATCGATTGCCGAGCACACCCTTAATATCTACCTTTCATCTTGCATTTAATGCGCTGTAATGAACACATGCAATCAGCTGCTAACGTGGAAGCTATGACAGCGGCGTCAGAGGAGAGAAACGGAAGCTCCCTCGTTCAATGCAACGCAACACTCAACTGTCTGCGTGTAACGCTGGGAAGATCCACCCATTGCATACCCATCTCTCCCCGTGGAAAGTAAAAGGTCGATTTGAGCTGCAGGGCGCCGGCTGCATTTCTTCGTGTTTTTTCCTTTTTATTTTTCTGGTCGCCTGGCCTTTTCTGTTTGTTTATTTATTTTTATTTTTTAATTTTTTCAGTTATTTTATTTTTAGAGTTTTTATTTTTTGTTTATTTTAATCTTTTTTATTGTAATTAATCTATTTATCGTAATTTTATTTTTTTTATTTCTCATCATTACTTCTATCATTGTATATTATTTTTCTCATTTAAAAAATTTTTATACTCAATTTTTATCTAAAAGTGTATCAATTTCCAAACACACATTTACTATACTGCAGTAGGAATTGCTAGATTGTGCACATTAATTTTTCTAATAATACTAAAATTTATTTTACTACACATATTCTAACTCTATCTATTACATATATTACTTAATTAATTTACAATAATACTTAAATAACAACTCAGAGTTGATATTTTAGGTGCCGAAACTCACAAGAACAATTGCAAAAATAAGTAACATGTCTTTTACTTGCTGCATAGATATCGCACCAACATGTCAAAATTTATTAAAAAGAAATAAGGGTAATTTAAATATATACCCACATAGTTTGATGCTAATTGCAGATATACTCATGTAGTTTTATGAAATACATATTATCCCCACATAGTTTCACAAAATTGCATATTACTCCCATGCCGTTACCTACTGTTAATATTTGACGTTATATTTTGAAAAATGACGAAAATGCCCTCATCCGTTTACAAAGTTTCATGGGATAATATGCAATTTTTGTGAAACCATGTTGGATGATATGCAATTTGTGAAACTACGTATGAGGGCATTTTTGTCATTTTTCACAATTTAACGTTAGATATTAACAGAAGATGACGGCGTGGGGTTATACGCAATTTTGGTGAAATTATATGGAAGTAATATGCATTTTATGAAACTATGTGAATATATCTATAATTAACGTCAAACTATGTGGGTACATATACAAATTATGAAAGAAATAAATTGAAAAACTAACCTCGAATTAAAAGAAAATAAATGCGAAAAAATAACTCACACTAAAATCCGAAGAAAAAATGGGCGCAAACAGAAACAAAATAACTTGAAAAAAAACAAGGCCAAGAATAAAATAAAAAAAGGAAAACAACCGGGGCAAAGAAAATATTAAAAATAACAAAAAAAAGAAAAAAGGGAAAAAGCAACCGGATAACAAAAAATAAAAAGAAACAAGCAAGCTGAATAACGGAAAAAAAACCGGACAAACAACATTTAAAAATTAAAAAAAGACAGAAAATGTAAATAGTAAAAACACGGAACAAACCGGGCAAACAAGAAATCAGGGAAACGAAAAAACAAACACAAAAAAAGGAAAAAAATAACTCGGCAAACAAAAAATTTTAAATAAAAAAGATTAAAGCAAACAGAAAATAAAAACTCTTAAAATAAAACAACTGGGAAAATAAAAATTAAAAAGATAAAGATAAATAAACAAACAGAAAAAACCAGGCAACCAGAAAAATTAAAATGGAAAAAATCATGAAGAAATGCACCCGTCGTCCCGCGTCTGAAATCCACCTTCTTCTCCTTTTCGTGGAGAGAAAGGTGGGGTATGCCATAGGTGGATTTTCCAGAGCCTCGCACAAACACAGTGAGGTTCGGTTTCTCCCGCCTCTGATGCCGCTGCAATAGATCTCCACGTTCGCAGCTTATTGCATGTCTTCAGTACACCGCATTAAATGCAAGATGAAGGGTAGAAATTAAAAGCGATCAATCGAACGGTGCAGAGACCCTGTCGCAAAAATGCTGTTTTTACGGCCAGTCGTATAAAATCAAATCTGAATTCTAATCTAATTTTTGGAAATTAGGTTTGGGTTGAATTTAAGCTAATGAATTTATATTTTACTTGAGAGTAATAAATTTAAAATATTATATAAATATATAATAATAATAAATAATCCTGTTAGTTAAGGCTACACAAATGTTCAGTTTAGCCCATCTAAAACAATTCATTTATAACAAATTTTTTTATCTTTTTCTTTATATACTTGTTTATCTAAGAATATTTAATTATAGAAATTAAGTTTTATTATTTTTGAATACATATATATATTTTAAAGATTTTTTAAATATCTAAGTTATACTTTCAGCATAATGATTTTTAAATAGTGATGTATAATGCCCACAGTTTATATAAATTTGCAAGTGCGTCTCCTTGGTTAAGATGTCGTTAAAATTTTACTGAAATAATGATAGTGACCTTTAAGGCAAGTGATATACTTATAATTTTTTTCAAATATTTTAAATATATTCAAAAAAATCTAAAATAATAATATATGTAAAAATATATAAAATAGCAAATATGTCTATAATATTTGAAAAATCGTAAGTGTATTACTTGGCTAAAAAGGCATTATCGTTATTTTATGGAAAATTCTAGTGACGTCGTAACGGAAGGGACACCCTTGCAAATTCATATAAATTTTATGGGTATACTTGCAATATCGGCAAACTTAAAAACACAGATACAATATTGATCAAATTTTGTAGGCATATGTGCAAAAACTTCAAATATCTGCGCATATATATATATATATATATATATATATATATATATATTTAAAATACTCCTACTTTTAAAAATATAAAAAATATATATAAATATCTAAAAATGGTAAAACTTGATTTCTATGGTAAATACACTTAGATAAATAAATGTATGAAAAAATAAAAAAAATTATTATAAATGAGTTTTTTGAGGAGGGCTAAGCAGAACATTTGTGTAGTATGAGCTAACAGGATCACTCTTCTATAAAAAATAACAAATCATGAAACATAATAATATATAGCTAAACTACAATTTTTTAAAAATATAGTAATATAAAGAATAATTCTAGAAGAAAATTAAGGGACATAAAAATAAAAGATAAATATAAATGAAAACAATATACTTTATTTATAATATAATTACAATATGGCATGCATGTATTCAAATATAAATACAAATTGTTTAGATATTATATATAATATATTTATAATAAATAAAAAAAGAAAATTAAACTCAGGTTTACTTCAACCCTAGCCTTATCGTATTCACAAATCGGATTCTTCAGGATCAGATTCTTTAAACTCGAATTATAAAAAAGTATATGTTAACACCATTAAAATTTGAATTCAGCAGGCCAGGTTTGTGCCCAAGTTTCACCCTTAAGTGTTAGTAGGTAAATGGTGAAACGTTTCATTCGCGTGATTTTGGGGAAGGCAACGATTGTCTGCCAGTGCCAAAAATTATGGCATTCGATTCACAATGGATGGAAACTGGACCACCCCCACAACATATTGCTATGTAATGATAAAGAGGAGCGGTTACTGGCAATAAGCTGTTTGTTGTCGCGGAGGTTCTCCCCCACCCAAAGAGAAAAGAACCCAAAAAAATAAATAAAATAAAATAAAATAAAATCACCTGTATTTCGGTAGTCAAAGGGTGAAGTTAGGAATCAAAATGCAAACTCCATATAAACATTAAACAACCGCATTTTCAACGTATCCAAATATACGAGTTGCTTGCAGAGGTAACACAGTGGAGAATGGATGCGGATTCCAGTGGATTGCAGATGTGAGATGTCCACATTCATTCCACAGGCAACTGTTTCTCTTTGCACACAACTTAAAACAAGATTCGGACAAGCATGCCAACTCTTATTGTTAGTATAAACATAACTTGCTATATATATAGTAAACACAACTGATGTCCCATTCTAAAGGTAGTTGCTCCGATACTCGCCTTTCGTTTTAGACACCGGGTTGCTGCTTCTGAAAACCGGATTTACCTAAAGACCTCTCTTATACTATGTCAAGTTGTCAACAAACAAGATCTAGAAGAACGCAAAAGGCAAAAGCCTTTACAATACAAAGGAGCATACCGACTGAACATGCACAGTATAAATCTTGGCGAGGGAAGAAAACGGTGAATGGAATCAAGCAATCAATGGATGCACCAAAACAAGTTGCACCCAAGTGACATGCAAATACAGGAAAACTGGTGAAAGCTTTACTTGCATTCTCTTGGCTTATGATATGTGGGGGGAACAAACAAAATTTCATTGATATATTTCTCAAATTATGAATCCTTGTAATGCTTTTACAAACAAGTGATTGTTCTAAATAAAAGAGATACAAAGGATTGATTTCTTGAACCTGAGGAAGAAGAAGAAGAATATACAACCCTCTTCCGCTCATCTCTCTCTCTACAATACTCCAACCACACAGCTTAGGTGCAGTCTGTATTCCAAGCCTCTCATATGATGACCCAACAACATACACCTGCCATCAGAAGCGACAGAACAACATCAGTCACACATCGTTGCATATAATAGTTGCAGAGTCAAAGCAGTTGCATATAATAGTTGCAGAGTCAAAGCAGTAGGCACCACTCTTGCATTGAGAGATAAAGTAAAAGCTGGCTGGAATCTACAATCTAATTGAATACAAGGCAGCTACAAGCCCAGCTCACCCTTGACTATGGAGTATAGGGAAATGACATATCCCTTAACCTGGATGCATGGAATCCACTAAGCATTTGGTCAGAAAGAGTACAACAATACAGACAATTGACTGATGGATCATGAGAACCCTTAAAACTTATATCATTCTTGAATTTTCTTTCGTAGGTGAACATGTCTCTCTCTTCTTGTGCATTTATTTCACATAGAATAGCAGAATGGGATGTTTGGATAGATTCAGAAATACAGATTTATGCGTCTTACTGCAACAATACACAAAGCATAAGAAGGAAGTTCTCAGAACCACGACAATGACCACAAAATCGTCAGGTCATACAATTGAGTGGAGTGCGCTGTACAACTGAGGGAATTCCTGCATAAACTTTGAAGTACATATTGCATCACTGAATATAATCACAAAATTACTTATTTCTTAAAATACCAGAATAATATAGCAATGATAATACCAAATTAATCTCTTGAAATTACTAAACTAATTTAGTACCAGTTGTAGGATCAGTGGCAACAGCAGCAGCAGCAGCAGCAGCAACCATAATAGCATCAGTTGTAATCACAACATAATGACGACAATAATGCAATCATTCTAATATATGATATGCGAAAAAGTGAAACTGTTTCTTGGCTACCCCCAAATTACTATGTTCTGTAGGCTTACATATTGAAGATGCCAACAGCATCATCAAAATCGAAATAATGTCTCCCATATACTCCTCTATCCATGTACCACATCAAAAATCAGATCTCAGTCAGTAGTTCGAAATAACAGGAAATTGATGAAGATAATAGAAATAGGAATCAGTATCCACTGTGAATTTGTTTTTGCGTGGATGGGTGTAACAGGTACATAAGCAGGTGGATAGTACTTATTAGTTGCCAGAAAAAAACTTGAAGCATCAGCAGGAAATACTGTACAATAAAAGGAGAGAGAAAAAGGGAAAAAAACACACGCGCGTCCGCGCGCACGCACACACACACCCCCACCCACCCACCCACCAGAAGAGCAGTTTTGCAAGGTAATCACGAGAAGTCTCAATAGTATGAGCATGTTCATCACTGTCCACAAATTCCTCTGTTTTTCCTACAGACAAATCCTCCAGGAAGCCAGAAGCAGTATCATCTCCAAAGAATTTCTGCAGTATGTTTTGAACAAGCTGTTGGATAATTTCCTCTACCTCTAATGTTGATGGCCGAGATAGTTCAGTCACCTGAGACAATAAGTAAATTTTACTATAGGAGAAAAAAGTTGAATAACAATAAAATATTTCATCCAAGGATCAGTTTACAAGGATAAACCAATCCCTACAGTTGTTAAGCAGAAGATATAAAGTTTTACCATATAAGGTTCCAAGGATCTTAGATACTCCAACAAATCGTTTTTTTCTCCTCCTCTACTTTCCAAATCCTTATTTTCCTGCCTCTGAGTATCAAGCTCCTGAGAAAGATTTAAGTTAATAAATTTACAGTCCACAAATAATAACCAAGAAATGGCAGTGGATCATCTGTAGAAATATGAACTGTACGATTTTTAAAATTTTCGAAGATAACAACTCAGATGGAACATTAACTAAGCTAGACACATAATAACAATGGGCTGAGCCAGAGCAGGTTCTGAATAGACTTAAGAAAGCCGAATCAAAATGGACAATCCACACCTGGACTCGAACAAAAGCAAACATCAAGCATCACAAATCCACAGGGCTATGAGTATTAGTTCTCACGATCCAACTTCTAACAACTGGATCATAGCTTCATCGAAATATAGTTGTAATTGAAATCATTTGGATAAAGATGGCTAGGTTTTCCATCTGGATCACCTTCTCATTTCTTTATTTCTCACAACCCATCCATTTTCAGTCTACAAAGGATCAAACCCAGCATTTGAATGAGAGTGGCATCCATAAATGCTACAGAAGGAAGTCTATATATTAGAACTGCAGCATAAGGATCAGAATTGAACTGGCTGTGAATCTAGGAGATAATATGCAAGGATGAAGAGTGAGTGCTTCCTTTCCAATAATCACATTCGCCAAATTCCACCCGTTAAAATACTAAAACACCAAAATCCTAATACATTAAATAATCTGAGGTGATCTCAATAAGGGAGCGTACCATCAATTGAGGCCACAAAAATTCCATAGTATATATTGTGCTCATCAATCTTTCATAAATCATGCTAACAACCAATGAGCTAAAAAATGGCCAGCACCTTCTACTGTACTAATCCATTATGGCCTTAACAATTCAGGTTTTTATTTTCCTTTTTGAAACTGGCTGTTGGACTTTTGACTCAATAAATCCATGTTGATAATTTGTTTTTTGATAATAAACATCAAGCAAGGGTTGGATTTACCATAAATTTTGACTAGGAAGAAACTTTCATTGGAAGTAAGGCACAAAAAATTTTAAAGAAGTGGAAAGGAGAGCATTAACAAAACTTCTACTTGTAATAAACACCACATTACCCTGGGGTTATAAGAGAGCATTAACAAAACTTCTTCTGCTTGTAATAAACACCACAGTACCCTAGGGTTATGAGCGCTCCAAGCTTTACTTTATGGCATCATGGAGTCCAAAGTGTTTAGATTTTCTGACCAACTGCCAAAAGGGCCACAAAAGGTGTTTTGATGAAATTTTCTGGCTTTTTTTTTTTTTTTTTTTTTTGCTAGATAAATAAGTCCGACTACATTATGAAAATTCTTTAACCGTAAGGAAGCCCATCTAGTTTGAAGCCTGATGGTGTGCGGCTAAATGATGAGGTGAATGTCAGTCACATCCTATATCAACCTCAAAGAACTGAATGTCTTTGAAGTATAACACAATCAATATAATTGGTAAATCCCCAAAAACGTAATATATGTATTTAAAAAATTAATGTTTAATACATGAACAAGTCTTTATTAAACAACTATTTTTGGTAGTTAGGATGCAAGCACAGAGATCGAGAAGATTGTCGCCCATAGACATCAGGCTATTTAGAAGAGGAAATGTGGCTCTAGTATCTGATGTAATTATCTGGTAACAATTATTGTCAAAAGGAAAACTCTACAAGCTATCTGTAAGAACAGTTATTTTATAGGACCTAGGAAGAATGGTTTGCCTAATTATCAATCAGGTAGAAGTAACTGTCAAGACTAATCTTTATTCGGTTATCTGTAGCATTACTTCCAATGTGGCTGGCATAATTTCATCTCCCATTCTCAGGCTCCATTTTTTCCTCTTTTACAAAAAACCAAACACTCTCTGACAGAATCTAAGCAATAGCTTGTCTGCAGATGGCCCATTAAGAAGTAGAGCAGTGAAGCATGTCAGCCAGTCCCACTTCATCAGCAACTGTTTGATGATGCTAATAACAAGTTCATGATGAAAGGAGGGGCTAAAGCCACAAATATCACAATCAAGTTGGACAAAGCATTCCATGGTTGCAAGCAAATGTCATTAAAAACTAGGGGTGGGAATCGGGGCGGGTCGGGACGGGTCAGGGTGTGCCCAACCCTGACCCTAACTTTCAAAAATCTAGTTTGACCCTTATTTTTTTCCAGGTCGGGACAATATCGGTTTGACCCTTACTTTTTTTTACTAGGTCTCAAGACAAAATTCGGGTCGGGAATGGGTCGGTTTCGGGACGACGGGTCGGGTAAAAACTACGGGTCAAGTAAGAAATTTTTAAGAATTTATGAACCTATCAAGTATAAAAACAAATCTATATTAAATTTAACTACTATATGCTTCAATCTATTATTAATTAGTCAAAGTAAAACATAAATCCTTAAATAAAACATGAATATTTATTCACTTATATAAGAACAAGTTAATAAAACATACCTTCGGGGTAGGTTTAGAAAATATATTATATAATGAACTTGAACGGGATGGATTTATACGAACGGGGTAAAAGTTGTGGGTTGTAGTGTGTCTTGTTGTCATGAGAGTGGTCAAAGTGGTTGGAAGAATATTTAATTATTTATCCAAAGTTAGTCTCATCAGTTACGTAGAGGAGGAGCGACGCCGTGAAAAGTGGTCCAAGTGGTTGGACAAATATTTAATTATTTATCCAAAGTTAGTCTCATAAGCTGCATAGTGGAGGAGCGACATCGTGAAAAAAATTGGCAATATAAAGAAGTTTTCATGTCATATAATACCAATAAAAAAAAGAACTTTTTTTAAAATGTGAAATATAAATGCAAAAGATGTATGTAGCTTTGATGTAATTTCAGACAACCATCTACTAATAATACAATTTAATATCCCGTTATCTTTGTTTCATTGTTTAGAAATAGGAAATATTATAATTATAAATGTCATCAATGAAAAGCAAAGGTTTGGGGGAGAGATGAAAATATGTATGAATAATGTTTAAAACAGTATGTTTTGGATGGCTTGATCCTAATTTTCCTTTGCAAGAAAAATAAAATAAACATATCATAGCAGTTCTGTATTGGTGGTGGTGGAAGTGGTATTGAAAAACATTATTTCAGAAAAGGCCAAAAATTCGAGCCATCAGATTCGAACCAGCAACTTCAGCGACATAAGAATCATGTGCAGTCCGCTCAACCAACTGAGCTAAGTTCCTTTTGTTTGTTATGGGATGACTTATTTAATATTTATGCAGTTGCTTCATATAAGTGGGTCGGCATCCAGCAGGTCCGCCCCGACCCGCATTTTGTACAAATTTCTAAACCCTTGGCCCGCCCCGGTATAAAATAGGGGCGGGTCATGGGTTGACCCGCCCCGATTCCCACCCCTACTAAAAACAACACCACATACCATCCATTAGGCTGCAGAAAACACTTCTGCAGTCCAGTCTGCTCCAAAATACTTACCAAAACACAATCTGAAAATCATAACGACATCAACAATCCAAAAATCATAGAGCTAGGACTGAGCATTAGGGCAGGAATGTCACCAAAATCAGTTTTGCTTATTTTTATCAAAATCGAACTGGACCAGATAATCTAATTTGCTTTGCCTGTGAACTGAAAAACAACCAGATGCCTAATTAATTACTGGCTCAATCTCTGCTCTGGTTTTGATAATATTGGCCCCGAATGACACAAAAACGGTTGTATTGATTGATGTTAAAAACCATGCCATGTGATTGCCTTGAGATTGCAAGAACCAATGTTATGGGTAAATGCTAAAAAAAGATGATTTTACAAACCACAGAAGCCTAGGCATATGACTGCCTTGACAATCCAAGAGTCAAAACATGAAGCAAGACACTAACCAAATGCTTCACAAACCACACATGCGAGACAAACCATTGCTGTATTTGGATACAGAAGTGCAGTCATCTAGAGCCACTAAGCATAAGCAAGACAGAAATATCCAGATGGTAATGACGTTACCATGAGGTCCAGAGGGGAATATCATTTTTAGTTTTTCCCAAAGCATGCGGTTCTACTGCACACCCATACACATCCCTAGATCCTAAAATGCAGTGCAGCTAATTAGTGCAGATTTAACAAAGGACAGCAAATTCATCCATAAAAGCAAGTGAATGGTGGCATGGGGAATGCAATTACCTTTTCGACAGCAGCTAGTTCACTTTCTAGCTCCTGTATACAATATAAGGCGTCTGGTGACATATTCCCTGTACTTTGAGGCACTCTCCTTTCAGCCTCGTCACTGCTGACGCACCCTACGGTGGTTGCACCATCTTCCACTTCGCATTCCTTGCTTGCCGCATCACGCCCGCTATAAGAAACAGACACCTCAGGGATCCCCGGAGACTCATTGAAGTTCCTCATCAGAGATACACGGTATTCCGCATTCCACAGAGTATACCTACAGCAATATCATAGATTCCAAGTTCCATCGTCAAATTAGAGAATTCCAGAACTACAGGTCAAAAGCCATGATCTTTTTAACAGTTATCCGATCCATGTTCTCAATCTGAATGCCGCAAGGCCGTATTAATCCAACTCCCAAAACGCATAATCGAGCAATTACGAATTAAGAATGTTGGAAATAATGCAAATTCAGCAGAATTGATACCCCGTGATGATGGAAGAGACGAGGAGGCGGTCAAGCGGCTGCCTCGAGACGCGGATTGTAACCGTCAGCTGATCAGACGGGAGCAGGCCGAGCATGGTGGAGATGGTCCGCTTCATGGAGTCCTTGGCGGGGGCAGAGACGCCGTCGGCGATGATGGAGTTGTCTAGAGGCTCAATCTGCTTGAGCACGTTGGCAAGAACGGAGAATTCTCGGCGGAAGGTCGCCTTGCGCGTCGAGACGAAGTCGTCGGCAACGCCTCCGCCATCTACGTCAGACACGAGGCAGCTTAGGACGACGGAAGAAGGCGAGAAGGAGGGGGAGTTGCGCAGGGATTCCCGCCGGCGAGGAAAGCTGAGGAGATGACGCGGAGAAAGAGAGGTGGAAGGCTTGAGCGATAGACGGAATAGATCTTGGCCGTTGAATCGGGAGAAGAGGAGAGCCCGTGCGGAGGCCGCCATCGGCCTTGTGAAAGCTCTCCCTCTCTCTGCCTCGCCGGCTGCCGTTTGCTGCTTTCCCACCGATGATTCTTTTCTTCTCTCTTCAATTAAACGTTCAGACCTTCGCGCGCATGCTTGTCATGAAATGATTCGCAGTAAATGGCAGGGAACCCCTGAATTTCGACCGCTTGTTCCCATGTATACTTAGGATTGTTAATGATCATGGTCATTTTGTTAATCGGCTCATCTGATATTTTATAATTCGTCAACCCGTTTAGTAATCTATTTAACTCATTTAACCTGTTTAACCCATTAAAATCTAATATATATATATAAGCCTCTTAGATATTTTCCTCTACTAAGTCTTATTTTCGCCACTTAATTTTCATTTTTTCACTGTTGCCGTAATTTTATTTTTTTATTATTATCTTATTTTCATTTCTCTTACACAAAAAATATACTCTTGCCTCTTCTTGCTAAATTATCGTATATTGAAGTTAAGCATTTAGGTCATCTGCTATACAACTCATTAACAACCTGTCAACTCCGTTTATTAAATGAGTAGTAAACAAGTTAAAGTTGAGATTTTTTAAACGAGTTAATAAATAAATTATGGTTGAGTTATTTTAAATAAATTAGGATTAAGGTTTAGATTTTAACCCGTCCAACCAAATCCGTTAACACCCATACATACACCTAGTACCGTCCAACCCAATCCGTTAACACCCATACATACACCTAGTACGGTTCCAAAAACAAATATCCAAGACATTTTATTTTTTATTATGAAAATATAGAATTAAAATTCCGACAAAAATTCCACGAATACATTGCATCGCATGCATGTTATCGCACGGACAAAGGATGATTACAGTGAATGGACGGTCGAGATCTGAGACTTATGCGGTTGTTTCCCCACGAGTCTATGCGCGGATATCTTTGATGACGCGGTTGGCTCCGGAGTTTCCCCACCCCACCGTGCCAGTTCATTGCCACTGCCTACAGGACCAAAGATTTTATTCCTGTGATACCGCTAAGATTCCTTGGAATTACATTTCACCCTATCCCCCTGTCTTTACTGATCACATGGCAGCAGCCGAGAACGCCGCTGATTGATAAAATCATGGCAAGGAGGAAAGGCCATTAGGGCAAGTGGGGCCCACTTTTCTTCTTCTGTTTTCCAAATGCAAGTTCATTCCATATGTGTTATATCATTGCCCAGCCGATAAGTGCCGGCGGAACAAGTGGAATCCGGTCAAACTCGGAGCGCAATTCAGTGCACCCGGGTGCATTCAGCCTCAACGCACCCGGGTGCACTGCACCTATTTTTTTTTATTTTTTTTTGAAAATTTTTTCATGAAGCTGTTAATATAGGTTTATTTAACATATGTATCAATTTTTACTATTTTTGGAGATTTTTAGATTTTTTTTTAGATTTTTAAAAATCAGTGGCATTTTTCGTAATTTTAAATTACCGAAAATGCCACTGATTTTTAAAAATCTAAAAAAAATATCTAAAAATCTCCAAAAATAGTAAAAATTGATACATATGTTAAATAAACCTAGATTAACCATTGTATACAAAAATTTTCAAAAAAAAATAAAAAAAATAGGTGCAGTGCACCCGGGTGCGTTGAGGCTGAATGCACCCGGGTGCACTGAATTACGCTCCGTCAAACTCAGCTGTGGTTGTTAGCAGGTATTTGAGTAAAAGGTCTTGGCGTAAAAGGTAGGGGTGGGAATCGGGGCGGGTCGGGGCGGGTCAGGGTTTGCCCAACCCTGACCTTACTTTTCAAAAATCTTGTTTGACCCTTATTTTATACCGGGTCGGGACAAGGTTGATTTGACCCTTACTTTTTCCTACCAGGTCTAGGGACAAAATTCGGGTCGGTGTCGGACCGGGTTCGGGATAGCGGGTCGGGTCAAAAATACGAGTCAAATAAGATAATTTTCAAATTTTATATATCTATCAAACATAAGTATACATCTATACTAAATTTAAATATTATATGTTTCAATATTTCATTAATTATTAAAAAACACATAATTAAGAAAACAAAACATTTGAAAATATAGTATACATTTATTAAAATAGGTTAATATACAATTACACATAAGGGTTATATACGTATAAATTTTTTATTAATTCTTATATTGTTTTTTGAATAAATTGATTCTTCTATTATTGATAGAGTTAATTATAAAAAAGTGAGAAATTTGAAAGAAAATAATAATAACATTTCAATATAGTCTTAAAATTTTTAATAAATTTATATATGCGGGGCGGGTCGGACTCTTCGGGTCAGGATATGGTCGACCCACCCCAACCCTATTTTTGAATTCGAGTCAAAATTTCTGACACATCCCTATACCGGGTCAAAAATGTATTGGTTTTACCCGGCCAAAAATGGGTCGGGTCAATACCGGGTCACGGGTCGACCCGCCCCAATTCCCACCCCTAGTAAAAGGCAGTGCCTTCGCTAACCAGGCCGTTGCCTCATTGCCTGGCCGGCAGCACTCTTGCGCAGCACTCACCGCTAGTGGTTGTTCAAAACTTGTTCCGATATTGTCTCTTTTTTTTTTTTTTTTTCCTACAGGTAATATTGGGTGTGCTTGGGAACGATTAAAATTTTTGACTAATAGTTTTGAAAAGTAAAAACTGTCAAATGATGTGATATGATAGAGGTAGCGATGAGGAGCAAAGAAGATAAAGTTAAAATATATAAGTTAATCGTGTGGGTGGTTATGTAGAAATGATTGAAAAGTAGGGTAGTTGTATAGAAAAATGTGAGAAAAATAATTAAAAAATATGATAGTTGTAGAAAGTGAAAAGTTTTAGAATGAAAAATTTTAACTTAACATTTTCTGCATATTGCCAAACACACCCATTGTCTCCATTATTTGTAGGACTCCAAACCGAGCGGGGTTTACCCTACCAGGACCGGACCGACACAAGAAAAAATCCGGTTTTAGTTTTTTTTTTTTTTTTTTTTTTTTTGGTTTACAAAAAACACATATCATACATTGAGACCGGGTTCCCAAAGTGCATTAGTGCGAGTTTAGTACCAAAATGCAGCACTACCGTTTTCCTCCCAAAGGGAGGAGCGTGAATGGGTCCAATTCCAAAAGCCTGCACATGCACTGTACGCTACAGCAGACCAATGAAAACGAAGCGAAGGACAAGCCACGAGCCGGCAAATATGGGATCCAATTCCCAATTAATTACTGTAGTACGAGCCCAACCCGACCCGTAATTGGCTCATCCGAACCATTGATTCAATCGTCCACAAACCATAACCTGGACCCGTACTTGGTAAGAGTGCAACTTAAGACAAGTACCCGCGGGTTGGGTACCCTAAAACAGTAGAGTAGGTTCATATTTTATAACCTTATGATAAGTTAACATCGGTTCCAGGTAAAAATAAATACCGGGTTCAATTCTATATGGTAGGATTCAAAGTACGAGTAGCTGAAACCGACCCGAACTACTAATATATATTAGATATAAATTTTATAACATATTTTTATAGTGAAAATATAAATATATTCTTTAAATATAAAGAAACTGATTTAATTTATCAATTATGTAGTAAATTTAATTAATGTATTTCAAAAATTATATTACTATGATCTTAATTTTAGATTTTTAAGTAAGATTTGTAATAAAATTATAACTTTTAAATATATTACAAAAATTATTTTAAAGAACTAATTTAGAACCAAAAACAAAACTGACCTAATTTAAAAAAATAACCGACTCGACCTAAAATAGGTAAGGTGGGAGTTTATGAAAATAAGGTAAGGCTAAGGTTGATCCCGAACTGGACCTTCCCAACCCAAGTTGTACCCTTAGTTCTTGACTCAAAAGTTTCTATTTTCTTTTTACATTTTACTTAAATAACTTGCCATTTGTCTAATAAGTATTCTAGATTAACCTCATATGTATGATTAGTTTAAATATACATGGTCATATTGCTAAGAAATTCTTATTCTATTTTTTTGCATTATTTGAAAATTCTAAAAAAGTTTAATAAGAGGAAGCAATAGAAATTTTTTATATGAATAGATAACAAACAATACTTAAAAATAAAGCAAATTAATCCAAAATGGTTGCTGGATCAAATCAAAAAAATAAATCTTTTACTTGCTTCCTAATTGGGGTTACCAAGAGAGGTAATAAATATAGTGTAGTAGGCCGGCAATATATGTTTGAAAGACTAGTTTGCTTAGCAGCTACGGACTAAAAAACACGTCAATCTTACCAATAATTAAGAGTGTGTTTGGTAAGTGATAAAATTTTTGAATGAAAATTTTTTAATATAAAAGTTGTTAAATTAATAGAAAATAAGGTAATAAAGACAAAGCAGAAAGTTGTTAAAGATTATATATAATCAATATTGTGATTATACATTCAATGTAATAAATTAATAAAAATGCTTCTCATGGATGAAAGGAAAGATTAAAAGTAACTAAAAAAACCAGGCCATTACAAATTCCAACTCTGTCAATTTCTGATTTTTTAAATACTAATTTTTTCCTAGTCTAGTCCAGTCTCAATCTAGCCCGGACCTGCTCTGACCTAGACCGAAATGGGTAGTATAGTATTTGGTATAGGGTTTGACCCGAACCGAAATATACAGTGCTGACATAGGTACCAGGTTCGAACTGGGTAAAACCCGCCCAGCTTACACCTCTACTTATTCGATGGTGATGTTTTCTTCTTTTTTTATGTTTAGGAGCATGTAGTCATCCTTATTTTATTGAGCATTGATCTAGTGCACCTAGGTGCACTTAGTTTCGGTACATCTGTGTGCAAAAATTTATTTTTTAATATTTTTGAACTTTTTCATAAAAGTGTTACCCTAGGTTTATTTAGATGTATATCAATTTTTACTATTTTAAATATTTGTAAATATTTTTTAGATTTTTAATATCATTGGCAGTTTTGTAATTTGTGAATTACAAAACTGCTACTGATTTTAAAAAATTTAAAAATTTTGTATAAATTTCTAAAAATTAATACACATGTTAAATACACCTAGATTAGTAGTTGTATAAAAAAAATTTAAAAATAAATAAAGGAAAATGGCTTAAATACAATCGGGTGCAATAAAGCTAAGTGTACCCGAGTTCATTGAAAAATGTCCCTATTTTATTTGGGAGCACGTAGTCTTCCTTATTTTCCTTGTTTGATATTAGGAAGCTTGTAGTCTTTTTTTTTACAAATTATAACAATTATCTTAAAACTTGATTGTAAGATAAAGTTAAGATACAATGTAAAGTGTACTAATAAAAAAGGCAGTGCCTTCCCATTGATTAGGATTTTCCAGCTGCAACAGATTATAATTTGCTGGAATTTGTTTTCATGGCGCAACTATATCTGAATTGTATATAATTCATAGCTTGGTAGAATTTCACGGTGTTTACAAAAGGGAATCATCAATTGATTAGCGTGCTTCTTTACATTTTTTTAAAAAAACAATTCCATCCAAGTTTCACATGGGTAGATGATGCCAAGTTCGCCTGGTGGGTGTATTTAATAAAGAATGTATGCGACAGATATTGATGTGAGCAAAATAAATAATTATTAGAAGGGGCGTTATCATTTATGGCAGGCCTAAAAATGGACGCTGATCTTATGCTCCCAGGAGTATTAATCTCTTAATGCTCCTGGGTGCATACACCTTTTTTTATTTTTTTTTATAAAACTGTAAATCTAAGTGTACTTAACATTTGTATAAATTTTTACTATTTTTGGAGTATTTTAAATATTTATTTTTTATTTTTGAAAAGCATAAAATGCCACTGATTTTCAAAAATAAAAAATAAATATCTAAAATACTCCAAAAATGGTAAAAATTTATACACATATTAAATACACTTAGATTAACAATCTTGTAAAAAAAAATTTAAAAAAAAAACTAAAAAAAAGGGGTGTATGCGCCCGGGAGGTCCCCTAAAAACCTTCTATCTTTTACTTTTTATAAAATTATTTTCCTAATTATATTTAATTTATATACCAAACTTTATCAGTTTTGAATATGTATAAGAATTTTTTTTTTTCAAAGTCAATAGCATTCCATCATTTTTAACAGTCTTATAAACGAAAACTTTAAAAAAAATAAAAAAAATTAGCTGGCAGGCTGGCATTAAATGATCAAACGGCTTATGAGAAAGAAGATATAAAAATAGTTATAACATCAACTCTTTAAAATGCAACTTTCATCTCAATATACCCCCCAAATTCGAAGCAAAATTCTAAACCAATAGCTCAGAAGTTGCTAAGCTTCCTCAATCTCATTCGATCTGTTGCTGCAATGATAATTGTTATCCTTGTGCCTTACGAGAAGGAAAATTATCCTTAGAGGTAGCAGTTATTATATTTTTTATGAAATTCAATATTTATTATGATTTAAAACATTTTTTAAAAACTTTGAAAATTAATATATATATATATATTAATATATATATTAATATATATATGAGGACCGATCTTTTACGACCGGTCGGAAATCCGGTGATTTTCAACCGGTCAAAAAATATTTTTTTTTGTTTTTTTTGAAAAATATTTTTATAAACATGTTAATCTAGTTATATTTAATCTATAAACCAAGTTTTACCATTTTTGAATATTTATATATATTTATTTTGAATTTTTAAAAACAGAGATATTTAAGTAATTTTAAAATATTTAAAATGAATTAAATACCCCTGTATTTAAAAATCCAAAATAAATATATATACATTTCCAAAAATGGTAAAACTTGGTTTATAAATTAAATATAATTAGATTAACATGTTTATAAAAATATTTTTAAAAAAAAAACAAAAAAATATATATTTTTTGACCGGTCGAAACGGTCGTAAAAGATCATTCGGCTATATATATATATATGAGAACTGTTCCGATCGATGCAGTGACGCTGCACCGAAACAGCGGTACAGTGGCCCTAAAATGGGGCCTACATGATCATGAAATCATGATCTACTCCACCCATTGTATTTAGAATAATGTATTCTACTACCATACCAATTTTCATCCCAATCAGATATGTATATGGGCCCCATCTGAAAATTGTACAAATCCAACGTAATAAAATAGTTTGATGTAAATAACAACTTTAAAGTATCTGATTGGGATGAAAATTTGTATGGTAGTAGAATACATTATTCTAAATACAATGGGTGGAGTAGATCATGATTTCATGATCATGTGGGCCCCATTTTGGGGCCACTGCACCGCTGTTCCGGTG
Organism: Annona cherimola; assembly: GCA_030490835.1. Taxonomy (NCBI): domain Eukaryota; kingdom Viridiplantae; phylum Streptophyta; class Magnoliopsida; order Magnoliales; family Annonaceae; genus Annona; species Annona cherimola. Next base: position 15,579,802 of record CM059977.1, on the reverse strand, counting down.
CAGTGACGCTGCACCAGAACAGCATCCTATATATATATAATATATATATAATTGTACGGGCGTAATTGCACCATTCCTCGACTAGCCGGCTCCATGCATATTCGCCCGCAACAGCTACCTCGAGAGTCACATGAGCTAATCAGCTGGCGGTGTGCTTCGCTCCCGTAAAAATCCACGTGCATGCGTAGATAAGGAATGCTGCTATTGGGGTGGGAATTGTCGTGGGCCAACCCGCCACCTAGGGGTGCAACTTGGTACCCGGGTCGGTCCGAACCCGCCCGACCCGACCCGGTGTCAAAACCAAAAATGGGTTTTATTTTTACGATTTTTTTCAAAATAGACCCGGTTTCAACCCGACCCGTAGAAACCCGAAACCAAAACCGGGTTCGCACCAACCCGGTACCAAAACCCGACCCGGTCCGAACCCGGTGTAGTTTATATAATTTTTTCATCAATTATATAGGCTTTTTTGTAATATTAATATATATATACATGTTTTAGGCATTACTAACTCTAATTTAGACAAATCGCCTCTTTCTTCATTACCAAAGCATGTTTGAGGTAACTTAATTTCTATGATGATTTTTTATGATTATTATCTTCTTATTGTTAACAGTTGCATGCATTTTTTTGTCTAGGTCGATGCATATTATTTTCAAATATGTAAATCGAGAAGGAAGAACTTAACATTAGAAATGCAGATGAAAATCAAGAGAGAAATTATTTGGAAGTCTTCGAATAGTTTTTTAGTTTTTTTGGAAACTTTAGAGACATGAACTCATTTGAAATTTGAAATTGTTTAAAAGTAGATGTAAACTTATTTAAACTTGAGATTTGTTTATATTGTCATTTTAAATTTGGATTGCACTTAAATTAGATTGGAATGTTGAACCATTATGCTTAATGTATTTAAATTTAGTTACTTTGAATAACTGTTATGTAGATTATGTTTGAATTTGAGTCGGCATGATAAATCTATTTCATATTATGCTTTCTATTAGCATGAGAAATCTGTTAGTTTGAATTTCAGATTGTAATATAAATTTGATTCATATTTTAAGTTTATTGGTATGACAAGTGGTCAATTTTTACTTTAGCAATTTGTATGATAAATATTCAGTTTGAATTCAATTTTAACAATTTGTACGATAATGTTTAGTTTCAACTACAAAGTTGGTATGATATGTTCATTTTCTATTTTGTATACTTAAGTCATTTCCATTAGCTATTAAATAGAAATGACCAACTAGTCATAAAACTAACTAATTTGTCATTTATTTTCATCGTGAGGCTTGACTTCATAAACACATGTATGTATATTTCAATAATTTTATTTTAAATTACAACTGAATTTGGAAAAAAATAGTTTATTGATAACCCGAATTCTAACCCGAAACCAAACCAAAACCAATGCTAACCCGACCCGAACCCGGTCCGAACCCGAGTTACATTTTTAGGGTTTGGGTTTGGGCTCACTCCAACCCGGTATAACCCGACCCGAGTTGCACCCCTACCGCCACCTAGTTTTAACTTAACTTGTTTTTGGTCGGGTATATTTTGAATAAAGTCCAGATAAGTCGACCATATCCCGACCCGAAGAGTCCGACCTATCCCGCATATATTAATTTATTAAAAATTATAAGTTTATATTTAAATATTATTATTATTTTCTTTCAAAATTCTCACTTTTTATAATTAACTCTATCAACAATAGAAGAATCAATTTATTCAGAAAGCAATGTAAGAAACAATAAAAAGAATTTGTACATATATAATCATTATGTGTAATTGTATATTAACCTATTTTAATAAATTTATACTATATTTTCAATTGTTTTGTTTTCTTAATTATGTATTTTTTAATAATTAATGAAATACCGAAGCGTATAATATTTAAATTTAGTATAGATGTATATTTATATTTAATAGGTATATAAATTCTTAAAATTATCTTATTTGATCAGCAATTTTGACCCGACCTGCCATCCCAAAACCGGTCTGATACAAACCTGAAATTTGTCTCAGAACCCATTAAAAAAAGTAAGAGTCAAACCGATTTTGTCCCGACTCGGTATAAAAAGAGAGTCAAACTCGATTTTTAAAAAGTACGGTAATGGTTGAGCAAACCTTGACCCGGTATGGCCTGCCCTCATTCCCACCCCTATGCTCCGATGAGCCACCACGAGCAATAATAAATAAAATAGAGTCATAGATGCAATCAAATGAAGTTAAGAGTGTAGCCTTATGGGATTATCGGTTAAGGCTTAATCCTAACCTATATGTATTAAAAATCTCTATCTCTATCTCTATCTCTATCTTGTTCTATTTATAATCTATTTGTAACAAAACAATTCTAATCATATTTTGTTGAAAACAAGGATTGAATTGTAGGTTAGTAAAACGAATTGCGTTGAATATAATTATAGAAAGCGACAAAACTTCTACAGATAGTGAGTTACTTAAATTTAAATTTAAATTTTTATATTTATTTCCATTTAAAATATTGATTTTATTATCAATAATTATGTATAACTTGTAAAATAAATATTAATAAAAATATTAACTATTTTACCTTATGAGTTATCAATGGCAGAGTGCATAAGGGTGTTTTAAAAATTTTTAAGGAAGAGAAATTATATAAAATGAACTATATATTTATATTTTTTAAAATTTTAAAGAATTTTTTAATTTCAAAAATTTAGTTGGCAATTGCCCACTTCGATCCATGTTGCTTCACCATTGTGGGTTGTAAGTGGGTTATTTGGGTGATGAGCTAAACAAGTTAAATGAGTTCAACACATGATCAATCCATTTAAATCTGAGTTGACAAGTTAAAAAATATCATCTCTAATTCATCTCAAACAAAATTTTTACTAACTAATCATGGGTTACTTTAACGCAGTTACACCTCTAGTGACAAGGCTTAAAACCCTTTTAATTTTTTTATGGTAAGGTCTAAAATCTTCTATTTTGATGAATTTTGTATAAATATAACTATACTGCAACCATTTAAAAGTATGTCTCTCGTCTATCAAACTGGCGAGGAGTTAGCCAAAATGCTTAGTCTAATAGTGCAACTTGGGTAGAGTACCCTTGAGTTGCCGTTGGACAACTTAAAATGGGTATGACAGATTTTAAGTATAAAAAATACTCTGTTCAATTATGATAAGGTAGGTTTTAAGGTTCGGATATTTGGAATTAACCTGAATTATTAATATATTTAATATAGATTTTATAAAATATCTTCTACAACGAAAGGTATAAATATAGTCTACAAATATATAGAAACTTGTTTAATTTATCAATTATTTTATAAATTTAATGAACGTGTTTCAAAATTATATTACTGTTATCTTAATTTTATATTTTTAAGTAAGATTTGTAATAAAGTTATAATTTTCAAATATAATATAAACATTATTTTAAGGACCGATTTGAAATCGAAATTAAAACCAATCCCATCTAAAATGAGGTAGGATGAGAGTTTTTGAGAATGAAATAAGGGTAAAGTTGACAAGCCCGAACTTCACAAAAAATCTTAGGTATTTTATTTTGAACGTTGATCTTAACCATTCATGGAAGACATGCATGAGAAAACAAATGGTTGAATTGAGATTGTTGCAGAAAATCTACGGGCCATATTCAATGCCATATGTCAACTTCATCAACGGGGAACGATTGTTCTAAAAAAGTATTATTTCTTTCTCTCCCTTTTCTTTTGGCCTGAAAATCGTGTTACCCTTGGATGACAGGCAAGACGGAGGACAATTTCAGATGGCAAAGGAGGAGAGCACCTCTACCCGTGGCTTTCTGATTGTACTTTCACAGGCAGCTTTCGATAGCTTAACAAATCACGGGCAACTAGCAGGGATGGATGTGTTTGCTTTCATAGTTTCATACCTCTTGCTCGAAAAGGATGGTGGCCCACATAAATAAATGTACGGTGGAGAAAAAGATGACATCAGCAGATGGGGGATTTTTCTTTCTATTAGGGAAAAAGCAAAAAAAAGGATAGGTTTGGTCGCCTGTAGGATCTTCCGATTCGATATAAAATTCCACTGCAGCTTGGCCATCGGATATTGGGCCATAAACACACGGTCTTCCTCTTCCGTAGTGTCGGGCGGATGTGAAGGGCCAATGGAAGTGAGTTTGGATGACATAAGCAATCCAGAATCAGGAGCTGTACCTGTATTCATGACTGCGGATAAGGATGCCAATTTTCTGTAGAATTTTGAAAAAGACTCCCATCCAGCAGCATGCGCGTGGACAGGTTTGAGCTTGGCCCTACGTGGTAATGTGTGGCAGCTAATCCGACGACGAGCTAGAGGCAGTCCTAAATTGAAAGAAAGGACGGTACCAAATCGTCATGCATCAGAAGAAGACTGTAACATGAAACTTACAACATCCGTGCTTTGTGAAGCTGGATAACCGTACAGACGTGGCCACTTCCAAATTGCAAGAAGGAATTTCATGACTACTCTAATGTAAGGGGACGCTTGGTAATATTTGAGCATGGGAAACATAATTTTCTCATGGGATTTGGTTTTCCGAGGCCAATTATTGTTCCATCAATCACACTATTTTTTCCACTTTTACCCCTACATTTCAATCATTTTCCCTACTACCTATATACAACAAATCTATTTATTCTAACTATATCCTTATCATTTTCTATCAATCACACATTTATCAAAATATTCTCTTTTCTCTTTCTCATCGTTTCCCACGATCCCACAATTTTACACGTTATCAAACGTCCCCTAACTCATTTCAAACTATCAAAACTTGCATGTTTCTAACCTAAACCAGCACCGCTAACCTACGGGAATTGGTTGATGAAGAGATCTAGAAGGTGTATCGTCATGACCCAGTTTTGTTGAAATGGGTTGTCTGTCTGGCCACGTTTTAGGAGGGCCAACGACGTCGATAAATATATAGCATAAAAGAAAAAAAAACATAAATGGGAAGATATGATAAAAATATACATAAATTGGATTTGGGATTTTGATCAAATGAGTTGATTTTGTTATAAAACGACCAGCAGCAAGCAACTGTTTCGATAACTGTAGCACCCGCCGCGAGTGCTACGATGGGTTAGACTATCGTTCCTAGCCTTGGAAATCTGGGTTGTATTGGATGGGTTCGAGTCTGTTCTTCAACACCTCTTGAACAACGATGTGGGCTCAGTTTTTCTGCATTCTCATAGAATAAATGTGTTAGTATAGACAATCTTTGAATAGTATTGACATACGGGAGTTTTCTCATGGATTTGGCGGCATATCTGCTAAGATGGGGGTGTTTCCACACGGATTGAGTCACGGATCCGACAGCATAACGGCAGTGTGTGGTGCTGGAAACCACGGGACCGTGTGTGCCCGACTCGCTGGAGCATCAACTCAAACAAGCGTGTTAGTACTAACATAAGACATAGAAAATTGAGTCACCACTGATCTTGAAAGGGAGATCGGTCTCTGTTTTCTTTGAATAAGGACACCGACCGTACAGAGTCTGGATTCCGGTCTTCGGATTAAAACGAATATGACAAAATTTGTTAACTCGAAGCCGTTTACATAGGCATGAAAAGGGGAAAAATAAAAATAAAAAAAATTTTGAAGAAGAGGGAGAGAGGGAGAGAGCCAGAGGAGAAGCCGGGCGCCAGAGATTTGTTGCAGACTCTCGTCATCCTCTTTTGGGATGCCTCTCTTGGTCTGTTGGGAGTGGGAGCTTGGCCTCCCTTTTATAGAGGTGGAGTGTAAGCTTTGGGCCGTGGATGGGAGCCTATTACAGTTGGACTCGGATCTTGTTGGAGCCCTTTGCTCAAAGTAGACCGTCGTTGAGGCCTGATGGACTGTTGTTGAAAAGCCTGCTTTTGTGGGCTGAGGCTGGATCTGGTGGGTTGCTATTGTAGAGCCCATTATGGGGGCTTGTTGGAGCTTTACTCCTGTGGGCCAAGGCTGGATAGGCCCGTTTGCTGGAGTATGGTGGGCTATTGTTGTAGAGCCCATTATGGTGGCTTGTTGAAGCTTTGCACCTGTGGGCCAAGGCTGGACAGGCCCGTTTGGTGGTTTGTAGGCTTAACTTATTTGGGATCTTGTTTCATATGGGCTTTTGGTTTTTAGAGCCCACTAACAATTTTTTGGGTTGATTTTCTTTGTGGTGGTTGGGCTTGGATCTACATATGCTTCATTTTATTTTTATGTGTATTTATTTGGGCTTAATGGAAGAGTGTCTAGAGCTGCCCCCTTTGTCAGAGGCGTCTTCATATATAAGTGTGCATTAATGAGTGTAACTCGGTGCAAAATCTATTTTTTATTTTTAAAAATTTTATAAGATTGTTAATATATATGCATTTAATCTATAAATCAAAATTTACTATTTTTAGAGTTGTGTATATATATTTTTTTAATTTTTAAAAAAGAAGGATATATGCACATGTTTTGACATTTACTTGATTAAAATACTCTTATTTTTAAAATAAAATATACATTTTCAAAAATAGTGAAACTTAATATATAAGTTGAATACACCTATATTGACAGTTTATTAAAAAAAACAAAAAACTTTCAAGATGCATTAAATGGGGACTTGTGCATTTACGAGGCCGATCCACACAAAGTAAAATGCTTCCACTGAAATTCTAAAAATTATATAATCCTCCTTAAAATTTTGAAAAAAAAAACATTTCATAATACCTTTTATTTTAACACGATTGCCTCCATAAAATGACATAATCCGTTCATGTGAAATTGCCTCCACTCCAAAGGGTCCTAGATCCGCCATTTTATACATCATAATAAGTCAAATTAGGAGATAAGATAAAATCTAAGAAGTCAGGCTTCATAATATAGATGAAATTTACAGAGTATGGGTACACTCGAAGTTAATATTGAAAGTAACAAAGTTCTGAGCGATATTATGCAAGATCTTAATTAGGGAATCTTACGAAATTAACTCTGACTTTCATGGACAGTGATATCAAAAGGAGGATATGTGCAGGGGAGATTGGGTAGAAATGCTCAAAATCTCCAAGAAATTGACATTCCAACGTCAGGACTCAGGAATTCGAGCATAAAGATAAACAAGCACCTTGGAAAAAAGAGATCTCATGAAGAAGTCAAATTGAAATTCACTTGTGCAATAATAAGAATTTCTAGACATAAAGCATCAATTAGGGCCACCCAATCAATGGTTTGTGTCCTTGGATATCCCATGATGGTTGGCTCTTTTACTTTTTCTCATGCCCTCAACATGTGGGGGCTGGCTTTAGAGAGAGAGAGAGAGATAGATTTGGACCTTGTCTTCTCAGTGCCAAGGGCCTCAGCAAGCTTTGTGGATTTTCTTTTTTCTATTATTTAGATGAGGCTGATCAAGAATGGGGCAAAATCCCATTTCTGACATGCTAGCCATTTAATTCGGATGTGCAAATCTCTTCCTTGATGGTATTTGCAGGGGCGTGGCACTCAGCGGAGGTTTCTAAATATCAGAAAATTTATGAAAATGATGACTATTTTTTGAATATTTACAACGAAAAAAGAATCCCAATGGGCCCACTAACTTCATCAAAATCCCCAAAAAATAGAATAAAATAAAATAAAGAGGGAGTATGATTAGCGAATATCAATCCAGGCTAATTTTTCTCCTGATCTCCTCTCTAGAAGAGGGCGGTGGCGATGGAGGGCACTTTCTCTTGTTCCTGTGGATCCCGCTCACTTCGCCTTCTTTCAAGATGTAGCTCCTCAGCCGCTTTACGTCCGACAGTTTGACCGGCTTCGTTATGAACTCCTCCGCCCCTTCCTCCAAGCACCTGTCCCTCACGTCAAAAGAATCCAAAAAAGCAAAAGAAGATTTCATTAGATTTTCACCTTTATAGTACAGAAAGACGATCTAGGACCTTTTGAAATCGGTAGTGGGAAAAGCATCAGCCAATCCCAAGAGAAAAAGGGAGAAAGAAAAAGCAAAAGAAACATTATTAAATACTACTCTGTCAAGGAGGATGATTTCTCACAGACCATTCAAGTGCTGATAATGGGCAGGTTTGATACAGCATTTTGCCATTTTGGGGGCATTAATTTCAGCATCTGCTGGGGATACATGTCGAGATGTGTGCGCATATCAACCATCCCAACTTGACAGAGTATGAAAATAGGAGAGAGAAAAGTGGGGGTCCCATGAAAAGCTTTTAACTTTTTATGGGGATCCAAAGCTGCTGGCCTGCTGCTCTGAATTGATGTATCAAAAGCATGAAAGATCACCTATCGATTCGAGTCAACACGTTCTCCGAAGACATTATTACTACTGGTATTTTCCTCCATGTTGAAGATTCCTGTTTGTCAGGTGTAAATTCATTAAGAAATTCAGTTGCCAATCACAAATTTGCGTAATCGAAAACAGCAATTGCTTCTATGAATCAGGTTACCCCAGAAGGCCTAAAACTTAAGTACATAGTTGCCAATTTGCTTCGAAAATCAATTGAGGTTTATTCTTATTATTACCTCTATATTCTTGAACTTCCCAATTTGATCTTTTATCTTCTCTCCTCATAGTCATTACCCTACAATTTCTTCTTTTTTTTTAAAAAAAAAAAAACTCTGGTCCTTGCTTGCCAGATCCATCATCTACTCACTTTCGTTTGGATCTTTCAATTTTTCTCATTTGAGATAATCTTGCATTTTTCATGTGTATAACAGAGAAGGGAAATACTTTTTAAAAAAAAAAAAACAAACAAACAAAAACAGAGAAGGGAAACAGAACACCCGACCTTAATTTTCTTGAGAAGATCATATCCCGTCACCTCGGGCATGCTGTAATCTGTGATTATCATATTCACCTCTAACGCCTAAAACCCAGCGAAAAAGCCAATTAACAAACGACAGTCGTAAAGAAGAAAATTAACAAAAATCTCCAAGAATCGACATGCTTCAGTAAAATCCATACATTAAAATTCACGTTGCTGTTATCTCCGTCCAATCCAAGTAATTGGAGAGCTCTCTTTCCGCTTTCAACCGTCGTAACTGAAATTCCCGCAAGACCCACTTCGTTAGTTCCAAAACAAATGAACCAAAAAAAATAAAAACAGAGCAGCAGCAGCAGCAGCAAATAGGAGAAAAAAGTAGGCACCTTTGTAGGCAGAGATCTTGAGCAAGCGCTCGATGACCTTGCGGTCGACTATACTGTCATCGACTGCTAGAACATGGAACTGCTGTGAAGACGAGGGAGAAGGAGATGGGGAGCAGTCCTCGTCCTTCTCGGGCCTCGGTCGGAGGGAAGGCATCGTCATGATCTCCTCTTCGTTTCTGAAGAGTCCCACCAAAGATTTTACCATGTGCTTTTGCATGACAGGGAGAGGAGCATAAGAAGAAAGGAAAGGTCGGAGGTGGGTGTGTTATATATATTAGGGAGATTTCGAAAGGAAGAAAGGACGTTTGGATTTCGTTGGCTTTGAAGGGAAGAAATCTTGGGAAAATCCGCTTTGGGAAAGCTCGTCGAGAATCTGACAATATCTGACCCCACCTCCCCACTCGATCTCCAAATCCCACCGAATTTTCTCCCTGTTGTCGCCTCCACCCAGATACGATTCTCTCACTTCTCAAGGAAAACAGGAGAATATCGTGGTATTTTCATAACCACGGAAATTTTTTATTATTATTATTTTTTTTCTCTGCCCGCGGAATTCTTCCTACGCTTTTGATTTGTGATTGCTGGAAGCCCGTACGTAGTGGCCGTTTATTAGTTCTATCTGGATTTGATCTTCCTCGCTGATATTGGACAGTTGTACTGGGATTTGGGGGTTGAACCCTTCTAATGCGTGAATCTCTTCGGCCACACCATCCATCCGAAATATCACCATGGGCTAAAAGAAAGATTACGAGGAAAATCTCAATATATTCGTCTCACATAAATATTATATTTATATAAGGGCATGTTTCAAGTGATATAAATTTCTTGGATTGAATGTGTATTATCATTTTTCAAGATAATTTTCTAATCTTAAGCCAATATTTTTAATTTTTAATGCAATTTTACTCATCTTCAATACAACTTCATTCATTCTCAATATACATAATTACGTTATTTTTCTCAAATACAAATTCAATATAAAAATCTTTTATGGTTTGGAATAGATTCTAAATAAATCCATGTGTTGCTTATTTGGTCCATGAATTAAAAATAGTTAAGAGGTTTGGATTACCTGCCCATAGCTATTGTATACTGACACGAGCCAAAATGTAGATTTTCCATGAAAATATAAATAATACTAAATAAAAGCAATTATTTAGTTGCCAAAAATGTACATATTTGCATGGAAATAGAGTTTCATAGAAATATGTATACCACAAGGAAATTGATTTTTGTTGCTGCTAAATTTTTTCATTATATGTACCAATTCGCATTTTGACGTCGTTGTGGCTATCTTATTCAGTCAAGTCCGAAAAGAGCCCTAACTATAATATTTTCAAGTTGTTGCCGAAATTTTAATTATTAAGATGTTATTAAATTGTTGCCGCTCTTTTTCGAAGACAAAATTGTTCGTGTTGTTTTTTTATAATAATTGTTTGTTTTGTTAATTAACATTTTTCGTAACAAAAAAAATTAAGCAATTGTAAAACTGTACTACAAAATGTTAAACCTATTTTTAGCCTTATCTGTTATGATTTACTAGGACGAAATTGTAGGCACATCTTTTAATCTCATAAAATTATAAAACACCATGCGATGTTTGAATTGAATTGTATGCAGATGTTATCACTTCTGGTAAGATTTTATGGACGTTATACAATTTTGATGTAATGATGAAAATACCACTATTGATATTCATTACAATAAAATTTATTGTACACACATTTAAAAAATATGTTTAAAAACTCTCGAAAAATACATACACACATCCAGAAAGATAAGACTTGGTTTATATGTTAAATACACTTAGATAATTAAACATATGAAGAAAAAAATAAAGATGAGTGTTGAAATAGATTTTTAATGGGCTAAGCGAGCCACTTAATTAACTCACGCTACAAGGATTATTCATCTTACAAAGATATCTCTATGGCTAACTTCCCTTAATCCTGTTGACAGTGTTGGTGAGGCATTATATAGACTTGAGGCAATGATTCAATATAATTGTGTTTTCTATTTTTAAATATTTATTAGATCTAAATCATTTATTATGTTTATTCATACATATTCATTTATAGCTACAAAAATCGCGTTTATTATAAACTTTTGTATGCTATCTATTCTCTCAAACTTTTATTAATTGTGTGTTTACTACCAAAATATGTTAATTTTTCATAAAATATAAGTTTTCAATGAAAATGATTTCAGATGACGTGATAAAATAAGATGATATTAAATAAAATATCCATTTAGATTTGGAAAAAAATATTTTAAAATAAAAATTATTGACATGAGTATATAGGATGTTAAGGTAGAGAGTTACGGGTTTGAAAGTTTGATAGAGACAACAAAGTGCATAGCCTCATTGCCCCTCCCCTAAAATATACCTCCGTGAAGTACTTAATCACCCACGATGGATAATTAAATAAGAAAAATATTAGTACTCATATTTTTTTAACGAGAATTAGTACTCATATTTAATTTAATGCTTGTTTGCAAACAAATTGAGTAGTCAAGTAAGGATGTATTTGTTACAGTGAGAATGAGAAGAGAGAATAGGAAATGTCCAAAAGTCAATACATTAACAACCCAATCATCCTTCTTTTTTTTCATTTTTATTCATATATTCTAATTATTTTCTCATATTTTTTCCTATAACAATCTTATCTATTTTTATTTATTTTCAATTTATCCCCATCATATCCATATTTATAAATAAAAATTCATCGTTTTCGGCGTACGCCAATGATATATAGGATGTCATTTGTTTTCTTTTGCTACACAATTATTAATTATCTCGTACTATTCCGAACATCAATTCAAAGGCAGGCAGAACATATGCTTAGAATGCAAGCGTGTCAACAATTGATTGGGGTCCAGTCGGCGTTGGGTAAAACAAACAGAAAAAAAAAAAAAAAAAAAAAAAAGCTCAGCCCTTGCGTACCTTTCGATACAGTTTAGCATCTTTACTGCTAATCACAGTACTTATTATTATTGTTCTAATTATATTCAAATTGTTTTTTCCCATATTTTTTACAAGAACTCTATCTATTTTATTTTTATTTTCATTGTTGCTAATTATCATTTATTTCCCCTAGTTCATCACATTGCATCATTGCGGCCAACCTTTCAGGATATTTTCCTCGCATTTTTCAGTCGTCCATGGGAAAACGAATTCACCACCGTATTATCACCATCAAGAAAAGAGAACGGGCACACGGGAACAGATATTACTGGGTGGGAGTGGGAATCAGAAATGAAAGTGGTTGCCTTAAAATGGTTTTTGTCATCACTGACGTTTTTTGTGGGGCTGGCTCGAAGTGATGTTTCAATTATCCCATGATGACACCAAATCATTTACAGTACTGTAGGCTTTCTTGTCATTAGTGGCCTCTCAACAAATCTGCAAAACTGGGTCCATGTTAAAGCACAATTAACTGTTTATCTAAGTAATATTTGATGCGAGAATATTTCAATGCAACTCGATGCATTTTCCGACCGAAAATCTCATTTTTTATTATTTTTTGAAATTTTTTAATAAAATTCTTAATCTAGGTGTATTTAGTCTATAATCAAAATGTTGTTATTTTAGAAAATGTGTATATATTTTTAATTTTTAAAAAATGAAAAATGACTAAATCACTCTTATTTTCAAAAATAAATATATATACATACATTTCTAAAAATAGTAAAACTTTTTTTTGATGAAGAAAAATGATAAATTTTAAATTATAGATTAATTACACCTAAATTAAGAGTTTTATAAAAAAAAAATTCAAAAAAAAAAAATTTTCAGCCCAATGCATTGAAACAAACCCCTTGATACGGCAGCTTAAATTGATCATGATTATGTACCATGTCATATAATAAAAACTAAAGATTGCATTTTATTGTTACGGGGCCAAACCTTGGGAGCAAAACATTGCTCGCGAGAGATGATGAAGTGAAACATGAATAATGCGACGTCCGATAAAGTAGACAACGGTAAGTAAATATCAAATCAAGATGATTATGGCATTTCTGCTGGCATCGGCAATTAGGCTGTAAAAAAAGGAGATTTGTATGGATTAGTCGGTTAATATTTATAGTACATGACGATGATTGGCATTGCAACAGGCAAGATTTGTCGAGGAAAATCCAAACGACGCATGCAAATGAGCCATCACATCATCTTCACGCTCGTCTGTCCCCAAAGTCAGCAATGCATGCAATGCGTGCATGCATATGGTGGCCACATGTGATATGATAGGATATGATCAGGCGTCGACCGCTACCTAACGACCGCACGACTGACGGTGATTCTCATGTTTCCATGCCATCCCCGAGCCGGTTCGTGCGGCCCGTGCGAGATTTCCGAATCGAATATATCGTCGCCGATAAGAAAAAATAGATTGCAGAGGAAGGAAGGATTGATTTCGGCGAGAAATCAGCGATTCCATATCCGTCTCGGTCGAGCGCGCTTGACCCCATGACGCTCGAAGACCGAGCCGTCGGATCCCCACGTTGACATGACCCTACCTCGTCCTCGTCCGCTGCTCTGCTCTTCCCTCTCCAATAGCATATGGCACACGTGTATGCATTCTGCACCGTTGGTTTGCCAACCACTGGTCCCAAATCGTAGCAGGACCATCTCTCCGCCTCAAGAAATGGACGGTCATGCGTGCCGTTTTTTCAGCCCGTGACAGTTTGGGAGCTTGTTCCTGAAATACCGGCCTTTTATGAGGCCTGTGCTGGGGAAGACCGTATTTATCACAGTGGGGCTTGAATTTGGACGCTGCTCAAGCTCAACTGCTCCCTTGGCCGACTAGAATTTTTATTATATGGGTCCGCTTCTCCACGTCTCCGTCTCCAAATTTACCCACTGATTTTGCTAAAAAAATATCGAAATACCCCAAAAAAAAAAAAAAAAAAAAGTTGTAGGGTTTATCTGGCACTCACTCGGTAAAAATAGAAAGCATAAAATCGAATAATAGAAGGAGAAGGAGAGATATAAAAAAAAAAAATTACAAGAATCTATCCTCGAAAATATAAATAATAATGAATGAAAAACGTAAGATTATTGGAAAGGCAGAAATGTGATGGAAGAGTAACGGGAGGAAAAAGAGAGAGCGTTTATAATGGAAGGAGATGACGTCACTACAAACAAAAATCATGCCAGTGGGAAAAGTGGGATTTGTCTACTACGCATAATAAAATAAAAATGACCAGCAAAATATTTTTTTTTTTTTTTTTTTTTTCCCTCTCTCGAACGCAAAGTAATTGGGAAGATTCGAAAGGTTTCATTGTCAATGAGAAATCCCATCCAAGACTATGGATCCTCTGTAACAACCCCTGAAAAGAAAAAAAGGAAGACGGCAGGTTCATATTGACCTCTGAAAAATGAAAATGGTGGAAGTCGTGGGAGGGTATCATATATTATTAGTGTCGGCGTTAGTCAAGATTTGGAGGGAGAGGCAGCCATCAATCGAAAGACAATAGAAAAGAAGTTTCAAGGATTTGGGTGGCCCACCAAATCCGTGATGGGTCCTACCTCCTACGCCCTTGGCTTGGACTTTGCTCCTTGTTTTTCAGGCCTGGCTTTTTCTTCACGTTCCCACGGATCAGTTTGCCGGGATGATCCTGCAACTGGAATCTAATTATGAAATCCCTTCCATCTTTTCCACGCTTTCTCCCAAAGCGTGCCAGCAATGGGACCCTCCCAGACGCCCGTCCCTTCCCTCCACGTGCTTCCCACGTGAGACCGAATCTCACCTTCCCCTCCGTTCCGTTCCCTTCCAGGATGTTTCGCTGCTCTCGCATGGTTGTGCAGCTGCGGGTAACCCGCGGCCACAACTCATAGTTTTTTTTTTTTTTTTTTTCACAAGAGGAGAAATTCAAAATTGAAGTTTGAACAGCTGATTCGTTCTTGACGATGTCGTTCGTTCGACGTGAAAGAGCGTGCTGTCGATTTGAGGAGGGGCGGGTTGTAGATTGGGAAGAGGGAAAAAGCATGTGCGTCACACGGAGCAAATCCAGCTCGGGTACGGCTTGTTATCCATCAAGATTCAAGTGACGGCCAATCGGCCATGAGAAATGCATGAGATTAGCCTTTTTATTCTTTCCTCAACGTCTTCCTTTAAATGGGAAAAGGATGGCGGAGAACGTTTTCCGATAACTGGTTGAAATATCATTTTTCCAAGACACGTATCATTCGTTTCCTGATTGGGAGCTGTGGGTTGATGATCGATCCCGCCGCCACCAACCACCTGCATTTCTTTTTTAAGTAATGTGTTACTCGGGATTTTGTAGAAAACATCACGTAATTATCCATAATTGCATTTTAACATACGTGTTTTAGCATTTGGTGTAAAATTAGAACTTTTACTAAAACAAACGCTACAGCCTACCGCTAATATTCGTCAAGTAGTATACCGCCAAAGAGTGTTTTATTATTCTTCTCTTTATATATAAAAAAAAAATTAAAAGTTCTCCCAAGAGACTTTAAGAAGGTAATTTTCTTCCATTATAGGTTTGTTTTTGGAAAGATTTGAAACTTGAAAAGTTCATTTTGCACATTTTCAAAATATAGGAGCTAAATTTGTAATCTTTTTGCAAAAAGTATATAACTTCTCACTAACAAGTTCATAATACAGCAATCCTTATATTTTCTTTTTTTTCTTTTTCGAAATACCAAGTTAGATTTTTTATTGGAAAGAAAATGAATCTTTTTTGTATTAGATATTACGTAGGGTCACACCAAAAAAACGGAGATAAATGATTAGTAAATACATAAGAGCTGCATGGAGCTTCCATGAAGCCCCTTATTTTCTTAATTTGAAAAAATATTTGTTGAAAAATCTGAATTATTTAGTATGTTTCACACATGTTTATTTTATCATGCTACTACAAATAATTTAATTCAAAATTTATATTTTGCAGCAGATGACTTTTTTTGAGAGTAAATATATATAGTTATCAATTTTTTTGAAAATTGTATAATATATAAACGTTTGTCATACATGCAACTTTCAGAATTAGAAATAACTGCATATGGATAAGTATGACAAACAGTCGAGAAATAAAAAAAGTATTCTAAAATTTTTTTTTTTAAAAAAAGCATGCAGCCCAAACGTATGGAACCATTACTCATTCATAATATAGCAAGCTTTTATTAGCGCAAAAGTTAATTTCTTTTTTTGCCAAAATATTATATAGTTAAAATTTAGAAGACATAAATTTGTTGTCTCAAAATAATTTTAACCTTTAGAATATCCTAGATCACTATTTTACCATGGACCATCTGACTTAGATATCTTTTGTTGCAAAGAAAAATAAATTGCATTGAAAACATTTGGTATGATATGCCAGAGAAATATCGTAATATATGCCCTATCGCCCCAGGCTCCTTTGGTGACTGATTATATGACGTACAAAACGAAAGCCCAGTTATAAAATAAATAGGGTTAAAATAGGCGAATTTTTTAAATTTCTGTTTGTAAACGTGTGCACTGAATTTGGTGAAATTGGTATTTCTTAGTATTTGTTTTGATTTTTGAAAATTGCTTGGCACAAGTATTGATGCTTATTTTATTGATTTTCAAAAATCAAGATAAATAAAAACACATTTATTCATGTTTATTTTATTATTTTCAAACTTTAAAATAAAAGTAAATAAATTTAAAATTACCAAATTTCAGATGAAGGAAGATCAAACTGGGGCCTCTCAAAAAAATATATATAGAAAATAGAAAAAAATATTTAGCCCGCCTAACTGGATCAGCCCCCAGTAATAGTGTGGTACATACAATGAAAATTTGACCAAAATTCGGGACAGTGAAGCAGATCTTTTCCCCTCTCTAATATAATGCTGTGGGATGAACTGATGACACTGTCACAAGAAGCGTTCAGGCCTGTCGTTTGGTGCTAACGAAGGAACTAGGAAGGCACGTCCATGATTGAATCGCACGACAATTTCAAACACCCCAGTCATGCTGTGCGGCGTGTTCCTCTACAATCACTGTTATGTGAAATGCAATCACAGGTTTTCAATAAGTTGCCAGGCTAATGCCAGCATTGCCTTTCACATCAGGCTTTGGATGTTCTGCCATGATGCAAATCATCTTATAAGCATGATATATGCCTCGCCGACATGGAAGAATATGAATGGGCGACAATCGAGGTATTAATCCGCAACTAGGACAAATGTTTTGGACCGGATAGAACCCAAACTGTCCACATCTTCATATATATATATATATATATATATATAGACCCGATCGTGTGCAGTCCGCTGTAAAATGAACTCCACACATGTTAGATTGTAATGAAACTTTATACACTCATTTATCCATATATAAATCATACTTTAGACGGTTTAGATGTTAAAAAAACCACTTTAAACTTGATATTTACATTAAACTATTTTATTACGTTGATTTTGCACCATTTTAAGATGGGGACTATATACATATTGGATTTGGATGAAAATTGGTATGCTATTAAAGTGAACAATTCTAAATATAATGGACGGGGTGGATTTTCCATTTATGATCAGGTAGGGCCCACAGTGCATGGACTGCACGGTGCAGTCGCATGCACTGGAATAAATCCCATATATATATATATATATATATATATATATATATATATATTCAATGCGTGCGATTGTATCGTGCAATTCATCCAATTTATTAGTAAACTAATTTTCATCTAAATCAAACATGTCCATCTTAAAATGGTGCAAAATCAACATAATAAAATAGTTTAATATAAATATCAAGTTTAAAGTATGATTTATATATAGATAAATGATTGTATAAAGTTTCATTATATTTTAATGTGTTGGATCTATTTTTTGGGTAACTGCACCGCTGTTCTAGTACAATTGTGCTGTACCGTAACAACACTTATATATATATATAGGATGCTGTTCCAGTGCAGCATCACTGCACCGGAACAGCGGTGCAGTGGCCCCAAAATGGGGCCCACATGATTATGAAATCATGATCTACTCCACCCATTGTATTTAGAATAATATATTCTACTACCATACCAATTTTCATCCCAATCAGATACTTTAAAGTTGTTATTTACATCAAACTATTTTATTACGTTGGATTTGTACCATTTTCAGATGGGGCCCATATACATATCTGATTGGGATGAAAATTGGTATGGTAGTAGAATACATTATTCTAAATACAATGGGTGGAGTAGATCATGATTTCATGATCATATGGGCCCCATTTTGAGGCCACTGTACCGCTGTTCTGGTGCAGCGTCACTGCACCGGAACAGTTCTCATATATATTTCCGTGGGTAGGGGGGATCAAAACATCTTCAAAGATATACTCAACTCTATTGTAGGATCATTTAATACTGTTTTATCGATAGGGGTGTGTTTGGTTGTGCCTTGGATGTAAACGTAGGAGTGTTAACAGGTCAGGTTGGACGGGTTGGAATTTAATCCTAATCCTAACCCATTTAAAATATCTCAACTTTAATTTGTTTATTAACCCATTTAAAAAACATCAACCCTAACCCATTTAATAAATGGATTAGTGGGTTGTTAAACGAGTTATATAGCAAATAACCTGAAAGCTTAAACTCTAATAGATGATGATCTCGCAGGGAGAGACGAGAGGGTGTTTCCGGCATAGGAGAAATGAAAATAGGACAATAACGGGAAAATAGAATTAGGACAATAGTGAAAAAATGAAAATTAAGTGACTTGAGGTAGACTTAGAGAGAGAAAATAATCAAGGGATTTACATGTATATATATAAAACTTTAATAAGTCAAGCGAGTTAAATGGGTTGAACAAATTAAACGGGTTGAACAGGTTATATGGATTAAATGAGTTACTAAACGGGTTGACGAGTTATAAAATCTCAACTCTAATCTATTTATTTAATTAAATGGTTAAATAGGTTGACAGATCATAATCTATTTATTAAAAAATCCCAACCCAAATCCATTTATAAACTGATTGGACGAGCATTTACCATGACCATTAACACCTGTATGTAAACACCTATATGTAAACGGTGCGTCGTGCAACTGTACAATGTATCACGGAAAAGCAAAAGAGAATATGATGAACAAAAGAGATTTTGGCCTGCACTTGAGAAAGTGAATGAATGGCTCAGAGAACCTAGGCAAATGATTAACTAGCTCAGCGTCTGTGGGTCCGGCAGACATGGTTTTAATAAACCTTGGTTTTTTCTAACAGGTCCATATCCATAAATCCGCCTCTAAATAGCCGTCCCCCAAAAAATATTTCTGAAGTATTTTTTATTATTTTTGTTATAAAAGTTTAAGCCCAACTTAGATATAGCCCTCTATGAAATTTGATATTTTTGTTTGGTATTTTTGGATTTTTGAAAACGAAAATGGAGGCTCTGCTTTGATTTTTGAAAATAAAAAATATCATATAAATTCTAAAAATGCCATCTAACTTCAAAGTGAGACTCACATATTTACAAAAGATATAAAAAAAAATTTTGGGCGGTTACACGGATAGCCACGCTTTTCTGATTTGGTCAAACACAATACCTCACAAAAATGTGTTTCAAGATAGGAAAGCCTTTTGACATGATGTTAAACATAATAAATAATTTAGATTTAAAATATATATTTTTTTAAAAAAAAACCAAGGGTAAGTATGAAATTCCCCATGTAAGTATTGAATTATTACCCTTACTTTTTTGACGCGCTAACTACATGGCAAAACAAGTCTTAAAATGCATAGAACATGATCGGATACATGATTAGCAAAAATACAAAGACTATTAATAAAAAAAGGGAATAATTAAAACGAAAGGTACGCACATTGTATAATGTAACCAGCATTATTTTGTTTGAGTGCAGTGCAGTGCAGTGCAGTGGAGGTGCAACAAACCCTGCCTCACTGGATTGCAAGAAAATTCTTTGAAAACAAAAGTCCCAAATGTCACTATAGAAGTCGAGAAATAGATGACTAAACCTTCTAAGCACAAAGCAGAATAGTTGGGAGAAATGGCTCTTGTGCGACTTTGGACCCGACGAACACGTGTTAGAAAATAGTGTGAAGCCATCAGAACCGGAACATTGGTACACTATAAAACATTTCAGGGTTCCATGATTTTCGATTGAAGCACGGAATTTTCGTCTTATAAATTTCAATTTGTTTAAAAGCGTAAGAGATTTTCTGAATTCTGTCTTCCTGGCAAGTAATTATACAAAAATTTATTGAAAACAACATGAGAAAAAAGTCAAAAATCAAACGCATGGTAGGAGCCTTTTGAGCTCATACCTGTCATAGTAAAATATGATGTGATCAGCCAATGGAGATGACATTAGGTGCCACTATCTCTAGCAGACCCTTAGGATTGTCAACATGAACCCAGTGACCAGAGTTTGGGAGGTGATGGAAAGAAACTTTGCCCTTGCCAGACACTTCCTTCCTGCTAGCAAGGCCTTCAAGTTGCTCAATCACCTGGGGTGTCCACCTATCACTATTCTCTGCACGCACAATTGATATATTTAACCCCTCAGGTGGATTCTCTAACAGAGCCCAGTAGCTGTTTTCCCTGCAACGCATTGCTCTCACACCATAGTTCAGTGGCAGAAAGTAGCAGGAGAAGAACAGAAAACTCAGTCCTTATAAACAGAAAAGGGAACCGTTGGTGATCAAAAGGAAACTATACCATGGCAAGAAGAATGCTGATTGGCTACTTATCATTTGCTAGTACCAAATTCACCATCATCATCTAGTAACAAAATAATTCTTTCAGGAGCCCAAAATAAAAAAGCATTCCTCTTCCAAGGCCAGATTGGGGAAACTAATGTGGTTATCAATTGCACCACACTGGAAGTAGCCTTTACCATGATAAAAATTCCATCTGTTTTTATCATAGTAGTTTCCCCACATTAACTGAACGACCCCAAATACTAGCCACTTTACAGAACCTTAAAATCCTGGCATAGCTACTCAGCAGTTTCTATTCATTTAGGCAATGCCCATCAAAGTGATGAGACTGTTACCGTGATCTGGCCCTGATAGTTCAACAAATGATACTTATACATCAAAGCCCACCCCTCTTAAAGATCACAGATCACCATACCTGAGATCCACTGGTATAATCTCACAATAAAATAAGAATACTCATAGTCACATTTTCCTTGAGAGAAGATGCAGTTGATATTACCTGTAGGAATTGAACATCTCAACAGCCCCTTGAAGATTGAATGTCCATGTCACATGCTCACTAGAATCCTTAAGGTTACTGCCAAGCCAGTGTGATATAGATTTGGAAAATCCTAGCTGAAGCATGTGGTCCACAAGCCACCTGAGGCCAAACAACGGTTTAAAATGGAATTGACTCACTAGGAAAAGAAAATTTAATCACAGCTTGAAGAATCTCTGCAGTTGCAAAAGTGTGTGCCATCATCAATCATACATGGATCAGATGTGTGCCAATATCCAGGTGACCAGAAAACTATGACCAAGGGTAGCATGTTTAGCTCATTGACGTTTGCTACCTCTCGCTATGAGCTTATTGGTTACATTACCAGGTAATTGACTAACACTCAAAAAACAAAAAATCAAAATTTTTTCCTCAGGGTGTAGCCTTATACATGCAGAGTACCCTATCAGTTAAATCACTCCTCAATACAAGTGTTCAGCTGTGCCCTACCATGGAGCTTTGGTATAAGCTGAATGATAGCATCCTCTATATGACAGCTAGGATACACGGAACACTATGCCCAAACAATTTATTAGTGCTCAAATTTGCAACCGGAATTTCCAGTAGTTGGCTACCTTCTCTAAGTGGATTCTTTATAAATAAATAACACAACTTGCAAAGATCCTAAATACCTAGGCGCGCTATTTGAAATTCTTTTGTTTTGTTTTTTGCTTTTACTTTTTTTAAAAAAAATTAGAGTGTGTTTGGGAAATGAAGAAACTTTTGGATGAAAAGTTTTAAATATAAAAGTTTTTGGGTGTGTTTGGGAATGAATAAAACTTTTGATGAAAAGTTGTAGAGATGAAAAGTTGTCAAATGATGTGATACGATAGGGGTGATGATGAAGAATAAATAGGATAAAGTTGAAATAGATAGGTTTGTTGTGTTGGTAGTTGTGTAGAAATGATTGAAAAGTAGGGTAGTTGTATAGAAAAATGTGAAAAAATGATTAAAAAATATGGTAGTTGTGGAGAGTGAAAAGTTTTAGATTGAAAAGTTTTAACTTGACAACTTTTTGTTGTTAACAAACACACCCTTTGAATTGAAAGAAAATGATAAAATATGATAAGGATAATGATAATGATGAGAAGTAAAGAGATTTAAGTTAAAATAGATAGGTTATTTGTATAGATAGTTATATAAAAATAACTAAAAAATATGGTAGTTGGATAGGAAGATGTAAAGAAATAATTAAAAAATAAGGTATTTATGGAGAATGAAAAGTTTTAACTTCATATTTTTAATTTATAACCAAACACACCACTAAAGTGTGCAAGCAGCTTTTTTTTTCACCCCTAAGACCCTGTTGACTTCGTATAAAAAACCACAAATCCAAAGTGGAATGACCACCGACAGCTCTGTTTCTCAAAAAAAAAAAAAAAGCATACACAAAGGCAACCCAACTGTAAAGATCATACACGATCAGGTAATATCCAAGCCAAACCACAGCACAATGGAACTTAAATGGCAAGATGTTCACCATGCATCTTTCATGGTCATAATCTCCCATATAGTACAAATCTGTAATTGATGTCTATAGAATAGTACCCTCCCTATGCATACATAAAGATGCAGGCCCCTAATGACTCATGAGCATGACAGCATAGGGAAAAGACAGATACTTTACTTTCTTGATGGCAATGAAGACGGCAGATTTTGCAGGGTCTGCAAGACTTTTTCCACTTCACCCTCACTGTTATCAATGTTCACTTCTCCAACAACAGAATCCAAGACCCACAGCTGTTCTGCATCAAGAAAGTAGCAAAACATTCTCACAGAATAGAGACATGATAAAGATAAATAATAGCTTGCAAACACAAGTACAATTAACTAAAATTAGAATTAGTTGTCTGTCATCGAGAGAGCATAAAAACACTTTCAATCATCCATATCAGAAAAAGGATGTCAAAATTATTACTCATCCAAGCAATTCCCAATCAATCGGGGGTCATCTGCATGGAATTTGTTACATCATTCTAATGTCTCCTAGACTACTTAGTCCAGTAGGCCATATCCTCAAATAAACCAATAATATGAATGTGTCTGTCCAAAAAACAAACAAACAAATAAATAAAACTGCAACCGTCAGTACACACGAGCTTAACTTGCATTTTATACTCCCTCTTACACAAGGCCGACAGCATAACAAGTAACTCAAATAGATGATCACATCAACCTGGCATTTTAGCAACAGTGGTTATCTTGATCAAATCATACTGGGAAATACCTGTTTTGGCAAGGAAGCAGACTCTCCATAATCCCCCCGAGCACAGCTCTCTGCAAATTGCAACGCCACTTTTCCTCCCATTGAGTGACCTATAACAACATCTGGCCAGGCCCAGCCCTGTAACTTCACCAGATCAGCTAAATCTTTTGCAGCATTAGCCATATTATGTGGAGGTTCCAGTCCTTTAGTTTCTGTTGATCTCCCATGATTTCTCAAGTCTACAAGGACCATCCGCCACTCTGCCACAAAAAGCAGAAAAACAAAATAAAATCTGAGCATAAATTTTTTGCATCAAAGTTCTGAACAAGTGAATTTTGGCACCATAGACATATACATATGGAAGAACAGTGTAGATGGTTAAGATTTCATAAAATATTTTTTTTCATATAAAAAGCAAAACCAAGCTGTCATTTTGTGAGGGTAAAGGGAACTAAGTGCAAGTGCAATAACAGAATAGAGTAATATGACCAGTCAAATCTTAAATTTCCAACATTTAACCAAAGGAGGAAGAAGCAGAAAACGAAAACAACGCGAAGATGAGCGTTTGCATTTCGAAGAGAGTAAACACCAGTCAATGTAGAAGACGCAGCGATCTTGGCAAGGAGATTACGGGAGAAAGATCTCCAGTTCCGGCCGGACCCCAACAACCCATGAAGAACGAAAGCTGTTGCATTTGGAGGGCTCTCTCCTCCTCCTTTCTCGGATGCTCGCAATTCTTCATAGGCCAGAGTCTCCAAGCACCTAGTCGGCCCTTGCAAACCGAAGAAACCCGTCGAAGGAAACGGAGATGGAGACCAAAGCTTGAAGAGAGATCGGGATCGAATGGTTCCATCCTTCCAATTTCTCGCCATGCGTGTGATTCGTCTCTCTTCCTCGCAGACTATACTATCATTTTATGAGAAAGGTCCTCTCGCTAGCAAACGCGCAGAGGAGCAGACATGACTGGCGCATGTGACACGTGCGGGATAGATGGGCTTCAAGTGGGCTGGCCCATTTATCACCAATAAAAGACCGCGGAAAATAGAGCTTGGCTGAGCTGCGTACTAGAATAGGGTGTCACACCGCCACTGCACTGTTCCAAGGAAACGCTACCAGCCAATAGCCATACGCCGGGGGCTGACAAGATGATCCAATTTCAGTTTGATTGCAAGAGATACATCCATGAATCTTCTACATCATTCAAAATTAAGTGGTTAATGATAAGATTCATTAGACTGAATCCCAAATATGTTAGATATGTTCAAATACAGGAGTCACTACCCTCTAAAGTCTCTTTTCCAGGGACAATGGCTATTCGCCAATTCCTCCGAGGAAACTTTAATCGAACAACCAAGGTAAAAATGAATTTTTGATTGATCTGCTCCCTTCTTAGAGGTTCTTCTTCCCCTTTTGTCCGACCATGTCCCAGCTTCTACAATCCAACCCATTTAATTACTCGCCTGTCCATCTCAACCCTCTATTTGATAGGTTGATTAGGCGTGTTCGATTACTCGAATGAGTCGGCCTCCACCATGGTTAGTCGCACAGTTACGCTTCTGTTTGCATACAAGCCATTTCAGGGCCCCGACAGAGGACGAGCAAGGAATATTTGAATTGTAAAGCGATATGCAAGCCCTTACAGAAGGATTAAAAGAAGTTTCTGGGATTCAGCATTAGTGCATTACCAAGGAATTGAGACATGCTTGAATTTGGCCAGAAAAGGCAACCTATGCTGCTGCTTTTCCACTCTTCCTCCCTCTCCACACCTTACTGGCACGCCACACACACTCTGCTCTGCTCCTTCTCCTCCCCACCCTCTAGCTGTCCTCGTTGCACCCTCTTTCCTCCTGGTGGTTTTGTGCAAGTGGTTATCCCGATCTTTGCATAAAAAAGTTAAGTCGGTAACTCTAGCCGTTTGATAGGCTAATCCGACGATAACTTCTAGGATTTATTGCAAAAGTCTAAGCAGGAATTGCAAGCATCCAATACGAACAATAGAACACAGATTACAGTTGGGTCATGATAGCCTAGAGAGCGCTAAATTCCTCGTGTTCAAGATGATCATACATCCAACGATTATGAGCTTGAAAATTGCAAAATCCCACATCTAGGGACTAATAATAGGGATTAGATTCAACAATTCATCCAAATGCACATCCTCATGCAGAAGCATAGGTTTGCTTATCAACTTTCATACGGCCCAAGAGAAATTACTGTAGGCAAGATAGATGGAGGATGCCAAATTCATTTGTCCAAACTCCCAAACCATTAGACTGGTCATTGGGATTGAATTCAACAATTCATCCAAAGGCGCATTGGACAACCATAACAAGAGTAATGACAAAGCAGCCATCACAGAGATGTTCTAAGGGGCTGAGTATTCGGGACACTCGCAGCATGCTGATTCCTGCCAGTTTGATCATCGTTCGTTCCAAACTTCAATTCCATTGGGTAACATCAGCGCATGTGGCACCCCACCAAGCCAAGCCGGACCATGATTATGGATCCGTTCCGGGTTTCAGCCGAGTGTTATTGAGTCGCTCGAGAGTCAGAATCAACGCTTGGGTGCCTAGATCCCCTTCACCGTGCGCCTTGAGAGCCACATACAGCTGATGCGCCAGTGCCAGGCCAGGGAGCGACACGCCCATCCGCTGGCATTCCATCAAACAGATGCCGAGGTCCTTCACGAAATGATTCACGAAGAACCCGGCCTCAAAATCCCTCTTCAGGATTCTACTCCCGTACAGATCCAGCGACTTCGAACCCGCCGCCCCAGTCGAGATCGCCTCCAGATACAGCCCCACATCCAGCCCCGCTTTGTGCGCGTAAATCATCCCCTCCACGAGGCCGACCATCGTCGAAGCGATCGTGATTTGGTTCGCAAGCTTCGCATACTGCCCCAGCCCAGGCCCGCCCATGTAATTCACCTTCCCCATGCACTGGAACAGCGGCGCCAGTCGCCGGACCTCCCCTTCGTCCCCGCCAGCGAAGATCGCCAGGGTGCCGTTCCGAGCGCCCCGGTCGCCGCCCGATACCGGAGCGTCGATCGACACGCGGCCCTTAGAAGTCGCGGCCTCGGAAATGGTGACAGCGAGGGAGGGCTCGCTAGTTGTCATGTCGACGACGACGCCTCCTGGCCGGAGGCCGTCCAGGACGCCGGATGGTCCGAGAATGACGCTGCGGACGTCAGAGGGGTAGCCGACGATTGTAAAGACGACGTCGCTGGCGGCGGCCACGGCGAGGGGCGAATCGACGAGTCGGGCTCCCATCTGGACAAGGACCTGAGCCTTGGACGGGGTGCGGTTGAAGACGGTGAGTGAGTAGCCGGCGGAGATGAGATGAGAGCACATGGAGCGGCCCATGACGCCGGTTCCGATCCAGCCTAGCTTTGTGTGGGCCGGTGCGATGGACGGCTCTGATTGCTTTTGGGCGGTGGCCATGGCGCGATGAGAGTGGATCAGCCTGCTGAGGTGGTGGTTGCGGCGGACGAAGGTTGCAAGTCGAGAGGACATCAATGGCTGGAATAATCAGAAGTAAGACGATGACGATGGGTTTGGAGTTTTCGGACTGACGTCGTCGACTCGTCATTTGCAGCTGTTACTCAGCCGAGCGATTAGTTGATACACCGGCTCAATGCACACTGGCTGCATCTTTCCAACATCCGTGCTTCACTCGGATGGTGCGAAATGGTAGCAGAGGGTTCGTTCTGGGTCCAGGCGCCCGGCCCGGAAGGGGTATTTACAATTTTATCCCCAAAATTTGGCCAAAATCGCACTTCTATCAGTATTCCTGTTGTATTTACAAAGTTGCCATAATTTTTTCAAATATTACAGTTTGGCCAGTATTGTGACTAGTGACTTATGACTTAATCTTCTATTAAATTATTGAATTAAGAGTTATAGACATAGTGTACACGTTGCCGATGACGTAATATAATCGATTATTAAGCATTTAAGATCAATCAACTTTATGAAATCAACTCGCTGGTATCAAAAGTCGGATTTACCGTCACCAGTCTGATTAGTCTTGTTTACTTATTAGTTATTTTTAGATCTGTAATTATATTAATCATAAAAATATTTGTTAAGTACTTTAATTTTTTGATTGAATATGTATTTATTTAGGAGGCTGGAATAAGGGTACATTTGTGTAGGGAAGAATGAAAAAAAGAAAAATGTGAATCTATTTTTTCTATTTTTATTTTTATATTTCAACAATTTCTCATATCTTCCTAATCATTTTTTTCATATCTTTCAATGCAGTTATCCAATTTATTTTCACTTTATTTTTATCACATCCATTTTATTTCTAAGAGTGTGTTTATTTATCTTAAAAATTTCTTAAATTAAAACCATTCAGAATTCATAACTATCTTATTTTTTAATCATTTCTTTACTATTCCTTATCATTACCCATATTCTTTCACATCATTTTCTCTTTATCTCAAAAACTTTTACTTTAAAAATTTTTCATTAAAAGTTTTATCAGTTCCAAATATACCTTAAATATAATGGGAGATAAAGTGAGAATAAAATAAAAGTAAATAGATTATTTTATGAAATGATTAAAATATAAGCATAAAAATGAAAAATAAAATAATAGAGTATTATTTCATTCTTACAGTACCAAACATTTCCTGAGTTTTAACTAATATATCATTGTATTTTTTTAAATTCATATGTTCCCTATTTATAATATTGCTAAAATTATTTTATACTAATATATTGATTATTTGGATTGAAACATAAGGTTATTTACCAGTTTACCTTCATACACACTATTATAATGTCAGTTGGACAAAAGGTGATAGGATTAGTAAAATAATAATATAAATATAATTTAACAAACAAAAACACATATTTACGTTCAGATAATTGCAAATTTACCATGCCTAACGATTTGGAAAAATGACAGAAGAGGTGCATGGCAATGGCATGGATTCCTTCGCTGGTTCGGGTTGGCAGGGGGAGAAGCGGAAGCCTTCACCTTTACATCACTGATCACAGATGTCAACGAAAGTAGATGATGCATGCTCTTAGGAGAAAAACAGAGTTTCTCATGTCAGCACATGCAACGAGGCATACAACCGTTCAAGAAGAGAAACCTACCGGTCAAAGCTCTCTACAAAACCAACCAGTCTTCCTATAGTCTTCCCAAACAAAGCCTAACCTCATTCTTTCCTGCCCTGTGCTCTCCATCCAATAATCCAACCCCCATTTTCTGTTCCCACGTTCTATCAAAACATCGGCCACTGTCTCTCCCCCTCCCATGAATCTCTTCCTCTGTCCTCATCGACATCATCTCCTCTTCTTCTGCTGCTGCTCCTCTGCCTATTGATTCTGTTGTGATTACGTAGAGAAGGCGACGATAGTGGGCTGATCGGATGGCGAGCGCTGGAAACAGCAAGAATATACAGGCCAAGCTGGTGGGTATGTTTTCCCAGTTCTCGTCAATGATGTTGTCGCTACGATTTGTCCATCTCCGGTTTCTTCTTCCCTACACCCATTTGTCGCCTTCCACTGTTACTACAGTAGAAAATAGACATGCTTGTTTGGCTTCCATGGCTATGAATGATGATGAGCCACACGATCAATTTGGGCAAACCAGTATCAATAGTAAAAGTGGATGATGATTATCAATTGAGAATGATTTTCGGCACTTTCAAGAAGACATTTGTGGGGATCTCTGGCTCTGATATTCGACTTGTGCCTCTTATTAGTCTATTTTTTGTTTCTTCTTTTTCTTCTTTTTAATTGAAGGAATTGTTACTACTACATCAGTAGTTGTTGAACATTGTAAATCTGATGTTGACATGTTATTGCTCTTTCTAGGTACTTCTTGGGGACATGGGAACTGGGAAAACTAGCTTAGTATTGAGATTTGTCAAAGGGCAGTTCTATGATTACCAGGTTCCGTTTCTTTGCATGTTCTCTGCTCTTCTTTTAGCTGCATTTGGCTTTCAAAGAAAGGCATCTGACATCGGTTAAGTATTAGGAATCAACAATAGGAGCTGCTTTTTTCTCCCAAATACTATCACTGAATGAAGCAACTGTAAAATTTGACATATGGGATACAGCCGGACAGGAACGGTATCATAGTCTAGCACCCATGTATTATCGAGGGGCAGCGGCAGCTGTGGTTGTCTATGACATCACAAGCACGGTAAGTACCCCCACATTCTTCTCAGCAACATATGATTTTATATTCATTCTACAAAAAGGATTTGCTCATTATCTGATTGTCTATGCCCTCGGGAACATCTATGTTTTACCCAGATAAATCAAAATGAAGCAAACATGGAATGTTTTATAAGCTGGATAGCCTTGGAGAACTGTTAGGATTTCTTATTGCATATTGTGGCCTTGAAATCTTGCCATTTCTTTAGCATGTCCATGTTCTCGCTCTCTTCATTGACCTATGGAATTGTTTGTCTCTTGTCGTACCTTTACCTATCTCTTGTTGGATTTTCAAGCTGGACCATTTCAGTACCCATAAGAACATATCTATCAAGGCGACTGATGAGGCCAGGAGACGATACTTTTATTGGGTGTGCAGTGGATTATTGTTTTGTCCATTTAGTTTTGCATCTAAGTGCACTGACTAAGAGGGGCAAACAGTAAAATGGCTTTCTATGTTCAAATGGTTACAATAGGAGAACATTAACACCATCAACACAAGCATTTCTTCTCCTTTTTCTCTATTGCCTGAATCCAAACCTGTCCCACTTTTAGAACCAGGAGAAACTCTGACAGTGGAGTGTTCGTGTAACCCAAAAATTCGCCTTTCTTTTATTTTGATTTGATTTTCTTACTACATTTGTCTATTGGATGATGGATATGTTGTTGTTTGTTTGTTTTTCCATTCGTGCATGACCTGAACATGCATGTGCAGGACCCAGGTGCAATCTAAACACAAGATACAGTTGCATATTTTTTGTTTTGTGACAATATTTGTCTTCATTTATTTCAAATTGTTGATGCATGCCTCATCTTAGGAGTAATCATTGTGAACAATGATTGAGACATTTGTTCCTCAGGATTCCTTTATTCGAGCTCAGAAATGGGTTCAGGAGCTCCAAAGACAAGGTACTCGAATGTGTTTTATGTGTAATCATGTATTTTAGACAGCCACATTATTCTTTTTAATTAAGAACTGCACTTTACAATTTAGCATCTCGTGTTGATTAACAAACATCAATCAGTTGGATTTCAATGCCCACAAGGAAATATCCATCTTATTCTTTCTAGTCAGGTGGATTTCTTTATGAAGCAATGACTCTTGGGTAAACAAAAGAAAAAAAAAATGTCAGAATGCCAAACTGCCCCCCTATTTGATCTTTTGGACCATTTGATAAATACCTGCCGATTTTTGGAGAGAAAATTTTACAATTAGTTCCACCTCACAAACACAGGAGATTTCAGTACACTATTGGCAGGTCTGGTTTCTGCAGAAGTATGGAATAACTACCCAAACACTATGACCAGGGGCTTAGACCAGTTGGTTCATGTTGCTGGTCTACATGCCAAAAGTCTGGGGTTCGAACCCTGTTGGGTAGCATTTGTCTCCCATTGTCAGTAGTGATTGTCTACTGTTGATAGAGTTGGTTGTAAATAGTTAAGAAAAAATGGAAAAATTACTTTGGCATGATTGAGCTATGAGAGACATAAAAGATCAAGAGATAGTGTAAAGATGGAATGATCAAAAAAATTACCCAAACACTGACATGGAGGCAGTGGCTTATTGCATTTCTTTTCAACTACACCAGATATTCTTTAAACCTCGTTGATATAAGTAGTACATCAAGAGATAGTGTAAAGATGGAATGATCAAAAAAATTACCCAAACACTGACATGGAGGCAGTGGCTTATTGCATTTCTTTTCAACTACACCAGATATTCGTTAAACCTTGTTGATATAAGTAGTATAATGGGAGCAGCACATAGGTATTTGTTCAGTTCGAGCTGTATACGGTTCTTAGATTCAATGTGGTCCTCCATACAATTGCAGCAAACATCGCCTGATTGTCTTCAGTGTTAATGATTCCTTCGCACCAAAGTCGCATGTGTTCATTAGCAATGCATTTGGGAAAAGGGTGTTATTTAGTCCTTTTCTGTTGTTTTCATGAGACAACAAAAATTGTAAGCTACAAATGCATCTTACAATTGGAAATGCATTTTTTGTCTCACAACATGGGAAAGGTGTACCACTAATTTTTTGCTTTTACAGGAAATCCAAGTTTGGTGATGATGTTAGTTGCCAACAAGGCTGATTTGGAAGAGAAGAGAAAAGTGGATAATAAGGTATGACTTTGTTGTTTCCAGTATTCAGCAAGAACACAGATAAAAGAGAATGACTTAAAAGTGAAAACTGTTGTTCCATAATAGACTAGAGATGTCAGAACATTCGAAATGAATAAATAGATTCTACAGTACTTCTGCCAACATTTCTAATATACAAATTACAATGCAATTCATTTCATCAACCTGTAAAACCAATCTGAACCTTTGGCAAAAGCAGCCCGCCCACTATATTTACTGTTATGATGCATTGATGGTGAAGGAAGTTCAATTATGTTGCTGAGTATGACAGCATAAGGTTGGTGCAGAAACAATAATAACCCCAAACTAGCTACTAATGACAAGAAACGTATGCGTGGGTAAACAGGGACAATGACGGTCAGACTTTGTAAAGTCAGATCTATGCACTTTTTTAGTTAAACATTTCCAGTTTCAGTAAGCTTGCTTTCTCCTCAGTTTATGCCTAAGTCATTTTAATATTTGAGTGTAAAGATAACCTGTAAATGAAATTTTTTTATCAGTAGAATATCAACATTTTCACATCTAAAACAATCTGTTCTTGAGCGTGATGTTTCATGAAGGATACTTTCTTTAACTCGTAGTAGTTTGCTTTGTTTCACTTAGTGACATCTTCCATTTTGTTCCCACATTAATGCTTGCAGGAAGGTGAGCAATATGCTCAAGAAAATGGGTTACTTTTTATTGAAACATCTGCGAAAACAGCTCAAAATGTTAATGAGCTATTCTATGAGATAGGCAAGTAATTTATTATTTCCTCGGATAATTTGCAAACACAAATTATTTATATCAAATAATTTGCAAACTCTTAACACTCACTAATTACATTTGGGCATGTTTGGATTCTTCCTTGCAGCAAAGAAGCTAGCAAGAGCTTGCCGTACACACCCTAGTGGAATCAATCTTCAAAATGGTAGCCAAGAAGGTCGAAGAATATTTTGTTGTTCATCATAAGTTGCTTAAAATATGTTTGGTCATTGTGAACAATTGAGTGGGGGTACTCCAGCTGATCCCCAATACTTTTATACACACTGTCGAATGATGTTGACCACCATGCTGTGGAAAAAAAATGCTAGGCACGAGTCGATCTCCCATTTCAGAGTTTACTTATCATGAATGTGATCCCCATGGGTCATTTGATGCACTTTCTGATAAAAGACCAGAGAATTAGCCCTTGAACAAGGTAAATAACAATTAAATTGAATCGAACTTGTGGCCAATATTTTGCTAACCGGAAGTGATAAAAAGATTCTTGAAACTCGCAATAGTCCAGGACTTCATTTGAAATGCTGTTCTTCCCATGCTCACTCCCATGATAAAAGGATGCCATACAAGCTGCCTGTCAAATGCTATAACATGTTCTTACAAAGCCCATAAGCAATGATCTATCAAGTATGGACAATGAGAGAAATGGCTGATAACTCGTTACTGCTTCAACAGAGAAATGGAAAATCCTCTTTTGGAGATTTGATGATTCTTTGCGAAAAGAATCATTTGGGAGAGGCATACTTGATGGCATAATGATGCATATTGAAGGCTTGTTTGTTCTCAATTATTATTATTATCTTTTCTAGGAAATGGAGATAGTAACGAGAGACGACATTGGAATGTAGGATTGGATCCTCCGTACTCGATTGATGAAGAACAGAGAAAAGCTTTATTATTCATATCAAATCTCACATTAAGCAATTACACATATTCACTCTGAATAAAATTATCATCATCATCATCATAAGCCATCTCCCACCTAGGTGGGGTCGGCTGCATGGATTCTATTGCGCCATTCTTGGCGATTTAAGACTAAATTTTTTGTAATTTGTAATATTTTTAAATTTTGTTTAATTACTTCCATCATCGGTCACACTTTGAATAAAATATTTGTCAAAATAAATTAGTGTTGATTTGAAACATGAATCTTGTTACATTCTTTGTCCAGAAAGAAAACAAATTCTAACAAATAAGCTACAAGCTAGGTCAACAGAATAGCTTGCACCTCATCAATATCATGTTGCAACTCTCCCATGGAGATCTGACTCGCTTAAGATTCGCAATGTGCATTCCATGTTCCCTGGAGCCCTTGTGTTGTATTTCAAGTTTCACATACTTGTTTCTAAAGGTGAATACTTAATTTGCCAAATCTCTAGATCATTTCCTCTCTCGTACTTTCTCACGTATTGTGGAATTTCTGTGAGATCAACAAGCTTGCCAACAAAACAAGGCAATCTTTCTCTGGCAGGTTTGCCTCCTGCATGAGAAAATAATGTTAGAACGAAAGGGAGAGTTTTCAGTAGACAAGAAATACAGAGTGACCACAAAATCCGGCATCTTGTCATGCATTTCATATAGATGATGTTAAGCTCCCCAGCCACAAACATTTCAAACAACTGGGACACCAGCAGCACAAAATCCGTTGATTCAGCGGTACCATGGCAATTTCTTTATTGAAAAATGTTTGCTGGCACTGTTTATTTGTTTCAATCATCAATTTCCCAGTGAAATTGGATGGACAGAATTGTGATTCCCTTGCCCATTCGTGAGATGGAACCCTAAAAGGTTTGTTCTCAAATGACAAAAGAAGATCATAAATACTTATTCTCGACTTTTTGTGCAATGGAAAAAACACTAACCTTCTTCATCCCTTAAGTAGCTACGGAAGCGCAAATATCCATTTGCAACGACATCAAGATCATCAAGGCTGAAGTTATACCTTTTCTCCAGAGCCAAGTATAGCACCTATAATGAAAAACTAAAATCAGAACCTGGTTCCCATACATATAATGAACCAACAACAGTCGACTACAAATGCATATTTAGACAAGTCTTTCATGTTCATACCTTCTCACAACCACATGACATTAATTTCCCTAGGGTATTGAAAAATGCATCTGTCAAGTCATCGCTGTAAATTACATCAGCAGCAAGGATAAGGGGTGCTCCTTGAGCTGCTTCAATTTCTGATGGGGTCCACCAATATCTTGCCCTGGATAGAAGATTGCCCAAGAGCTTAATCAATAGCTCATCCCAATATCTGAAAGTTCATGATGCAAGAAGGAAAGGAAACAAATAAAAAACACTGAGGAAACAATCATACATTTTGGTGTGGCCAGAATGCAAAGAAGCAGAAAACAACCAGATATCTAACCTTGTGTGTAATTCTGTATGGTGCTTGTCAGGGATAACAGTTGGGGGCCACGATTTTTTCCAGTTGAGTTCACGTATACAAACTGAAGCCCTATGATACTTGAAAATCCGGGAGTTAAGATCAGCATTAATTACGCAGTTTCCAAGTACTTTGTCATCATAATCTGTAGATAATCACATGATAATCTTTTAAAAAGTCACTCTGTATGTGTACGTCTGTATCTGAATTCTGACAGAAATCTTTCAAGGTTGAGACATATGCCTTGCCTGGGAGAATCCAATAAAAGATACAATGTTCTTGTTCCTCAAGGTGAAAGTATTTCATTGAAAAATTTGAAACATAGTAGTGCAAGAAGAACCTGTTAAAGAAATCAAGGTAGCAAGGACAACATACCAGTCAAGAAGACAGTCTTAGCAACACGGGCAAGTAGTATCGCAACTAATCCTGTCAAAGGCAGTAATACTTGATTATTCAATCTAGCATTTAAAATGAGTGTCACTAAGAATTGTGGCATGATGGCATCAAACAATTGCTAATTCCAGAGATACCTGTACCAGCACCAAGTTCTACTGCAACAATGTCATTAAAATCAGAAGATGTTAAGGACTTGTGCAAGACAAAATCAGCCAGTACAAGTGCAGCCCTCCACACCTGAATGGAAGAAGGAATTAATGAATCGAGGCAACTGAAGGACTGTGAACCACAGAAGCCATCGTTAACCTTACGGCCTTACCTGTAAACCAACAGTAGGAATAGACGACGTGATATTATGTTGGATGGTTACTCTGCCAGTGGTGGATGATGCTTCTGGAAAAGGTTAAAAAAATAATAAAAGAAAAGAAAAGGAGGGAATTGAAAATTAACAAGACCCAGATCTGTCAGGAAATTAAAAGCGTCAAATTACAACCTTATTAGACATCTTAATGACATCAGTTCATAGTCAATAGATGGTAGAGGTACTTCATCTACAGAATTTCTAATCATGGCCCATTTCATTGCATAAAAAAATATTTTTATTTTTATTTTTATTCACTTTATAGTTGACATCACTGCACTCTCATCATCAAACATCATTGTCCCAGATCCATTTTATCTTCTTCTACTTCTTTCCTTACGTCTC
Organism: Annona cherimola; assembly: GCA_030490835.1. Taxonomy (NCBI): domain Eukaryota; kingdom Viridiplantae; phylum Streptophyta; class Magnoliopsida; order Magnoliales; family Annonaceae; genus Annona; species Annona cherimola. Next base: position 15,543,695 of record CM059977.1, on the reverse strand, counting down.
CATTAAAACTCTTCAAAAGTGAGTGAGAACAAGAGAAAAAAGGATCTTCACCTATTTTCCTGTCACCGAAAGGAAGCGTGGTGGGAATGTCCAGGCAGATAACGGCAGCTATGAAATGATACACAAGGACATTGGCTTTTGGAAAGATATGAGCTAGAAATAAATCCTTGACTTTGTAGAGTGATGTGCCCGATTGCCTTCAAATGGCAAGGACCCTTTGAGAAAGAAAGCATTTTGTTCCCCACATCCCCAGGGGAATGAATTTCTCAACAAATTGGAAGAAATACAATCAATTGGCGCCCATATCTCTGACAGGAATTCCATCTACAGAAAAATAAACTCAATACATTGAAGACTACTTACTGTTTGGTCGTGATAGAACAAGATCACCATCATCATCCATGCAAAGCCGTTGATATGTTGATGAGCCTTTATCAATCCCATTAGATGTTTTCTCTTCCTCATCCGGAGCTAAATGAGACAAGGAGATTAGGAAGCCTGTTACTGATTTTTCAGAAGCTTTCTTCTTCTAGGAAAAAGAAAGTTTCTACAATCCCTTGCGGCCTGCGCACGTTTCATGGAGAATGGGCCAATTTGATCACTAGGCATGCCAATAAGGAAGAACGACCAGAACGCTCTATCTTTATAGCTTAAAAATTCAATTGGGTGGGAAAAATGAAATAAAAATTTCGAGGCGGGGAAAACGGAGGATAGTTTAAGATTTTAGATGAATTCATTTCTCCACATGGTAGAAGTAGAAAGGGGAAACCTGATGAGGGTGGGTAGGCGAAAGCGAAACGGGAGATGTAAGGACCAGAGAACCGAGGTGGGCAGCCGAGGTGGACTTCGCTCATCACCTCCTCTCTGATTTCGCCATCGACCGATGTGGGCGTTGGACTCGAGCAGTCGGGGGAACAGCCCACAATCCCTTCCTTCTCTTTTTCGTCGGCCAGCCTTCTCTTCTCTCCTCCCTCCATTCCCTTCTCACTACACTCCACTTGGAATCTCTCCCGTTCCCCTTTTGTCATGCATCCATCAGAACCGTAAAAGGGTCTTGGCAATGAAGAGGGATGCTATTATTATTATTATTATTATTATTATTATTAAGGGCGTTAATAAGGGCACGGTTTGCTTCCGGTTTCACATTCCTGCAAGGCAAACCTGCTTCCCTTGGTATGCTGCTCGGTCAGGATTTTAGCTTCATAATGACATTGATTGAACCACTTGTCGAATTCTCAACTCAAATTGAATTGTTCTGCCTTTTGGGGCAAGTGTACATTAGATATCAAAAATGCTTAAAACTCTCTCATGTCAGAGCTGTGCATACACACCAAGACAGAAACATCAACAAATCTAACGTAGGAACCTGCCCTTTTACATGAAACAACTACAAAAGCTTTACATCAAGCTTAAAATAATTGCTGCTGCTCTGCTATGTCCAACCAAATTAGATCACTTTCTGAAATTGAAGAAGTGCCGAAGTGTTTGCCAATTCCCTCAGGACTTTCTCACCATGTTTATCCAACTGGAGGCGGTTTAGGTGCTTCTCGAGGGCTCTCACCAGAAAGTGACTAAGCTTGTCCTGTTTACAAGAACCAGTGGAAGTCAAAGAATGAGTACTGACTAACCCACGGCTACTTAAATTTGCTAGGATGAAATGCATGCCGCAGTATTGCTGTCTTTGCAACCTAAAAAATTTCATTTAAAAGAAATTCACGTTTATCTTTGTAGTAGGCAAGTACCTTCGCTGTACGAAGAGCAGTTTGGACCACATAGTTTCCAAAATAATCACAGGCAACGTCCGCTAGTTTATCATAGCATACAAATTCATTAACCACGATGTTGATCCATGGCGACTTTATGCACTTCTCTACCACGTGACTGCCATATTTGTTCATTGAAAGGTTCACGTAGTGGCCTCGCAGGACATGGCATATGGCTTTAGTTAGCTCTGGGATCTGGAGACTGATTACTTCCTGGATGACGTAATTCCTGCAGAAAGAGAACTTGTTACTTTTCCATGTACATATGCCAATTTTTGTGATTTTGCCCCTTTTTTTATGAGACAACAAACTGAAGAAACAATCATATGAAATTTGTAATAACTAGAATTATGAGGGGTGAATGTTACCCATAGACATCTTGGGCTAGCTGCAATGCTTCATTAACAATTCTGATCAATAGAACTTGCCTATAAGGATCCGCCCAACTTTGCACAGCACGTTGAATTCTGAGATATGCAACAGCATCTTTTGCCAGGTCAATGCAATGTTCCTGAATGGTTTTAAATAAGACCTGTAAAGAGATCAAATAAGTGTAACTTCGACGCAATCTTGAGTGTGATTTCCAAAACAAATAAAAAACGGTATTACAGTCACCAGTCACAACAGTAAGTGAAACAGAAAAACTGAAATAATCTAATGGCTGCTTGTTCAGCTAGTGCTCACTAAACAAATAAAGTTTGTGAAGGTCTATGATATCTGGTGAAAATGAGGGCATGATAATATATAAGTAAGCATTGCGGTGGCTAACCTTATTGTGCTTGTTGCTGAAATGGAATAAGCATTTGTCGATAATTTGAGAACCATTCTTATTTGTCATCAAAATCAAGAATCCTGGTGTAATGGCTGCCATCATAACTTCAACTAATTGAGAAGACCACTTGATTGCGCTGATGAGTTTCTGAAGAAAAGAAGTTCTGCACAAGTACATTGAAGGACATAAGTGCTGGAATAAGAATAAAAATAAATCTTATAAATGGAAGCACAACTAAAATCCCAATAAAGCTGCAAGAAGTCTATACCCTTGAGGATGGCACCCGAGATAAATTAGTTTGTCTCCTTGTTCAATAAGTCGATAAACGAGTTCTTTTATTTGGTCGTTACCACAGACAATAATGAGCTTTTGAAGTAGAGAATTTCCAAATCTGTCAATCATGAGATCAGCTACACATTCCAAGACTCCATCCAATATCCTTTTTATGGCTGTTGGCTCCCTAGTAGCTATGATTTCCTGTAAGTAGTCAGAGCCAGTATGATTTGTAGCCATCAATAGTATAATTTTGGCCCATTGTTTAGAAGGTATATCAACAGGCTCTGTCCCAGAGAAGAGCATATTTTGCGGCGCTCCTGTGATCCTTTGTATTTCAATGTCCACGCTAGAGGGCACTCTTTCTTCATACAGACCATTGGACAAGAAATTTCTTGTTAGACTTCCCTGGTCCCTGCCCTGCAGCCTATTTGGTGTGTTATGAGTTCTGAAACTTTGGAACACTGATGAGATTGGTGCCTGGGAGCAATCTGATTCCACGATTTCCCCAGCTTGCCTATTGCTGAAATGGTTTTCTTCCCATCCCAATGCAGAATTCCTGGAATAAAAGTGACCTTGATATATATTATCTCTTAGGTCTACCAATGTACTGGGATTTTGATAGATGGTTTCTGTTTTTGGTATATCAACTGGATAACTGGAGCTGGATCTGGTCCCTCTAGCGCTGCCTGAAGCTGAAGATTTTGCAAGGGGGTCAGAATTTCCAAAATTCCAATGTCCCTGAATCTTCATTGAAGGATTTGACGTCAGAGAATTGATTTGACAGGCATGACATATATTCCCCCTTAATGTTGGTCGGATCTGCATCTGCGAGTGACTCCAAGATTCATTTCCTGTAGCCTCGTGTAGATCAAGAGTTGGAGCTTGAGAAGAACGCTTTTGACTGTTTCCCTTGCTATTTCCTATTGACTGCTCTATGCTTGTCTTAGTCCTTGGAATATGCAAATTTTTCCTCTCACTGGAACCCTCCTGTGCATCCTGCATAGACAAATTCTCCAAACCAAGGGTTGAACCTCCTGTTGCTCCTTCCTTGCCATCAATACCTCTACAACCCAAAATGAAAATAAAAATAAGAAAAGCATCAAAATAGATGAATTATCATTAATGCAACTGCTGTTTTTATAAATGCTAAAGTTCATCAATACAACCACCAGGGCTTCACCCTGGTGGTAAACACTCGAGTCTTATTTGGAGGAGGTTGGGTATTTAAGTCTCGGCATCAGCGTCCGAGTTTATTCTCTCCCCAAGTAGTAGGAATTTTTTATAGGTCTCCTCAAATCGTAGGAGTTTGAAGTTGGTGGAGCAAAGATGTCTCTATATTGAAATCACTTGTAAGAATATTTCAGCAGTTAATTTTGTAATCTCAATTGAGATGCATGTAAATATACCAATTAAAAAAAATATTCATCAATACGAAGGGATGGGTGTTATATCGAGCACTTTTGGATTTCTTTTTCTTTGTTTAATCCGACAAAAATTGCTAATCACCAATTTGATTTTATAAATCAGTGACAAAAAATTCAACACGATCTACTAGAAGTGTGCCAGAGGAAATTTTTCGGACTTGAACTTAGCAATTATGTACAGGATGTTGCTGAAAAAAGAGGAAAAAAAGATAAATTGAACGGTAAATCAGAAACAGAGATGGAACAACACACTTACAACAAATCCGCAATAGCAAGCTCCAGCCGAGAGCAATTTGCTTCAGGGAAAGCAGGAGAAAACAGATGAGGAGAGGGCAGATCACTAGACCATGGGCTCTCCATCTCTATGGCAGTAGGCGATTAGACAGAGAGCGCTTGCATGAAGAAGGGTTTTTAAAAACACGCGGGAGAGATCGCAATGGCGTTGGTCTCCGTGCGTAATCTTGCGCAAGCGGATACGCAACGGGTCTCGAGGGAGAACGGCTTGCGCAGGTGAAATATGTATTGGCCTGCGGTGTAACCGCGTAGGTTTGGACGGATTAGAAATATGGAATCGGATATACTGCACCTGGTGCACCCAGCTTCTCTACATTTAAGTGTAAAAAATTATTTTTAATATTTTTTTTAAAATTTTTAGATGACTATGATTTAAGTGTATTTAACACGTGTATCAAATTTTACTAATTTTGGAAATTTGTAGATATTTTTTGAATTTTTTAAAATCAATGGCATTTTCGTTGGTGATGAATTATGAAAAATCCACTGAATTTTTAAAATTGGTAAAACTTGATACACATTAAATATACTTAGATTAACAGTTATATAAAATACTTTCAAAAAATAGTTGTATAATAAAATTTTCAAAAAATATTAAAAAATAAGTTTTTGTACTAAGGTACACCGAAGCTCAGTGCATCTGAGTGCATTATACCAAATTCCTTAGAATCTAATTAACTTATGAAGAATTTATAAAGGGAAATGATTTGTTAGTATGTCATTATTTAGCCTACCTTAAAAAAATCTTATTTTTTCCTATAAACTTGTTAATGTAAATATATTTAACATATTAACAAGTTTTTACTAGTTTTGGGTATATGTATATGTTTTTTTAGTCTTTTAAATATAAAAGTATTTTATTTATTTTTTAATAGTTGAGAATGACTGAAATATCCATGTCTTTAAAATCTTTTAAAAATATATACACATATCCAAAAAATGTTAAATTTTTTATATATTAAAAATACTTTTTGATTTACCAAAAAATGATAAACAAACAAGTACATGAAAAAAACAAAAAAGTGTGCTAAATAAATCATTAATTAGTTGAGCTAGTAGGATTAATTTGAAGTATACTACTTGTTTCTCTTTCATATTAGCGTTTGTTCTTAGCATCTTAGCATCTGGTGGGCTTCACTTCACTGCTAATGGACGGTTTGGGGGTTGGTAACCCATAAAACCTTTCAAATTAAAATTTTTTCCATCCGAAACTTTTCACTTTTTCTAATTATTCCATTTTTTAATTATTTATTTACTTTTTCATATACAACCACCTTACATTTTAATCATATCTACACAACTACTAATACATTTAACGTATTTATTTTAACTGTATTTTCTTTAGTTTTCATCATTATCTTTATCATATCACATCGTTTTTTCACATTTTAAAAATTTTACATTAAAAATTTTTTATCAAAAGTTTTATTACTTTCCAAACATACCTTAAATGTATGTGGTTGAGCATGTACTTCATAGTCTTATTCACACATTTATGCATACAAACTCAGGATAAGAGTGTAAATAGGGTTGGTCTTAATGTGAACTTGACCAACCTATCCTAATCCAATTTGTAATAGGGTGAGGTTAAGCATTTTGAAAAAAATAAGTTATAGAACCCGAATTGAACTGATTTAATTTCAAAAGTGGGTTGATTTAGGTTAGATGAATGTCGACTCAACCAAATTTAATTTCATATATTAGTGTAAAATATAATAGATTATTAAAAAGATGAATGATCTTGTTAGTTTGGGCTAAGTAAATGTCCCGCTTAGCCCACCTTAAGAAACTTATTTACAACAATTTTTTTTTATTTTTCTTCCTACACTTGTTTATCTAAGTGTATTTAATATATAAACCAGGTTTTATAATTTTTGGATACGTATATATGTTTTTTTGAGATTTTTAAACATTTACGTGTATATATCTATTTAAAATATCCTTATTTCTAAAATCTAAAAAATATATATACACATATCAAAAAATAGTGAAACTTAGTCTACATGTTAAATACACTTAAAAAAACAAGTGTACAAAGAAAAAAGTAAAAAAATTATTATAAATGGAGTTTTTTATGTGAACTAAGTAGTACATTTGTTTAGCCCGAGCTAACATGATCACTCGTTTACTAAAAAATAGTCATATACTAGCACATAATGTATAATTATTAACTAGACATTGTTGCTTTGAATTATTTAGCAATTATTTTATTGTATAAGTTATAAAGTGAAAAGTACTTCTACAAAAGGATTAATTTTTATTCGTCGATATAAATTTATAATTTAAAATAGATTTAATTAAGCAAAATATATTTAAATTTTATATATTTATTAATCCAATTTTTAATCTGAACTGAATCAATTTCTATAGGGTTAAAATAAACTTGGGTTAAAGGTGTGAAAAATAGAATTGGATTTAGATTTTACAATATAAAGTAGAGTTGAGTTTAACTCAACTCAATTTACACACCTACTCAAGGCCAAAGAGTTTCACTAATTTTTTAAAGTGAACAAGCATACATGGACCAAAGAATTTCACTAATTGAGTTGGTGAGTACAGACAATGGACAATTAAAATCTAATTAAAATATGTAAAAAAGGAAAAATATAGGACCTAATACTCAAATTCTAATAAAACTAAAAAATAGTTTAAATATTTTTACTTTGCGTAACAGAAGAAAACTTTAATTTAAGGTGTCTTAAATGGAAAATTAGAAGGTAAAACAATAGAAATATAATAAAATATTTTTTAATTTAAAAATGAAATATTTAAAATATTAAAACCTAGAATTTTCTTCCTTCTCTTTTTTTTTTTGTTTGAATTTTTTCATTTGTGGACTATGTGTAGATGATTATTGGATAAATCTTAACAATTCTTATATGTAGAAGCGATTTTATATGTAATTTCATTCATTTTTTGCTTTTTTATTAAAGAAAAATTAACTTTATCTATTATATTTAGTATGATTTATTTAACTAGAAGAGCAATCAAATTAATGAGGTGATATTTGCCTAAAAATATATTTATGAGTAAATTATAAAAATTACATAGAGTCATTCACATATGCATTAGGATGTAATGATGTTTTATAGAATCATTTATATACATATTGATAATATTTTAGACAATTTAGATATTGAAAATAAAACTTTAAAAACAATATATAATATTAAACTGTTTTATTTGGTTAATTTCTTACACTTGTATATGGAGCACGTATATTATGAAATTAGACAAATTATAAGTTTTTTAAGATAATATGCACGATATTAAGTACAATACTGAAAAGATAATATAAATGATAACAAATAAAATAATTTAAATGAATTTTATATCAATTATTAATGAGTAAAAAATGAAGTATCATGTAGAAATGTGATTTCATAGAAGCTAACACAATGTCAATTATCTAAGGTATACAATACGGAATAATTTAAGAAACTATGTAAAATATTAATATTTATGCATAAGAAATATGAATATAAAAAATTTAATTCTTAGATATATGTTATTTATAAATTTCAACGTCTCTCCTAGCAAGTTATTTTTCATGACTATTTAACTATTTATTTCATTGAAATAATATCAATTTTAATTTATTAAATATAGAAGTTTATTAATATAGAAAATTTAATTAGCATATAGAAGAAAATAATATAAAACAATTATTTAAACAAAAATTACATATTTTTATTTCTATCTAAATAGAATATTAATTTATATTATATACTAGTAATTTATTTATGAAGATTATAATTTCGAATATTAATTTTAGATTTATATGATAATATATCTTATTTATCCAATTTTAGAGGAAATGAAATTTCATTTTACAAATAAAAAATTTGAAATAATATGTAATAGAGAAAAAATGTGCAATCTAAGACTCTAATCTTTTAACAATAACTGATATTTTCTTGGATTGAATAATAGAATAGAAAGTTAATCTAAAATATTGTAAAAGAAAATAAACGAGATGCACTAAATGTACCCGAGTGCACTAAGCCTCAGTGTTCCTAGGTTCATTTAACTTATTTTTATATTTTTATAAAATTTTTATAAACTATTAATCTATATATATTTAACATGTATATCAAGTTTTACCATTTTTGAAAATTTATAATTTTTTGAATTTTTTAAAATCAATCACAGTTTCAAAAGTTTCAAAAAAATATAAAAATAGATTAAATACACTCGAGTATACAAAGGGTAAATGTACTAAGGTGGATAGTATTAGGGAAAAAAAATAAAAGTCTATTCCAAACTATATAAGATTCGAATTTGTATTTGGGATGAAAATATAATGATGTTAATTGGAAATGGACAAAGTTGAATTAAAAATTTAAAAAGTTATTTTGAGAATTAAAATTTGTCTTGAAAATGATGATATAGATTTGGTCCAAGAATGTTACGTGGTTTGTAACAAATCCTAAAATTCTGGTGGTTATCTTGTACAGTCTTGCGTCAGCCGCAGAGGCCCACGTATATTTTTAAAATTCTTTTAGCCCCCTCTAGATAGATGAATGTATTTTTTGTAATTTTTTTTTTTTTGCAAAAATTCGAAGTTGTCTAGTTGTGTTTTTAGAATTTTAAAAATAAAGAATGCACTTCTCAGGCGCCCACCAATGAGAAATGCATATTTTTATTTTAAAAAAAAATCTCAAAAACACATCTAGATAACTTAAAATTTTTTAAAGAGATTTGTGTAAACTCATCTAGGCGGTACCTGCAAATGTATAAGAAAAAAATCATAAAAATAAAAAAGTAATCCCATGGGGTTCCCTGTGCGGTTAACCTTAGAGAATCCAGGGGCTTTTTTCTGATTGTTTTTCTACCATATCACATCTCATTTAACCTCGTATTACAATCAGGCTCAACATCCATACATCTTCATCTCATTTCGTCTTACCAATCAATCATCAAATAATTTTATAATTTTTCTTACTATCATCTATCAAATTAGAAACCAAATTCTGCTCATCTAGAAGATCACAACTTTTCATAAAAAAAAAAAAAAAAAAAAAAGAAGATCACAACTCCCAAGAGACCCACTGCTCTCCCAGAATAATGGGATTCTATACCTGGACTACGCCACTGACAGTCACTCAATATGACCAACCGAGAATCAGGAGGCACGAATGCAGGATATGCGCCACTTTAAAGTAGCATCAGTTCCACCAACCGAGCCTAGCGCGGTTGGTTACCGGCTGCTTGTCCGGAGCGTTCGCAATAGCTGGTGCTGGGTTCGAATCTTGTTTTGGAATTTCGGCCAAAAATGGGTAATGGGAGCGGTGGTCTCCCGGTTGGTTGTTGAAAACTGTGTTTTCCTAATTCTTTGGTAGAACTGTGTCTCCAAATTTCTTTGAAAAAATTATGTGTATCTCCAGATTTGCAAGAATGTCTTAGATCTTCAGTATAATATGTGTTAAGATGTATATAAATATATACCATAAAAAAAATAGTATCAATTCCTTTCATCAAACAAAAAAAAAAGTTGTATCAGATCCAATCAAAATCTTAATGGGAACCTATTTTTTGGCCAAATCGTTATGATGTGAATTCCACTTTATAATTGTCCAATCCAAGACATATAATATCAAATTTTTTATGGAATAATATAACTAATTCTTTAATTTACCTAACAATTTCAAAAATGTTAATTCAACATGTATAAATAGTATGCTTATTTATGATCAAGATTATGCAATTAAAACATTCATCTAGATTTATATAATAACAATTTATTTATTACTATGCTTTCGTCGTAGTTTCTAAACAGTTTCAATAGTTTAAACGTATTTTAAAATGACTGAGTAAAGATTTAACCAATTTTACATAAAATGAATTTTCATTTTATTCACTGACAATTATGCAACATAATATTATTTGCAATTTTAGGAACTAATTTCATAAATGTGTATTGGATAAATCTAAAATAATATTTTCAATTATATAAATAGAAAACAATCCATATTTTCTTTTAATCAAGGTTTCTATAGATTAAATAATTCGTAATACTTAATAAATAAATAGCATAAATGATTTAAAGGACTCCTGTTTTGGCTGGAAGTTTCAAGCTGCGTCATTTATTTATTTATTTTCCCGCCATAACCGGCGCGGAAAGGCAAATTTGCGTATTCTTGTCTTAGAGGCCACACCTTTTGTTCCTTCGGAGGCAAGTAACATTTGAAATCCGCATAAGAAAACTTTCCAACGATTAGAATCCTTTTCTTCCCTGAGAGCCCGATTCCTCTCCTCTCTTCCCATTTCCCACAAGCGGTGCATTCCTACATTTGATTTCTCCCGAGATTTGCAGGGCTATCCATCACCGACGGCAGTCGCTCGCTGTGACGGAGTAGTAAGTTTTTTTTTTCTATATTAATTTGTCCCCGATCAATGGCTGAATTTCTGTTTTTTATTGCATCATCACCGCAAGTATCAGGTTGTAGATTTCTATTGGCGTCAATCGATGTACAGTTTGAATTGTATATCAGTTTTCGATTTGGTGATTTACAGCTTTTTATAAAAAATTTATAATCAGAGCAGCTGAAGTTTGTTTTGGGCTGGTTACTGCTAAAATTTCTAGTGCATAAAAATCAAAGGGGGGATTATGTTAAATTATGCTTTTCTTACACAGGAAGAAGATTCCAATGGTTAGTAATTACGTATATAAGAAATACATAGACAACAGACAAAAGATGACTTTTGAACCCCTTTTTTGAAGTTTTTTTGCAACTTGCTAATGTTTTTTTCAAAATTTCATCTAATTATAGGTCTCGGCTATCTGGGGGATCGAGAGCGGTATGGACTTTCTGATGCTGGTGAGGGAAAGGCTTTCCCCAGAAAAATATGATGCATTTCTTAAAGCCATGATATCTTTCAGGGACAAAAGGTTTGAAAATAGATTCATTATTCATCTTTAGCATTTGTTGGTTTTATCCTTTGTCCTCAGCTTATATGAATCTTTCCCCCCTTGGTGTGATATTTCAGGATCAACTTCCCTTCTCTTGAAAGGGAACTGGTGGAAAACATATTCAAAGGACACCCAGAACTCATCTTGGGTTTTAACAAATTTCTGGTAGAAGGAAACAAATTCACCAATTCTTCGAGGGAGGCAACCATACACCAGTTCCTCGATAAAGTAAAAGTAAGAATTCCTTCGTTCTCATGAATAATATTTAATAGTAACTTTGTAACTAATATCAATAAAAATATCAAGCAAGGCAATCTGCAAGCTTTGCTACTTGGTTTTGTGATCTCTTTACTGGCTCAAACACTATATTACAAGAACATTCTGGAGAAAATCCCAAACAATAATAACCTGGCTATAAATGCGGATGGTGCTTTAGTTTCCAATGAATGCTTAATTTTGATAGCAACTAGTATATTATGAGCGCTTCCAGAATTTGATCCTTGTTATTCATATGCTTTATTTTCACAGGATCGAGACCGGGTGCTTTATGCATTGTTCTTAACTATGCAAGATGACTACCTGAATGGCACGGTGAAAATGCCTGTTAGTGAGTTCTTCCTGAAGGTATATAGGTGCAAAAAATGATTTTGTTCTATATTTTCAGTTTAATTATAAGTCTTTTACAACTTATATCTCAAATTATTTTGTTTGCAGGTGGCCACAATTTTTCAGGGACATGTTGATTTGTTGATGGAATATAAAAGCTTCCTACTGGACGAGTCAAAGGAGGATGCTTTTGAATATGCATCCTTCGGCAGAAATTTATCAGAAATTACCCTAGAGCACAGGAACTTTGGGTTGCTCTCTGCCCGGCAGGTGAATAGAGGGAAGGAATTAGTGAAATTTGAGAAGAAGCAAAGAAGACAGAGGATGGATGACAAGGAGCCGGATGGTGGCAGCAATGCGGAGAAGAAGATAAAACGGATGCGGGTCGAAAAAAATTCTGAGTCTAGAAAAAAAAACGAGTCAGAAAATACTCGGTGCTGTGCTTTCAACAAGAATTCTTCTGGGAACAGTAATGACTTAGTTTCTGAGCAATTGACTACAGGTAGGCCAGAGCAACAAACTTCGGACATCATAGCATTTCATATTCTTTCTTCTGCGATAAATATGTCTTGTATAATTTCTCAATCCCTCCCGTTAACACGCAGCAGATATATATTGCGTTTGCAAATTGCAATTGATTGCTCATCTTAGTACTTGAAAATTTGTCACATAGCACATGTTCCTCTTGTTGTATGCATTTAATATTCTTCCTCTGATAAAAATGTCTTCCATAATTTCTCAATCATTTGTATTAATCCCTGATGGTATTATTATGTTTGCTATTGATTTTTTCCATCTTGTAGTTGAAAACCTATCACACAGCCAAACATTCTTCTTACTGTGTCCATTTGATATGTGTGTCATTGAGGTCTTGCTCTTGCTTACTAAGCAATAACCATCATTATTTATATGATGGTTGTTGGCTTGTTGTCATCTAATGTTTACTCAAAAGAATGAATTGACTGCGTGAATACTGTTTTTAGTATTTTCTTCATGCCCATGACTCCGAACAAGTTATTGCAGAATTATCTACTTCCCTTATGAATGATAGTCTCATAATTTTCTCTACTTGTCTGAAACTCACAGATAGAAATTTTGTACAATGCATGTTATATAGTGTGGATCATTCATGAGTAATCAAACAAAGTAATGATTGACATTGCATTGCATATTTAAAGATATCAAATGTATTGGTATGTTCTTGACAATCTCATTCTTACTTCTACTTTATGCTTCAAATAAGTCAAGTTTCTACCTGTAGTTCTTCCCTCACTGATGTAGATATGACAATTGATGTGCATTGTATGGGATATGAAACCATTTTTTGTTTCCAATTTTTATACACAAGTTATTGACCGGATAATATCTTATCCTTTGTTTTGCATAGGATCTGAAGGATATCTCTTAGACAGCGATGGTTACAACCCCAGCTATCGTCAGCTGGAGAATGTAATTCCCGTAAACTCACTTTCTGCATTGATCTAGATTTTATTTTTTCACTGTACTCTTTGTTTCCCTAGCCTAATTTTATTTTCTTATATTGGTTGGCAGCATCCAGTGCCTCAAGCAAGGGACATGGATGATTGTGATTCATCTGTGCTGAATGATATTATCGAATTGGCACCATCCTCAACTGGTGATGGTGGCTGCGGTCCAAAGATATCTGATGAGGACCTCCTTGACGATGCCAGGTCAGAAACTTTTGCACTTGGTTGATTCTAGAGACACAGTTCTGTTTCATAGTTCCTGCCTAGGAATGGCCAATAACAGAAGTCAAATTTCTACCTGTATCTGTCTTCCGTCAAGTATAGAGAGTTTCTGCCAGGCTATTCTACAAGTTGCCTTTTTCTTTTGCAATTTGTGACTAACTCTTCCTTGTAATTGACATGACTTCAGGTTCGAATTGGATGTTCTCATAAGCTCAATTAAAGGTGCTATCGAGGGTGGGAAAAATTTGCTGGAAAATACGGCGTCTGATAAAGAAATTAAAACAGAGAACCATTTGAGCGGTATGTATGTATATAATAAATGGAGAAGAATTCTTTCTGAAACAACGCCCCTTTGAATAAGATTTTTTATGCTTAATCTGGTGTTCATTTTTTGCAGTTCGAAGCCTAAGGTGCATAGAGCAATTATATGGAGACCATTGGTGGGGGATCCGTGATCTGATAAGGACAAATCCTCAAAGAGTACTGCCTACAGTCATAGTGCGGTTGGATCGGAAATTAGAGGAAGCCATAAATTACAGGTCGCGCTTTGATAAGGATATGAAAGAACGGAAAGCGGAGCTGCACTCTGAAAGTTCTACATGTGCTATAGAAGTAGCCCCTTTGATGTCTTAAAAACTCTAAATGATTAATGAAATTATTCAAACTTTTTTCTCGCTTCTCTCTCGAGTTAATCAATGGGCAGTAGTCAAAAACTAATGGAGGGTTTGTCCAAAAAAAAAAAAAAAAAAAAAAAACTAATGGAGAGTGCAAATCTGATGACAAACAATGACCATAGATAAAGAGAATTACTGCTTTCTTTTGTCGTAGGAGGGCGGTGAGCTTAAACCCGAGCTGGTAATGATGTTATAATACCACTTTACCCTCAATATTGTATTAAAAAGCCAGTTTCCCCGATGGATTGGATTTCAAGGACGAAAATTATTTGGTTTTTAAATTTTTTTTCCCTCAAGGTAACCAGTGAGTTCTTGATATCATGGCGTTCGATTGAAGAAGAAATTTAGGTAGTCCAGAAACTAATTGAGGGTCCAAATCTCATAAACTTTCCCATACGTTCGCTATATTTTAGCTTACAGTATTAGCACCGATCTTTTCCAAAGACCTTTTTTATCTGAATTTTTTTTATAAATTAAGTTTTACAATTTTTGATACATGTACATATTATTTTGGATTTTAAATACCGGGGTATTTAATTTAAAATGACTTAAATACCTTTGTTTTTAAAAATCCAAAAATAAATATATACATATATTGAAAAATGGTAAAACTTTATTTATAAATTAAATACAACTAGATTAACATATTTACTAAAAAAAAATTTAAACAAAACAAAAAAGGTTTTTGGACAGGCCTGAAAAGATCATTTGACACAGTTAATAAGAAGGAAAATAGACGAAAATCACTTAACTCAGTTAATACGAATAAGAATTTACGAAGTTACGTTGGATGCATAATAGAAGCGCCAAGATCGAACACACGTGTGGTTTACTAGATGGCCTTAATTATTCAAGTTCGCCTCGTGTAGATCGCCATCCATCCACTTCCCAAGGTGCATATACCACGCCACACAAGAATTAAAAACCCCAAATAAAGATGGAAGCTAATTAAAAAATAATAATTAAATAATGTTGGGCGTCAAAGCACGAGACGACAAAGCAAGAAGAGAAACGTCGGAGTTGGGAAACTGCAGAAATCATCACATCCAAGAAGTGCAGCGCCTGAACTTTTCCTACCACCAGAGTAATTGGCTCGCTGGATCTGTAATCCAATCCGTCCAAAAGCAGTGCAAGGGTATGGTGATGGACTAGTGGGAAGATCAGGTGGACCCACTTCAACAATCAACGGTTTCAAAATAAACGTAGAAAGGCGTGGCCCACCCGGTGAGCAGAGTGCCCTGGTTTTCCCGCTAATTGATGAACTCGATACTCTCTCTCAATGGAGAGGTCTACTTTTGAATGTTTTTATAAAGAAGGTCCTCTTGGGTGCACTATGCTTTTGAGAGTTCTTTGCATAAAAGGCCTCTTTCATCGGATCATTGTAGGCTTGTAGCTGTTGGCGTGGCATGCTTAAACGTAATAGTAAAATCACATCCCCATGGATATCATGGTGATTATTTCTTCTGATTTGATTGAAAATTACTATAGAAATGTGCCATCAAAATAGAAATTACTATATAAATGTGGATAGCTATATTAAGAAAGCCTCTTCTTGTGAATTGGATTCTCATAGCAATTGTTCACTTGGAGGAGTGAATGCACCCATGACCTATTTTTAATAGTAGAGAGTAATTTCCAATTTTGGAAGTCATAAAATTGAAGTTGGAGTAAATTAAATACAAATGAAAACAGCACAATTTTTTTTGCCCTGTGGATGGATGTGGATGGAGGGGAGGGAGCATAAATAAATTCATATACATGAAATAATATTGATTCGTTTTTAGAGCAGTGGGGGGGGGGGGGGGGGGGGGGGGGGCAGCTGTGTTCATAGATCACGGCGACGGGCAAAGCAATCCACGAGATTGCATGCAAACTGCCAAGTACAATTGCTGCATAGGCTTAACAGGCAAAAGCGGTGGGCCCAAGGTAGGGTGGAGATAATATATCTATTTATCGAATCTGAGCCATTGACTACTCTTAGAGTGGCCACCAATCGATATTGTGAGAGTCCGAGACCATCAACCACTGCAACTTTCGGGCTGTGTGGCCTATCTAAAGAAAAATACCTTTGCAGGAAACAGTTCTTGAAAGTCCTCTATGATCATATTCTAGGCTCTAGCTGAGTCAGTCTTTTCATTTTTCTTGGCAGAGATTGAAAAAACAAAAAGAAATGGACACCCGCATTTCTGTTCTGGAGCAGACCAACTTCCTGCTCTGCATCGCTGCAGGCTGCAGTCTGCACCACAACAGAGAGACGGACAGAGAGAAACTGATGAGATACAGCATCACCAGGAGGGAGAGGTGCAAGGAGAGGCTGATGTTGAGGAAGAGGCGTTGCTGTCGGTGGTGGAAGGAATGAGGAATCGGCCGTCTGTCAACGTCACAGATGCAGCATTGGGCGGTAGCTTCTTCATTGGCGAGAGCGGCGGGGTAAGAACGCAAGCCGCAGGTGGCGAAGGTGCTTCGGTGGCATCCTCTGTCTCCGAGCATTCCTCCTCCTCGAACCGAGAAGGCGATGTATAAGGCGTCTGAAACGGTGTGCTCCCAATGCAAGCTTCCTCGTCATAGATGGGATTCGATATGCAAAGAAACTGCTGGGCAGCAGACCCACCGCTGCTGTTGCGGACAATGCCGGCGGGTTCCTCTTCAAACGCTATTTCTACTCGCGTAGAAGAAGAAGAAGAAAGCTTTTTTCTCAAGATTGGAGGAATGAGAGATGGTGGAGAAGAAGCTTGGGATGATGCAAAGATGAGGCCTACTTGCTGGAAAGCCGTACCGATGGGTTCGTGGGGGGCTTGATGCTGTTGTGCTTCGGTTGCTGCTCCCTTTCTGGTGCCGAAGAGCAAAGCTCTTGGAGGGGGGCAGAGGACTCCTTGGGAGTAAGCACTAGTGCTTGGGTACAAGGGGCTTCCGGACTTGGATTCTTGAAGTATTGTGTTTATCTTGGATTCTTCTTCTGTGTGCTTTTGGTCATTTTCGGCGGCGGCGGAGGAGTTGGTGACTGGTATGCGACGACGCCTGCTAAGGAGAGAGCAGTAGAGCTCTGCTAAGAGCACGAGGACTAACCCCAAGACTATCAAGAGGCTCATCCCCACCAACAGGAGAGTTCCCATCACCAGCTTAGACCTGTTTCTCATAGGCTTCTACTCGTGGAGTTGGCTTGTTGAGCTTGGCTGTTCTTTATTTATGGAAGGAGAAAGAGAGGTTTGTTGGGCTTAGCTAGCTGTTCTTTACATGTGTGCAGAGAGAGAGAGAGAGAGAGAGAGAGAGATGCTTAATATAAGAAATGCAGCAGCCTTTTTTTTCTGTCGTCTGTGTTTTTGGCGGGAAGCCTTGTCCAGAAGCCGCTGCTGGTGAAGTTCGTAGGTTCCTGACTTTCTCAAGGTTACTTCGGTAATCTTACTGGTGCACCCAGATAAAGAAAGGGTCAGCCCTTGGCCTGAAAGTTTGGCCACACCAATGCTAAGCTGGAGAGAGAGAGAGAGAACTGCTAATGCTAAGCTGAAAGTTTGGCCACACCAATTTTAGGATGGGGGTACTTTGATCAGCAATCTTCACTGATTCTTCGATTTCTCTAATATTTTTAGTTTTTTGACTAAAATTTAGTTTTGGGGATGCAAATGGAGAGGAAGGTATGGATTCAATACTAGCCAGCAGTTGAAGCCGAGAAAAAAATGGAGACCCGGACATGGCGTATGACTCTAGTAGTCCTCCCATTTCATCCCGTAATGGGATTCTGAACACGGCTCAGGTCCAATGCATTTCGGAGAAGAGAAGAACCCCAACTCTATTTCTGTCCACAGGGTCTGATGACTTCCCACTTATGTACCAGCCCCGTTTCTATAGTTACGGGTATTATTCATGTTTGGGTCCACATAATTTCGGCACTCGGGCCGCGCATTTATTTCCTTCACTTTCTATGATAGTTTTGAAACTGTCTATCACCACTTCTATGGTTTATCATACCCAATTTAAACATGCAATCAGGAGTCAGGACCATCTATTTGTTGCATAGACTGAAATGTGAACTGCTAATGATATCCATGGTCGCCTAAATCTACCATTTCACTGTCCCAAAACTGTTAGGGTCCTCTTCATCAAACACACACACACACACAAAAGCTGTTAGGCTCCTTATCGCAAACATAAACTGAAAATCACCCACAATAGCAAGATTCTTGTGTTACTTCTTATCTAAATAATAGTCGAGAATTTTGTGCATGGAGATTAAAGGCCAGTCTAGCCCGAGTTTAAGGAGACTAAATGCGCTTATCTAGACTCAAACGTGCCAAAGCCCGATTGGGATTCGTGATTTTTACCGCTCAAAAGCCCACTTAAGCTGGAGCTTAAAAACTTAGCTTTCATGTAAGCATTTGCACTTTTTTTTTGGTTTTGGCCTTTCATTTGCATTATGATTTTTTAATATCTAAACCGTTTATAATATTCATCCATATGTCCTTAATTATGATGCCAAAATATTTGTTGGAAAAGCAGCAAACAGCCCTAACATTCTTGATCATCACCACAGAAGCTAAGGTCGATAGCCCTCCGTTTTCTCCAATGGTCTGTGCATTAAAATGGTTTACCCTATGGGCCTATGGTTCCATGTCCATCTAATATCCAACATCCATAGCAAGCTGGATAGGCTTGTCTGGGCTCCCAATATGGCTGTGGTGGTGGGGATTCAAAAATTGTGCAGTCTAGATTTTTCTGTTCGGCTTCTTCGACGTCTTTCTCCTGACCTGAGAATGAAATGAAACTTCCAACTCAAAAGAGATTGCGTTTACAGCAAGATGTCATCCTAATGAGCATGGCCCACTCGACCAAATAAATAGATCCATATTTTTGAAATTTTAAATAAAGGGTGGGGGTTTTTATTTACACAAAAACATCTCTGACTAAAACTTTTTAATTTTAAATTTTTTGCTTTCCACAACCACCATTTTTAATTATTTTTTCATTTCTTCATATACAACTACTTCGCTTTTATATCAATTATACACAACTACCTATACATTTAACGTACACGGATTATAATAATCTATGGAATGTTCTAGCAGGACAGTTAATGACTATAAGGTGCTGTGACTGTAAGATAGCATGCTATTTTATAGTCACGAAGTGTTACCTTACAATTACAAAGTGTCACCATATGAAAGTCAATGAACTGTTGCAAACCATGTTCTATATTTAACCTTATTTTCTTAACTTTTCATCATTACTCTTATAATGTTACATTATTTTTTTTCATTTCATATTGAATGCAATATCATATGAAAAGCATCAAACCGCTTGGCTGGCTTGTTCAACACGCAATGCAGCCTCATAGGCTCACGGCCTTCACACCCTCCTTCAGCCTCTTGTACTCATCATCAGTCACTGCCTTCAATATCTTCTTCAACCTTGAAATATCTGCAACTTCCACTTGGATGGAGAACTTCTCCCTCAGGAGCACGTGGACAAACGGCAGCACGTAACCTTTTCTACAAGATCATCGGCACACATCCACTGAAGATGACCTCAACGGTTCTTGGGCTGGCTACCTCGTAGCCGCTTGGGCAGAGGCAGAACTTGGAATTGCTCAAGCTCTTTAGGCAGGTATTGATAGACCAGGAGTTCCTTGTCTTTCAATCTCCAGTGTTTAGGCAGCCTGCGCCTGGTGGGCCCATGGATGCTGCCAGGGAAGAAGGCAAGGTGGGGCCGTAAAGGAGTCTCCGGCGGCAGAGTGGCCAGCCGAGGGAAGGTTACCGGTGTAGTTGTAGATTTCAGGCATGCTGACGTCTCTTCTTGGATCGACGCCTTCGGTGTAATTGGCTTTGCGGAAGACATGAATGGAGGAGTTACGGAGATTAGAATACGTGATTTTTTCAGCCTCAAATGCCCATTTAAGCTGGAGTTTAAAAGCTTAGCTTCCATGCAATACAACAAACGGAGCGATTCATTTTTGTATGGTTAACATGTTTTTACCCCCCTTTTTCGTTCCATACGATTTTTTAATACCCGAACATTTTAAAAGTATTCATCCATGTATTTTAATTACGATACCAGAAAACCCGATTTGTGTTTGCTACTTTAATAACAAATCAAATTGTTTGTTGTAAAAGCAGCGAACACAACATGGGACCAAACAGGCCCTAACATTCTTGATCATAGCCACAGAATCTAGGAGAACCCTTTGTTTCTCCAATAGGCTGGTGCATTAAACTGTTTTACAAGCCCACGGTTACCCTATGGGCCAGTCGTTCCATGTCCATCTAATGTCCAACATACATAGCAGCCCGTACGCTTGTCTGAGAAATTTTCTGACTGGGCTCCCAATATGGCTGAGATGTTGGGAATTTCAAAATATTGCAGACCAGAACATCTATTTTTCTTTCTCTTGGCTTGAGAATGAAACTTTCCAAGTATTTGGCAACACAGAAGAGATTATGTTCACAGCAAGGTGTCATGCTAGCAGCATGACCCACTGGACCAATAATCAATGGTGATCTACCTTTCTCTAATTTCTCTTTAACCAAACAGTATCATTTCGATTCCTCTGGGCTCACCTGTGCATGCCCAGTTTCTCTTTAGAAAGGGCCATGTACTACTAATAGCCATTGTCCCACGCTAAAGATTGCTTTATGCGCGCCAAAGTATCTTCCAAAGATGACTACTCTTTTCAATTTATACTTTTTACTATCACTTCTTCCACTAACCTTCCACCCCAAATTGTGGTGCCTTTTTTGATACAGGGATTATGATACAATCCGTTCATTAAATTAATTCCATGTAGGCCTCCAAAAGTATAGTGCGAGAAACACAAGATAGCAGTTGCAGTAGCAGAGTTGTGGACCACCAAGTCAGCAGGTGGTTAGTCATACAAGATGAATAGCATAGTCAATAAAATAGGAAGATAAGACAATTGCGAAAGCATTGATCATACGCTGTGGGGTTGAGATAAGGAACAGCTCAGATCAATCATAGAACTATACAATGATGTGGGTCTTCGAGGAGGCAAAAATGGAGATGATTCACATTCAGAACAGAGACCAAAACAGCCTGTGGAGGGTACTAGCATACCACAATTTCTAAATAGGCCTCCGAAATAGGCCATCCAACTTTCTTTTAGTAACAATTCACAATCCCAAGACATGAGTATCTGCTGAATTACCTAACCATCTATAATACACTAACAATTTCATTGAACCAAAGCTTCTCTATTTCTCCAACATGGGTATGCACCTTAATGGGGCCATACATGCTGGAGCAGGACACCTGTATCAAAATGATGTCCTGACTCTACATTACAAAAGCAACCTGATGTTCTCATCTTCAAGTGTCACTGTGACAGATGAGAGAAAAGAAAAGATAATAATCATGGCTCTGGTATAGTGCTTTTCATTACAACATGGTGCTTCCTGATGATTGAACAGAAGACCTTTGTCTCCACTCTTTCAATGGAAGTGGACACATCCACAAAACCAAAAAGAAAAAGAAAAGAAAAAATAAAGGAAGCAAATTATCAAAGAGAGAATGAGATGTGGGGCACGCAGATTCCAAGGGAAATCTTTCCTCACGCTTTTCTTAATGGAATCCAACGTGGGGAAATCCAGTGGGAAGCGAAATGATATTAATGAGATAGCTTGTAGTAATATAGAGTTCAGTCTCTTTGTTTGATAGCATAAAAGGAAAAGAGGATTAGGAGGTGATAGATATAGAGATACCTTCACCTTTTCAGCATTAGTTGATTGAGTTGCCATTGCACCACTAATGGCCCAAGTAACAAATTAAATTGACAAGGACTGGTGGGTTTAGCAAAAATGCACTCTTTGCTTTTTTTAATTTTAAAATCTAGATATTATTATTTTATTTAATAAAAATTCAGTTACAAAGCCAAAAATCAATTTAATTGGGAACGTATGTTTTAAAAGTTTTTCACCTTTCAAGTGTGAATATATAATCAATAAAATTAAAAGATAAGTATGTAATATCAAAAGTGTTTAATATATATGACTTTTGAAATCATAAAGCTTTTTTAAAAAACTTTTTAAAGTTAAAAAGCCAAGGGATGTATGGACACATGGGTATTGGATTAACAGGATTAGAATATGATGTGGAATCGAGATAAGATTTTTAAAAAATGTTGTTATATATTGGGAATTTTTTAAAAAGTTGTATCAAAATTGATAAAAATTCTATGAGAAATGGAAAAAAAACAAGTTATTATTTTTTAAGAATGAGAAAAATATTATTGAGAAATGGAAATTTTCATCTCATCACATCTGCTAATACACAATAATGTCAATGGAAATTCAATTCCCCAAAATGATGATAGAGAAAAATCAGTGGATTGCCTTCGAGGATATATAGCTTTGGTTTGGAGTTCTGATGTCATGATATGGCTGTAAAAAGAGGCCTAGCAAACTTGATGATTTTGGCAGTCAACCCATTGGGAAGAGTTTCAAATTTTCTCGAGGAATTAATTGATTATCAATGACCAACGCTCGATATCATAAGATTATAAGTTAAGTATGGTTATTATGTGGGTCACCATCCAACGCAGTGGATCCCAATGTGTTGGAACAGGTGAAATGCATCATTTTGAGTGCATACAAGCTCGATCGATCTTCAACCCATCCCGGAAATCGCAGGAAGCAGATATGGAGTGGGCCACGGACTCGAGAGCAGTTCTGTCTTGCATTCAGCAAAAAAAACACACCACCCCTCTCTAAAAATTCGGAATCATGCCACCTTTTGACTCCATTATTCAAGGCCCACGTCAACCTCACGAGCATGTTTTTACAACCAAAAGAGAGGATTAAAAGCTGAAATCATATTTGTCATGCCCACCTCCTAAAGTGCGCACATATGCTTTTTGGGTGCGAGAATGAAATTAAAGCCCTACCGGCCTTTTGGTTTTCTTCATAGGATTCCTCACTTTGAAGAGCATTTATAGGAAGTTGAATAGGCATGGGATAAGTGGGGAAAGGGAGGTGAAGGGAGCGGGGGGAGGGCTTTCAGCTATCCTGCCAAAAAATAATAACAATAAAACAAAAAAGCGAAAGCAGCCGCTTGCAAAGGTGCCCATGTGTGGGTGCACGTGCCTTCCCCTCATTTCTTGCATGTCTTGTCACACGTTTCAGCACTCGAATTTTATGAGATTATAGACGGAGAAATCCTTGTGTGCTTTTTCTGGGTGGTTCATTTTTTTAAGCCTGTAATCACCCACTAAACATGATTTGAAAGTACTGCAATCACTTCACAAGCCATATTAGGCAGATTGTACTTTTGAGGTGAGAGTACTATTACCCTTTATGTTTTTTTTCCCCTTACTTTCTTTCCCTTGCTTGGGCATCCTCTTGGGGCTTGCACAAAATGGGTATGTCTACAATGGCAGCCACAACAGCGTAAATATTTTAGAAATAGCATAAGAATCGGATTTGTGGAGCCTACTGTTTTGTGCTTGCACACAAAGCTAGGCACTGTTCTATCAGTCGAGCTTTCGGCCAACCAGCCTGAAAATGTCGTCCTAGTTTTTATTGCAGTAAAAGAGAGAGGTGTAGTTTTGCACCATGCGTGATGCATGTGATGCAAATCACGTGAGGGCAGTGGTCTCGAGAATGAGTTTTCGTGGACCCAAGAATCTCGAGCGCGAAAGTGACCCAAAGACATTGGGTGCAGTAATATATATCATGCAGCCCATCCCCCACCAAATTTCACACAGGTGACAAAAATTTTACCACCATTGACGTCATGCAATAGCCCTCATTAATTTATTGTGATATTGCACTGCTTCGATGTTAAGGGTGCCTTTATTTATAACAAGAGTGTCTAATATATATTTGTGGTAAATGATAATTTTATCGAAACTAACTAAAATACAGATACGGATGCAGTATTAAGATTATTAGAACAAAGAACGTGTCACCTCAAATTCAAAAGAATTTTAAAAAATGGCTGCACTGTAAATAATTTTAAATTTTTTTTTTAATAATATAATGAATATTGTGTGGTGAAAGATGGAATAAAATAACATTATAATGATCGCTTAAAAAGGACAGAATGATAATAGTCTTGAATGCAATTTTTAAATAGTACAAGAATAGTGAAAGTTAACAATAATAATTAAAACATAAAACGTTCATTAAAAAAAGTGTGGGTTACGCTGAATAACTGAATGCCGTTTAGAGACAAAAGGTGTGCATCTTACACCAACCAAAACACATACAAGAGTCAATCAATCGATACGTGGAAAAATTAACTCTCCTTTCAAGGATCTTTAGTGGTCGAGATGCCTGCTCCTTGTTTATGATATGGGTATTTGATTACTGGCAAGAGTCTTGCATACACTGCAAGAAAGGTGCACTGCCAAACTGGTTGACTGCTCTGATGTCCGAAGTATGTAGAACAAATGGGTCGGGCAGGCGTTGAGCTGGAATGTTAGGCTTACATGGTAGTTTCAGGTTTTTTTTTTTTTGACGAATAGTAGTTTCAGTATTTGACAGCTGAATTATCCATCACAAATGTAATGCATCGGATGTCTCACGGCTGTCTGACGTTTCGGGTGAGTTAACCCATGACATCATATCTAGCTCAGCTTATGAAGGACATTTCTGTCAAATGAGTTGGTGTATATCTGCCTCGCTAAGGCCCTACATGCCACTATTGATGAACACGCCCCACAAAAATTTCTCTGTATAAAGCCAGCAGCAGGATGGGGAGAGTTTTCATCCTCCCTAATTCACTAACTTGCCCATTTCTATAATTCAAACTGCTCAAAATATGGAATTGTTGTTAATTGTAAATTTCAATTTGGTATTTGTCGTCCAGGAGACTTTTTTTCCCCCTGAAGTAGACACCATTTTAATTTGTTCCCTAAAGGTATACATATACATACATATATATGTATGTATGTGCATATCAAAGTCTTTTTTCTTCAAGGTGGTCAGACTAATCTCAAAGAAGATATTAAACCAAATTATTTATATTTCTTCAAAGATCTCAAAAAACCATCATATTTCTATGAAAAGCCTGAAATCAAGGAATCAGCACGCAGGCAGCAGAGAATAGGCCCATAAATTATTTGTTATTTGTGTTCTGGATCAAGGCCCTCAATTACATAGCGTCTGTGTGAACTAACCTTTTTATCAAGGAGTAATTTTCCGAGTCGACTCACGGCCCCCAAATGTCAAAAGTTAGTAGGGCGCATCAATCACCTATTAAAATGGGGTGTCAAGATCATTGATGTAAAGGTTGAACTAATCAACAGGAATTAAGCGGAGGATGGAATCCAGCCACAACACAAGAGAAGAGAGAATCTTAGAGAAGGACACCAACCATGGACACGTGGTTTCCTTCAGAAGACCACCCACATGTGATGACTGTGGCCCACGTGTCACATACAAATTAAAAGGGGTGGTTCAATATCCAGCAATGCTGATGAGTAGATGTGAGTGGGAGGCAATATTCAGCCATTCAAATGCAACCCATATACATACATATAAAGTTGCAGTTCTCAGTAGAAGAGATGAGGATCTTGTGAATGAAAATCTGATTTCTAGGGAATATGGGGCCTCGTGCACGTATACGTCTCATCTTGTGCATGGATGTGGGCCATCACCCCTTTGCCATAAAAATAATATCAGAATAACTAGACGATCAGCAGCATGTGCATGGATGATGGATGCCCGGCCAGACCTCTCCCTTCCATTTGGCTTTTCTAGCAGCCCCAGAGAGAAAGCAGAGCAGAGCAGATGGCTGTTTGTAATTGCCTACTGCTTGCTCGCTCGCCGAATCTTCTTGTGATGAGCTACGCAGCCTACACACTACTTTCAGGAAAGTTGAAAGAACATCGGATGTTATGGGCAGAGGGCGGGCAGCTACTAGCCCAGCCGGCGCGTTTGCGTGCCGCGAAGAAAACCATTCGTCTCAGGCTAGCAAGTCAAGGAAAGGAAAGAGACTCGGATGGATGACAGATACTTGCGCCAGAATGCCGCCTCGATTTTGGCGGGAACAATGTCCCAGCCGTTCGTTTTTCTGCCAGTGGTTCAGGAGTGTAAAACATTCACCGAGGTCATCCAAGCTAATAAAGAAAATGACGGGTGTGTTTGGCAATTTAGAAAAGTTGTCG
The DNA here is from genome assembly GCA_030490835.1 of Annona cherimola. Taxonomy (NCBI): domain Eukaryota; kingdom Viridiplantae; phylum Streptophyta; class Magnoliopsida; order Magnoliales; family Annonaceae; genus Annona; species Annona cherimola. The sequence continues at coordinate 15,517,152 of CM059977.1, read as the reverse complement.
AGTTAAAACTTTTCAATCTTAAAACTTATCACTTTTTATAACTATTATTTTTTAAATTATTTTTTACACATTTTTCTATACAACAACCCTACTTTTCAATCATTTCTACACAACTACCAATACAACTAACCTATTTATTTTAAATTTATTCTCTTTACTCCTCATCATTACCCCTACAACATCATATCATTTTCTACTGATTTGACAAGTTTTACATAAAAAACTTTTCATCAAAAGTTTTACAACTTCCCAAACACACCCTATATCTTTTTAATTTATCAGCTTAATTGATATAATATTCATCTATTCATCGTAATATCCTTTTGTTATCAATTATTATTCTATATCAGCTTCAAATCTATTTGCTTTGTTATTAACATAACTTTATTCTCATTTCTTTTTTAATAAATTTTAACTGAACCGTAAACCATGAAACGGATGAAGTTAGAATAAATTTTCGTTATGCCCACTGATGCATCCAGCCAATGCACCACGCGCGGATTAATTAATGGACGACCAAAAAGGTAAAAACAAACAAAAATTAGATCATTACAAATCCGGGGTGGGTCATATGAAATGAAACAGGTGGGACGAAGATGCCCACTATTGAAAACGTTACCCCGATGTGAGTGGTGTTTTATGCATGCCGTCTAATCCTCATCTCAAAGATTAGTAATAAATCCCCGGAAAATTCAGGTCATTCCAAATCTCAGGTGGACCACCTAGCCTCTCATAACTTTTTTATTTTGGGTACAATCCAAGCCACTCAAAAGGTATTCGAATGGCCTGCCTGCATCTCTAATCGAACCTAAGATGCTATTTGGTAATGTAAATTTTAGAGGGATCTAAGATGGTGTGAGGAGTAAAAAAGAAAACATTTTCAAAATTATATAAATAATATTGTAATCTAGGCGTCAACGATTCCCTACTTTCTTGCCCATGTCTTAGGGGTGCAATTTGGTACCGGGTCGGTTTGAACCCGCCTGACCCGACCCGGTATCAAAACAAAAAAAATGGATTTTATTTTTAAGATTTTTTCCAAAATAGACCCGGTTTCAACCCGACCCGTAAAAACCCGAAACCAAACCTATGTTCGCACCAACCCGGTACCAAAACTCGACCCGGTCCGAACCCGGTGTAATTTATATATTATTTTTTCATAAATTATACATGTTTTAAAGTTTTTTGGAAACTTTGGAGACATAAATTCATTTGAATTTTGAATTTATTTAAAAGTAGATGTAAACTTATTTAAACTTGATATTTGTTTATATTGTCATTTTAAATTTGGATTGCACTTAAATTAGATTGGAATGTTGAACCATTATTCTTAGTGTATTTAGATTTAGTTGCTTTGAATAACTGTTATGTGGATTATGTTTAAATTTGAGTTGGCATGATAAATCTATTTCATATTATACTTTCTGTTAGTATGAGAAATCTGTTAGTTTGAATTTCAGATTATAGTATAAATTTGATTTATATTTTAAGTTTATTGGTATGACAAGTGATCAATTTTTATTTTAGCAATTTGCATGATAAATATTCAGTTTGAATTCAATTTCAGCAATTTGTATGACAGTGTTTAGTTTCAACTACAATAGTTTGTATGATATGTTCATTTTTTATTTGCTATACTTGAGTCATTTCCATTAGCTATTAAATAAAAATGATCAACTAGTCATAAAACTAACTAATTTGTCATTTATTTGTGTCTATAGGGTGCTGAAAAATTGCTTGCAGAGTTCATTCAAAGAATATTGCAAAATTCAGCATGATATTGCAAAATTCTTTGAAAGGATGTTGCGGAATTCAGCGTGAGGCTTGACTTCATAAACACAGGTATATATATTCCAATAATTTTCTTTTAGATTACAATTAAATTTGGAAAAAAACAGTTTATTGGTAACCCGAATTTTAACCCGAAACCAAACCAAAATCAATGCGAACCCGGATTAAATTCTTAGGGTTTGGGTTTGAGTTCACTCCAACCCGGTATAACCCGACCCAAGTTGCACCCCTACCATATCTTATTTTCTAATTGTCATTCATCAACTAGGTAAGCTGGAAAGGAATATTACATTCACATGTCTCCAACCACAAACATCAAGGAGATACAAAAATAACCATATTTAAAATACAATATAAGAGGATAAGATAATCCTCACAAGAACTAAAAATTCACTTCAAGGACTCTTAGCATTCTTAGAAACTCATGGAGGAATCTAATCTCTTTATAACTTTCAACCATTCACACAATCCTACTCAAACCCCAACGATCGTATGAGGTTGCTTTTGATAATCTACAAATAGAATAGTTATAAAAGAAAATAAAGTATATGAAAGAAAAAATAGTCGATGTATAGAAATCAAGTTTAAAAAAAAAGTGAAGTTGTTGGATATTTAAAATTTAAAATGATTGATGGAAGAATATCCAGAAAAGAAAGAAAAACCACGGAGGACCATGAGGAGGTCGATTACCTAGCGTGCCGGATGGATTTTTTGAATATACAAGGCCCCATCTTATGAAACATGGGCATTGTTAGAGGGGACTAAGGAGGACATTAAAAATTGGAAAAAAAAACCTGGGAACTAGAGCCTGCCAAGTCCACTGCAGCACGCAAGATCCAATGCCCACATTAGGTTGTCGCCAAGTGTAGCTTCACCGTTCACGGACCAATGTTTCAGACATCCATCGGCTCATCATGATCAGGTGGGCCAGATCATCCGTGCCAACAATGTTGGAGGGTTGCACTTACACCGCTCTATGTGACTGACCAGTGACCACCTCACGGTTCCTCCGTGAAACATCGGGAGTTGAAAACCTGTTGCTCGGGCCGACTGCGACCCTTCATACTCGCTTTAGCAATTCACACCAGCGAGCGAGCTGCTTAGTGAACATTTATTGGATGGTTGACTGAGGGGAAAATAAAATACCAGCGAGCGGTGGCCATCAATTGTGGTTTTAATTCTTCCACCAATCGGATGTGAGATGATGAGAAATCTACAGTGGGGCCCACTGTCTTGGACAGCCTAATTCCAATTATTGTACGGTTCATGTACAGTCCTTAAGTGTCTTCCCACCAACCATCACACGCTTTTGGACGTGCCGACTCATGCATGTAATGCATTGATTTGATCCACACCGTCCATCTCGATTGCACCATCCGTTTAGGTATTTTAGTTACATCGTAAGAATTTCCTCCGAAAGAAAAATAAAAAATTAAACACATCACTTATTTATTATTATTTTGTTTTGATTGATTGGTAAACCCATGCGTTTCTTCTTCAGTCATCGATCTTCCTCATAATATATATATATATATATATATATTTGCCGGGTACCGATCCTGTGCAGTCGGACTGTACCGTAATTACGGTGCAGTCCGCTGTAAAATGGACCCCACACATATTAGATTGTAATAAAACTTTATACACTCATTTATCCATATATAAATCATACTTTAGACGGTTTAGATGTTGAAAAAACCACTTTAAACTTGATATTTACATTAAACTATTTTATTACGTTGATTTTGAACCATTTTAAGATGGAGATTACACACATGTTGAATTTGGATGAAAATTGGTATGGTAATAAAATGAATAATTCTAAATACAATGGGTGGGATGAATTTATGAGAAATGATCAGGTAGGGCCCACAGTACATGGACTGCATGGTGCAGTTGCATGCACTTGATCATTTCCCATATTTGCCTGATTACTGATGCCAACAGCTAAGAGACAGGACTACTCCTGGATGCATGTGTGACCAGACAGAAAGGTATAATTACTTGGGCGAGCGCCTGTAAGTCTGGTGTCCTTAAAAAATGGTAAAATGGGTCAAATTTCTAGGAAGTGGCATGCACATATCATTGTCAAAGCTGGTAGCTTACTAGCTAGCCTTGATGGAATGTTGGATACATACAGGTATACAATAGCAAAGATAGGACATGAGACATGAATGTTTTGCCCGTTAAATTTTGTGGAGATTGCAGGGTGAGGTAGTGAATAGAAGATGAAATATTTTAAAAGTTGTGTGATTAATAGAAAATGATATAGTAAAATTATAATAAATAAGTTTGTTGGAGGAGAGTGGGTAGAAAAAATCAATTAGAATATATAGATGAAAGTGAAAAATATGATTATTACTTAAGGGATTTACTGCCCGCACAATTTCCCACCCCACCCCATGTGGGTGAGTTACCAAACATGGCTCAATTCATTTTCCCTTTCAATTTGTTAGGAACTCTTGCAAACACATTCTGTTGAGATTGAAAGGCACTAGTGTGAATAAAAACTGTGTTTTTAGTTATTTTCGTTTTGACAGCTTAATCCATTTGAAATCATGACCATATCTAAATTACCTTTTTTTTGAATAATTCATTGCATTACATTGCAAAAACAAAACACACGGATGGTTCCCTTAGCTCCTTTTCTCTCCATCAAAAACTATGTGCATCTAGAAGAGAAAGGAGGTGGAGCCACACATGAAAAAACCATCCATGCGCTTCATCGTCCCTAGAAAGTAAGATGATTAATTTAATCTTAATTAATTAATTAATTAAGAGATATTCGGTTAATATAATTAAATAACTTAATTTTTACTGCTCTGTTTGATAGACAATCACTCATTTGTCTTCTTAAAATTCTATTCCTTCGTTATTATTCATACTTTGATTCATTATTTTTAGCCGTTTTAATTGTTGATGGTTCCGCCTATGACTTGTATTAGATTTATTTAAATTGACTCTAATTTATATAAGATGCTCAAAGCATTAAAGTAATAAAAGGTGACAGTAATTAATGCAAATGCCCACAAGAAAGCATACTATACATGGGTGTTCGATTCTGTTGTTTGGTGACAAGGTACCCCACTTATATATGTTTTGTTAGAAGTACTTTTTAGGACGAATATTTATTTCCAACAAGTTTGCACAAACAAATCATTTCAAGTGATTAACCATGTTTGTCGTAGCATGCACAATGAGGGAGCACTTTGCTTGGTCACAGCTGTCGGGAGTGGTATAAATTGTTTTTTTTTTCTTTTTTTTTTTTTAAAAAAAGTTATTGCTTCGTTTTCTTAGCCCTGGTTAAAACCCTGTCGCCAGTGTATTAGCGAAGCTAATTATTGGGTATAGGGATCAGTTGAGAAGGTTGATGGATATAATTAATTAATTAGTTTAACATGATTTCTATCATTGAAAAACGGACTCTTCTCACATCAATGTCGATGGTTATGTTATCTAATCAGGAGGTTGAAAACGCGCCACAATACTGTTGGTTTTTCTTCATGTTTCCGTTTTTTTTTTTTTTTTTTTTTCCTTTTTTTTAAAGATGAGAAGGTGATCAAGTCCTAGTTCCCTGTCATCCATAAAAAGACGGGATTGGAACTAGGGAGAGCTAGTGACGTCGCTTTGTATTTTTTTTTTTTTTGAAACACACGTCGTTTTGTATTTTGGTGGTAGGCTAGGATTAGTTTTGGTTTTGGCTTTTCGAAGATGAGGTTATACCGGTTGCTGCTTTTCTTTTATTCAAGAGATACATATATTTGTAGGATAACGATCATATACGATAATTGGTTGCTGTTACTTAAGTAATAATCGGTTATTATATAACTTTTTCAAAATTTTATTAACCATAGGATCACTTGTATTTAGTTCATATACCAAAATTTATTATTTTTGAACTTTTCTATATATGTTAATTTAAAAATTAACGGTTTTCACTCATTTAACATTAAACGAGAGTAAAATTCGTTGATTTTTATATTAAAGTATCTAATAAAAAATTTCGATATATGAATTAAATATACGTGCACCCACGTATAAATGAAAAACTAAAAATAAAAAAGACTCGAAACAACTGATTTAGAATCATTATCCATATATATCATAAACGGGATCTAAATGTAAAAAATTTAAAATTTTTCAGAACCAAATAATACATTGTTTAGTCTAAATGTAAAAAATCAACTAGATTGAAAAATTGAGAATCTATAATATTAAAAATAAAATTATAGAGAACCTGTTGTATTTATACTTGTTGTAGGCTATATACAAATCTAAGTAAATTGAATTTTTATTTCATACAAATAGCAATGTAGAATGTGATGGATGGCTGAGATTTTTTTAAAATAAAAAAGAAACCCAAGATGTTGCACCCCGGTGCCCAATCGTACAAGAGAAATGCTGATGAAAGAGGTTTTTGAGAATAACTCACTAAGTTTAATCAATATTTGAGCTGCGCTTATTGAAGAAATTTGAAGTCAAGCATCAAAATTAAAATCCATCTTCTAGCATGTTTTAAGATCGGCTAATGCTGCTACACACATTTTGGCTAATTTTATTGTTTAAATGATGTGCTTGATTACACTTAAAACTTTTTAATATAAATTTTTTTATTTTTTTACCTATCATTTTTTAATTATTTTTTATGTCTTTTTATGCAACTATTTTATTTTTTAATCATTTTTACATAGCCATTTATATAATCGACATATCTATTATACATTTATTTTTTTTGCTCATCATCGTTACTCATATTGTATTACATTATTTCTCATATTTTAAAAACTTTTGCCATAAAATTTTTTTAGCTAAAAGTTTTATCGCCTCCCAAACATTATAGAAGTGTACAAAATTTTCATATATTACAGAAATTACCGCCACCTTGTATTGGAAAACAGCTACGTACAGATTCTTCTTGTGTCAATGAATCTTGAGCCTCTCTCCCTCTGGCCTCCCCTGCACAAGATCATGCATGCTAAAGACCTCCATTATATTTTATATTATTCTCCACTGTATAATATCGAAAAATACAATTATTTTCTTGATAACAAAAATAGACTAATCACACTACTCATCTAGTCATGTCTAAATAAAAACTTCATGGAACATTTTTAATTTACAGTCGAAATCATCTTAATTAGGCTATACATAGCTTATATGATTATATCATACATGGATCGTCTAACTCACTGAAAGTGGGTAGTAATATGACTTAACATTACCGCAGTGTTGGATCTATATATTTTTATTGAATTTAATCAATATTCAAAATATTATGCACAGTAGAAATTGACCCGAAATATAAAGCATGCCACTGCCTGTAGCGCTCTTTTAACTTTCTTTTTTGAAACAACTCTCTTTTTTCATTACCTATACTGAACAATTTTTTTTTTTTTTTTTTAATATTCAGAGCTAGCTTTTGGAGAAAGCATGACGATGAATCAATCGATCCAAATGGATGTAGTGGCAAAAATATTAATTAATATATTCTCGAGAAATAATAATTATTCTTCAGTAGTCCTTTATCAAGGTTGCTGACTCATTTAGCGATGATGACAATAATAGTAGAAAAGCCTTCAATTGGATGTGATCATAAAACGACAATAGCGATGCCCATGTGTGCATGCAGGGTTTTTACCTAGAGACATCGCTACATTGGCAAGACACGTGACAATGGGGTGGAGGGTGTTGGTTTTTGTATAAAAGATAAACAGTGAGGAAATGAATAAAGTATAAAAATGTCTGTAATCAGCACATGGACGAAAATAGTGAAAAAAAGTGGTATAAAAACGTGTAAAGTCTCAGGAACATGGAAGAGCGCGGTGCTTGCTTCACCCAATCAATTACTTGTAAGACATAAGTCAATGATACAACTATGTCATGCTCCATTTTGTCAATTTCTGCCCCATTTCATGTCCCTATCACCACAATATTTCTTCTTATGTAACAGCTTGGCGCGGACAAGTTAGGCTCTGTGACAACTTTTACTTGGTCAATTTGATGTTCAGTTCCGCCGCGATGTATGTGTATCTAATTTTTGAGATATTGCTTACCAACTGGTCAAGCATAATCATCAATTACTTGCTTGGGATATGACTGAATGGTTCCAAAAATCTTATCGATGTTGTGATTCTCTCTCTCTCTCTATCTTTTTTTTTTTATATTTTTATGGCATGCTTGCAAGGATGAGAAGGGTTGAGGATAAATGTACCTGGGTGCACTTAGCCTCAATGCACTCACGTGCATTTAATTTTTTTAATTTTTTTGAAAATTTTTTATACAACTGTTAATCTAAATGTATTTAATACGTGTATCAATTTTTACAATTTTTGGAGTATTTTAGATATTTATTTTTTATTTTTGAAAATCAGTAGTATTTTAGGTAATTTAAAATTACTAAAATGTCATTAATTTTTAAAAATAAAAAATGAATATCTAAAATACTCTAAAAATGATAAAAATTGATACACGTGTTAACTATATTTAGATTAATAATTTTATAAAAAAAATTAAAAAAAATGGATTAAAGCACCCTGGTGCACTAAAGCTAAGTGCATCCGGGTGCACTGTATCAGCATCCTGATAAGACTAGCTGGAATGAGACATGAATAAGATGCAAATTTTCATTTTCAAAATATTTTCTTAATCTTAATATAATTTTCATTTTACAATACATACAAGTCTTACTTTTATCATTTTCAATTCTACTTTTTCATTCTCATTATAGACATATATATATGTATAGGATAACCACTTTTTATCTAATCTCTTCCTCCCATTCCATCCAATTATGGCCTCCTTTTTTTTATTTCGGTTATGTCCTCCTTAACAAGCCCTTAGTAAGTAAAGGATGTGCTTGGAAATAAAAAATTGCTTAGTGACTAATAAATTAACTAATGTCAAGTTTCCCCATCTGCGTCTATTCGGCCGGTTTTGCCTTTTGCTGTCATTATTTATAGGTTAATTAATTACCATATTTATCTTTCTATTTGAAAATTCATATTTTCGTTTTTAATGATTGTTAAATTCTTTCCATCAAATTAATGGAAAATGTTTAAAAAAAAAATAAGTATAATATATCAAAGAAAATATAAAAGAAGAGATATTAAAAAAAAATACTTAGAATGATGTGAGCATAATATGAGCAATAATCATAAAGAAAATACATGAGTATTATTTTGAATGGAAAAAAAGTAAACAATAGCGAAGTCATGGGGCAAAAATGGCAACCGATAGAAATCGTGCAACAAGGAAAAGATATTTCGCACATTTGACTCTTCCTTCCATTAATTGCGTTGCAACCTGCAAGGTATGGAATTTCAAGAGTTGAAGAAGTCGAAGACTCGTGTGAAATTCAACCGGACAGTATTCGGTAGAGGTTGGTAATCGGAAGTGACAAAAAATAACTATTATTGCGGCAATCAGCATCAAATAGTTCTATAGAGGAGAGGGGTGGCCCACTTCTAGGAAAATTGGGGTGTGTGGGGCCCGAGTTGGGAGAGGGAGTCCGGCCGCGTATTGAGGAGGGAAGGGGGCCATGGGGGACGCGTGGATGTGATGGAAGTGAGAAGGGTCCCTCTCCACCGTCCATCCGTTGTTCCATCGTCCATGGGTCAAATCTCGAACATCGTGCGGGCCGGAGCGATCGTAATCACGTGATTTTATGGGTCGGCTCTTCTTTTTTAAATGCTCCTGCTACTTCTGACTGCCCTCTCTCTCGCATTCGCACTAGTCCCATATACCCCTCCATGAACACTCTGCTGTTTCTTTGGCGCCTACAGCCTACTCCCCACCCCGTTGTGCAACTGTCAGTCCCCCTTCGCCAGTCAAAATCAATTGCACATCCTAACCGTCCAAAAGGACCTTTTTTTCTTACTTTTTGAAATCAACAATAATTATTCAACATGGTTTTACTCTGCACTTCCATTTTTCCTTGGAGTTACCCGATTTATCATGTTTAATTAATATGTGTATTTATTAGGAAGGGGGAATTTTATTTTCCAATTTTTACTCAACTTTTAATTTTATTTAATATCTTAACTTTCAAATTACCTTACATTTTTATTGTTATCTACGCTTTTTATATCTTTTTAAATTTTTCCATACAACTACACTTGATTTTATCCCAATTGTTTCTACTGCTGATCATTATCTCTGATATATCATATATTCTGTGTTTTCCAATTTTTTTCTTACTTTTTTACCGGTTCAAGAAATTGTAGAAATTAAGAGAGCCACAAAAATAATGAATATAGTTGACGTTAGCATATGTGCTTGTGTAAAAGGTTTGGGGTTTAAACCCAAATTAAAGAATTAACCTCCATTTAAAAAAAAAAAAAAACAGTGAATAGATGTCTCAGATTTTAAGTAAGCCTACCTAAATTTTAACATATTCACGGCCACATTTGATGAGAGAGGCAGGTTGCGATATGGGAGCCGTCGTTTTTCATTTTTCATGTATTCATGTTTTCACTGGCTCTACTTGCTGAACGTTTTGCTCGTAAATTTTACGAGTTTCTAGATGAGCGATATTAACTGGTGTAATTATGCATGTGGTCCACGATCTGTTAATACTCGCATAGAGCCGACTTTTATGGCGTGTGAATGACAGCGTAACAATGTTTGTTCAGAGGAAGATTCAAAAAGAACAACAAAAATGTAAAAGTCCATACTAAATTTTTTTATTCTTTTATTTTCATTTATCTATTTTAATCATTTTTTATATATTTTTAATTATTTTTATATATTTTAATACAACTGTTCTACTTATATTTTATTCTCATTTTATTACTGTCACTTTTATTTTATACTCACTCTTGATTTTTTATTATTATCTCCACAAACACACTCTTTGTGCAAACTTGTACTGAGTAATAGTTTTAATATGTTTTTTTCTTATATTACTTTTCAAGGCTATTGGGCATGTAAACAGGCGTAGTGCCGATCTATTCAAATAGAAATTCGAAAATACTTTTTCAAATACTGTTTCCAGACCCTAGAACATAGGGCCAGATAAAGCCTTATTGCTGTGCTCCAACATATACAAATTTTAACCGAGCAGAATTGATATGTCATGTTTTGGGTGGCTGCCAATTATATTCCAACTCACGATAGCAACCCCGGGGAAAGACGGGGATATGCAGATAGGTCCCACAAGATTGCGAATTTTATATTTTTGACGCCTAAGTTTCATATTTACAACAAATAATTTTAAGTTTTAGAAATGCACAGGTTTAGTCCTTGCATTTATCTGAAGTTCTAAAACGGTTAGAGATTGACATGAAATGATCAAATACCTTATTAATCTACTAAATAAATACATTCAATCATATAACTGAAATATGAAATATTCTAGCAATAAATTTCATAAAAAAATATTTAAAAAAGTTGAACCCACTAGTACAGTCCATTTAAGGTTTGATAAAATTATTAAAAGGATATATTCTTAATTGTACATTAAAATCTAAATATTCCTGAATTAGTACTTAACTGGAGAAACTAAAACTGTAATTTTATGAATTTTGAAAGGTCCAAACTTGCAAACTTCATAAACTTGAGAGATGGATATGTTCTTTCTTACTGTCTTACACGAAAATTTCTGGCAGGGTCAAGAAAAGGGGTTGGATGGGACATCCTAATCATCCATCCTGCCCATCCATTCGATTGGTGTCACGAGCCTCCTACCGAACATCCCTTGCCGCAGGCCGTCTACAGCCATCCAACGTCTCACGTGCAGACGACGTACTGGCGGGAACTTTTTCCCGTCGTTCGGCGTGTCCTCTCATGAAACCGTTTCATATAGAATAGGCACGGGCCCCAACTAGTTGCTGCACGTCACTCCTCTCGCTCTTCTCGCTCTCATGACTCAACTAAACTCGACTCGAATGAAGCCACCCAACCTCCGCTGAGCTAGTGCACGATAAAAGCCCACTTTGTTAAAAATGAAAATAGAAGCTCGCTTGGTTGCAACTTAATTACATTTTTTAATAGTTATTTATCTAGATAAATTCTCACTAAGGTGTTTATACAAATATCAAACTTGGATATAGTTTATCAAAGTACACAACTTTATATGAATTTAAGGGATGCTTGTACTATGGAAAATGAAAATGCAATTGTCTACGGAATCAGAGGAGACCGAGGAGTATACTAATAGGAGACGATGAAAATATAAATATAAATAAAACGAGAGTATGAAAATTATTAAAATATGTATGAGGTAGGAAAATATTTTGGCTATTTATTGTCTACAATTAACAAAAAAAATTTCTTATCCTTCCATTTTTTTCTTTTTTTGTATTTTTACCTTATCTTATTTTTCTTTATCCACTCTCCAAACAGACAAGTGAACCATATATAAGAATATTCCTTGGCAGGGAAAAACAATGTGCTTTGATGGAAATGAAGTTGTAGTTGCATTAATGAACCACGTAACATTGCTTTGATGTTAAGTATAGGAATTTAGAAATTAAGTTATTAAAACTGAACAAAAAATCAAGAATCTAAGGCAATATGTAGTCAACATTATAAATGAAAGCTTGGAATGAAGGAAGACAATATGAAAGGAGATGGAAGAATGCAATGGTCGAGAACTAATTAAAGTTGTCAATCTATAGATGACTTAAATACAAAGCAGAATTGGAAAATGATTTAGCATAAATCCCTTAAAACAATCGACTGGCAGCATTGTGCAGTCTAAAGTCTTTGGTCAAAGAAATTAAAGAAGCGCTTATGATTTAGCAAATAAGAAAAGCAAAAGTGGCCAAAGCTTCCTTAATTCTTTAAAAAAGAAAAGAGAAGAATGAGAATTCGTCACAAAAGAACAATTTTTATCACAGTCATGCATTAGGTAGCAAATTATAATGCTATCCGTTGTGTACATATCTAGTTTCTCTTTCAAGGGGGATGAGGGTCTTATATCTTGTTATAATCGGACACATGTACAATAATCTAAATAATCTTTTATAAAAAAAATCCAAATAATCTTTTTTTCATAATATATGTATATGCCGCATGGGAGCAGCCACGTGGTCAACCGCTGGCATTAACCACCACGTTTTTTTAAAAAAAATTTAACACATTTGTAAGCTCTATATATAAAACAAGCTTATGTGAAATTTTTAAAAAATTTCGAACATGCATATATTAGATTTTTGATTTTTCAAAATAAAAAGAGAGCAAATATCACGGGCCATAAAACTTGCACTTTTTTAATTTAAAAATATAAAAAATATAATCTATTTATGCCCAAATTTTTTTAAAAAAAATTCTTAAATTAATCTAGATAAGAGTTACAAAAGCATAAAAAGTTTTTAAAAAAAATATATCAAGATGGATTCCAGCTGTCACCTGATGGCTAATAAATGTGAAATTTATATTCTTGTATTCATTTTAGTTTTTGTACGCAATAATTTAATTCTGTAATTTTTTAAGGAAAGAAACTCACCCGAGTCGCGAGCTACATGAGCGAGCCCGAGCTGCCGAGCAACACGTGTGCGCAGTCCGCAGGAGGCACGAAAATTACAAGCGCCCTATGGCGCACGTAAGCCACGGTCCAATGTCAGGCAGATTGATTCCAACGGCCAGATCTGGGAAACGAAGGGTCCAGATTATCCCATCCGGCAATAATAGAAATCCAAGGGACAGACACTCCAAAATCCATCTTGTCATTGGATGGCCTTGCGAGGGGAAGCAGGAGACATTTGCAATCTCTTGAAAAGATGATCTTTTTGTAACATCCCTCCCCTCTTCTTCTTCTTTTTTTAAATACCGATAAAGAAAGAAATGCTCGCTCTCTTGCGGATTAGAAAATAATGACAATTTGGCTTCTGTAATCTAATCCGTAAAGAAGTCCGTCTCTCTATATATCTGCACGCCCGAGAAGCGGATTTTCAGAAGCTATCCCATCCCATACGACGCACGCAGTCCGCCTCCGTCTTCCGGCAGTTTTCTGGCGATTCACGACGACATCCTATCATCTTCGCACAGATTGATTCCTTGGTCACGGAGATGGGAAGATGACGAGCAGCGACTACCGGCTGCGCTGGCGGCGGATGACATGTCTCTTTCTTGCCAGGATTGCTATTCGGACCTCCTCTGCTGCGAGAGCGCGGGGATCCTCGATGGAGACGACGAGGCGCCTGAGTACTTGCCGGAGGTGGAGTTCCGGGAGGACGTCGACGTCGAGGAGTCGATCATTGCGACGTTCGTAGAGGGGGAAGGCGATCACGCGCCGGGATTGGATTATCCGGCGAGGTTTCGGTCCAGGTCGCTCGACGCCGCCGCCAGGGAGGAGGCCGTGGCGTGGATTCTCAAGGTGCGAAATATGCGCGCGCCAACCCCCACCCCTCCGGGCGCACGTTAGCGATTTCGCTTTCCGGCCGTACTGCCAAAACTGTTTCGCGCGCAAATGCGCTGGCTTCAGCTGTCGTTGGCAGTTGCTGGAGTACGGGGTGGGCGATGATGCCGGTTCGGCGACGCCATGCCCGCGTCACGTGGAGGCACGTCCCGCCGCACCCTAGAAATTAGGGGCCGGATCCGCTAACGTGCGCACCTCGCCGGAAGAACTAGGACGTGGGCTCCTGCTATAACCCTCAGGCAGAAGCTAACGTGCGCTGTGTCGGCGCAGCCGTTTATCTGCAGCCTTGCGGATGCTGGACTTAAGAGGGATATAACGGTTTCTACTATTCTTTGCAGGTGCACGCCTACTACAGTTTCCAGCCACTGACGGCGTATCTCGCAGTTAACTACATGGATAGATTCCTCTCAGCCCACCGCTTGCCGGTGAGCTTCTGTTACTGTCACGGTCCAGCACAAGCATCAAACCAATGAAAAGAAAAAAAAAAAAAAAATTCGATTTTCCATCCACCACCTATAAATAATAATAGACCAGTATTTTTTGAACAATTTATCAAGTGACGATTTTTCCTTTTTTACTTCACAGCGGCCAAATGGGTGGCCATTACAGCTCTTATGTGTAGCCTCACTGTCCTTAGCTGCAAAAATGGAGGAAACCCAAGTTCCTTCTTTCCTCGATCTCCAGGTATTATCGATAATTATCTCCGCCACCTCCCAAAAAAGGAAAAAAAATGGATTTTATTTTTCTCATCTCCAGAACTAAAACCATTTTTTTCCTCATCAGATTGAGAGTGCAAGGTTTATATTCGAGCCCCGGACCATCCGTCGAATGGAGCTGCTGGTCCTCAGCGCTCTCGACTGGAGGCTACGGTCCATCACACCCTTCAGCTTCATCCACTTCTTCGCTTGTAAAGTCGACTCAACCAAAGCCTTCGCTAGATTCCTTGTCTCGCGGGCCACCCAGTTCGTTCTAGCCACCATACGAGGTAAATAAATAAAGTTATACAATATTCATTTATTATATACGTATTTTTCTTTTCTTTTCTTTTTTTTTTTAGAAAAATATCAAACTTGGGTTAAATTTCTGATTAATTTTTCATGGATCTGAAATCACCCAACAGAGATTGATTTCTTAGACTATGGGCCGTCGGCGGTGGCCGCTGCGGCTGTGCTTTGCGCGGCTGGTGCGACCCCGGATTTGACATTGATTGATCCGGAGGAGGCGGTATCGTGGTGCGTTGGCTTGAGCAAAGTAAGAAAGTAGTATATGTGAATATTAGTGCTGCATCTTGATTGATGGGGCTCGTGTGGCGTGTGTAATGAGTAAATACATGCAAACAACTGTGCCAATTCAATCGGACAAACGTATATGGGTTTTTGCAGGAGCGGATCCTCAGCTGCTTTGGCTTAATGCAGACGGTCGTCATCGATGACCGCATGAGGAAGCCTCCCAAAGTGCTGCCGCAGCTCAGAGTGACAACTCCGGTCATCTTGGGTGACTCTGGTTTCTGCTCTTCGTCATCATCATCCTCGTTCTCGAATAAAAGGAGGAAGCTGAGCCACCGCAGATGGGTTGATGTTGATGATGATGGTGGTGAGGACGAGGACGATGATGATGATGATGATAGCGGGAGATGAAAAGGATTATACATAGTTGATGATCATATAAGTAAGAGGAATCTTTTAGAGCGTGATGTTGAGTCCTCACTATTTTTAAGAGGATTTTTCTTGCTGCTTTTAGATTTGGATTAATTAACAAGGTGGTCTAGATTAGTGCATGAATGTGTTTGGGAGTCGGGAGGCTTGAAGATTTTTTTCTTCTTCTTTTTTTTCCTTTCTTTTTCTTTTTGGGTATATTGGTATTTTATTATAGTCCTGATGATGATGGGGATTGCAGATTCCCAAGAGAGTGGAATTTGTTATTTTTTTTGAGAAAGCAAGAGAGAAAGATGTGTTTGTTGGTGGAGTGTAGAGAAGTTGCGGATTGAATTTCAAAGGCAGCATTGATTGTTGAATGAAAGGAGGGGATGGTGGGGTCAATATAAGGGTTGGGAAAGGAGACATCATGTGGGTTAGGTAAATAAGTGAGAGAGAAGAGAGCGGCAATTCATTGATCCATCTGTTGTGTATGATAGTCAAGCTTTTCATTCGGTCCACCATCATAGCCATCCAACTTCTTCCTTTCTTTATAAAGAAGTGGCTCAAGGGGCATTGAGCTGTGTGTAATTACACACGTGGGGAGGCTGGTGTCCTCGTCCACATGTGTGCTTGTGTGCTTGGAGAGAGGTAAAGTGCTCTCTCCCATGGCCTACAGCAGGCCGTGGAATGTAAAGGGCTTTTGAGGGCCTTTAACGAGTGTTTGTATTGGAAAAATAAATTAATGGAAATATATTTTACCATCATTTTTTCTCTCCCCCGTGACTTGCTCAATCATCGATAACTTCTAATGGATGATGATAAGCTGACAGTGCCAATCACGGTATGAGCTGAACATGTAGATATATGGGAAATCCCTTTTGTGGATATTATCAGACATTAGTTATCAAAAAAATATATATATCAGACATTAACTTCATAGAAAACCAAAATGAAACTTGCCTATTGATGTATGAAATTGATTCATGCCTTTGAAAAGATTCATCTCATTTTCATCATATTTTACTAGGACAAATTGATTCGGCTCAATAATTTCCATATTGTATACATTGGTAATAGATAACGCTGCCGATAATATATAGCCAATGCACGGCCTCCAAATGGCAGTTCAGTGCAAGGAACAGTGTGTTCCGCTGTAGTACGCAACAAGTTGGGGGCCGAATCTCGTGCATGGCATGTGCCTGACACTGCGGTTTTTTGTATTCTCGCATTTTGTTTTGCGTGGGGGATGTAAGTGTAACTTTGGAATTTTGCGAAGAGGAAATGGGGAGGTAGGCCATGGAGGAAATGATAGATAATGAGCCTGAAAAGGATTGGAGAGAGCGTCCCGTGACAAACAAATGGTTGTTTGCCAACTTTTAAAAGTTCCAGCCAGCTTTCCATCCCTGCCTTTTTCCCCGCCTTTGAGTTACTTACCCATGTTGGTTTCACTCCCAGAATCAAACTTCCTTTCGTCGCCTCAATCCACACACGCAGCTCCATTTGCTATCCATTGCATTACATAAAAAGCAAATTCTGGGTATGTTTTGTTTGGACCTACTCCAGGATTATTCAAGTCATTTTGATCGGAGGCTTACGCAAGTCATAATCATACTATTTCAAAAAGCACGAAAACATTTTTAATTTTTCTTGGATTACTTTATTCAATTATTGTAATGTGGGCTATGGTTCCTTAGAACCGTTTGCCCGGATCCAAATTTGGAATCGGTGCATGTGGGGCCCGCCAAAGTTACTTTCGTCATTTACTATATTAATAAAATTTATTCAACAAGAAAATATTTCGTTTGATACAAAAAAGTACGCTACTAAATTTTTTGTTAGTTTTGTACTAAATACCAATACATTAAAATTGTTAGGGTATTTAAAATTTCATACAATTTATTTAAGAATGAAATATTATTTAGGGGAAATACTGTGGTGTAGCCTGCACCCTAGCTAGGGTACTACCAATTGCAAATGGGTCTTACATTGATTATAAAAATTAAAATTTTACTAGTCATTGTTTAGCATTGATTGTTTTACTATGAAATCAAAAATATCCCAGTCGCAGTTTTTGATAGACCAACATTTGCTTAAAATATATGTTTCTTTAAATTATAAAAAATAATTCGATCCACTCATTGGTACAATAGAGTTTAATAATACTTTATGTAATTACTTATTTATATAAGAGTGTGTTTGAAAAGTGATGAAACTTTTAGTGAAAAAATTTTTATGTAAAAATTTTTGAAATGAAAGAAAATGACGTGATGTAAAAGAGTAATGATGATAAAAAAATAGAACAAATTTATAGTTAATTATATAAAAATGATTGAAAAGAATGATAATTATATATAAGAATGTCAATAAATAATTAAAAATAAGACAGTGGCAAAAAATAAAAAGTAAGGACAAATTAGGTGGATGCTGGAAAGCCTGTTACAGTCCAAAACTGAATCCTATATCAAAACGGGGATAAAATTTTTAAGAATTTATAAGTAGATCTTAAGTTAGAAACATGATGTAATGCGTTTGAAACCAGACGGCTAAGCTTCAAAACTAGAGCAAAAAATATCACCCTATAAAGCTCATAGTCTACAGTACCAAAATTGTTTTTTCGGGTTTGTACATTATATTTTACTTTAAAATTTTTTGAAAGTAAACAAACACACCCTAAGAATAATATTTTAGACAATTTAGACGTTGAAAGATATAATTTTAAATTTGATATTTAAATTAAACTTTTTTTTACATTTATTTTACATTGTTTTCGTATAAGGCCTGTACGCATATTTGCTTCAGGTGAAGCTTTGTATTTTGTTGAAATAAATTATTCTAAATAGAATAAATTGTTAGATTCCGCTTTCATGATCAATGAAATTAAAGGTTCATTTACAACCAGTGGCATCCGAACTACGCTCAACCAATTGCACCCTAGCATTTTCTATTGAATATATAAATGCAAATATAATCGGTTCTAATTAGGCTCAAAGCCCTTCAAATATTATAAAATCAAGAATAGCCATGACTTCAGATAAAATGGACATAAAATGCTTAACTAAAGTAACATGAATTCATTAACTATCAAATAATTTTAATGAGTTATATCCGACCTGAAAATAATTATGATTTTGAGTGTTGATTAGACGGCATTTCTACCATCAAACTGCGTGTAATATACCCCCCTTTTGGGTTTCTTATTTTTTTAATTCAAGTCATATACTATGTTGAAAATTATTTATTCAATATGAATATAAAAATCAACTTGATTTATGGTAAAATTGTGTTTCATATTTGATAAACTTTTGAAATAAAAAATTTTGTGAAAAAGGTTTTGAAATGGGAGAAAGTAATATGGTATGATAAAGATAATGACGAAAAGAAAAAAATAAAATAAAAAATAACTAGGATAATTTTATTGATAATTTTATTAAAATTTATATAACATGATAACTAATATTACAATCAAGTACGTCTGTAACCCTCACAGTGTGAAAGGAATTTTTCTATAATCTCCCTTATACTAGGAAAAATTAATATGAAACCCACACACTGTGAGAAATTATAAAACCCCCACAAACTTTGGGAGGACATTGAAAATTACCCACACCAAGATAGGCAGCAAGGTTGGAACTTATATCTATATGCATATGGGGCGTCGGATTCTACCAAGACGGCAAATCTGCCGTGGCAAAATAAATATGATAGTTATATGAATAGTTGTGAAAAATAATTGAAAATAAGACAGTTACATAAGAAATTTTTTTGTTTTGGTAATTAAAATATTTTTTATATCATGCAAATATCAATTGAGAAAAATATGATGTACGCTGAAATTTAAAAATCAAAAAGAAAAAAATAAACCCAACAAGTGTAGAATGCACTTGGTTTATAGTAGAAAATTCTTAAATTAGAATGCAAAAGTCTATTTGATAATATGAGTAGCGCGAGAAATGAAAAAGTTAGTATTTTAAAAAAATGTTGTGGCGTGATATAATAAAAATAAGAATAAATATAATGGTTGCGTAAGAAAATAATTACAGTATAAGGATAAAAATAAGAAAATAAGGTGGTTAAGTATTAAAGAATTGATAAAAAAGTATTAAAATGTGGGAAGAGATTAGGGAATAAAAATTGCTTAAAAAAGTTTTATAATTTCCCAAACAAATGGTGTGTGTAAATATATATAAAAAAATGGTTTCCATTTAATTAGCTAGTACAGATCAATCAAGAACCGTTGTCCACTAGCAAAGTAGCATGCGCGCGTCGGACGTCGTTGGTTGGGTGGCGGAGAGTTGGTGTAAAGACGGAATCTCTACGTATCGTACCTTGCTTGGGAGTGCAGGCATAGACGTGGATTGATCCGATCTTCATGTCGTCGTTTGACGCTGGCCTGCCGTTGGGCGGTTAGCAAGCTATTTATATGATCTCGGCCTCCTCCTTCGCACGGTCCCAGCTGATAATCATGATATGATATCAAGGTATCAGCCCATCACAGGAGCAGAGGCCGAGCGAAGGGTCCACTCCACTTCCTAGGCCTCTTTGGACGATCGTGATTGATTCTGATCACAGAAACTGGATGTGGGGCCCACCCTTCCGCAACCGTCCCCATGGATTATTGGGACTATCAGGACGGAAACTGGATGTGGGACCCACCATGATGTGGCCATGTACACTGCATGCGGGTCTTTAGGCAGCGCGCGGATGGCATTCATTCCGTACGCCGTGTGGGGGGGGGTTGTCCTCGTTGTCTACATTCTACACAAAAATCAGGCCCCATTTATATAGGAGCCGTACCCCATCCACCCAATTACGAAGGTAGGTCCCACTAAGAAAATATCTGGCCATCAGAAAAAGAAAGACCCATTTCATGCTTATCATGCTCCTCGCTTGAAGTTGATGATACCTGAATCGAATTCCTCTTTCATCATTAATCTTACCCCTTTTTTTATAAATAAAGTTACTTCGAGTCGACTACATATTTTTTGAATCAGATATTTTATTTTTAGATTTTTTTTTGCAACACGTCAGGTTATTTCACCAATAGTTTAGAAATCCCGATACTTCACAAGAATAACAAACATCGTTATACATTTCAAAAACTTAGTTCATAGGAACTGTTCCTATGCAGCACAATTGTACCGGAACAAAGGTATATTTGATCAAAAGTGGGTCTCATATATATTAGAATGCATTAAAACTTTATATAATTATTTATCTATATATAAATTTTATAGCGAATAGTTTACATGTTAAAAACCACTTTAAAGTTATTATTTACATCAAACTATTTTATTACGTTCAATTTGTTCCATTTTCATATGGGGCCCATATACACATCTGATTGGGATAAAAATTAGTATGGTAATAGAATAGATTATTCTAAATACAATAGGTTGAGTAAATTATGATTTGATGTTCATGTGGGGCCCATTTCGGCGATGCTACACCTGAATATTTCTGTGTGTGTATATATATCTATTTGTTGAAACTTGAAAGTAGGTCAAATCGTGTAATTTATTTCAAGAATCCACCAAAATATGTCTCACGTATAGGTGTATTTGCTATTTTTAATAAAGTATAAATATATGCAGGAAATTATTGATGAAATATAGACATATTTGAAAAATATTTTATTTTCTCTATTACAATTTGCCTCTTACTTCCATCTTTTTCACCAATTCCTGTCTAGACATTAAGCTGTCTTCACTTTAAAAAGGGGGAAGAAAAAATGAAGAAAAAGAGAAGAATTGCAACGGAACACAGCAAAAATTCATCCAATCGGTTATTGGTTCCCGTGAAGTTTCACTAACCTGGACGAGCGCCTCTGATGGTTCACACGTGCATGATTATACATGAGCGGCAATTCCGCGTAGAAGCTCTCCCGTTGTATATCCTAGCAACTTTTGACACTTCCTAATCCTACAAGAATCGCGAGAGATCCGGACTCATCAAGTCTACAAAACGAAAGATATTCTAGTTATCGGTTTTTGTCTCACCCTAATTATTTTTTCGATCGACCCCAACCATTTTCTCTATAAGGGGAGGAAAAAAAAAAAAAAAAATACATGCACGCGTGGCTGTTCGGTCCAATTACTAAATAATTCTCAAAGTCTTGTTTGCACTATGCATATATATTGCAAACATCCAACGAAATGGGTGGTCCACATCAAATATTGCCAAGCACAAAATATGGAGTGTGACATCTTATATATAGAGTGCGCCACTTCTGTACTTTTCATTGGAACACAGCGTATCACTATACGTAGATTAATTTATTTTTTTAAAAAAAAAAATTTGATACAACCCATTTTTAGCAGCAGCCCACCAAGCTTATGGAGGGGCGCATGGGATAGAGGGATAGAGCATGAGGTCACTGGTGGCAAGTGTGAGTTGAGGTCCACCCAGTTGCATGCGAATCACAAGACGCATGCAGCATGGCATCATCTTCCCAGCCGGCAGTCCAGACCCCGTTTGATTGGATGATGTTAACCTGCTGAAACCACCCAAAAAGAATAAGAATAAAAATAAAAATAAAATACTACAGCCGAACACGCAAAACATGCTGTTGGAAGCAAGCCGAATTGGAATCAAGGCGGCTTTTTTTTTTTTTTTTTTTTTTTGTGGCAAAATACACCATTAATTCCTCTTAATTGTGAATAGGGCCCTCCTGTGGTTCGGGTAAATTATTCTCCACATTCAAACATGTAGCAAACTAATAATGATGTGTGCAAGATAATTTTAGACTTTTTACATTGGGATTGGGCTTTATTTTGTCATATTACATCTTAAAGTGTCTATTTGATGCATATCCAAACTATATGGTCTAGTTCTTATTATATGGCCTGTTTTGACAGGAAAAAAAAATCAGGATTATTAAATGTTAAAAAAAATGATCAGGCTTATGTAGTGGCCGGGTAAAACCATGGGCTGTAGCCGGCATGATTTTCGTGCCATGTGTGCTTGTGCGTTCGGGACTAGGCAAGTGGGGTGATTGCTGGAAGGAATTACTGTACCAGAGCAGCAGTACAGTTGCATGCAGGTGAGTGGCTTCCAAAGTTCAATGGGCATGGGGGGAATGAAACAAGGAAATAGCAAAGGAGCAATAGCAGACAGACACGATCAACTTGCATGACTTTATAAAGCGGTGGCCATCAATATTCCAATGTATGAAGAGAATTAATTATTAGATAGTATTTATAGAAAAAAAAATTATTAGATAGTAGATACACCTATCCTTGGGCCATCTCATATTCTTCCCTTTTCCTCTAGTTTTGGATTTTTATATAAATACCCAAAACCCCACATGCCTAACTTTTTTCGAATGCGAGAAATTCCCTTCTTTATGATTATATTTATTTATTGTATGAAGTTCATAAACAAATTTAAACTATTCATTTAATTTACTACGGTTCTCGGGCCGTAATAACTATGATTTTAAATAAAATAATTAAAATAGTTTAATCGGTTTATGTTTGCAATAAGAACCATTTTAATGTTATAGATGTGAGTTTTATTGTCGGTGCTGTAATTTAGCGAATGGGTGATATTTTCGTACAATCTTCATAAAAGGGACGACCATTAAAGTTTCGCTTATGGATGTAAGAATTCTGTGATGATTTTGGAAAAATCATCTAGGATTCAAGGTAAACATCGTTTATAACATCTGTAAAAATTGACACATTAGACACGTGGGTGCAACTTAAAGTCTGCTCAGGAGGAAAAGCTACGGATCCATGATTAAGACGAATCATGCACACACATTAAATATGTTATCGACATACGTGAGTCGTAAACCTAAGCACAGCATGCAATAAATAAGTGTAATTTATTATTATTATTATTATTATTTAAGGTGCATTGCACTATAAAGCTAGAAGTGATAGGCACCGAACTGACCCTTTGGTCCCGGCTTTACACGCTCGATCGGTTGCGTGGATCTTCGGAATTGTAGAGTGAGCGACAGCTTTTGGTGAATTACACTGTATATTTCACCTTTGCTCCTTTTCCTGATCAATTTCAAATTAATGTATTGATTTTTTTTTATAAAAAAAATCCATTTATAAACTTTGTTCAAACACCCCTGTCAATATATAAATTTATCTGAATTTGTAGCCCATAGAACATATTTTCAGAGCGCTGTCATGATATCCTTAGATTATATATTCACTTGATTTTATGGCAAGTGGGTCAAATTTTTCCAGAATAGAACATTGACTTTCGCAGAATATAATACAATATGGATCGCCGCTGTTGAGAAAGGGCGATGTTGCAAAGGAAGTTCATGAGTGGTAGTATTTTTGTAAGACTATTAGGTGCACGGCGTCCAAAATATGACAATATTTTTGGATGAAAAGTTTTTGCCGTAAAAAATTTTAAATTGATAAAAAAAAATGATGTGATATAAATAGAAGTAATAATAAATAGTAAAAAGAATAAAGTTAAAACAGATAGGTTAATTATAATATTCCTATTAAAACTTGTAAAAATTGTTTCAAAGTTTGATTGTAAGGTGAATTGAAATGTAATGCAAAAAAATATCAAAAAATAAATAGGTTAATTATATGTATAGTTGTGTAGAAATAATTAAAAAGTAAAATAATTATTTAGAAAAATGTGAAAAAAATTTTAAAATATGGTAATTATCAAGAGTAAAAAGTTTTAAATTAAAAATTTTAATTTGAAAACTTTTTGCGGTAAACAAACACGCACATAAGGTAAAAATTCCAAAAATTTCAATAATAAGGGGGAGTGAATGGAAATGTTGTGTTGTTTTTTGGTGTGTCTGAGAAGTGATAAAATTTTTAACGAAAATTTTTTATATTTGCTTGAATAACCTATTTGCAAAATGCAAGTTTCTTAGTCATAACCTTCGCAGCTAATAGTTGAATTTGTTCTCCATATATAAAAAATAAAAAAAAAAAAAAGTTGAATTTGTTGGGTCAAAATCAAATCAAATCCGCTAGTCATGCTCAAAACCGCGTCGTGATGGGAGAAAGGATCAACGCGTTAATTAGGAATCATGCACCTGAAACCGGGTGGTAGACCAAGATTTAGATAGTCTAAAAGCTGACGGCCCATGCAATTGAAAACGGAGGATAGCATGTAGCCCTTTTTTAATGTTCAACGAAATAATGCATACACAAGCAAAGTTGTTTCTAGTTTTAGGATTTCTCTAAAAAAATTTTGGTAATCCAAATGCCAAAAGAACATTTGACGAGCTGCAGCAAGAGAACTGTGGATGCACGTAGGAGGGGCCAGTTCTAGATGTAATGGAAAAGGGAAATAAAAAAAACATAGCTTGACTCCATCGCAGATGTACTTGCTTAGTTTTAAAATTTACAAATAATTCTTATATAGTTAGTTATAAATGCAACTATACTCATCCTGTCATAACTCTGTCACAACACCATATACAAATAAAGCCGTTTGTATATCAAAACTATATACTCATTGACAACGATTTTTTTTTATTTTTTTCGTAAGTTTATTTATCTAAGTGTATCTAACTTACAAATCAAGTTTTACTATTTTTTTATATATGCATATATATATATATTTTTAATATATACACATATCCAAAAATAATAAAACTTGATTTATATATTAAATACATTTATATAAATAAGTATATGCAGAAAAAATTAAAAAAAGTTATTATAAATAGATTTTTTGATGTGGACTAAGCGGAACATTTACTTAGCATAAACTAACAAAATCACTCCTCATACATTTATAGAAAGCGATGTTAAAACCATATCAAAGCAGGATCCATGTGGTATAAGCTACCGTCTTTACCCAACATTTAAACTCTAGGCCTCCCACTTACGCTGGTATACACCCAACATGTTAGTCCCTTGAACATCTAAGTAGTAATATCATTATGTTATGTCATCATTGATTTGATATCGTTATGGCATAACCAATACTATATTGATAACCTAGCTACGCTACCAAATGTTAGATTTCATACGGCGGAAGCGGAAATATGCTTTCCATGGCTAGCTATTGAATCCACCAGAGGCCGTCAAGAATTGTGAAGAGTAGGAGCGCTATCTACGTGGTACTTCTTAATAAGACCCCTTTTTATATAGGGTATGCCCATAATGACTTCTACTGAAAAGGTACTTCCACATTATTAGAATTGCAGATATATCTATATGCTATTGAGTTTCTTTAACTTAAATACAAACTCTTTTATTTACTTCACTTTACGGAATTAATTCCAACAAAGGTAAGTTAGGCAGAGTCCAAGGACCACAAGGTGTTGACTGTTGAAAACGAGAGAGTACGAATAGAATGGTTATTAAATGGTAAAGAATGGGAAATGGTTCTTATCTTGAGGAAGGATATGTTGTGATTTCTATGCGCATGCGCAGTGCTGCGTATGCGCATGGTAAGGTACTTCCCTTGCGCTGGCACTCTTCTGCGTGTTGGGTAGTCGCAAAACGATGCCTGGTGCACGTTGTGTAGTGCTGCATCTAGATTCGCCCTTTTATTGTGGTCGATTTAAAGAAACGGGGGAAGGTGGGACGCTCATTTAAGGGTCTATGGCCCTCTTTGGGTGAGGTTGATAGAGACGTCACCTTACAGTCTAGGCAGCTTGTAAACCCCCAAGGCCACCCAAACAAACAAAAGCACTTCAATCTCTGACAAAAAGTCATAACATCTTTCTAACCCTCTCCATTCACATTGGTGATGTTATACTGACCTCTTCAAAGAATAAAAATACATAAATGGTTATGATCTTCTTACCCCGGACTAACATAACTGACAGGTGTTGTTTTTTAATATTTTCTTTTGATGAAATTATTTTTACCAATGTATTTAACTAACATACGAAATTTTACAATTTTTAGATGTGTATATATACAATTTTTTATTTTCAAAATATATATCAAATGAGGGGGCCATTTGATGAGCAGAGCCCAAGAGGCATGCATAATGGTGTTCAACATGCTTGAAGGCCAGATTGATGCGTCGTCATGAGGTTCTATAATATGTTTCTGGGCCCATTTTGGTTGCATGATGATGGAAGGCTTGAACAATGGTCCCAACCTGCATCATGCGAATACAAAGATGATCTCTGAAACAATCTGAGAGGTGCAATTGTCAAGGATGCTTTATCTAGCATAGACTCCACTCGCACGAATCTTAAAAATTAAAATTAGAAATCTGAGAAAAGGTGCTTAAAAGGTGAACATTACCATGTGATCCTGACCATTCGAACTAATGGGTGTCATCTCGAGTGCATTTAGAACATGCAACTGAAAGTTGAAACCCTAGAGAAGCTCAGTGCATTTGCTGTCAGAGATGACCTTGTGGGGCTCTAAGAAACATCATTTGCAAGTACAACCAGTATTGCAAGGATTGGAACTGCCACAAGTCATCCTAGATATAGATATCTGCTGTTGATGCACGTGCATGTGGACTAAGGCATCCAACTCTAGTTCTCCAAAGGATGCCTTACCAGTGGTTAGGAAGATCCAAAGTTTTTGACCAGTTGTTGCATCACTGCCATATATCTCACTGCTGACAATGATATCTACATCGTCTACCAGGATCAGATGCACTCAATACACTAATGCCCACCACAGAATTTAAATTCTTGCATCAAAGAATAACAAAGATGAGCTCAAATTTATGAAGATGATGAACCCGTGTCAGCTTTTCCTCCATATTTGGAGAATACACCTGTCAAAACGGCCCTATCTTTGATCTTCAATCTGTCAAACAAACAACAAATACATATGAGCTGGTGCACAAAAAATGCTAAACAGGATGTGAAGGTTTTGTGCCTACCTCATGGCTGATCCTGGGACTTCTAATTTTAAATCCTTGCTTTTTTTATCTTTCGCCTTTCGACGTTTCTGTGTCTTTTGGTTCCCACTCTGTTGCTTCATGACTACAGCTACTTGTTTCAGTTGGTCACTTTCTCTGTTGCTTGACTCAGATACATTCACATGTCCAACATCCACATCAATGTCTTGCCATTCTGAGCGTGCATCCTCCTCCTCAGAGATGTAAACGAGTTCCTCAGAATATTGGATGCCAACATCAAACTCAATTTCAGATTCTTCTTCAGAAAATTTTTCTTCCTCTGAATCATACAAAGAAAGGACATCTATGTCTGTATCTGCAATTCTCTCTACCTCTATATCAGGCTGTGCAGCTAGAGAATCAGTTCCTGCCATTTGTTTTGAAGAGTATTGTGGATCTGTAATCTCACAAGTTATCTGCTTTTGAATCTTACCGAACTGTATACTTCGCTTAAAATACATCCGGGAAAACCTGAACACAGAAGAAGATGGATGTAGAAACCTTCAATTATTTACAAATATAAGCAAACACTGTGGACCCAAACACTTAGGATAATTTGAAATAAATCTATACTTGTGCAGCATGCTATTAAAACATAGAAAGATCTCAATTCTCATACAAGAAATTCAAATTTCATGATGTCACAAGATGAAAAAGAAGAGTGCAGAATGCTTATGGTGAGGCTGTGAGCATCAGAATAACAGCATGGCAGGAAACCTTCTTATGGACGTGATGATAACAGATAAAACAATAAACAAAACCAACTTTCATATCAAATCAAGCTCCAAATGACAGCTCAGTCAGACAATGTCCTAGACTGCTGTCTTCTGACCCTTTGGTGATTCATTCTACTTCGAATCACATGAAAATATAAAAGTTCCATAACCATCAGTAATTCAAATGACTGTTCTTCAGCCCGATTTCAGAAATGACGGCATTTCATATTTAAAGCAAACAACACCATAAAATATATTTTTTTAATCTTTTCTGTATTAGTTTATCATTGAGGAGTACAAAATCAGTGAGCTCCCCATATCTTTGTATACAGTTCATTCCCAAAATTCTTCCTTTTTCTTTTTTTTTTTTTTTCAAATCATAGTTCCTTCTCAAATCTTTATATACAGTTCTATCATATGAAAGTATCAACCGGATCTTTAGGCATGACAATTGTGTTTTAAATTTTCCGCATATCTCTGATGCCGTGATGATAAGTGAATAGATGTTATCCTCATGATAGGCTTGTCACTCCTATATAGACTCATATCCATGAATTTCATTTGCCAAGAGACAAAGGACTTGTGCTAGCAATTTCACAAGTCTTTGTTATATGTACATATATACCCCATCTCTCATCTATTTTTCAGGCCCTCCACTTCAGCTAGTGTCCACCATTTGACCGGAGCACCTCCCATCCTTGTTACACATTATCCGCCTAAATCTGTCCTCCATTTTATTCGTGAGGGGTTCATGGGCTACTTCAGATGAACTCATTCACCCATCCCAATTTTCTCACACATCATTACGCAATCATCATTAACATTAGACCTCAGCCCATCCTATTTTCTATCTGCTTAGAACAATGTCTCAATAGCATATGTAATTAGTTTGCCTCAGTGGCAATTGAAACCAAGCTATCTCCTGAATTTAGGAAGGAGGGGAAAGAACATAGAAGAAGAATTTGTGTATCTTGCACACGAG
This sequence comes from Annona cherimola, assembly GCA_030490835.1. NCBI lineage: Eukaryota > Viridiplantae > Streptophyta > Magnoliopsida > Magnoliales > Annonaceae > Annona > Annona cherimola. The sequence continues at coordinate 15,487,851 of CM059977.1, read as the reverse complement.
ACCAATGACAAAGGAATGTATCTGAAAATTCTGTGAAAAAGAAAAAAGAACTCAAGTATTTTCTCAAACGAACAGAAAGCAAAGTTTTGAAAATGCTTTTAGTTTCTAGTATCTCTATGGCAGTTGCATTTCCTTTTTGTGCACCTAGAATAACCAAGCAAGTCATAGTTAAGATGTTCTGAGAGAATTTTGTAAATAAAATGCATGAAAGAATGGCAATAATGCTAGCCTGTGAATGCAACAAATAGGATGTTGGTGTAATTAAACCAAAGAAAAACGAAAAAAAAAAAAGGATAAAAGGAAACACGCACTTACTTATATGCAGTCTCTTCAGACTCAAAGTACAGGAATGCAAAGCCCTTGCAAACAGGATCCCTTGTCTTTTTGTTTCCAGAAACTGCAGGGCTTATGTGAACAAGGCCAGGAAAACCTTTAAAAGCCAGCTGTAGATCCCTGTGGATGTTCTTTTTCTTTGGGAGATTCCCAATGCGAACCTGAACTCCAGTTGGAACAACTTCAGGTGCTGCAATTCACCAGTAAAATCAGAAATGGTAAAAGTCAGATCTCACAGTATTCATACAACAGAAGCTGCTCAACAGATCAAAATCTAAAGTTACTCCATAAAGCACAATGCTTCTTTCCAGGAGAACAAAAGTCAAAAAGCTGCCCTTTCCTCTATATTGTGAAGCAATGACAATCCAGTAATTTTACGACCTGGATTGCTTGGATTTCATGAACGAAGTAAGCTCACAATCGGCTACTCCGCTTTGGAAGACAACAGCCAGCCCGCAAGGATTGCATTTCAATATTATTTCTTCACATGAGAATTCCAAAATGTTCGCAAGTAGAGCTGACTCAATGACCTAGTCTAAATGCCTGGAATTCTCATATAAATCTTCACTGGAATTCATATGGGCAACATAGGTTATCATACTTAAGAAAGTTTCTTAAATAAAATCTAACCTGTTTCACGTGTGAATTTCCTTTTGCATGCACATGATAGATTCTATTTTTGTGTGTGTGTGTGTTGGTGTGGGTTGTGTTAATAGTTTCCTAATGAAAAATCAGAAGAAATGATAGAAAATGCAGGCAATGAGAGAAAAATAGAGTTGCTATAGCTAATTAAAGCATCCCATCAATCTTAAAAGGGTGCGCAAAAGAGATGTTTTTCTATTACACTCTCTTCCTCTTCCGTTAAAAAGAAGGTGAGGTCGCCGATTGTGGCGGGTCCGGGTGGAATCTAGTTAGGTGCGTTGGCACTTAACAATGCAACTTGACAACATGTCAACATGTTAATATCCTAGAGAGTTTAGAAGATCATATGGACTGTCTTAACTAATGACGTAGTTCTCGCCACATTGTACGCGTTTGCTCATTGAGTCATTGAGCAGTAATTCAAAGGGAACTTTTGGAAAATGCAGGAATTCCTTCGAACGATGCATATGATATCATCACTTCCAAATCGGAATGTATATAAAATCCAGATTGACTTTAAAACCCACCAAGTAGATGTCGATGTTATTGTGTCATGAAACAGTTTATCTATGTTAAGATAATATCGTTGGAAATTCTGATTGAATATGGACGATTATTTGAGAAAATTCCAATATTTAATTCTATCAGAAACAACAATGAGACTAAATGCTACTCACTTTTCGGCGCCTGCTTCTCCATTTCCTTGTTCGAAGCACCATCGCCGACATTCTTGAGCTTATTGATATTAGCGAGTTGGGCTTTCCTGCTTTGTTCAATCTCCTCCATAAGCGTCTCCTCAATAGAAGTATCGTACGTCTTCCCCTCTCCGAACCCCGGTGGCTTGTTATTAAGCCACCTTCTCATCTCTTCGAAAGGCATCATCAGCATCATCTTCTCTTCCCCATATTTATCTCCAACGGAGGCACCAACCGCGCTGCTGTCGCCTATCCTCCGCTTGCTGGAAGCAGAGACGGAGAACACCCCAGTTCGCGTCTTGCGCTGAACACAAGGAAAAATGGGAAAGTGGGAATTCAACTGAGATTGGAAGAATCCACAGGAAGAAGGAAGAAAGGAACACGTACCAGGGGGAGGAGCGAGAAAGGACTGGTGCGTTTGTAGGATTTGAATGAGAGAGGATGAGAGAACAGACTTGGATTTTGAGAAGGAATTGCTGCGGAGAAATTGGTGGGGAGTAGGAAAGCCCCACCCACAACACCTTGCATCTTCCTCTTCCTCTGCTACACGGCAGGCAGGGAAGGCCTGCTTCGGTTCAGCTGCCAAGCCAACAACTGATTTTGTTCATGAGGAAAGATGTGGAAGACACTTCTCCCAGCAATAAGTGGGCTGGATTCTGATTGTGGGCTTGAACGGAGCAAGTTGGGCCAAGATATCTGGCTCATATGACGCCTACAAAATCCTGGCAGTTGAGCGGTCGGCTGCATTCCACAGCCATGGCGATGGCAGCCCTCTTCATCTCCCACCCAAACAAGCTCTGCTCTCTTTCTTCGGTTCCTTTCTCGCCATCCCAATCCCAATGGCAGTTGAATAAGAAGACGGCTACTGCAGTCTCTTTCGTTCCGATAAAGCTCTACTCGTCGCCGAAGCCACTGACTGTGGCGATGAACAAGAAGCAGCAGCAGCAGCAGCAGCAGCAACCCAAATACGTGTATCCCGACCCTATTCCGGAATTCGCGCAAGCGGTGAGTTTCTTTTCCCGTTTGGCATTCCTTTCCTCTCGGCAAAGTTTCAAACATGCCTAATCTCGCGCTTGTCCGCCATTTGTGGATTGGACTTTGAAAGTTGCAATCTTTATTGAAATTTGAAAACTGAACTTGGGTTCGCCATTTTTATCAATACGACTTGGTTGGGGCATATGGATCTTACTTGAATTGAAGCCAAAAAAAAAAAAGAACAAGCCACTAAAAATTTTCTTATACATATTGGAGAATTTCTTGCTGACACTTATAAATGAAACTATTTTTGGATATTTTTTAGTTACTTGTTTTGCTTCTATTGTAAATACTGCACATTGAATGTTTTGGCTACTAAGTTTTTGCTATTTTTTTAATTATGAAAAGGAAACCCAGAAGTTCCGAAGTGAGCTTTTGAAGAAGCTCTTGAAGGACAAGGATACTTTTGGCAACAACATGGACGAAATTGTAGATATTTGTGCTGAGGTACTTCTCCTTTGGGGCATCCATTCCAATTCCACTGATTTGTGTTATTTTAGTGGATTTCATGTTTAATGGATGAGATTGAAGATTAATTTTTAGGGTTTTCATAATACAAGGCCTTGCTTCTGAACTCACGTATGGTTTTGTTATTAGAGAGCACTTGAATTAGGGGCACAACTGGAGCTCATGAAACTTAGTTTATTTCAATCATAATCCTAATTCTAATCCTATTTATAAAATATTAACTCTAACTATATTTATAAGATATTAATCTTAACCATAACTCTAACTTTATTTATAAAACATTAATTCTAACTCTAACTCTATTTGTAAAATTTAAACCGTACCATATTTTTGAAAATTAGGTTCGGATTGAGTTTTGGGTTGAACTTTATATTGATGAATTTATATTTTATTTAAGACTAATAAATTTAGAATTTCATATAAATATATAATAATAATAATAATAAATAATAAATAATGTAAGTAAACATAATAATGTATAGTGAAACTACAAATTTTTTTTAAAAAAAAAGTAATATAAAGAATTTTTTAGAAGAAAATTTAATATAAAAAAAAAAGATAAAAGAATAAAATTAGTGGGTGTAAAAGTAAATAATATAAATAAGACATCAATATAAATAAAAATAATGGATTTTATTTATATTATAATTATAATATGTCAAACATGTATTTAAATATAAATATAAATATGCAAAATATAAAGAAATATTGTTTAAATATTATGTATATAATACATTTTATAATAAACACAAACGGGAAATCGGGCTTGGATTTTTCGAGTTTGGGTTTACTTGAACCCTAATCCTATCATATTTATAAATTGAGTTCATCGATTTCAGGTTTCTGGGGCTCGAGTTGGGAAAAGCAAGTTCAATCACCATTGGAAATCGGGTTCGGGCTCAACCCAACCCAAGTTGCACCCCTACTTGTGACGTTCTCAACTTTAGTAAACATCGTATTATTAGGGGCGCAAATTGGGTATGTTACCCATGAGTTGATCTGTTGAATACTTTAAAATATGTGTGGTAAGTTCTTATTTTTTATACTCATAGGATAGAGTAGATTCCAAGTAAAAAAATACCTATTTTAATTAGGGTAGGTTCCAAAGTCTGAGTACGTGGAACCAACCCAAATTATTAATATATGTTTAATATAAATGTTATAAAATATCTTTTACAGCGAAAGACATAAATATATTCTTTAAATATATAAAAAATTGTTTAATTTATCAATTATTTAGTAAGTTTAATGAATGTATTTCAAAATTTATATTACTATTATCATGATTTTAGGTTTTAAAGTAAGACTTATAATAAAATTATAGTTTTTGAATACAATATAAAGACTATTTTAAAAAACCAATTTGGAACCGAAATCGGAACTGACTCGACCTAAAATAGGCTAGAATAATAGTTTTTTAAAATAAAGTAAGAATAAGGTTAACCCCGACGATGACTTACCCGACCTAAGTTGTACCCTTATCCATTGTGCCAAAGTTGGTCTTAGCATACTTTCATCAGGTTAGCCACATAGATATTTTGTATCAATCAGATTATCTGCGCTCATAAAGGTAAATTGAAAGAACTTATGGCAACGTCATGTTAGTAATGCAACAAATATTTATCCTAAGGCTGGTTAGTCTTTCAGAAAACAGGCCTTTTCTGGTGAGAATATATATATATATGTATACAAGCGGGTGATGTTCCTTCATTGTCCACTTAATAATGTTTCTATCAACTTATCAAAATAAAATAAAATAAAATAAAAATAATGTTTCTATCAGTAATTCTTCTAATTACAAATTCTTTAGAATGATCAAAGAAGTTGCTGCCTGTTTTATCCTGATGGAGGCCTCTTGATGCTAACTTCTTGGGTGGGTGTGTGGAGAACCAGATATTCAGCAACTTCTTGCACACAGAGTATGGAGGCCCAGGGACACTATTGGTGGAACCTTTCACGGATATGTTATTAGCTCTGAAGGCAAAGAAACTGCCTGGAGCACCTGCAGCAGCACGAGCAGCTCTCTTGTGGGCTCAAAACTATGTCGACCATGACTGGGAAATCTGGACCTCGCAGCACTCGAGTTGATTAGCTTCTGTTCCACATCATTTTCCTTAACTTCGTCACCCACCCTATTACCATGTGGTTGGTTACGTGTTCTTTTCTGGTCAGGAAGCCACTCTGCTGCAGATCTATCTAAAAGGCAGAAACTTTGTTACAGGTTGGAAAGACTACAAAGAAAACTCAGGCCTGCATAATTATTTACTATGTATCTGACTCATGTACATTACAGTAGCATGATGTAAACAAACTTTGAGAACCCAATCATGAATCATGGTACCAAAGCACAATTCATTCAAAATAGCAATCGGTGATTACAACAGCATCTTATGTATTTTCCGTCTTCTGTTTTTTTTCTTTGCACCGTACACTGATTGCAATCGTCCACAGTGCCTCTGGTGTTAGAAATTCTGCTCGAAACGGTTTTTAAGGCCGATTGAGAATGTCAGGCCACATCCATCGCCCTTTATTTTCTGTGTTAGGACACGTTGAAAGCCCCAGCATCAATTCAAGATTTTGTGTTCTCGCCTTTTCATCCACCATCCAATGAAAGATAGTGGCACTAGATTGCAACTTCTGAGATGCTTTGTAACGACGGACGCCATTGCTTTGTTGACTTCGTGGCTGACTGTGCTGCCCTTGGCTGCTGCTTGTCCTGTTTTGCCTCCTGTTACAAGATGGCTTGAGCAATCAGCGATTCAGCATAGCTCGATAAACATAGGTAGAAGACCATGGAAACTTTGAGAGACGCAGGTATAAGGGCGTTTGTAAAGCAGCTTTCACACATCTACAACAGGCGTTTCCAAGTTATCCAACAACCTCGCTCTCACCCCAAAAAAATAATAAAAAAAAAAAACAAGAAAAGGAAGAAGAAGAAACGCAAAACAAACTACTCGTCTAAGTACTTGGCAAAAAATTTACCCTTACCACATTCAAAAATTTATCCTGTGGAATTCGACTCGTAGGCACAGATAGCTCACCTGAACAATCTCTGACCTCGACTTTCTTGCATCTGCATCCATTGAAGGTGCCGTAGTCCTGCTCATCCTTTGGTTCTGCTTCTTGGAATCAGATTCATTCTTCTTCATCATCCGCTGCCTCTTCGCCCACAATCCCTTCATAACCTCTACAACAAATTTTAAGACGGTTACATCAAAATTGAATGTTGCATACTTCAATCAGTGCAAGCAACTACGACAGTGCGGACATTCATCAGCGGAGAAGACATCCAATTGCAAAATCGATTATATGGGTATTCTATTTCTAGGAAGCTCTTACAAAGTCGTATCGTCAATCATCAAACCAATCTATAATTATATACAAGGCCACAATCAAAAGAAGCAAAATGGACAAACCTTCAGATGTCACCAAGCGATAAACATGGCCGAGAATGATCGTATCTTTCGGCCGGAGTATCTTCACACGTGTTAGCCGTGAACTGGTTCGGCCTTCTACCCCCACCTCCGGCTGACAGAAGATGACCAGCGCCACATAGTGTCCAGGGTTACTTCTCATCACCTCACTTGCACTGACCGGCCAATACAGCCTTTCGACTCTTCCACCCGCGTGGTAAATGACCGCAGTTGCCGAGTCCGCCGCCTGGCAATTCCCCATCAGGCAATTCTCTCTTTCCTTCTCCTCGTGGAAAGGAAGATGAGAGAGGAAAGGAAAGAGGAGAAAGAGGAGAAGAAGAATGAAGGAGGATATAGGGAGACTTTGGGCGGGCCAAGTTGGGAAGTCTCTTTCTAGGACCAGCCACACCACCTCTTTTGTCTACAGCTAACTCGTGCTACCGTGTCTCTGTTTCACCTCTGATCCATCATCCCACTGTTCCTTGGATGGTGGCCATGATAACACGTGGCGAGCTGCCATGGGCAGCTTCAGGCGGCGAAGAGCATGATGTTGGTGCGTACATGGCGGGGGAGGTGCGTTTTTCATTGCCCAACTAAGCGTGAAATTCCATGAGAAGGAAACATGGCCCATCACACCTGAGCCATGGCCTTCTCACCGCCCAACATTTCCTACCTTTGTGCTAGCTGTTTCCTTTTCCTGTGTCACAAGCGCTTCTCATCTGCCACTGCAATCATGTCGTTTTCTTTGTAATGGAAGGATAAAAAGCAATCCTGGCCACCCAATTAATGGCCTCCCATGGATGTTAGAAAACGGAAACGGTGGTCCAATTCGAATTTGAACGAAATACCCGTCCAACAAAGCTATTTGGAAAGTTTGAATTGTCTCCATTTGTACGGTTGTACCGTCCCTGTCAGTTTTTATTGGGGAGAACCGGTAGTGGAGCATTGCCAGCTTTGCTCGAATGTCGGAGCATTAATGTTTAAGCTTTTTTATTTGGTCAGGAACGACGGTCCTCCCGTCTGAATAATTGGTCTTTTGGGCCAGCCGAAGATCAATTCATGGGCAAGAACCTAGCTCGGTTGGCCATAAATCGTCAGGGTGGATTTTGCATTGATAATTCACAACGATCAGAGATCTTGATATTCTGTAATTTATAATCTTCGAATCCTTGCAGTCGTTTGTGCTTGGGCAACGAGAGAAAAAAGTTCTGATTCAATGACATGAACCCTTTACTAAAGTACAGTATGTGGACAGAGGCGGTAACAGCACTCTGTTGCATGATTGCATGCAGCTCGAAGCAAAATGCTGCCAGCCGAAGCTTCTTTTATGTATATTCCAAATAATATGAGATTTTTGGATCGAATCTAGATTTGGGATGAAAATGTAATAATGCATATTAGAAATGAGTAAAGTTGTACTGGGAATAGGTAAAGTTGTATTAAAAATTTTAAAAATTGTATTAAGAATTAGAAAGCTATACTGGGAATGGTGATCCAAGAATTTCGTATTATTTGGAACATGCCTTTACGTTTTTGCTGTAATGTAATCATTCATTTTCGGTTTCTAAAATTCCGCTTATACTTCCAACTAATAATCCCAAGTGGCCACCTGTTTTGAGGGCCTGGATGTGCGAATGGCGGTCTGTTTTCCCGGCTGCTCTCTTTTGCAATCTTTTTTCTTTCCAAATGCAACGCAAGAAAAAAAGCGGGGAAGATCATTTACAGCTAGATGGTATGCACTGGTATTGATTTTGATCATTTGAGGCCCGGCCCCACAGCCAGTGAACAAGAGGAATTACAATCATTGATGAAGATGCTGTACAATGTTTGGCGCGTCATCGTTCTTCAAATCAGCGGTCCGTTCGAATAATTGAATTAATGAATACTTCCCGCCTGACCCAGATTTCCTTTTCTTGGGAAGATTTTTCCCCCTCTTTAAAAAAAAAAAAAAAAAGAAGAAGAAGAAGTGGTTGTTTGATCATTGTCGGTCAGGCAAGAGCTGGCAGTCAATTGTCCCATCCCTATAAAAAGGAGTATCCAGCACAAATGATGCAGAACGTGGGTGCGATGGCTGGAAAGATGGATGTGTTTGTATTGACTATTGATTATCTAGGGAAGTATTACTGTATTAGAGATACGTTAGTTTGAATGAAATTCATGTCCCGCTATTCAGTGTTTCATCAGTTTCCAACGTGCAGCGAAATGCCTGTTAATTCAATGAAATCAACCACAATCTTAGCTCAGAGAGAAATTAAAAATAACATAAGGATAAGTAATACACCCTAATTCTTTCGACTTCCATTTTTCAAATCTCAAAAAATTATGTGGTCCATGTTTCTATCCATGCCGCTATCTTGCCTTCTCTAGCTTTTATGGATCATCCACCTTTCTCCAGGCCACCAACTCAAATATATTCTTACCAATACCCCAGTACTAAAATATAGGGCTGCAAGAGGAGGAAAAGGCGAAAATCTCATACTTTAGAGAAAACATTTCTTCAAGGATAGGACAATCAAGGACAACATTTTATACATATTTTATGTTTCATTTAGTAACATGTAAAAATTTTTGAAAATTTTTTTCCATACAATTACTATATTTTAACTTTATTCTCTTTAATTATAATTATTGACTTTATCATATTACATTTTTTATTTTCTAAGATTTTTTTCTTTTCACTTTAACTTTTACATCTTCCCTAATAAACTTTTTGTTGTTCAACTTAGTAGAATTGGATGAGAATGAAATAAGAGGATTTGATTGAAAGAATTACTATTTATTGAAATGTAAAAATTTATGTTGAAATTGAGAAAAATAGTATTGAAAATTAAAAAATAGATTATTATGTGTTAAAAATGAACAAATTGAAAATAGAAAAAGCTTTTTAGAAACGATGAATCTTATAACTTTTTGACATCATCTCTTTTATTCATTCGGCTTCATGATTCAAAGTGCTCGGAGGATTCAAGACCCCTTTTATAGAAGAATCAAGATCTTTGAATCTAATATATGTGTGATAAAAAAATTTACTCTAAATATATTTTTAAATTTTCAATATAACTTTTTTATTTTCAATGTAACTTCTTCATTTTCATTACATATTATTACAATATTTTCAATTTATTTTTTTATTCCATTAGAGCCCCTTGAATCCTTACTAACGGGCCCTTATAAAGGATCTCAATAATTTAAATGAGATGTGTACATGATAGAATTTTTAATTTTTCAAATAACTTTTAAAATTTTAATATAATTTTTATATTTTCAATAACATTTTTTCATCTCCTTTACATGTTATTATATTTTTATCTTATTTTTATATTTTGGGCGTGTTTGGAAAATAATAAAAATTTTAAATGAAAAATTTGTTGGATAAAAATTATTCGAATAAAAGAAAATGATGTGATATGATAGAAGTTATGATAAAAAAAGAGAATAAAGTTAAAAGAGAAAGGTTAATTGTATAGATAATTACGTAGAATGATTGAAAAGTACGATAATTTATATAGGAAAATATGTAAAAATAATTAAAAAATTAAATACTTATAGATGGCAAAAAAATTTAAATTGGAAAGTTTTGAAACTTAAGCCCCTTAATCCTTCCCAGCAGGCCAACAGTGTAAGGTTAATGACTTATTGCAGCCATGCATGCGATGGTACCCCGGGAGAACTGAGAAGAAAAGCAGGACAACAGATTTGTATTGTTTGTGCATGCGGCTTACGCGTGCACGCTAGTGTGCGCACGGTCCCTCAACTACTGTACAAAAAGAGCCAGCATGATTATTAGACCCTCGCCCATTTTTACTTTTTCTATCTTCACTCCTTGCGTTGGGTGGTGATGGGCAATTATAGCATGTTTACAACAGAATTTTTTTTAAGTCATTCCAGTGTTCTTTTTTGCACGGTTTTTCCACTCTCTAGGGCCAAAATTATAGGAAAGAAAAAGCTTACCCCCTGGAAGATTGCCGAGGATGCTGAAAATTCTTACAGCTTTCCGTATGAATGCCATTAATGCAAGGCATGTGCAGGTGTTGGGGATTTGGGCCCAGACATTTAATGCCATCTCTGACCTGTTCAAAACAGGTGTCTGGGGGGATAATGGATGAGTTAGGGATGTCCTGGCTTAGAAGTAGGCTACTCTTCTCCGACTTCGCCGCCACCATCTTAAAAATGCCTTGATCTTAGATGATCATGCATTTCGATGATGATCTGCCCACACATTTGCTCGAATGCTACCAGGGGAAGAGAAGATGCCTTATGCCTTTTTGGAATTTTCAAAACGTGTTTAAGAATGATAAAATTATTGGATGAAAAAATTTCGATATAAATGTTTTTAAATAGTGAAAAAATAATGAAATATGATAGGAGTAATGACGAGAAGTAAAGAGAATAAAATTAAAATAAATAAATTAGTTGTGTGAATAATTACATAGAAATGATTGAAAAATAGGAATGTTGTATAGAAATATATTAATAAATAATTAAAAATAAAATAATTATTGAGAGTTAAGTGTTGCCAAACACACCCAAGAAATTAGATGTGGATGAAAAGATTAAGACAAGGTTTGGAATTTGGGTAGAGAGTGTCCGTGTTAAAGTTGAAGGTGAATATTTTTAAAATTTGTAAGAGTTGTATGAGACGATGAAAGTAAATTAGAAAAAAATAAAGTAATTATATGAGAAAATAATTAAAATATAAAGGTATAAATGAAATATGATAATTAGATAGTTAAGATATCAAACTATTTTTTAAAAGGTGTAAAAAAGAAATAACTTTTCACTCGGTGCCTAAATAAGGATAATTTAATGTATATTAGAAAATAAAAATACCCAAATGCGAAAATTACAATTAATAATAGAAAAAGTAAGGTTTCATTCTCTCTCATAATCATATCTTTGATTGATTATTTAACTATTTAACTATTCTGCCTTTTATTATTATATCTATATTTTAATCATTTTTATATTTTTTGCATAATTATTTCATCTATTTTAATTTTATTTTCTTTACTCTAAATCATTTCTTTTATTATATCATATTACTTTATTAATTTTTAAAGCTTTTTTTTAGTTTTTACTTTTCACTTCTTAAAAATTTCAACTTCTTCACACACATTTTTAGACAATTTAACATATTAACTACTTAACTAATTATTTTTACTATTATTTTTTCATAGTTCAATTCTTTTTCATATTTTTTAATATAATTATCTTATCAATTTTAACTTTATTCTCTTTATACTTAAGGCTTATTTAGCTTGACTTCTTTTTAGAAGCAAAAATAAAAAATCTTTCTCTAATGATGGAAAACATGTCCCATTCCATTCGTAGGGAAAATCTTGGGCACGCCCAAAAAATTTCAACATAGATTATTAGTTCTAATGCCTAGTTTCTTGTGAGCATTACTTAATAAGTAAAGCCCTCTTAAAGCGTTCCTTGTTTTATTATTCCAGCCGTTGTGAGAATTTAAATATTTGTTCTCCCAGCATAGGCTTAGTTATTATGAGAGCTTGTGGGTCTCCTCAGTTAAGAGGTGAAGCATAATATTTTCATATAGGAAATTTGTAAAAATATCTCATAGATTGATTGTAATATTAATTAAGGTTGATATAAATATATCAAAAAAAAAAAAAAAACAAGTAGAGATTTTTTTTTAAGCTAAAAGAGAAATCAATTCAAGTGAGAAGAGTCCATACAAAGAGAATTTACAATAAAAGGTGGATGAATCTCTTTCCACAAGCACCTCTCAGATTGGGTGGAAATGGCTAATTTAGCTAAAGAGTGGGCTATTTGGTTGGCAGTCCTAAAATAATAGAAAAAAAATAGACACTCAAATCACCCTTTACGGTCATTGATCTGGCCAACTAGATGGCGGATGTTAGAAATAGTATTTGTCGCTACTCGTCAGCCAACTAATAAGCACCGTAGAGTCAGTTTCGACTACAGCCTTTCTTACCCCCATGTCCTTGAGCCACTTTAACTCCAAGAGAATAGCATAAGCTTCCATTCACAAGGAAGTATACATACCTAGAATCATCCAACATTTAGCTGCTAAGAATTAGACTTTTAGGTCTTTAAGGACTCCACCAAAACCCATTCTAAAGAGGTTGATGTTGCAAGCAGTATCGACAGTAAATTTGAGCGTTCCGTCTATCAGGCTTGTCCGCACAGGGGGGCTCTTAGTGATGTTGATGGATCTTAGGAGAAGATCATCCATGATGTGTTAGCTTACCCAACAGTCAAAAAAAATGAGGAATCATTTGATGCTCTGACATCTCAGCAGTAAATGAATTAGTACATTGACATGAGATACTGAGAGAAGCAAGCTAGGAAGCTTCGGGACCAATACAACTGCAAGTTAAATCGAGTATGCAGAGTCCACGAAGGTCGTCCAACGAGGCATCAAACCATTGGCCATTAAGTTATGGGGCAAGCTCTTCAATTTTGAAGGCTTCAATGCTTCTTGAAGCTAGGTCTTAAGTCTGGAACGGTTCGATGTCAAGGACTGTTTGTTTCAATGGCAAAGAAATGGGAATTTTCAATTTTTTGTTTTAATACAATAATGACCACCGGATAGGATATAAATTCTGGCCATCGAGTAAGCAATCGTTTTTAGGGCCGTTGGGTTGAGAAGAAGGATGCACTTATGTGTATAATGATTCCATTTTAATGTGGAGGTGATATTTATAAGGCGTGTTGCAGAAGCAAAACAGTCAGTGGAACGAGGTGGGCTGTGGATGTATACTTTTCTCGTCTTCATATGAAGAGAAAGGCCAGACACTTGTTAAAGAAGCTATCAGTCATTGCCAGTTGACCTGCCCCATCACTCTCAGAGAATCAAAAAGGATGGATGGCTGAAACCAGCCATCAATGCCATTTACAATGATTCATTTGAGCAAAGACTCAAGTAGGAAATGGTGCTGGTGGAGCAACCAGTTCAGCATTCCTGCCATTCATCCATCACATGATTCTAACAAATGTGGCTTAAATCGTCATCAGTGTTTCAAAGGATGCAAAATACTTAAGTGGAATCTGTGCCTGAGATGAGAATGTAATGACATATATTAAAAATGAAAAAATATGTACTGAAAATTGAAAATTCTATCTTGATAATGAAGGCATAGATTCTATTCAAGGATCTTAAATCCTTTGAAATAAGCTCTCATTGTTTTGTTGGCTTTAGCTGGCCCCTCTTGTTTGAAAGGACTTAAGGAGCTTGAATAGCATAAGGAAATAAGAAAAGAATGCAATAACCTATATAGGATATGAAAAAAATTGTATCAAATTTTTTTTTTTTAAAAAAAAAAAAAAAAACTATCTTGAAAAATAACATCTCATACACATCTCAGTCAAGCACTTAGTATTCTTTGGAACATCCTCTGGTATTTTCTTAGTATTTTATCAATAAAGTCCATTGTCTCCCTTTGAATGCTTATGGCTGATCTCCAAGAATCACCGGTTTGGTGATCACCAAGAAAAAAAGAAAAAGAAAAAGAAAAAAAGTTGGATTACCGTAGATAGTTATGGTTAGGTAAAATTGGCTCACAATCTCAATGAAGCCCATTGACTAGGCCCATGATTCTATGTACCTGAAACAAGAAGCCCATATTGGACCTTTCTCGGAACCCATCTCGAAGGAATTCACGGATCGTGTCTTGATTAATCCAACGTCGTTTTCCCAAAAACACATGCTACTGGACACGCGTACAAACTACAAACAGTGAAATAGGAGTAGATCATGTAGACGTTCTCTGCAAAATTAGGATTGGGCCACGCGTGCGGCGTGCGTTTACAAAACTAAATGATGACATGACAGTGTATAACTTTCAAATCACACAAGCCCCAGGCTACAAAATTTCACCAGTAAAAAACCATCATCATTGATACCCAAATCAGTCAGTCATGATCGTCATCAAATAGAGAGGATACCCAAAAAACCGACTGCAAATTTCAACCAATCATCAAGTCACTGGGACAATTCAGTCGAATCATCTTCCAATGTGTTTGCTTTGCTTGTTTTAGAAGGCAGGCCGTGTGCATTCTCCTTGCTTTTTCGTGGCATATAATTGTTATTACTGTTGGGAAAGATCTAGGGTGCTTAAATGGAATGAATAAATGAAATAAAACATAATAATATATATATTAGGGGCGTATTTGTTTTTAAATAAAAAATTTTCTCCAAAACTTGTACTACTATGATCCTATGCAACAGGGTGCAAAACCTTTTTTAAATTTTTTTAAATTTTTTTATACAACTATTAACTTAAATATATTTAATATATATATCAAGTTTTATCAATTTTAGAGATTTATAGATATTTTATTAGATTTTTTTAAAATAGTGGCATTTGAGTAATTTTCAAATTACTTACCTCTGCCAAAATTCGTAATCTAAAATTTTTCATTATCCACAGCTATTTAATTTTTTAATTGTTTCTCCACATCTTTCTATACAAATTAACCTATTTTTCGATCTTTTCAACCATTTCTACACAATTATCTATACGACTAACCTATCTATTTTAGTTTTATTCTCTTTATTCTTCGTTATCATCTCTATCATATCTCATCAGTTTTCTCATTTCAACCACTTTTAAACCATAGACTTTTTATTCAAAACTTTATCACTTCTTAAATACATCTTAAGAATAAAAAAATGTCTTGATAATAGTAAGAGCTTGTTTGGCTATAGTACTTAATGTCCATAATAAGTACAAAAGCCATGTACTTTTTGAGTTGCTTTGTTAACTTTATTCATTGAGCTTAAATATTTTGAGTTAAAAAAACTTCAAAAACATAAAATAGATAAGTTTTTTTAATGAGTGTGTATTTTACAATCATCTCCATTTATATTGCAATCATATCTTAAGATGTCCTCACAATTTTCATATAACATTTTAACAAACATCTAACAATATTCCTATACAATGGGCACTCCCATAAAAATTTAGGAAAAACTGCTACCACTATAATTTGAACCCCCACCATCGCCTTGGCAAATTTTGAAGCTACTAGTTGGACACAAAATAGATAAGTTAAATTGAGTTTTTTGCTAAACTTGCTACAATGCATTAATTTTTTCACTAGGCCAAACAAATTTTGAATCACATTCCAAATATGTCCATTCAACAATTCGAGATCCTTTGGAAACCCCAGTGTTGAGTGGTGATGAGAGATGACAATAATATAAGACTTTTTCACGAGTGTGTTTGAAAAGTGATACAACTTTTAAATAAAAAATTTTTGTGTAAAACTTGTTGAAATGAAAGAAAATAATGTAATATAATAGGAGTAATAATAAGGAACAAAAAGAATAAAGTTAAAATAGTTAAGTTAGTTATATGGATAGTTGCACAGAAATAATTAAAATATATTATAGTTTATATAAAAAAAATATGAAAAAATAATTAAAAAATTAAGTAGTCTTAAAGAGCCAAAAGTTTCAAATAAAAAACTATTAAAACCAAATACAGGACACCTCTTTTAAAAAAATTGGAAGATTGATGTTTATTTTATCCTCATTTTTGGATGCCGGTCGGGAGCATATAGTCCTCAATGCTCTCGGGTGCATACACCTTTTTTTTTTGAAATTTTTTTTATAAAACTTTTAATCTAAGTATATTTAACATATGTATCAATTTTTACCTTTTTTAGAGTATTTTAGATAGTTATTTTTTATTTTTGAAAATTAGTAGTATTTTAATAATTTTAAATTATCTAAAATGACACTGATTTTCAAAAATAAAAAATAAATATTTAAAATACTTCAAAAATGTTAAAAATTTATACACATTAAATATACCTAGATTAACAATTTTGTAAAAAAATTATATATTAAATGTACTTAGATTAACAATCTTGTAAAAAAAATAAAAAATAAAAAATAAATATATGCACCCGATAGCACTGATACGACGAGATTCCCTCATTTTCCGACCCTGGCTAACCCTAGCATGGCGGCAACCATTCTCGTGAAAAATGGAGAAGGGTCGATGAGGGTGACATGAGACTGCAAAATTTCTGTTAGAGTCGAGAAGCTTCTGACAAGATCGTCAGATGACGCAATGCTCGCGTCGTGTTCATGTCTTCTTCGAATTCGAGGAATGTTATGTCCATCCGGCCGAGCAGCAGCTGCTGCCGGCTCTCATTGAAATTGCAATGAAATTTCCCCGGCCTCTCAAGCAAACGTTGATGAGTGTGACCCTCCAACAGCCAGTCCAAGCAAGTTCCAGTTCCCATGATTGGTGCCACTCATTGTCGGGTGCCCTGTGGCTTGCTTGATTAATTACCACAATGATTCTATGGATTTGGCTTTTTTGACACTATCTAACATGTGATTATGCACCGGAAAAAAAAAAAGAAAAGAAAGTGGCATGTTCGGGTTATGAATGATTTTAAAGGGAACTATAAATGATGCGTGAAGATTACGGCTGAGATAATTAAATATATTTTGTCATATTTTCTTTGAAAAATTAAATTAGTGATTGAATGTAATGGTGTTTACAAATTAAGATTATGAAATATTTGAAATGCCATGTCAAAGAATAGAAGGCTTTTAATTTTCTTAGCTATCTATTGCTTGTGGATTAAGTTTTAATTCAACAGGTACAGCTCTGACTAATTAAGAATGTGTTTGAAAAATAATAAAAATTTTAGATTAAAAGTTTTTAATATAAGAGTTCTTTAATTGAAAGAAAACAATATGATATAGTTAGAATAATAATGAGCAAACAAATAAATTAGTTGTATGGATAGTTGTGCAGAAATGATTGAAAAGTATGGTAGTTGTATTGGAAAATGTGAAAAAATGATTAAAAATAAAATAGTTATGAAAAGTGAAAAATTTTATATTGATATTTTTTTCTTATTACCAAATACACCCTGAATATTAAAATCTTTTCGTTTAGGTTAATATTGATGATTAATTTGAGCACTTATTTAGAATTATTTCTTTAATTAAACATCTAAATTTCAAAGGCTTATATAAGTTGTTATTATTTAAGGGCAATATTAATATCTCAAGATGATTTATTTGTTATCTAAAATTTAAAATTAATTACATATCTGCATAATTTTTTTGATGGGAACATATCTACGTATTTTGAATTAAAGATACGATCTTATAATTCAGACTAACAAATGCAATGGTTGGCTACGACAATATATCATTTTTTTAAAAAAAAATCCATAAATAAGTTTTACCATTTTTAAAAATATATTATATTTTTATATTTTAAACACAAAATCATTTTAGTCATTTTAAGAGAGTCGATTTGCTGGAAAAGAAGGCGAAGAGAAAATAGAACAGCTTATGAGCAAGATAATTGCAATCAGACTACCAATGAAATTATAGAATAAATGTGTGAAAATAGGATGAGGCTGCCTTTATCCTTTTGGTTGGTAAGAGTTGATTAATTGAAGTCTGTTTACGGGAAGAAGAGATCTTTTTGGTATAAGTTAAGAGAGTTTTCTTTTTTTCCCTTCTTTCTTGGTAGTATAAGTAGTCAATAATTTTCCTCTTACAAAATATCAAATGAGAAATGTGGTAAATATAATAATTAATGAAGTTGATTTTTTTGAACCAAAACGAAGTTGAATTTTAATTAATCATTAAGACGGTCAAATCAAGAGGCCTTGTAACTGGGTTTCCATTGAATTGGCACTTGGAAAGTAAACATCAGAACAGGGGGTGTAATGTTCTAAATTCTAATGTACCCTCTTATTTTAAAATTTTTCCAAATTCAAGTTATTTACTATATCTACTGATATATTTTCAAGATGTTAAAAATTACTTAGATTAGAAAATTATACGATAATTTAACATCTACAAAATATAAATTTCCAATCAAGATGACATAGAAAGAATAAACCTGGATAGAAATATTAAATAACTTGGATTTAAAAAATAATTTAAAATAAGAAAATACACTTCCATGTACCTTTTTTTAATGTTACAAGTGTGCCGCATGAATAGAGGTTCCATCTGTTAATGAGGATAGAGACCTCTTGGCACAACTTATTCAATCAAACGAAAGTTCCTTGTCCTTACAAATCAAAGTAGAGATACAATTACAGTCAATTGGTTCCATCCACCTGTATTTCCGAAGCAAACTTAGCCAACGAGCGTTACCACCACGAGCACATGAGTGGGACGCAGGTCACCCTTTCCCTCAATGAGGGATTTGATTTCAGCCACCATGCTTGCAACCTTTGATCTTATGACGCATGCTTTGGTCACAAACTTAATTAAAATACGAGAATCAATTTCTATTTCGACCTCCTTAACCTGCCTCTCAAGTATCCATTTCAAGGCAAATAACAAAGCAAATGATTCCATCAAGAGGGTTCCATCTTCCCTGACAGATTCCAACACCGAGCCGCAATGAAATTCCCTCGATCATCTTTAGCATGCCATGATCCATAGGTGCACTAAGTCATTACGGAGTTTTCAGGATATTAAAAGAGCGGAAAAATAATTTTTGAAAAATAATTAAGAGATTAGCATGATATGAGAGTAATGGTTGAAAAGAAAACGTTCTAAAAGTAAGAGAATAATATAATATAACATGACTAATGATTGGGAGTAAAAAGATAAAGGGTCTGTTTAGCTACATATGTAGATGAAAATCAAACTCTTTTATTTTTTTCTGCATACTTTTTTAAAGCAATTTGACATCTTAACTAACTATCATATCTTTTTCATTTTTATTCATCTATTTTTAATAATTTTATTACACAATTACTCTATTTATTCTCTCTGTATCCTTATTGTATTACACCATCTTACATTCTCAAATTTATTTTCTTCCCAACCTCCCGACCCGCTCATCTCCTATATTATAAAACACTGCCAAAGATAAAAGGGATAGAGCAATTATATGAGAAAATATAAAAATAATTATAACAAGAGATAATAATATAATAATAATGCTAGGCAATTGTATAATGAAGATGGAAATCTTATTAAAAGGTGTATAATGAGGATGGGACAAGTTTTAAAAAAAATATATTGACAAAAGCATCACATATTAAAAGTAGAGTGAAAACAAAAACCAAAACATGTAAGAGGGGTGAACGTTTTAAGTCGGACAAATTGTAATTTTTATTTTTATAAACATGTTCATTTAAATATATTTGATCTATAATCCAAGATTTATTGACCTTTGATATGTTTATTTTTTATTTTTAAACATAGAGGTAATAAAAATATATTAAAAATTAGTAAAATTTAAATTATATATTAAATATATCCAAATAAACATATTCATAAAAAAATTTAAAAAATATGATTTATGGCCAGCTGCAATTGAGGCCCAACCGCAGCCGGCCACACTGCAGCTCCCGTGAACATGCAAACCTTTTTTGGCATTGGCAGTACATGGCGATTTGGAAAAAGAATTGATTGACAATGGGGCACTTGTCATCTGAGAATATCGTGCCAATTCCAGGTTTCCAAACCACCAAACAGATTCGCGCAGCAGGAAACAAAAGCTAGGGTTGAGCTATGCCTTTCAGAAATCATACAGAGTAACTCATGTCGGAAGTTTCCTCCAAGTATGTATTTTCCATTGCACCTTCTGGTCACATACACACTCCATGCACATGGCCCACCTTCTGCTCCCATTCCTTCATTCTCGTTGGATGTTATCGCCCTGCAATGCATGCTCTGCCCTATCCGTTCAGACGAACCACGTATTAAAGCCGGTTTAACTTTAACACGCCTGCTCCAATCCCGACTTTAAGGTCAAAACCGCGTCGGTGCTCTCTGGCTCTCGGATCGTGTCAGATTACTTTTCAGGCAAGCAACAAGAATAATGGCAGCAACGCATCCGTACATCGCATTACTTTTTAGCCTTGCTTCACACATCATAAAAATCCAAGTCGGCCGTGATACACGTCAAACGACACATTCGAACTAAGTCGAGAATCTGTTTGATCCAATCAACCAGTGGGTCACGCCTTCCTGCAGAGGATGGACGGCTCTAATCGTCCGATATGATACCCCTGTGGACTACTGCAAAAACGTGGCTCCTTTTACAAGAAGTCCCATCTTTTTCAGTGGCTGAGATTACCTGGTCATGCTTTCCTTTTCCCCCGTTGGGGAGAGGCTCACGCGGAGGGTTGAAATGAATTGAATTGGCTACTGAGGATCGAAAGCGACAGGCACACGGTCCCATCAGCTGCTGTCGTTTGTATTCTCCCCCAACTAATAATAATTCCCACCCTTTCATCAAAAAATAATAATAATAATAATAATAATAATTCCCACCCACTTCCAATAAAGGCCAAATTATAAGAAATCCATCAATTCCTCTCCCATTACACTTGCACCAATAAATCATTTCGCTCCATCCAATGCATGAACGTCACTGGTACATGAATGATGCCATCCGTAAAGACGACAAATATAAAATACTTACAATCTTTTATAATAAAAAATGGGTAACCATGTCGAGAACAATAATAGAATTTAAATGTTCAAAAATAATTAAATGTCATATCAATATCGAATGTTTTCAAAAAAGTACTTTTTACCCGCATTTATGCTGGGAAAAAAAATATTAAGTGATAGTAAATGGGCATAATACGCATCAGTGCATTGATGGAACGGACATAATGTCCATTTATTATCTCGTCAGTTGTCAAATTGACTACAAATTTTGTTAAATTTGTACTCTTGAACTCTCCTGTTATTTGTATTCGTCATTCTAATTTTGCGATACTGCAAAATTGTTCCTCGTAAATTTTAATTTAAAAAAACTTACTTTTGAAATTTGCCACTGCCCCCACATACAAGAATGCAAAAAATAAAAGAAAAAAAATTTAAAATTGAAAGTGTATTCACAACAAAGGTGACCATTCATACATACTGGTATTAACGAATCGAGTTGGACAAATTTGAACCTAATCTTATTCCTAACCCATTTAAAATAGTACAATCCTGACTGGTTTATTAACTCATTTAAAAAGCTTCAACTTTACCTCATTTATAATAAATAGATGGACATATAGTTAATAGATTATATAGCAGACAACCTAAATGTCTGGAATCCAACAAATGATGATTTCGTTGGGAGAGTTTTGATGTAGGGAAAAATAAAAATAGAGTATCAACTGAAAAATAGAATTAGGACAGGAGCAAGAAAATTAAAATAGAGCAATAGGAGGGAGATATAGCTAGGGAAAATAACCAAGGGATTTACATTTTTATATATACACATGTATTAGACTTTAATAGGTTAAACGAATTAAATGAGTTAAATAGGTTAAATGGATTATTAAACGAGTTGACTGGTTGTAACATCTTAACTCTAATTCATTTATTTAGTTAAATAGTGTAATATATAGACAGATTATAAATCACTTATTCAAAAATTTCAACTTAAATCCATTTATAAACAGGTTGATGAGCATATTGACGGGTTGACCATAACTATTAATACTCATATTCATACCAAGGGCTTGTTTGGAAAGCGATAAAATTTTTAGATGAAAAAGTTTTGGTATAAAAGTTTTTGAAATGAGTGAAAATGATATAATACAATAAAGGTAATGATAATTAGTAAAGAAAATATAAAATGAAAAAGATAAGTTAGTTATACGGATAGTCGTGTTGATATAATTGATAAGCATAATAGTCGTATATGAAAATATGAAAAAATAATTAAAATATGTTGAGTAAAAAAGTGAAAAGTTTTATTATTAAACAAACACATTCTAGGTCTTTTACCTTAGTAGTCCATAAATACACATGAACCATTTCATGTTAACTTAGCATGTGTGTGCCCAAACAACTCAATGAGTCAATCATCAAGTGAACTCATTAACCCAATGATGGTTTTTACAGATAACTCAATCACAAAAATTTATAATCTAAAGCAATTCATCTCATTTAAACTCCTCATATTAGGCCAAAGCTCCAAAAAAAAAATTCACGTTTTTCACCATGTGAGATTTTTTTATTTTATATATGTCACATCATCTCAATTAGTATTACACATTTTTTTGAAGTAAACTAGTATTACAATTTATCTCTATAACATTCTTACAATTTTTCTATCAATATTCTACAAATATCTAACCAATAATCTAATTTTTCCTAACAATAACCCTACACACTCACCTGCTAGATGTTCTTACAGAAACTCGGGCAGAACAAACAACTCTACTAGACACACATCTATATGCCGATGACAGACTTTGAACCAAAGATACCTAAGCAATGAGGCAAGTCGCCATTGAGGCAAACATCAGTGGCACCATGTGAGATTTTGATTCATGGACTTTAAGATTTTGTTATAGGCCCAAACTGCAAAATTCATCATGTAACCTTTGTTTGTGATACATTATCACTACACAAGTAATTTCATGTAGAAGGCTACACTATATAATCAACCAAATGACTCGATATCGTGATATATCATTACAACTCCTCTTAGTTAAGATCAAAAGCACTCTAAAGAGTACCTCAATTATGTTTGAATAAAGCAAAAATACATACATTATAACATTGATCATGTTATTTCACAATGTAGCTAATGTTACCTCAATAGCTCGTCAAATAGCGACAATTACTCTTTTTTTGTGACAAATATATCTCATCTTTATTTCACTTTTTTGATCTTATAAGATTAATAACAACATGAATCTCATTTCATATTTTTCATTTCCTTTTTAATCTTTTCCAAGTAAAAATTTTTATATATGGGTTTTGATCGCAAGTATAAATGGCAAAGATCAACAATCTTTCCATCTTTCTCGAGCGAATTAAAAAATCGTACCACCTATTCATAAAAAAAAAAAACAAAATGAACCACCTTCAAAAATGACTTTTGATATCATATGCGTAAATGACAAAGATCATGTCTTTAGTCTTTCTCGGTTAGATTGAAAGACGACACCATTTTTATATTTAGTTTTTTATTTCTCGTGAGATTAAATGATAGTGGTCACCTTTTTAATCTTTCACGAGCCAACAATAAAGATTGCATTTTTGCATTACCCTTTATGCTTGTACCATTTTTTAAAATTAAAGGCGTTCTTTTTTCAAAATGCAACTAAAGATTGCCGTGTGTGACAATTCCGAACACAGAAGGTGTGAACATATAATTTTCTTTGCAATAAGACCATTGAAACGCTTATTTTTATTTCATGAGTGCTCCACAAAGCAAAAACACTACTACGTTTCACCCAATTAGACACGTTAACTTAAAAATTAATGTGTCAGCCCTACGAGTTGTTGTTTTTGCATTTCAACATCCTTAAAACAACCCACGAGGTCAACTCGAATTAGATTTTGTAATTTATTTCAACAAGAATTAAGTAACTAGATTTTGTCATTTATTTCAATAAATATATAATTTTATCAATATATAATAATTAAAAATAATTAAATATTTATGACATTATAAATATGTTATGCTGATATTACCAGTTTGGACCAGATTAATTCCTCTACCGGTTCGTTTTGGACAACATTGTGACAACATTGAAAGAGATAGCTTTGTCAAAGTTATTTTTTTATTCTTCCACAAAAGCAACTTTCTAATTAATATTTCAACCCATTTCCGTTTTCTATTTCACACAAAAGTAATTGCTCCCAAAGTACTAACTTTTGGCTTAGACGAGCTTTTTCCATCATAAATGCTCCAGAATGGAGTACAAAAATATATGAAATATTTTGATAAGGGTGTTTGTTTATACTGAAAACTTTTTAACTTATAATTTTTAATTTTAAAATTTTTCACTTTTCATAATTATCTTATTTTTTAAATATTTTTCCACTTCTTTCCATACAACTATACTATTTTTCAATCATTTGTATACAACTATCTGTACATCTAACCTATCTATTTTAACTTTATTTTCTTTACTTCCCAACATTACCCCTGTCATATTATATCATTTTTTTCAAAAACTTTTACACAAAAATTTTTCTTAAAAATTTTATTCTTTCCCAAAAGCACCCTTGTTAATCAATAATTAACTATTTGGACAGCAAGCGCTATTAGCGTGGTTGGCATAAAGTCGTGTTCCATAACAGGATTGTTTGGGTTTGATTCTAGTTGGCTGCATAGTGAAGCTATGTCTCCACAACGCGGAGCTGTATGTGTCTCCATGCTTTTTTGTGTGAGAGAAATATACAAGATTTTAAGAAAATATATTTTAAATTGGAAAGTCATGCATGAAATAGGAACAATTATATAGAAAATCACAAAATTAAGTAATTATGTATCAAAAATAAGAAAAATAATTATTAAAAATGAAAAACTTCATCCTATTTCATTGCATTCATATTCAAGAGGGAAAATAGAGATGAGTCGACCCATGAACTGCTGCGTCTTGATTTTACGTAAGATTGAGACATGGATTTTGGTCCTGTAAGGTAACATATTGTCAATATTTAAGACATGTTCTTTAATTATGAGTGTTTGGGCGGGTCGACATCTCCCGACCTGCCTTAACTCGCTTTCAGGCTACTAAAGTGTTATTTACTTTTATAAACCATATAACATGCTTATGTGCATGTAGTCATATTAGATATGTATGTTTAACTTTATAACTTATGAATATTAATATAATTTATTTGGATGAGCATTTATTTTCATAACTTATTTATATGGATAAATTTTTATTTCTTAATTACACAAGTGTTTAAGTTATGTCCTCCACATGATTTATTAATGAAATAAAAATAATATCAATGTTATTTACACATTCAAGGAATGAATATTATTATTTCGTAATTGAGTAATTTTAATTGTAATTCAAGATTTTACATATATATTATTTTTATTGAAGTTGACACACATATTTATCACAATCAAGCTACAAATGAAATTATTTTAAAAACTTTACTAATGCTTTATTACGTGAATTGTGTTTTACTCCACTGAATAGTAAAATAATGAAAGATTCAACCTTGGAATTTACAATAGATGCGACTTTATATAAATATGCACATAAATTTTTAAAATTATTGTACTTTAACTTATTTTTTAACCTAACTTATATTCGATGTTGACCTGAAGTTTATCCTAAAATTATTAAAAAAAAGATATGATCGAACCAACCCTATCTCAACTTGATCTAAAAAGTAAAATGAAATAAATTTCTTAAAAATAGAATTAGTGGTGAACACACACACTACCCCGCCAAACCCACCCGCATTTTCACCCTCCAGCGTCCGATTGGATGGAGCGGTGCGGCGTATGAGCTTGCGAGTTGCGGGTAAAGGTCGGCTCGCGGACGCTGACGAAGCTGCTCGCTTGCTATGCCGCTTCAGGATCTGCGCCGTCGTACTCGTCCGTTGTTTGCCCACTACCATTACTCTGCTTTTCTTTTTTCCTTTTTTCTTTTTTTATCTTCATATACCGGAGTGACTGGGAGTCTCGTTGTTCATTGAGAGATGGGATTGGCGCTTGCTGAGCGAGCCTCAGCCAATATTTTATTTAGACATGGTCGTGTGATCCACCGACCGGTCAACTACACAATTCAATTAAGGGTTTGAAAATTCGAACCGCAATTTCCGGACACTTTTTCAATCAGATAGAGACGATGAATCATTGCGTGTTCTGTATTTCTTCGCAAGCATCATAAACATATCTAGACCGTTCGTTCGGTATATTTTCTGCAGTTGAACCATCTACATCAATCTCACTTGGATTGTCAGTAAGAATAATATCCTTTTCCCTAATTATATTGCAATTAAATGGATGGTTCAGATATTGAAGGAAGTGGTAGGAAGTACTGATGCAACTTCGTGCGTGGAAAGGCATTCGCGCGCGCCCTCAGCATTCCCGGCTTCAACTTAAGGTTAGGCTGTGTGGTCACCACCGTTTTAAAAGCGATGGCGACTGATCAACCTCCTGCGTTGGGCAAAGCAATGTGAGAGCAGTGAATCCTTTCTTCGAGCTTATCCTGCTCCTCCCCACAATATCGACCGTGCATTGATTGGATAGTGAAATGGATGGTTAAATGCACATATAACACCCAGCGGTTCCAGTTCATGAGAAAGTGATGCGACGCATGTGGCAATTTCTACACTGGATTGAGGAATTTGGACTAGCGTTTTGTATGGAGGAAAAACGCCGAGGAAAAAATTTTGTCCTTGAAATTTTTTTAAATAGATAAGGTAATAATTAAAATTCAAAAAAGTTAACATAAATGAGTGGTTATATAGAAAAATATATAAACAATTGAAAAATACAGTAGATATATGGAAAGATCGGGCGACATGATTTGAAAATTTGATGCATTGTTTAATATATCATAGGATCAATAGCCGTGGGTTTAGCTCTCATAAGACTTCAAACCCTAGACCTTAGATAAACTCAAAATTTGATGCATTAGAGGCATATTTTTCTATGTAATATTACATCTTAACGATACAACTATCATTTCTTCATATTTTTCATACAACTATTTAATCTATTCAACTTTACTTCCTTCACCCATAATCATTACTTTTTTATCGTTACACTTTAAATTATACTTTACAATATCTTTTTTTCTTACCCATAATCATTACCTACGTTATATAACATTACATTCTAACTTTTCAAAAAAAAAAAAAAAATCCTTAATTTTTGTTGGATGTCAAAATACTTGTAACACATGAAAACATTGAAAGAATGAATGAAAAAAATCTTTCCTTTTGTTATTTGGTACTAAAATTTTTCCTGGTGTGAATATCTTTTCACGACCAAATTTTGATTAAGTCGCATTTAATATCAAATGTCATTAAAATATCAAATCTAATTAAGTCTCGTGTTAAATGCATCTAGGGTTTCATTACTATTTACATCCTACTTGTAATAGTTTGTATTGAAATTAGTTTTGGCGAGATTTGCTCTAAAGCTAAGTATATAATCATAACCTCACCAACACTGATAAGTAGATCAGCATAACTTTATCAACACGCAATTGCTAAAGTATTCCACCTGGATGGGGAAAGTCAAAACTTTAAGTCTCAGTAGGAGGAGTTTATTTCATATTTTTGGGAGCAATTTCTCCGAAACTATTTTAGTAGCAATATTTTTTACTTTATACCCCTATAGTAGACTTTAAAAAATAAAGTAGCTATATAAAATTAAATTTATTGTAATAATATTTGTCGCACAAAAGAAATATATTCCAAAATATACAGTAGACAATAATTAATCACAATTTTTATAGACTTAAAACTTCCTTTCTAAAAAGAGGTGCAACAATATCCGAATCAGTAAAATATCTCTAAAATATTTTGATATCTTTTTAATAAATATCCCCTCCACTTATCTAACATGGTTTAAACTTTCATGTAGAGGTGTTAATAGATCGGGTTAGACGAGTTGGAGTCCAATCCTGATCCTAATCTATTTAAAATATCTCAACTATAATCCATTTATTAACTCATTTAAAAAACAACAACTCTAACCTATTTAATAAACAAGTTGGCGGATTGTTAACAAGTTGTATAGCAAACTACCTGAATGTCTAGACTTTAACAGATAATAATCTCGCAACGAGAGGAGAGATGGTATTTTGCAGCAGGAAAAATAAAAATAGAGTAGTAATAGGAAAACGGAATTAGGACAACAATGTAAAAATGAAAATTAGATGCCGAGAAGAATACTTAAAGGGTGAAAATAACCAAGGGGTTTACATATATATAACTTTACTGGGTTAAATGAGTTAAAAGAATTAAACGGGTTACTAAACAGGTTGACAGATTATAAAATCTCAATCCTAATTTGTTTATTTAATTAAATGGTCGAATAGGTTGGTAGGATCATAACATTTATTCAAAAATCTTAATCCAAACCCTTTTATAAACGGATTGACGTATTGACGATGACCAGTAGCAGCCCTGCTTTCATATACATACCACGAAAATTAGAATTTCAAGGCCAGATACTAGCCCGGTCAACATATTCAAATCTCTACAACTAATAAAGTTCGTATGCTTCGTCGTACCTAATTATTTGGCCAATAGAGCTTGGACATATATCAAGATTCTCCTGTTCTTCTTTTATCTTTTCCGTCCGTTTCTTTTCGAATGTTAGCCATGCATGGATGATTGGACAACTGCGCTTTTAGGCGGCACGGGAATAGGCCAAAAGTTATGGTTTCTTGAATGGCACTGGGCGAGGGATATACCATATTCAAAGATAATGAGCTACCAACTACAAATAATGTAAAATGAGAATGTGAAATTATATAAGAAATCAAGATTCGTTGTTGATTCATGTCCACAAACTTATCGCGAATCAAAGGGCTGACATCCACATCAAACAAAAGGTGGGACCAGGAGCAGCATCAATAACTCTCCACTGCAATGGGTTTAAAGCATTCTTACTTGTCGGTGCTTCAAGTTCCGATGGCTGATAGCTAGCTAATCAAATGTCTGGCCATATTTGCAATGGCTGATAGCTTTCTTACTTGATGTAAAAGCAACGCAAACGAATATGGGGACAAAATGCAACATGCAAAATAGTTTTTTTTTTTTTTTTTTTTTTAAAAAAATTTAAGGATAATAATGTGCGCCACAAATAAAAATAACAAAGACATCAAAAAACTTTGTTGCTTATAATTAGAAGTAACAAAGATTTTGCTAACATATGTTTACATAGCATCGCTATCATATGCCTAAATGCACCAACGAGTGAATATCTAATTAAAATCAAGCTATGGATTTGCTACATATGGTACTATATGCAACAAATGCTTGTTCAAATTGCATACAAACACTGTGCAACAAATATTTACTAGTTATAATATTATATCTAGTAATTTTTATTTGCTGAAAGAATTAATGCTTGAAGTACTTTTTTTGCAATAGGAATACTGTGATGGGCGAGAATAATGTTAGCCGTAAGGCAACCAAGCATTTATTATTAGCATGAGTAATGACGATGTGAGAAAGTAACCTTGTTATAAATAATTAAATATCAGTAACTATTACTTAATGAGAAAATGTGCACTGAAAAGTGAAAAGGGAGCTTTTAGCACTGGTCCCTACACTTTTTTAAATGCATGTTCTGTCTTGGATAAAAGAAAAGACATAAAAAGAAAAATTGTTAAAATGCGCAAAACGGAAGGTAGTCAAAGCATCTTGGATAAAGGGCGCAAAATAAATAAATAAATAAATATATATATATATATGTAATTTTTGAATTGAAAACGTGGAATAGTGAAAGCAAGATGTAATTGCAAATAGTTAAATAATACACGGTGAAAGTAAAATTTTTAACTTGTTTTATCAAAGAGGACTTTTGCTACTAGTTTGCTTCAAACTAATTAAATTCCCCCAACTGCAAAGATGGTGTAAAGACTTCTGAATATGAGAAGGTAGAACCTAATCTTACCCAGTATCTATATTGTCAAAATTTTATTTACTCACAGTCATTTTTTGAATTACCAAATGTATTATTTCTATCTGAGGAACATCTTTATTCGTTAGCTTTTATTAATTTACGGTGTTCCAACATTTTGTGAACTGTTTACCATGGCATAAAGTGTTTCCCATTCAAGAAGGCCCCATTGTTTACCATTTCAATAATTTCACCTAAATGGGTTGTTAATGTCACATGCACAAGCTGGGCCCTTCAATAATTACACCCTTTCGTGGAAATGGGCGGAAAGCCAATTAGCTTTACGTATTTACTTCTCTTTGGCAGCACTTAACCTTTTGTTCTCTTCCTGCCGAGGCAACCGCGATAAAAGAAGAGAGAGAGAGGCGTTAACGCACCGGGGTATAAAACTTATTTTGAAATTTTTCAAAAGATTTTTTTATAAAATTATTAATCTAAGTATATTTAATTTATAAATTAAGTTTTATTATTTTTGAAAATGTACATTTTTTTTTTAGAATAGAGAGTTTTAGTCCTTTTAAAACGACTAAAATACCTATATTTTTCAAAAATATATATACATATTTTTAAAAATGGTAGAACTTAATACACACTAAATAAAAAAGTTTTATAAAAATTTCAAAAAATTAAAAAATGAGTTTTGCTCCTGAGTGTATTGAAATTTCAATACATTGGACGCATTAAATTATAACTTATGAAAGAAAGACGAGAAAAAATGTCATGGGCGGTAGGTCATCACCTTCTTGTTAGCACAACTTTTAGGTAATAAGCACAAATAATGTTCTTTTGAGTTAGTTTCGACTGCGATGCGGAATGGAAAGACGCTATTTGTAAGCCTTTACTCACTCTTGGATTAAATAAATTAGATTGTGAATGGAGAAGAAAGGATTGTACTCTAAATGAGAAAAATAAAGTTACTATGTGATAAAAACTAAAATATTGTGCAGATGAAGAAGAAATGTACTGAAAATATAAAATAATTCAATTCTCATCTCATGGTATTCTAAGGTGATTCATGCGATGCTTTCATAATGCATTTAAATAAGAAATTACACAGGCAACTAATGGACTGTTTCCTGCCTGGCTAGCCTTGTACTATGTTACAGTACAAAACCAAGAATAATCTTGCCCTTAAATCAGGGCCCCTAAAGATTCTAACACTCCCTCACAACTTCAAACATGTGCTAAACATGCGCACATGGGCATGCGGGTCTTTTTGTTGGCACATGTTTTCACACATTGTTTCATATTTGAGAAGTGAACTTGTGTACGAATGCTTACCTGCTATTAATATCATAGATTTTAATTAATGCTCAAAAGGTCATCTAAACTTATACACGTAATATGACTTAAAGCCGTACCCGAGGCAGATCAATCGCCCGTAGAGAAAAACCCTAATAATTAAATATTATAATGTTCTTAAACAAACAAAAACGATAAAAGAGTCCATTTCCAAATAAAAATGTCCGGCAATTATGTTGCTTTTTTAGATTCATTCAATCGAAATATATGCATATATACAAAACGTTTAAGAGGATGTAAACCATAGTGCATATATGTTACGTATAATATAAAACATCTACCGTTGAAATTCTTACATTTAGATATAAATGAAAAAATTATATTTAAAATTTATTACTTATTAAATGATAACAAAAATATATTTTAAAGATATATACTGCCTTGAGTCCCAACGGAGTTGCCGCGGAGGTTCCGCTACTAGTCCCAGGCTCGTGGTGCAGCTGCGTGGCCGTAAGAGACGGTTCTGGCAGCGTCGTGGATAGGACGGATGGACTTCAACGACAGCCACGTGCAGCCGCTTTGGTTCGGAGGGCCGCGTGGAGGGGCAAGCGAGGCTGTTAGCGGGAGACAGCTAGCCGTGGCAGCGCATAGAGGTAAAAGAGCATGTGTCGGTCGCTCGTCCCTTCTTACCAGTTACCGCATCAGCTGTTGCGTCCCATCCCACTCTATTCCCATGCACACCTTTCCGTTTTTCCTTGATCCTCTTCTGACACGCTCACCCATCGCACGCCCCAAACAAAAAAAAAAACAACCTCGTTCACGTGGCTGACCGCACCAACCGTCGATTTTGCGCGCCATGCGGCTGATCGAATGTCCAGGCGAACATGACCCACCACGCTCGGCTACCTTTCTCGTCAATCGCTGCGGATTTATAATACCTGAATCGGAAAGCATTAAACAAACGCGGATCAGCGAGAATGTCATTTTTCACGGTCGCGATGATCATAAATGCACCTCCAAATCCACTATCATTTATTAACCGCCCTGTCATTTTGGATCCCCCGCGACCGCAGCAGCAGTGAAACTCGCACGGCATGACTCATTTCTGCGGCAGCGAGCCCCGTGATTGCCACCTGAAACTGCGAAACGGAATTTTACCTGCAGCTCGCTGCAGCCGAGATCAGCTCCAGAGCACAGTAACACTTCTCTCCAGACCAACAGCGTGTAATGATATCATTTTGAATAATCATCGGTTTTCTAATTTTTATTTAAAATGCGAAATAAGTCAGAGAATGAAAGTAGTAGTACTCTCCTAGTCTCCTGCAATAATAAAAAATTATTATTATATTAGGATGCAGGAGCATGGCAGCTGCTGCACCTTCGGGTAGAGAACGGCCGAGCGATACGTCGCTTTTACTTGGCTCGCCAAAAGTCTCTGCTTCTTTTGCTTTCTCTCCCGAGCCACAGTGCAGTGGTAGCAGGAGAAGGAATACAAAGGTGCAGTGGAGCTTCTTTTTTGAGTTTTTAAATATTTCTCTTGGGAAAAGAAAACGAAGGAAAGGAGGCATTAGGAGAGAGCGGAGAGATTTGTCTGAAATAATTAAAAAGAGGAACAGAGAAAGATTCCTCTGGCAGAGTGGATTGCTGGCCTCTTTTGCTCCTTTTGGACGCCTGGGCCCCTTCCTTTTCTCCTCTTTGCTTCCCTATTCCCACCTTTTTCTTTATGCCTCACTCTTTCTTCACTCTCTCTCTCTCCGGGTTATCTCCAGTGCTGAGACTAGCTGGTTTGGGTCGTGTTGGTTGTGGAGGGATACTCCTCTTTCCGTTTTGAAATCTTGCTGGAAGTTCCTTGAGGTGTGGTTCGACGAGGCGGGTACAGTTGGGTGTTTGTTTTGGTAGAGGAGGAGAAAAGGAAGAACAGGAATGGCAGGAGGCGGCGGCGGCGGCGGCGGAGGAGGAGGTCAAGCGCCTGCGGTGAAGCAGGATGAGTTGCAGCCTCACCCGGTGAAAGATCAACTGCCCAACATTTCTTACTGCATCACTAGCCCCCCACCATGGCGTCAGTTGTTTTCTCTTCTCTGCTTGCTTTTATTTTTATTATTTATTATTCCAGTTTGCATTTCTTTTTCTCTATTGCTGGAATTTGTTTGGCTGTGATTTATTTTGATTGGAATATAGCAGAAATTCATTTGGGTTTACCATTTAGATTTTTGTAGTGTTTTTTGTGACGATTTTGTTCTTTTTCAAAGAAAATTTCTGTTTCTGCTTTTAGCAGCCATTGTTTTTTACTGGGACTTCGGGATTAATTATTTTAATATTCTCGGTGCTACTATTCCCTATCCTTTCCCGATTGTTTGTGAATCTAATTTCCTTCTTTGAAGTTTTCTTGTCATAACTCATTTGGTTTATCTGCTTCCCCCCTTTGTTTGTTAAAACTTTTTCAATTGTTTGTATGGTATTTGGATCGGCGTGCCATTAAACTCGGCCAGATTTGAAGGGTCTTGCACCTTTCAATCAGCGGCAGAGTGATTGCATGGTGAGGAAACTGTTACTCGATTTCTCTGGGAATTCATCGAATATGGACAGTTGGATGTTCTATCATCCTCAATGGCGTGTGGTGTACGGCCCATCATTACATGGCTCTGGATTCACGAAACGTGTTTTCCCAACTCCTTGGATTGGAAAATGATGAATAAGCTAGCATTTCATTTATTTTTATATGCAATCGATTGAATTTCAATCAGAGAATTATTCACTTATGGTGTTTTCTTAATGCAGCGGAGGCTATTCTACTTGGTTTCCAACATTACCTTGTTATGCTGGGCACTACAGTCATCATCCCGACTGCTCTTGTTCCTCAGATGGGAGGAGGAAATGTACGTGTCCAAGAGAATATCGTATATAGAAAAATTGTAATAAAATAAAATAAGAAATAAGAAAATCCCAAGAGATTAATAGGCTTCTCAGAGTTCTAGAATGCAAAATTACACTTTCTTTACAACTTCGTTGCCTATGAATTCAGGATTGGAGGTTTAGTGAATAGACTTGGGAGCCTTTGCTGAATATACACACATGCCCTTTTATAGTCCATAGGAACTTCCTGCTCGATTGGACATGGAGTTATAGAAACAAGAGGTGGTCGTGGAAACTGTTCCTGTGGACTTTCTCAATGGGCAGCTCTTCGAGGCAGCTGGAACGCGAGCAAGATATAAAATATAAAATGCTTCTTAGTTCTCACCAGAACATATTATAGTCTTATTTCTACTTAGCCTGCTTATTTGATCTCTTGTTTCAAGCCCATTGCATTAACATGGCCGTTTGTTTTTGCTTCCACAGGATGAAAAAGCAAGACTGATACAGACTATCCTGTTTGTTGCTGGTTTGAACACACTGTTGCAAACATTCTTTGGGACTCGTTTGCCTGCTGTGATTGGTGCCTCATACACCTTTGTTGCACCGACCATCTCAATAATTCTGGCTGGTCGATACAGCAATTCCCTTGTGGACCCCGAAGAGGTTATTTGCAATGCCATCCACTTGATAGTTAATCATGTTTGTTTTGACTCTAAATTGGCACTGATCGCGGTGGTTTGTTGGGGGCTGTGTAGAAATTCAAGCGGATTGTACGAGGAACCCAGGGTGCACTGATTGTTGCTTCAACTCTTCAGATAATCCTTGGCTTCAGTGGTCTTTGGCGCAATGTCCTAAGGTTTGTTTTAGATAAAAGAAGTGTGAAAGTTTTCTTTCTCTTGACGAAATGTGGATCTTACTCTCTTCTCCCTCTCTCGTTTCTTCTTATTTTCTTTTTCAGGTTCTTAGCTCCGCTTTCTGCAGTCCCATTGGTTTCACTTGCTGGGTTTGGACTCTATGAGTTTGGTTTCCCTGGGGTAGGTGTCTATATGTCATCCTTTTTTATTTTATCTTATTTTTTTAAGCTGTGTTTGATGTGATTCTTGACAGAACAAATGTCCTCTTCAATGGAACCCCCCACCCCACCCCATTTTGCAATGTTGATTCTGTTTAGCATTGTAATTGTCAATCCTGTATTGAGAAGAAATTTTGAGGTTTGAGGTGCAAATGGTAAATACAACTTGAAATAAGCATGCCAATCAAAATGGGGAAAGGACTCGATTCCTTAAGGATAACTTTAATCTGTTTTCCCTCCTGCCCATTTAATATGTGGTGCTGATCAAACCCATTGCTTTGTTGTTTAGGTTGCAAAATGCATTGAAGTTGGGCTACCTCAGATAATATTGTTGATATTTTTTTCTCAGGTACAGCTTTAATGGATAGCATCCCAAATCTTGGAGCACTATTTCTTTTTGTGTATCTTTCTGTATATCACAAAGTATTCAACATTTGCAATTGTATTTTCTTTCTGATTCTGTTGTGTTTGTTTGGCTACTTGTACTGCGAGACTCTCCATCAACTCTACAATTTCAGTTTTTATCCTCTTCCTACATTAAAACGTTCTCTCAGTTTGTATTTTTTTTTGGTTTTGTGAAAAAACAGCTTTTGATGATGTTACTGATGCCTGACTCCCGTTTGACATTGTGGTTTTGCAGTATGTACCCCATGTTATTCGCCTAGACAAACATGTCTTTGATAGGTTTGCTGTCATCTTTTCTGTGGCTATTGTGTGGATCTATGCACACCTGCTTACAGTTGGTGGCGCCTACAAAGGCAGGCCACCAAAGACACAAGATCATTGTCGAACTGACAGAGCAGGACTTGTTGGTGCCGCTCCCTGGTAAGGACTATTTCTTACCAAGTGAATAATTTTTTATTTTTTTGGTGGTGATGATGTTAACTCTTGGATGAAACATCCAGAAATCTTTTTAATTGTGCTGGGGTAAATATATTTCTTTCATCAAACAGCAATCTTTGACCAGCTATTCATCAGCTTATTGACAAAGAACTACTCATAATTATAATACCACGACTGGATTTATTAATATCCTCATTATGGCAAGAAGGATCTATGTCACCTGTAAGTAATGAAGTTTTACTTTCCGTCGACAGAGAAGATGGCAACATCTAGCCATGATTCTAGTCTCCTACTGTCTTTGGATGCACCCATATCATATGACCCTGATATTTAAAAAGAAAAGAAAAGAATTCTATATTACTGAGAATATTTTATTCTGGGTTGTGAAGATTAAAGATCACATCCCTTGACTCTAATCTGTTTCAAATGTATTTGAACATGATATTAGAAGCCTGTGAATATGATATGACTACATGATGTATACAAGAACCAACTATTGTCCATTTTCTGTTGTCGAAACTATGGGTGACAATGACAATATTTCTTTAGAAATGTGGGTGAATTAAGTGGAAAAGAAATCTCTCCCGTCTGAATTTTTTCTTTGAAGTTAGTACTTATACCATTGAATCCATTCATCTTAACTAAAAATTTGCATGTAGCAATTGTTTTGGGGAGATATTATTCTAAGGTGTTCACATTCAAATTTCAGAGTCCTAAAAGCCAAACCAATGCCTGTGCACAGTAATTTTTCAGATTTCATATGAATACATCACATGCTGTCAGTAGCTTGCCTCTTCAGTTTTGGTGAAACATAGGTAGTTTACTTATGCATAGTTCTGATAGAATATAGGTAGTTTTTTTCTTGTGCAGCTGTGCCTTTTCTGAGGCTTGAGGATACCATTTGATGTATTCCTGTCTGGAATCTTGTTTGTTTCTTGCTTATGAATGCAGGATAAGAATTCCATATCCATTTCAATGGGGAACACCCACATTCGATGCAGGAGAAGCTTTTGCCATGATGGCTGCTTCATTTGTTGCTCTTGTAGAGGTTTGTTAATGCTCAACAAGCTGATATTTTGGGGTGCATTTCAGGGATTATTTACCAAGTTTTTCGTTTCGATATAAAGCTGATTCTTCACCTCATAGTTCCTGGGCTTTCTGCTTTACCTGTCACCTTCACTCATCTTCTCATAATCATTATTGCTCAGTTGTCCCAATTATGTTGGTGGCTTGAGCTGTTTCTGCATTATGTCCTGTGAAGAGTTTGCATATGCAATCCCATCAATATTTGTTTACCGTCATCTATGATAATGCAGTCCACTGGTACCTTTATTGCTGTCTCAAGGTATGCAAGTGCTACAATGGTGCCAGCCTCCATTCTAAGTCGTGGCGTTGGTTGGCAGGTGACTGAAATTTCACTCTCTGATTATCTTTTATCAGAAGCTATGATGAAGAAGAACACTACTGATATTTTTTTCGATAAAATATAATTATTTAACTTTTATGCTTTTAGGGAATAGCCATATTGTTGGATGGCCTGTTTGGAACTGCAACTGGGTCCTCAGTATCTGTGTAAGAAATCATGAAAAACTTCTCCGATGGTTTCAGTGATAAATGAACACTTGCTAGCTTGATTGAAGAACCTGAACCCTACCCTTTATGTTTCGGCAGAGAAAACGCTGGTTTGTTAGCTTTAACAAGGGTTGGCAGCAGGAGGGTTGTCCAAATATCTGCAGGATTCATGATATTCTTTTCCATTCTTGGTAAATTACCTGCACCTTTGGCTGTGGTCACACAAACTTATTTGAGGATCATATTCAACACCTTGACCTCGGCTTTATGAGTTGGGGTTGTCAAGAACTCAATTTGAATGCATTTGGTTTTCTACTTTTATTTGACATCTAGAAGACGGTTCTTAACATGTCCTTGTTGAATGCAAGTTCAGGAAAGTTTGGAGCAGTGTTTGCTTCCATCCCAGCACCAATTATTGCAGCCCTATATTGCCTCTTCTTTGCCTATGTGGGTACGTACTAATTAAATAAGATGAAGTCAGCGTCAGTCTTTATCCAATCATACAATTCATAGAAATCCACTTGAGAAAGAATTCATTTTCTTTTCTTTTTCGTGAATCTCACTCGATGAAGTATTCATTTTCTTTTGTCGCATGGTGGAACAGGCTCGGCGGGTCTTAGTTTCCTTCAATTTTGCAACTTGAACAGCTTCAGAACAAAGTTTATACTGGGATTCTCCGTCTTTATGGGTCTATCAGTGCCACAGTACTTCAATGAATTCAGAACAGTCGCCGGTTATGGTCCAGTTCACACCAATGCTAGATGGGTATGCAAGAAATATGTTCTTATGCAGCTTGGCTTCACCAGTTCCCTTGACTGGTATGCTGATATGCTTAAGTGGTCTCTTCTATTTCTTGTTTTGCAGTTCAACGATATCATCAACGTGCCCTTCTCTTCAGAAGCATTTGTTGCTGGTATCATCGCTTACTTTCTGGACAACACCCTTCACCGTAGGGACAGCGCCACTAGGAAAGATAGGGGCCGTCATTTCTGGGATAAATTCCGATCTTTCAGGACGGACCCAAGAAGCGATGAATTCTATTCCCTGCCATTCAATCTCAACAAATTCTTCCCGTCGGTATGATGAGTGCCGAAACCTCGTGGAAGAGTTCCAGATCTCATGTACTTTCATCCATAAGCCAATGCTTCTTTTGGATGCAAACTTATAGGTTCACGAGTATGTTGTCAGTGGTGATTAGTTTTACGGACTATTCCTTTTATGTTTTTTTCATATATATGTTTTTTTAATGTATATTTGATGAGTAGCAAGTGGGAAATCGAAATTCGTATGTGCTATTAAATCCGTTGATTTTATGCGTTGCTAGCTTACTAATAAATACGTCCCTTGTTGTCAGTATT
This sequence comes from Annona cherimola, assembly GCA_030490835.1. Classification (NCBI taxonomy): domain Eukaryota; kingdom Viridiplantae; phylum Streptophyta; class Magnoliopsida; order Magnoliales; family Annonaceae; genus Annona; species Annona cherimola. The sequence goes on along the minus strand of CM059977.1, from coordinate 15,448,971 downwards.
CAATGTTGTTTCACCTGCAAATAAAAATAAAATCTCCTCCACAAACGATGGCTAGGGGTTTACACGGGCCGTGCAGGATCGATTCTCATCGGCTGCTTGACGTGGGGGCAATAGTCCGCCAGTGTGGAGCAACAATCCCCCCTGTTACGAGCTTTTAGACTCTTTCTTTATGTTGTAAAGGAAATGTGTAAAAATTTATGGGGTTAATTTGTAAGAAAATTTGGAAGAGTTTTCATTGGTTTGATTTGTAGTAATTCGATGAAGAAAAATGAGAGATTATAAATTAGGGAGGATTCCTTTTATACCTTTGTACATTTGCACCTAATTAATGATATATTTATATCATTTTACATCTCTCTCTTATACTCATAAAACTTCATCTTAAATTTTTATTATATCCATGTTGTTACTATGATAATTATCTATTCCATTAAAAAAACAATATTGCCTTCTTTAAAAAATTTTAATCGAAATAATTTAACTTTAAAATGATTATGAAATTATTTAATATCATATATTAATGATTTATTATCATCAATTAAGTAATGTTAAGATTAAGTTGTCTTAATTTTAACATTTAGAATGTGTAAAGTCATCATATAAATAAGATGGATAATAATTGTATTAACGACATAAGAATTTAAGGTGAAATATTATTGACATATGAGAAATTTATTAAACATTACAGGCATGTAAGAAATTAAGAGAAAATATTATGAGTACGAGAAAAAATTTCCCCATAAATTATGATTCCAAAATGAAACAACCGAACAAAAAATCGTATTCCAAATCCCTTCTTCGCATGGGATAAATAGAACCCTCTTCGGCTTTCTACTACGAGGGACCCATTAGTAGAGACCCCCTAACCCCACCCATTGCTGGCTGGGATGACAAGACTCTTTTGACTATAATCGTACAGGCGTACGTTTTGTTTTAATTGTTCCATTCTGCAATCTGCATCTCATTTTTCTATCTAATTATTACAAATCAATTCTTACAATTTTATCTGTCTGGTTGTACATTCGTATGTTTCCAGTTCTTTTGATTGTGGCAGAGCCCACTGCAAGCTGTTGGCTACAGTCCGTAACCACAAATGCGTAAGGCGGCCTCGTGCCCTCTCTCTTCAAACCTCATTAATGACCGTCGCGTGCTGGAAAGGTGGCATTTATTACATAGGGCTTTAACCCGATGGGCAAGCTGTCCATGAACCGGCCACGCCGAATATTCAATACAACAAAATAATCAACATCGGGACCGCAACCCCCAGTAGGAATTACACTTGCACGTGAGACATTAACGCGGCTTGCAACTGCTGCGCCTGGTAACATATGCAATACATGACGAGCTTCGACGCTGAATAACACTGCAAAAGTGCAAGAGTAGACAGGTCCGACAGAGAATTTCTGTCAATCTCACTTGCTAATCAAATCGCTTGTGGCACAAAGAATCAGTCAAATTTTTAATCAAAAAGAGGAGGGGAAAAAAAAGCAGCAGTCAAATTGAAGTAGCAGCATTTTACGTTTGTTATCCGAAAACCAACATGCACATTTGCATTTTTCGCAATGTATTAACTATGCTACTAGAGCCTAATCTAACCTGCTAACCACTTTATCCATCTAGAGTCTAGTTTGTATACAAGTTGATCATCTGGCATCCAAAGCTTGCTTGCTCATCTCTTAGGGCATGTTTGAGCAACTTCCATCTGCTGCGCCTACAGGTTCTTTCCAGAAGTCAACATCACTGGCCAGGAGTACGAGAATGCAATCTCTTCCTTTCCAGTTCCAGCTGCTTATACCACATCAAAATCAATAAATGTGTGATAATTCTCCGCAAAAGCATTTGACAAAGAAAAATAGCTTTTCCCTCTTCAGAATGTGGAAGAGGATGCAGGTTATGTAGGATCATTCACAGCGGAAACAAATGCTTACCACTTTCTTCACCCGTTCGTTGGCAGCTAAGGTTCCTCCGCTTACATTTTCAGGAAAGTAAGGACTGCCGACACGCACCTCGTTCATCACAACTATGACCGTCTTATCCCAGTGAACTGGAAGCCTGAAAAAGAACACAGGGAACCAAGCATGCAAGCATTCAATTGTAAGAATGAAAACAATACCTGAAATGAATTGCAAGGCCAAGGCCAACAGAAGCAAGCTGGAAGTAACTGTAAGCGCTCAAACAGTAAGAGACAGCAGAATAATACGCACACGCACAGGGTACCACATGCATCGTGTATCTAACACGAGATTTAAGATAGAGTGTCATTCAAATAGGTCGCAGACAGATCAGCCCCGTGCCCTTCAAAATAGGGATAGTTAATAGTAAAAATTCAACAAGCTTTGCCAAGAGGATAACAGCACTTTCCAAAAAAAAAAAAAAAAAAAAACGGCAGTGTATCCACTTTCAACTTTCAAATTTATGATAACTTAGGTGCATGTCCAGTCTCCAATTATTGAAAAATGAATGCATGCCCATCTAAGGTTATGGCCAACATTCGGACAGATTAGGTGAATGTACACATAATGATGGATGTATATCCTGTTGATCATAATTTTTCCTCAGGAAGGTCTTGTAAGATTCATGTATCTGTGTTCATCCATTTGGAAAACAGTTGTGCCCGTTACATTTCATCATTTAAACATGTCGTTGTCCAAGAAATTTTGGGACCTTATATCATCGACTGGTACGCCTGTTCAACTCAAAAGTTCTGAAGTCATTTCCACCGCCCACTTCTTTCAAGAAAGGCATCTGGTTTTTATATTCATGAGGAAGAACATAGTTCAAATGTCAATGAACATTAACTACCTAGATGCAGCAAGACACGAGGAAATAAGAAACTTGAATTTGCAACGAGCTAAGCAGGAAAAATTGCAAATACTCTGATGCCCAGTAATCCCCCATCCACAATCAATAAATGGGATACATCACAGGGAACAAACTTTCCAGAGCCACAGGCATTGCCATTCCACACGCAATTGACAATTCACAAGGAAATAGACCATCCAGAATCCTACTGGCTTGCATTCGCAGGCTTAGTCTCAACCATAACTGAACTGTATGTCTCATCCTCACTCATTCCAAAACGGAACTACACTAATTGTGTGTTTTTAATCGAGAATCTACAATTACATTAGGCAAGTGATGTTACTGTTCTGAATCATTTTACAATGGTCATGGATTAGCTAGCTGGGTATTTGATGCGAAAAATGAGAGATCAATGATAAGTTGCAGAAGACATAACACAAAGCAAGAACTACAGAATGATGCCTTTATATCCAAAAGTCCTCAAAAATTGGCCAGACAGCCATGGAATACTCTAGATGCAAATCCAGCAACAAAGTAGCATCAGCAAGAAGCATCTCGAGAAGACATTTAAAGCCTTCATGCAAATAATACATGGCAAAACAGGGGATTAAGTGTTGGTGCCTGCTGTTGCATAATGTAATTTACTTCCGAACAACATAAAGCCAACACCAACAGTGCTTTGCGAGGCACCCTTAGGCTATCAGGGAACTCACTCGAAAATAAACTGGTGCCAACACGTGAGTGCTACTATAGCAGGATACAACAAGAAATGATGGCATTGGAGGAACCCATGAAATGCTAGCAAACAATAGGCTGGCATAAGACTGAAGCACCAGTCCAAACAGTTCAAATTCAATCCCAGATATGTACCTAGTCAAGTGCTGAATCAGCTGATGAGATACATGGATCAGCAAAATAATAAATGGAATTTTAAATGGTTCAACCACTACAAAATCAACCTGTTAACTAAAAACATTTAGAATGAAGGCAACAAATAACGGACTAATGGAGGAGGAAAAACAAAGGTGCAAGGTTGACAGAGAAAAATATAATGATGACTCGTTTAGTTAAATGCTATTATCCTTGATAGGGTGGAAAGTGCACTGCAGTATAGCAGTTAGGGTAAGGAGTAGATGATGGAACATTCAAAGATCGAAATATTTTAGGGGGACTACTGCTGTTTGCATCATGAGAAACAATGTATCAATCACTAAAGCAAGCAATAAAATTGCTTTAAGAGAAGCAGATGATGCTGTTGAAGAGGTGAGTTTCACAAGGTAAAGTCAACTAATGAATCAAGACCATTTAATGCTGCCTCATAGAACCAACAAACATCACTTTTGAATGCCAGGAAGAAGAGGGAAAAATAAGGAGAATCTTTCCATCAAAATGAGTTTGTACTTTCTTTTCAGAAAAAAATGAGAATTTTTTACTTGAGAAACTCTTTGTACATGAGCTGTCAGCAAACAGGAAGAAACAGTGTCGATAGCACTGGAGAACAAGACAATTATTCAAACATTGTTTTGCTAATTGGATTGGACCATGTAGGAAGCAGAAAAAGTTGCAATGGGCGTCTAGAAAAGATTGAAGTACATTTGCAACACAATCGTCATTGTATGTTTCTAATATCCGCATAGCTCAGATGCATTGTCCATCCATTTGGATAACAGTAAAATGCTGCACAAGTTCAAGAAATGTTGTAAATGCTCTTATTTTTCATCTCATCTATTTTAGTGTGACACTCATAATTAGCAACTCTTATCATCGTCATCAACAGCTATTTCCCCCTAAGATTACATGGATTTTGTATGTCATTCTTGTCAGTCTTGAGTTATGTCCCCATCAAGCCCAAGTGTTTTCATGTATCTCCTGACACCTCAAGCTATATTCTTTCCACCTTCCACTGGTTCTATTATAGCCTTGCCTTTCATGATCAAAGCTTTTATCCTTAATACCTCTATTTTTTTTTCCACAATATTACCGAGAGTTCTCCCAAAAACTTCTAATTAGTTTTGTTTTTTATAACCTTAGCCAATATCATCCCCATCCTGCTGATACAATGACCATCCATTTCACAGAAGTTTTATGGTTTTTTTTTTTTTTTTTGGGTTAATGTTTTTTACGTGTGTCTAGCTGCAACACGTAAAAGAAGTAAAAACATTGCATTTCTGCTAAATGGTAGTTTAATTACTCCTAACAAACTTATTTTTCTGATTATCATATATCCTTACAATCATCACCCTGACACTCTCTACCTTTCTATCAAAAAAATATATCTATTTTATCTTTATTCACCTTGTGACTAACAGTACTCTCTATTCTGTTGTCATCACGCTATATTTATTTTGAAGCCCTGATAATCACAAACCTTTTCCACCAACCAAACATCTTCACATCACTTTTACCTTGATTCCAAACATAGTCTATGGCCATGTTCATACAAAGAACTCAAACACACACACTATAACTCTAAAAGTGCAACATCTTCTCCTCCTTGTACCATCAAGTTCCAGCCTTTCATAGTGGGGCAATTATGAATATGTAATGAATTGTGAACACATGTTCATGCAAGACCAGAAACAGAAACAAACGCATAATTAGTTTTATTGCCACAATATGATGCTTTTGCAGCAATTGTCGCAGTGTTTCCTAGACAATAGACTCTTTCTTACGTGCGGAATCACTCCAGTCTCAATTCACCAAGATGTAAAGCCTGAGTTTTCCAGAGAACTAATGCAAAAAGAACCAGCAAAAGTAGTTTTTCCAACATCGAGTGAACATCAACTTTAAAATCCAGATAACAATAAAATACAAGCAGCTTCAGCCATATCAGAAGTTCTGCTAATTCCACAGGCACAGAATCCTTAGACTCCAAACATGCAAATACACAGGTTATACGCATGCATGAGAAAATGCCAAACAATATATGAGTTGCTGATTGCCGCTAGTTGACACCTCTTTAAAGTAAAGCCAGTCTGCTGCTCATCAGGCATATGCTAATAAGATCCTCTAGTAATGCATCATCATACAACAGTTTAACAGTCTGTCAGTGAGCAAGGTCATCCCTGTAGAAGCCTAGGGGGAGGTAGTACAAAAAAATGTAACCTAGTAAATAAAAATAAGGATGTGATATAGGGATGGTGAAGCAGGAACCTATAGGCAACCCCAATCAGTTAGGTTAAACAACAAAATAATTATAAGATCACATAAGAAGATTAGGTACTGACTTTAAGTTGTGCGATAAAATATTATTATGAATGGGTAACGTATATGAAAATTAGCTGACCCAACCAACTGATCAAGGTGTGACAAGGCACACAATGGTTTTGATATAACAACACTGATGATAAACCATCGCTTTAGACTCTAGAGAGAGGATCTTCATTCAGATACCCCCTCATAACAATCCTCTAGTGATGTGTAACAATCATGTTTAGTTGAGTGCTTCTGACAATGGCCCTGGGGGTACCAGTCATAATGGCTGTCATGAGAGACGAGATTCATGACCACCTCTTCATAGACAATGGTGGATGTTCTGGGCTTCATAGCTTTTCAGTTATATACAGCTGCCGTATGCTCCAACGAAGAATTGAGTGAACAATAAGTTGCTTTTTTGGGAAGGAAAGGATTTATACATGTCATCTGCAACATTTCAAGATTTTACTGGTAACAGCTACGTTCGTATGCTCAATAAGCAATAGAGTAGATGAAAACAGAAAGTTGCATAATTGGGAAGTGAGGTCTAAACTTGAGGTCATACACGTCATTTCAAACAATGCTACCCTTCTCAGATACAGTTTTGAATGTCCTGACTAAAGAGATTCCACACCATAAGATACTTAACCCCTTACTACATTTTTCCAATCAGAGTAACAACTTTCTTCCTGCATTGCTACAACCAAATGCAGTCCAAACTCGAATCTCAACCTCCTTACACCGTTTCTTGCACAAATACAGCCAAGCCCTATATAAAAGCATTATAATAGAAGAAATGATATCCTGCAAGTAAAAGCAAAACACTTTCCAAACTCCCAGTTAGTTAGAAGTGTCTCTGAGTTAGCATTGAACACATAAACACAGCTGTAATTGCATGATTAAAGTTCCAATTTTTATTACTCATTATTTGGAGCAAAATAAAACTCGATCATTGCTATGAGCTTGAGGAAAGATCATTCACTTTCACGTCCCAGGGACCAAGCACAACCTTATCTACAAACTTGGAAAAATCAATCTGGTACTGAACACTTACGTCTTAGACAACGCGTCGAAGATGCCCTGGGCCTCGCTAGTCACTCCAACGCCAATCCTCTCCGCCTCGAGCTCCGCTTGCCTGCAATCCTCCCACCAGTCAGCGAAAAAAAAAACTTGAAAATAGATGAAGAAGAGGAAGAGGAAACCAGAATTGCCGGAAACCACCTGACAGCGGCCTCCTCCCTCGACTGGAGAGTGCTGAGATCGAGGTAACATTTCTTGAGATCAAGAGGATCTTCTTCCGATTGGCCGAGAAGAGAGACTTCTTTGATATAGCTTGCCTTCAAGAGGCGAAGATTGCGGCGTAGTCCGGTGGCTTTGGATCCTTCCTGTGAACTCGTCGTTAGGGAAATCAGTTTTCTTTTTCTTCAGCTTCGGAGAAAGAGATCTAAAGCAGACAGAAAAGAGAGAGAAAAGCAAAAGAGGATAAAAGCGAGAGGGGAAGGGCAAAAAAAGGATATGAAGAACAAGGATGTTGGAATGTCTGTCGAAGGTGATGATCTGCCCTTCTATCTCGTCGCCCAAGCTCGTCTTCACGTTGATGTAGCATCCCACCGCAAATTCGTCTCCATCCATGGTGGTCCTATCGCAAAAAAATTCCAAAACGCAGCGGAGAGTCTTCGTGTTTTATGCTGCCGGAGAGAGAGAGAGAGAGAGAGAGAGAGAAATCGGCCTCTCTACCCACACCAGTTGCCGGCTTTCCCGCCGGAAGCTCAAAACGTGTGTGATGTTCACGCGTGAGAAAATAATCTTGCTTTCGTCATTTCGTATGGGTTTGGAATTTTAGATCCCCCCCCCCCAACAGGGAACCCAAAAAAAAAAAATCTTGAGCGGAACCCGGATTTTAAGTGACAAAGGTAATGATTATCGCATAAAAAAGTAATGATTATAAATAATAAAAATAGAGTTAAAATAAATATCAGAATTATATAAAAAGATGAGAAGAATGAATGTAAACTGAAATAGTTATATAGAAAATGTGTGAAAAAAGGGGGAAATTTTTAAAAAATATTTCTCAAAATTTTTTTATTTTTTTCTTTTTCAAAACTCTCCTTTACATTATCATCGTTTTCTTCACTAAATCCTGCCGTACTTAACGTTTTGCATACTTCTTAAACCAAATTCAATCAAAACGAGCATCCACATTCGTCGCATTCCTCTCTTTTTTTTTTCTTTTTTACATTTTTAATTGAAAGCGAACAATCACATTCCTCACATTCCTTTTTTCGCAGTGTTAGTATACATTAAAATGTTTGCTTTGAACTTTATAGCACTGCTTGCTTGTATAAATTATTTTTAAAATTATTTTAAAGGTGAAATGCTTATTCAGTAATTTATATTATAAAATAAATCAAAAGTAAAAACAAGTTCTTCCTTTTTTCTTCTTTTTACCTTCATCTTAGCTCTCTCTATCGACGATTGATTTGGACATTTTTAAAATAAATGAATTTTTATACATATTTTAAAAAAAAATTTCAAACAGGTGGGATAACTCAATTGTAGAGTGCTTTGTAGTGAAAGAAATTCGAAATCAAGGCTACATTCCTATTCAATTTGATATATAAAGCAACTATCATAAAAATATGCCGGACCGGCCGGTCCGACCGGAAACCGATCCAGTTCCCGATTCGATGCTGTGCGGTTCGGTTTATTTATGCAAAACCGGCGGTCGAACCAGGTTCGCCCGGTCGGACAGGCGGGCCCTAATATATATTTTAAAAAAAACGAACGAAATAACGAATCCTGAATTCGTCGAATCGTCTGCTCGCCCTCCTCATTTCCCCCTTCACAAACTGAAGAAAGATGAAACCCTAGCCCGCCGCTCCCGCCGTCATCGGAAACCCGCCTCGCCCGCAGAGCTTGCCGTCCTCCTCGCCCGCAGTGTCGTCCGCCCGTGCAGAGCTCGCCGTCCGCAGCGCCACCGCCCGCACGCACGCACCCGCCACGCGCGCGCGCCGTCCGCTGCGCCGTGCATCCTCCTCGTCCGCAACGCCGGCACGCTCCCGCCGCCACAAATCCACCCCATCGTTGAGGCTCGTACCTATGATATTAACTGCAATCTAAATCAAATATTTAACTCATTCATATATATATATATATATATTAAGAGTAATAAGATACATTTATTAGAAAATTACGATACAAGTTTGCTTTAACGATATAAAAGTTTTATATATTTATTATTTGAAGTTTGGGATTGTTGTATGTAATATAATACAGGTCATTTGCAACCTTCAACTAATTCGAACCACTCAATTTTTTTTTTATTCTTTTGATAAGATCCAGCTGATTCACATCAATTTTGTTATCAAAGTAACTAATACTCGAAACATTCAATGTATTGCAGTTTAATAGTTTAATTAATTATTCGCTGCACAACCAAATAGACGGGCTTGATCGAGACAGCTAGGCATCTCCAATCCCCTTATACGGAATTACAAGGAAATTAAATTACTCCATCATTTGATATCCCAAAATCACTGATTTATTTGTAAAATCAATATATTAATTTAAAATTAAGTTTTTTTAATATTTACAACATTATAAATATGTCATGCTAATGTCACTGGTTCAAACCGGATAGATTAACCAGTCAAACCGATTCAAATCAGGTTCTGACAACATTGAAAAATATAGAGATAAAATAAAATAAAATAAAACAATCATGGAAAGAATAAAGGGAAGATTACCAAAAAAAATTAAAAATATCATAAATCGTTGTCAAGGATTTAAAAAACTTCGATGAATGGAACAAACGAATGAGAATGTAATGGTATTTATTGAGAATTAAAAAAATTATATTATAAATATAAAACATATTAAAAATTGAAAAATTGTCTTTGGACCAAGGATACATATTCCATTCAAAAATCATTTTGAATACCACCTATAGAAAAATAGAAAAAATTTAATGTTAGATGGTGAAAAAGTATATGTCTGGAAAGTAATAAAAATATTTACTAACAATTTCAGGCATTAAAAATTTCAGGTGTAAAAGTTTTTAAAATAAAATAAAATAATATTATATGATAGGGATAATGCTAATAAATAAAGAAAATAAAATTAAAATATACAAATATGTATTAATGGTTGTAAATAAATAATTAAAAATTAAGATATTCATATATGAATAAGTAAAAAAATAATTAAAAATACATTAGTTATAAAGAATGAAAAGTTTTATTTTGAAATTTATGTGGTGGAAACAAATACCCTCTAATCGATAAGCTTTGAAAATCAGAGAATGTGACATAATATAATAGAAATAATGATAATAAGTAAAAAAGTTAAAATAAATAAATATAAGCAAAATCATGGATGAATAATCAAAAAATAGAGAAGTTGCATAAAAATTGAATGAATGATTAAAAATATATTCTAAGTGGAAAAAAAAGTTTTATTGTGAAAAAAAATTGTTTTGTTATTTATCATAAGCATCTATTCTTTTAGATTTAAAAAATTTCACCGTAAATGATTTTAGAACTTATTTTCATTATATTATAATAATAATTATAAAAATTATCTTAAAAGGAAATTTTATTCTTAGTTTTCTAAAATACTTCTAAGCTCAATTGTTAATGGGTGTCTTTAATATCTTGAAAATTTCCATAATAATGGATACTAAAAATTAATCACCCAATATCATAGCTTAAAAATAGTCAAAATGCTTTTAAAATATAAAAATTTACTTTTAAAAATATTTCTCATATTTTCATGTTTAAATTTTAAAGATACTTTCTTGTATTTCTATTGAAACATCAGAAGTGCAATTTTAAAATTACTTATCGTGGCAAATTTTAAATTACTGCGCACTTAAAATTCATTTATTTTAATTTTACAGAAAAAATTAAACATTTTAATCTTTCTTATATTTTCATATTTAAAGATACTTTCTTGTATTTTTATTGAAACATCAGAAATGCAATTTTAAAATTACTTATCGTGGCAAATTTTAAATTACTACGCACTTAAAATTCATTTATTTTAATTTTACAGAAAAAATAAACATTTTAATTATACTAGAAATACAGAATGTACATTTAATTTTTATTTCCATTTTTAAAGATCATGTTCACACTAAGTAAATTAGGGTTATTTGTAATGATCTAAGTAATTTAGGAGTGTTTGTAAAAATAACTCTCTAAGTCTACTCAATTAAAAAGTTGCCCTCATAGTTCGGGCATTTGAAAAAATAACCATCAAAGTTTTCGATTTGTGAGAAATAATCCTAGAAATTTTCGTTCACTCAAAACCGTGAATGGCTATTTTCTAGCACCGCCCGAGGTTAGGATTTTTTTTCGTAAAATTCAAAAAAAATTCTAAAGTTAATTTTTCAAAATATCAAAATCACGAGATCAAATTTTCAAATAAGCAAACTTTAAAAAGTTTATTTTTCTAACGTTGCCGCTTCTATGAAACCATTTCTATTTTTAAAATTTATATAGTTGATAGAAAATTCACTTTATCTATTGTATTTAGCATCGTTTAGAGTATTCTAAAAAAATATATTTTTAAATTTCACGTACATATTTATAAATGTGTAAAATCAACGTAATAATATAGTTGAATATTAAAATATCAACTTTAAAGTAGTTTTTTAACATTTAAACCATATAAAATATCAATAATATGTAGATAAATGATTTTATAGAATATTATTAGAATGCATAGATCTAAGTATTTTTTATAATTTACACGTAAATGTACTTATTTTTGAGCAAATGTGACCAATCCATATATTGAATTAAGATGAAACTTAGTTTCCTAACTGAACAAATAGTGTTAAATATAATAAATTAATTGAATTTTTCATCAGAAATTAAAATTTTAAAAATAAAAAAGGTTTCAGGTTTCATTGAAGCCATTTCCGTTATTCATAAGCAGGCACGTCGCTATTGTAATAGCTGCCGTGGAATTTTCTGTGCTTAACGAGCCTGAGTTGGACACGGCCCGTCTTTGATGAGATCTTCCCACTGACGCGCATGGAAAGAGGATCGTGCTGCCCATGTGCCACCGAACTCACCCATCCGGCCATCCGGACAGGACAGGCATCTACGACGAGTACTGCTGGCCACGACCTTCATTTTTCCTACTGGGGAGTTAACCGTGGAATTAATTCCATGAGATGGCTTGGCATTTTTTTTTAAAAAAATTTGAATTTAAGTTATAGAAAATCTCATTATCATAGATATATAAAGAGAGATTTTTAGGAGCAGCGCCACTGCAATTATAATTACGGTGCACTGGCGTCAAAATGAATCCAAAATAATGATAAAATTATAATCTACTTCACTCGTTATATTTACAATAATGTATTCTATTATCATATTAATTTTTATCCAAATTAAATATGTATATGGATCCCATTTAAAATTGGTATAATTCAATATAATAAAATATTTGGATAAAAATAACAATTTTAAAGCAGTTTTTTTAAACACGTAAACTATTTTCTATAAAATTTATATAGATAAATGCAGTGACACTGTACAAGAATAGCTCTCGTATGTATGTATATACAGACATATATATCCAAATGACTTTGTTTTATTGACTTTTTTTATAGATATATTTTAGACATTTTTAAAAATCTCAAGGCATAACAAGAAATCTAAAGACATAACTACACTAATAAATTAAGGGAGACAACTTATAAATAATAAACAAGAAAAAACCACCCCAGCTGCCAGTCGAAGTCATGCCAGCGACATGCATGACAAATGGTTTCACCACCAGGGTGACAAGCGTGGTAGTCTCATGAACTGTTAATGGTTAGAAAAACCTCAAAGAAATCGTTTCCCATCCACATAAGCTACAAAAAAAAAAAAAAAAAAACAAATAAATTATTATTGAGAAGTGTGTTTGGTATGAGTATAATGAGAATGAATAATAGATAATAGAATGAATGTAATTAGAGTAGAGTAGAAATAAAGTAGAAATGGGTAGGGTAATTATATAATAATATAAAAATTATTAAAATATAAAAGTAAAAATGAAAAAAAAGAAAAGTAATTAATAACTTTAAAAAAAAAATCATTCCTATTTTTAATTTTCTCTCAACAAACATAGCTCGTATCTCTGATCAAGGGGTGTCCGTCGCGCATTCTCTCGCAAGTGCGCTCATTGCGGATTGAAGACCATATCTGCCTGCTTCCATCTTGCTAAAAAAGGCATATCTTGTGAGGAATTTGGTGGCTGTCAGTCAAAACTCGAATTCCTCTTGCACCGGCACTACATGCCCTAGGCAGATTTAAAAAGGTAGTTGGATCTCACAGCCAAGTTTGCAGAAAACTAAAAAACGTAATGAGTGATGAGTCCGGCAGTTAATAGATAAAATAAGTTGTTGTAATTCAAAGCAAGGGTGACAGAGAATGAGGAGGTGATTGATTAGATTCTTAGTTTTCGATTTTTAGAAAAAAAAAAAAAGACACTTGCAAATGTAAATGATGGATTAGCCATGACGTGGATACATTTTTTAAATTTTTTTATATACAATAAAATAATAGATATTACAATCATGTATATTTTAAATCCTCGCGGTAATACGGTATAGAAGTAGATAAAATTTAAATAGACTAGTATAAAATTTGAACAAACTACGATAATAATACGGATAGCTATATATGGCTGAGCTTGTATATAAATATTTTTATATACAATAAAATAATAGATATTACAATCATGTATATTTTAAATCCTCACGGTAATACGGTATAGACGTAGATAAAATTTAAATAGACTAGTATAAAATTTGAACAGACTAGGATAATAATACGGATAGCAATATATGGCTGAGCTTGTATATAATGAGATTAAATGGAAAATATTCTACGTGAATTTTCAATTTTTTATTAATACGATGATTGATGCTTGATACTCGACGTAACTTCATTTATTTATAATATTTGGATGCTTGATGAAAAATTTGTTTCATCATTTATGTCTAGTATTATTTATATTATTATAAAAACGCTTTTATTTATCTAATAATATGATGCAAAGCCACATGTACAAATTGTAAAATCAATACAGTAAAATAATTTAGTGTTGAGTAATAATTTTAAAATTATATTTTCACCATCTAAATCGTCTAAAATATTAATAACATTAAAAAATAATTCTATAAAGCTCATTCTAATGCACATTTAAATAAAAATAAGTATTTTTCATAATTTACACGGATATATATCTATTTTAAAGTAATTGTAGCCTACGAGCATGCTTAATTTCGATAAAATTTAGTCTTTTAATTAAACAAATAATATTAAATATAATTGATGGAATAAATTTTCTATAATCATAGAAATACTAAAAATTAAAAGAATTCCATATAAACAAATATATGCCACCAGTCTTTGTGGAAACGTAAAAACTTATTTTCATTTCCATGTACGGTCTACACTGCCAACTACATCCTAAGCGGACTGTGATTTAATGCGTTCAGGTGCACTGAGCGTGCACCCCGGTGCATTAACTTTTTTTTTTGAATTTTTTTTATAGAAGTGTTGTATTAATTTTTATCATTTTTAGAGTATTTTAGATATTTATTTTTTATTTTTAAAAATCAGTGGCATTTTAGGTAATTTTAAATTACTAAAATACCACTGATTTCAAAAATTAAAAATAAATATTTAAAATATTCCAAAAATTGTAAAAATTGATACACATGTCAAATACATTTAGATTAACGTTTGTATAAAAAAAATTCAAAAAAAATAAAAATAAAAGGTTAAAATGGGCTTAATGCACCCGGTGCACTGAGGTGCATTAAATCACGATCCATCCTAAGCACATCGGTATAATGTGGAGATCGTTGAGAATACTTCAAAGAGCACATTAAAATTCAGTTTTCTTATTTAGTTCGAAAATATTTGTTTTATTATTATATCAAAAATCATTTCAATCAAAATTTAATGGTTATAGCCGCTTTAAGATATTTTTACTCATGTATAAATATGAAAATCACTCAGATTAATTTAAGATCTATTGAAATGTCATAACAATTTATAAAATTAGCTATGTAGCAAAAACACTAACGTTGATTAATAATTTTAAAATAGATACATTAATTTCAGAAGTGTTGCATTGATTTTTATACTTTTATTGACTGGGCCTTTGCAAATATTTGATTTTGATGAGACTTGATTTCTTAGTCTTAAAATACGCTCATGGATTTTATACAGTCGCGAATAAACCGGGCGACTTAATGGTGATGATGAAATTTTTTATTTTAATTGTTATATATGTCCAGACTTCATTTAATTTGTCGACATTATAAAATTTGATAGTTTTTTTTGAATTTATTCAACATTTTATTTTGAAAACAAATGAAAAGAAATAAGCATATATCCACTTTATTCTCATCCATCTTTTAAGTATAAAAAGGCTAAATTTCACAAATGGTCGCCCCTGAGTCAGCTTATACTCGTAAAATTTTAAAAATTCCAAATTGATTTACTTATTTTGTCTAAAATTTTGTTTAGATTCACGCCATTAAGGATTCATTAAATTGACAATTAGTCTTATGAAATGACGAATTTGCCTAAGATTTAATTCCGATTTTGTAACTAAAAATTCACATTAAGGTTTATTACTTTTTATAATTATAGAGTAATATATTATTTGAATGTGAATCTTTTATTTTGTGTAAATTAATCTCAGGTTATATTAGAGCTCAGGCAAAATCGTCATTTCACAAAAAGGTTAACAATCTTTTTAATGGCACGAGTATAAATGCAGTTTTAATCAAAACGTGTATATATTTAAAAATTTTGAAAGTTTATTAGTGTAAATGAAATTATACGTAAATTTCATAAATATATGTGGAATTTACTCAAAAAATTAGATAGATTTAAAACATTGTAAATTTTTACAATATCAATCAAGATTTAAAACATTGTAAATTTTCACGATATTAATGATCAAAGTGTGGCCTCAGCATGTATAAAAGAGTTAAAAAAAACAATCATGCTATTTAATAGTAATATTAAAATTCTTATCATTATAAATTTGTGCGGTTACGCACAAAATACTTATTTTAACATATTCATATTCTAGTTGCGCTTTTACATAATATGGTTACATGAAAGCAGTTTCACTTAACTTTTTTCAATTTTAAAATTTAATACTTGATAAAAAATTTAATTCATTTATTGTATTTAATATTATTTATTTAACTAATATATCTAGTTTCATTCATATAAAGTATTTGCATTGTTCATATTTGTTGAAAAGCCCGTACACATATATAAATTATGAAAAATGCTTACATCCATTCTTATAATATTAAAATGCAATAATCTTTATGTAATCATTTATTTACTTGATAAAAATATTTTAGATTATTTAAATATTGAAAATGCAACTTAAAAATTTATACTTTATATAAAAGTATTTTATTGCATTAATTTTACAAATTTATAAATAGAGTTATGCACAATAATACTAGATAAATAAGTATTTTTAGGACAACAAAAATAATGGTAAATACATAAAAATAATGATAAACACAATAGATGGTGTAAAATTTTAATTAAGAGAGTGTTTGTTAACACTTAAAACTTTTTAAAATAATGTGTTTGAAAAGTGACAAAACTTTTTATATAAAATATTGTTGGTGTAAAAGTTGTTAACTTGATAAAAATTATGCGATATAATAGGGTAATGATGGGGTGTAAAGAAAATAAAGTTAAAATAAATAGGTTAGTTGTATGGATAGTTACATAAAAATGATTTAAAAATATAGGAGTTACATGTGAAATGTGAAAATATAATTTAAAAATACGGTAGATATGAAAAGTAAACATTTTGGATTGAAAAATTTTAGATTGAAAAATTTTAGTTTGAAACTTAAAAATTTTACAATCTAAAACTTTTCATTTTTCTACAATTACCTTACGTTTTAATTATTTTTAAACTTATCATTGTACAATTACCATAGTTTTCAATCAACTGTACACAACTACCATTGCATCTAACATGTCTATTTTAACTTTATATCAAATTATTTATTTTTCATATTTCAATAACTTCTATATGAGAAACTTTTCATCAAATATTTTATCACTTTCCAAATGCACCATAAGCACCAAAATATTTAAAAAGATTAATTTCAAATATTTCACTACATTTACCCTTAAGTACAAATATACCTACTAAGCTTGAAAATTTTCACAAAAACACTTAAGTATCTTATTAATTTTAAATATATTCAATTTGGCAATTACAAACGTTTAATTTTAAAATCCCAAAATAGCCCTAGTAATTTATCATTAATATCATTGCTATCATATTCGAACCTCAAAAACCCATTTTGACTAGCTTTTTCTCTTAAATTAGATGAATTTTTATCACACCATCCAACTTCCGTTATAACTAAAAGACCACTGTTATAAAATTATAAAGGGTATTTTTAGACATTCTTATAGTAGATAAAGGTGATTTTTAATAATGTCTGATGATATGAATATGAATGAAAATTTATGCGGATCATGGGTACACTTGAAATTTTAAATTTTAGTGGATATATTTGTAATTAAGAAAAAATGCATAAAAAACATAAGATGTTACATAGCAACAAAACTCCTTTATTTACTTTTAAACTGGCCGAACAAGGTCATTTCAAACCGGTCCAAGACCTACATTGTTCTTTTTTCAAAATTTTTCATAGAATTATTAATTATAATTATATTTAATATACAAATCAAGTTTTTTACTATACCTCTGTATTTGAAATATTCAAAATAAATGTTTGAATATTTTTAAAAATAGTAAAATTTATTTTATAGATTAATTATATTGTAATAGCACAAAACTAAATTGCACATTGAAAATGGGATAGAGTTTTTAGAAATTTACAAGGGAATATAGTTCTTGATAGTTATGACTCAATGACGACGAATGACTCAGGCTTAAAGTTGAGATGAGAAGATAGAGGCCCAAGCTCGCATCCACTAGAGTAGGTTACTCTGATTCTATTTTGTACTTTGTAATGCTTAAATCAAAAAAAAATATCAAGGGTATGTGGATGATGGGTTTTGCATAGTGATATTGTCTACCCTGACTTGATAACTTCGTCACATAGTTTAAAAATGCATCGCACCGAGTTGCAAAAATAAACTCACTTATAAATCCCACTTACTTTCTCTTCTTTTACATGCGATATTCTATTCTAGACTATTACATTCACCTGGATTAAAATGTTATAAAAAATTTGGAAAAAAAAATATATATTTTAAATTGGATTGAAATTGTCTCATTTCAATCCGGTTTGAAATGATCATGGTTTTTTAAACAATATTTATCTTGTAGCATACTTGCAACCAAATTAACATATTTCATAAATGAAATTAATACCATTTTAAGGTACCAATGGACCCCACTTGAATTGGTTGAATATTTGCTTTAAATGTGAGCTGGTTACAAGTGAACGTTGCCCCTATGCAATTGTGTCCACTCTCTGCCTATATCTCCATGTAGTATCCTTTCCATTAACTTTTTCCCATCAGTTGAAAAAAAATGGAATGAAAATAAATGGTGGATTTAATTCTTCAAACGACAGAGAAACAAAAATGTGACAATAAATAATAAGATTAATTTCAAATATATTCACTACTTTTATCTTTAATTACAAATATACCCATTAAGTTTGAAAACTTTCACATATACCTACTATGTAGTTTATTAATTTCAAATGTAACCAGTATGACAGTCAATAGCGTTTAATAATTTTAAAATTCCAAAATACTAATGATTGATCTAGCATCCATTATCATCAGTGTCGTATCAGGACTGCTATAACTCATTTGCTTAGTTTTTTTTCTCAAGTTGGATAAGTTTTCATCACATCATTTAACTTCTACCGTAGCTGGATGACTATTATTATTAAATAATAAGGGGTATTTTGGACATTTCTTATGATGAATAATGGTGATTTTTAATCGTGTTTGATGGAATGAATATGTATGAAATTTCACCCATACTTAGTAGATATATAGGAAAATATTCAGGTGCAGCGACGCTGCACCGGAATTTCGGTGCAGCATCGCTATAATGGGCCCCACATGATCATCAAATCATGATCTACTCCACCTATTGCGTTTAGAATAATGTATTCTATTACCATACCAATTTTCATCCCAATCAGATACTTTAAAGTTGTTATTTACATTAAACTATTTTATTACGTTGGATTTGTACCGTTTTCAGATGGGGCCCATATACATATCTGATTGGGATGAAAATTGGTATGGTAATAGAATACATTATTCTAAATACAATGGGTGGAGTAGATCATAATTTCATGATCATGTGGACCCCGTTTTGGGGCCACTGCACGGCTGTTCCGGTGCAGTGACGCTGCACCGGAACAGGTCCCATATATATATATATATATATATGAGATCCGATCATGTGCAGTCGGACTGCACCGTAATTAAGGTGCAGTCCGCTGTAAAATAGACCCCACACATATTAGATTGTAATGAAACTATATACACTCATTTATCCATATATAAATCATACTTTAGACGGTTTAGATATTGAAAAAACCACTTTAAACTTGATATTTACATTAAACTATTTTATTACGTTGATTTTGCACCATTTTAAGATGGGGACTACACACATGTTGGATTTGGATGAAAATTGGTATGCTAATAAAGTGAACAATTCTAAATACAATGGGTGGAGTGGATTTTCTATTTATGATCAAGTGGGGCCCACAGTGCATGGACTCAGTCGCATGCACTAGAATATTTCCCTATATATGTATATATATATATATATATATATGAAAGTTTTGAAACTTAAGGGGTATGTTTGTAATTAAGGACAAAAGTAGTGGGTATATTTGAAATTAACCATTGATAATCCTAGAATTATTTAGCTTAAGTCATAATTATTAGTTGTCCGTGCAATTAATCGGATGGTTACTTGAGCATTGATTAGTCGACTAGTCCGCAGACGTTATCAGTATTGAAATTTAGATCCGTCTAGCAGATTTATTAACTAGATTCTGTGGATGCTAAAAAATGGGCAAGCAATGCTCTGGCGCATTTGTTGCGCGGTCAGGAAATAAATCTGCGCTGGCATCCGGCAAAATAAATAAATAAATGAACCAGTAAATGTATATTTCTATAATTATTTATTGGTTTAAATATCTAAATTTTAGCAACGGCTTAAATACATTTTCTATAAAAAAAATCAACCGACCATTTTCAGTCAGTTCTGGGCTTGTTATGTTTTCAATCCCAGATTTTTTTTTAATTAGCCTTTTGATATAATATGCCATTTTGGACTTGTCGAGATCATCCAATTGAATCAAATTTTTAATCCCATAATTAAAAAAAAATACTTTTTAGGCCAGTTTGGTAACCAGGGCAAGAATTTGTTTCCCCCAGTTTCCAACCCTTTTGATATAATAAGACATTTTAGCAAATTAACAACACTATTTTTCTATCATTTTTTCACATCTCTTCACGTAATTATCATATTTATTTTAATTTTGTTCTGTTACTTCTAATAATTGCTCTTTTTTTTTATTGCACCGTTGAAGGAGAGTTCGAACCCTCAACTAGTGGGGCAAGTAATTGCCCCGCTTAGTTTACTTTAGATACCCCACTTACAACAACATTTTTTCATACATTTTTATCTAAGTATATTTAATATATAAACTAAGTTTTACCATTTTTAGATATGCGTATATATTTTTTTTAGATTTTTAAAAATAGAATTATTTTAAATAAATACACATATAGATGTTTAAAATTATCAAAAATAGGTTAGGGTCAAAAAAATTTGTTATAAATAAGTTATTTGAAGTAGGTTAAACGAGATCTTTGCTTGGTTCGGGCTAACATGATCATTTATTTTTTTAAAATAATTAATTTCTGCCTACAAAGATAAATACATGTTGACGAATTGGTTTGAATTTAAAAAACATATTTTCGAAATAGAAAGAGGAATAATGCAATATTTGTTACCGCAAGCCTGGTGACTCTATGTTTGTCATTGGTTTTTAATTTTAAAACAATTATTTATCGCGTTTATCCACATGTATTTATTTATAATTTTAAAAATTATTTATATTGCGAACTTTGATATCTTATATTATACTATATATTTTTAATAATCATATATTCACCTTTCAAAAATGCTGTCTTTATGGAAGTGCATGACTAAATTAGGAGTATTAACGGATTGGGTTGTATGGGTAGGAGTGTAATCCTAATTTTAACCTATTTAAAATATCTTAATTCTAACCCATTTATTAACCCATTTGAAAAACCACAACCTTAACTTATTTAATAATTGGGTTGACTGGTTGTTAACGGGTTGTATCGCAAACGACATAAAGATACATAGACTAAAAATGAGTTAAAATGAGTTAAAAGGGTTGAAAAGTTATAAAATCTCAATCCTAATTCGTTATTAATTAAATAGATGAACGAGTTAACAAATTATTTTGCTATTTATTCAAAAATTCTAACCGAAATCTATTTATAAACGGGTTGGAAGAGAGGATTGACTGATTGACCATGAGCATTAACACTCCTAGACTAAATACACTCAGGTGCTTGACCTATTGTCTTAGTTATTTGAAAATTTTATATACAATTATTAATCTAGGTGTATTTAACATGTACATTAAAATTTATCATTTTTTGATATTTATAGATTTTTTATTTTAAAATCAATGACATCATAATTTATGAATTAAGAAAAAGTAACCGATTTCAAAAATAAAAAAATATCCATAAATCTCTAAAAATACAAAAAATTGATACACATGCTAAATGCACTAGATCAACAGTTGTATACAAATTATTTTAAAAAATAAAAAAATAAATTTGTGCACTGGGTGCGCTCACTGAAGCCAAGTTCACCCTATTGCACTAGATCCAACTCTTTTATGAGATATAAATTTTGAATGAAAATTATGTTTGGTAGTATGATAAACAATATGTATTAAATATGGTAAATAATTTAGATTTTTAAAAAATATTTTAAAATTAAAAGTGAAAAATAACCATTGAGCCGCTTCCGGTTCCATGGATTAATGAGGACCCTGTTCAAATTGCATAAACGCATTTCCACCAATAAGTGCTAACATCTTGGCTACAAAAATTATGGCAAGTAAGATGGTTGTAAGAAAAAAAGAAAGGATAGAGAGATGCAGTTCCTGGCCTGCACATGCTATCGTCGAGTATGTCGCCATCAATTTCTGCACATCTAGAAAGCGACCGATTGAAGCCTCGATCCTTAAGAAAATGGATTTTTCTTTCATGAGCACCCAAACCGCAGCCATGCAGTAGCGACCAAGCACATCAATTTAATTCACCCATGTAAATCGCAGGATTCGGTTAGTGATTTTTAGCACCCGATTTCCTTTTTGTCTGACCATCGACGACCATGTAGTTTGGGTAGAGTGTTGGGGATGCAGGTCGAAAGCAAGATTCTAGACATCCTGGTTTCTCTCTGATGAGTCATGACATCTCAAAAGAGCCCCAGCTCCCAAGTCAAATCAAACTTCAAATTCCTCCAATACGAGCACCAGACGTTTACCCAGAGCTTGAGCTTATATCCGGGGAGGAGAGAAAAAACAATTCCAAGGAACAAAAATCTCCTGCGGAGCGCGGCAGATGGATCCCTATTATTCCGTGGTGGTTGGTTGTTGGGTCGCACCGCTGCATGATGGCTCATCGGGACGGAGCGGGCGCAGTAGATATATGGCTCGGTTAGTAAGGGCTATGGGCCCAGGCGGGCATGACTTGATGTTGGGGCCTGTGTTTTTGTGGGGGTGGGGGGAGGCTTTCCTTCGGCCGGTAAAAGGTGGTTGACTCCCGTGTCAAGAAGCATCGCAGACAAAGGCTACCAAACAGCTTTCGGGAGTTACCAACTTCCGAACATCGCTTTCAAATCTACAGGCCCACCGGATCAACAGCCTGGATTGGCCCCGTGGGGCCCACTACCGTGGAGGAGGGCATGGGGGATCCCGGAGTCCCGCGGAGCACGGAAGCGGCCCCAAAAAGGTCAGACGCAGTGGCTTAGGAGAGAGAATATGGAAAGGGAAAGGGCGATTAAGGATCCTCCGCTGCCCGAATGAGCGAAACCCCTCCTGCCCGTGTTGCCCGAACTGCCCGCCTTGCGCTACCAAGTACCCCCTTTTCTTTGCCGTCTGGCGCTGTCTAAAAAACCCCATTTCGTCTCTCTCTCTCTCTACCCCCCCCTGCGCTGCCCTCCCCCTCTCTTTCAGATCGCGAAATCCTGTCGATTTCGTCGCCTCCCCAGCAATTCGAAATCGAATTCCACACTATCTGCAGCTCAATCGATATTTTACCGGGACCATGCTCGGATGAATTGAGGCGGCGAGGGTTCCGTGTTTCGATCCGATCTAGGGTTTCTGGTTGGAGGAATTGCTGTTCCTTCAGGCCCTCGTTTATGTAGCGGATTGAGATCAATCACGTCGGGATTGATGTTTCTCGTGCGGAGCGAAGGCGTTGGGATTGAAATCGGCGAAGATGCGAGGATTTTATTATGCATGGGCGGGAAGGTGAGGAGACCAAACGGAAGAGGCGGCACATGTGGCCAGGGCCTGCTACTGCGACGACGCCAGTAGTTTCTCCGGCCGATTCTCCCTCCGTTTCTTCTTCCACCATCGCTGCTGATTCGTTCTGCAAGGTTCTTCTCACTCCCTATCCGTTTTTCTGCCTAATTTCGCATAATTGCCATCTGATTCTCTGGATATGTTGGAGTATTGTTGCTATGTCGTTCTTCATGTGAATGCTCGGTGGTTCTGAATGCTTTTCCTTGAGTTAATATCATGTCTATAATTTGTTGTCGAATACTGGTTCCTTTATTTAATCTCTTTAGATTGTCTGTCTACATCTCGGTGAGTTGGTGTAAAAAAATGAGAATTTTAATCGGATGGCTTGTTGTTTGTTTGCGTTTGTTAGTTGGATTTGATGCAAGTTACGAGTGGAACGCTAGCAAGCAACTTGCAGCTCTTGATGGGTGTTTTGTGCTCTTATTTGTTGTTTGAACTTCAGAAACCTATTTCTGAATTCACGCGGGTCTTTTTATTCTCATTGTTTGTCACGTCTGCTGCTTGCTTGCTTGCATGATGAAGGGACCTTGAAACCGTTTGTTGTTTTGGCTTTAGCATTCAATAGACTGCAGCAAATTACATGTTTGGAAAATGTTTAATAGTCTCTTTCTTGCCTCTTGGACAAGCATATCCACTCAATAATTTGATTTTTGAATTGGATCGCCTTCAATATTCAGCCAGATATGGGTTTGTCTGCATCCACAATCTAATTGGTCTGTCCAAGTTCGGTGAAAGCATTCTAAGTTGTCACTTTCCGCATGCTAATTTATTCTTGTTTTGTAGCTTGTCAAAATTATCTCCATGGTGGAACCCCGTGCTTGCTGGTGAGCTCAACTTAAGAATAAGTAGTTCTTTGAAATGTGTTTCAAATTTGAGTATGAGAAATTTTGTTCTCTTAATGGTTTCTATATCCAGGATATTTTGGGCTTGATTGGTTGATTTCATTTGGGTTATATTTGTATTTGATGATGTATTTGACAATTAGGAGCTTCAGTTGAACATCCTTACAACTTGTTGAGTTGATGGATGATGGGCATGGATATCTTCATGATTGGCTGCAAATTGAGGATGCCCCAGTTTACATTGATGCGGGATCATGGGATGGTCTTGCTATTTTGTTTTCTAACTGAAAAATGTTGCAAGTTTAGTGGAGAGTTAAAAATGAGAATCCCAATCACTATGATTGTGGGAAACAATGGTCCTACAATCAGAGAATTGAACAGGTTTTAAAAAATTGTTCCTAATTGATTTAGATGTTATATCTCTTGCATGAAACTGTTTGAGTGGTCAACTACTTCATGAATGCAACGTTTATTGGTATCTCAGTTCTCAAGTTGGTCCATCTTCAGCTATAGTGATGGCTACAGCATGTGTGCACTGAGGATAATGTGATTATGGGAAGCCATGAGAGAATTGTAAGTCGATGGGTGTCTAACAAATGCTATAGTTCTGTCCAAATTTTATTTATTTGTTTTTCAGTTGTTAACTGAATCACTAAGTGGACAAGGTAGCCTGGCAACATCAGTGGCTACAATAAAAGGCTAGAAGAGAAAAAGAGCAAAGCAATCAGAAGAGTAGAAATCATATCACTCTAATACTTCTACTAAGGAGACTGGTTTCTATGGTTACGTGTTTTGCTAGCCCTCAGCTTCATAAGTTTCTTCAAGTGGCATCTTGAAAGTGGGAACTAACTGAATTCCAATGAAGAAGGCCCGAAGTTTCCTCAGTTTGATTCATAACACTTTGTTGTTATTAACCTGACTGTGCTGGTCGATCGTTCTGCAGGAGCTTATTGCATATTAATTAGTGGTAATTGAAGTCAGCAACCAGTTTAGGCTTGTAGCACTGCATCTTTAGCAAGATAAGGGGACTGGGAAGACTGTCATTGCATCTTTGGTCGATGCCTGCTAGCCCAAGTATTTCTTAGCCACCCAGGAAGGGGGCAGTTCCACCTATAACCAGGCTAAAGAGCGAACCTCTTCAATTTCTCTGGTAGTTTGAACAGTGTGGACTGCTTAAGCTGAGGATGGATGGTCCAATCCTGTCTTTGTACACTTTAATATTATGATTGGTGTTACCCTACAATGAGTTTTGCATTGCTCAGATTGACTAGTCAATCTGATTCTTGATAGAACCACAATTGTAGGTGGGTCACTTGTTATAGATGTTGTACATCAACAACAGATTTTTAACTGAGAATTGATATTTTGGTTCATGCAGCTGGCTTATTTTTATAGTATGTAATATAATATTGGAGCCATGGTTTGCTGTACTGTTCTGTTTTTATGCCTTGTTGTCTGGTCACATGGATAGGATCATTCTCCTGAAGTACGTGAGAGTCATTGGCCATCTGAGGTGCAGATCCATGGATGGCCCATTTTTATTACAATTGATGCGGTTCAGTTGATTACAATCAGTTTTTTATTTTATTTTATTTTTAATTTTTTTACCTGTCAACCATTTTATTGAGTCATTCATTTGTGCCAGCCATTAAGATTTTGTTGTAATTGATTTGGTTGGTAATTTTATTCCTAGCCAATCAAATATTGGGAATTATCCAATGGAACTGTTTCCTTAACAATATGGTCAATCCAATGTGATTCTCATATGGTGGATTTACTGAGCATCAATTTGAGGATATTGTCATGTGTTCAAACTGATTCTTCAAAATTAAATGCAATTAAATGCGAGGTCCATTGATGGATTAGGCAAATTGATATTTTCGCTTCCTTCTAATTTGAGTTTAACCACTGGTAACCGTATTTTTATCTGTTCCTTAAACAATCAAATAAAAATGATCTACATACTTATCCATCCAAACATGTTTTTACGGAAGTAGTGCAATATGGTGGCTAATCGTTCCACAGCATGATTGACTGATGTTATAACTAATTTTGTCTATCGAGGTGGATGGAGATGGCTTCCGGTGTGCAATACAGTGGCCAGTGGTTTCTAATGTAAACTATATATGCAAAATGCTAGCTGTTGAAAAAATGATTGCAACCATATTTTTTTTTGTTGGCTGCAGAATTCATCACAATTTTGTTTATTTAGTTT
Organism: Annona cherimola; assembly: GCA_030490835.1. NCBI lineage: Eukaryota > Viridiplantae > Streptophyta > Magnoliopsida > Magnoliales > Annonaceae > Annona > Annona cherimola. Next base: position 15,422,255 of record CM059977.1, on the reverse strand, counting down.
GCAAATATATTTTGTGAGCTATAGCCTGTATGTTTTGCTTTGTCTTGTAAAGCATTGCATGTTGTTCCAAATAACATTTCATGGAAAATTACAATTTCTGTCATGCTCTCTGGTTTTTTTTTTTTTTTTATTATTTTTATTTTTTAATGTGACTTTACTTCTGTGAGGTATCAGTTTTCATGATTCACATTTAGTATTTGCACTTTCAAGTTATTGAAGTCATTTTTTGACTGGAATGCTAGAATTCTTTTTTGTTGAATCATGTTAGACCTTGGTGGATACACTGCCCAATGACATCAATGAAAATCTATGATTTGTAGAGTCCTTTCAGATTTTCTTTGGAATAATGTATTGATAACTGAGTTGAATATCTCGCACTGGCGGTCTACATGGATAGTACTTTGGGAGATTTTGATTAAAGCTTGAAAAAATCCATCTATTTATTTGGTCTTTCATATAGGCATGTTCTTACTTTAACATGTTAGCCGCTTAAACTCCAATTGCAAGTTGCTGGAGGCTTATTTTTGTTTAAAATTGTGCCACATGTCAGGCTATCTGTGTAACTTAGGCATTGGGTGCATTGTCATAACTGTCTTGGTTAGATGACTGTATAAAACTGGTCTTCACTGAATTTTTAATTTTGTTGGATGTATAGCTGTCACTTTGAACTGTTTATTGGAAACAATTGGCTCCCCGCGGATAATATTACATCGACTTCTGAAGTTAAAATGATTTCAAAGTGAATGATGTGTATGCAACTCAACACCAACATAGAAAAGATTGATTGCACCAATGTGGCAGTTGTAATGTAGATTGATGTCATTTGGATTATCCATAATGCGATAGTGGGTGAATGTTGAGTTGGAAAAAGTGGGCATCCATCTGTTCAATAGTCTAATTGGTTGAAACTTTGAATAATTCTGTATTGTTAATGAAAGTTGCCTATAGTCGTAGAAAGGGGCATAGTTTTTACTCTTATGCCTCCAAATGTAGGCTTTAGATCATCTAGGAACTACAGTTTCAGACTAAACAAAGTTTTGCCTTGATGATTGATGGGAAATCCACTCAATCCATTATATTTAGCATCATTTATAGGACCCATCTACAAATGTGTAAAATCAACTTAATAAAATGGTTTGATGTTAAATATCAATTTTAAGCTGTATTTTCAACATTCAACCGTCTAAAATATCATCACTATGTGGATAAATAATTTTATAAAGTATTGTTACATTTTAATGCATTACGCGAATGGATTTAAGCATTCTTAATAATTCACATGAATACATTTTTGAAAATGTGGCCCATGTGCATCTTTGATTTAGATGAAACTTGGTCACCTAGCCAACAAATGATGTTAAATACAATGGATGGAGTGGATTTTCCATCAATTATCAAGGTGGGGAAAATGGGTGGGATTACACGAAACCATTTCTATGTACATCTATCATTCTATTTTTATCTTTTTTGCTTTATATCCTCTTCTACATTATATGCCTTTCTGCACTTTTTAGTACAGCTAAACAAACAGGCTGTGAAAGCAGTTGTGCATTGTAGTTTCCATTTTGTATTTTACAATCTCAAGAATGCTAGATATTTTTCAGAAAAAAATAGAAGAATGTTTTAATAATGGTTGTAATCATTAATCATTATAAAATGTAAAAAATAATCGTTATAAGGTGGAAAGTTAAATCTACTCTGACTCATGTTTGTTAAAAGATTTTAATCGGGTTTTATTTCTTGAGCTATCAATTAATGATCGTCTATTTGGTAACATCTAGAAGTAAATTTAAAAAAAACAAACAAACTTTCCACTCCTCCCTACACATCTTTTGATATGATTTGATATGCTAACTATCCAACTATCTTACTTTTTCTATTATTACTTCTGCATTTCAATCATATTTTGACATTTTCCGTGCAACCACCTTATCTATTTTAACTTTATTCTCTTTACTCCTAATCATTGCCCCAATCAGATTACATCATCTTTCATTTTTAAAAATATTTTGCCATCCCACTTTCCCACTCCTATATCTTCCAAAACAGACCCTGAATTTATTTTAATGGTTGTTAAGAATGGGTGTGATGGACTGGAATTTTCCAGAGGGCTTGCATTATTTTTACTGACAGATATCTTGTTTTGTAGGACGGGCGCAAGATTAGTGTTGGTGATTGTGCACTTTTTCAGGGCAGGGATTCTCAGCCTTTCATTGGAATCATTCGCCAGTTAAAATCTGGCAATGCAGAAACCCTTAACTTAGGGGTGAATTGGCTTTATCGTCCTGCTGAAGTGACACTTGGTAAGGGCATCTCATTGGAAGCTGCACCAAACGAAATCTTTTATTCATTCCACAGGGATGAGATTCCTGCTGCATCGTTACTCCATCCGTGTAAAGTTGCATTTCTTCGTAAAGGTGTTGAACTTCCTTCAGGGCTATCCTCATTTGTATGTAGGCGAGTGTATGATATCGAAAACCATTGTCTATGGTGGCTAACTGATAAGGATTACATCAATGTAAGTTATCTGTTTTTCTATTTTTTGATAGCACTATGTTTTTTGGTGTGGTTGTTACCATATTAATTGCCACAATTATTTTTCTCATGGTTTCTTTCTGGTTTTTCACTATTAGGAGCGACAGGAGGAAGTAGATCAACTACTAGACAAAACACGACTAGAAATGCATGCAGCAGCAGTGCAGTCAGGAGGCCGTTCTCCGAAACCATTGAATGGACCATCATCAACAGCACAGCAGTTAAAGTCTGGTTCAGAAAGCGTCCAGAATAGTGGAGCATTGTTTCCTTCTCAGGGCAATAAGGGTAAAAAGAGAGAAAGGGGAAGTGATCTGGGCTCCGATTCAGTTAAGCGAGAACGATCCTTAAAAACAGATGATGGAGATTCTAGACAGGAAAGCATGATCAAAGCTGAAATTGCAAAGATAACAGAGAAAGGGGGTCTTACAAACACTGAAGGGGTTGAGAAACTAGTTCAAACCATGCAGCTTGATCGAACTGAGAAGAAAATTGATATGGGAGGTCGAATAATGCTTGCTGATGTGGTTGCAGCTACAGACAATCTTGATTGTCTCAGCCGGTTTGTGCAACTCAGAGGTGTGCCAATCTTGGACGAGTGGCTTCAGGAGGCACATAAAGGGAAGGTAGGTGATAGTAGTAGTCCCAAAGAAAATGATAAATCTGTTGAGGAACTTCTCTTTTCTCTTCTCCGTGCACTTGATAAATTGCCTGTTGATCTACATGCCCTACAGACTTGTAATGTAGGCAAGTCTGTTAATCAGCTGCGCAGTCATAAGAACTTGGAAATACAGAAGAAGGCAAGGAGTCTGGTGGACACATGGAAGAAGCGAGTAGAGGCAGAAATGAAGATAATTGAGGCAAAGTCTGGATCCAGCCACCAGGCTGTCTCATGGCCCGGCAAGCCTGGAGGTTATTCTGAAGTATCACATGGTGGAGGAAACAGGCGCACAGGGCCCTATGATGTTGCTTTCAAAGGCTACATTATGCAGTCATCTGCATCCAAGACAGCAGGATCCATGAAGGCTGGCCATGGGGATGCTGTTGCTAAGCCAACATCAGCATCCTCTGGGTCTGTGAAAACGACGCCAGCATTGCCTGCATCAGCACAGGTCAACTCAAAGGATTCATATTCGAAAATGGCGGGTGGCAGTGGTGTCTCTGATTTGCCATCAGCAGCTCCAATAAAGGAGGAGAAGAGCAGTAGTTCCAGTCAGTCTCAGAACAATAGCCAATCTTGTTCCAGTGATCATACTAAAGCAGTGGCTTCTGCATGGAAGGAGGATGCAAGAAGTTCGACTGCAGGGTCTATCAGTGGTAAGACCTCTACAACGAGTGCATCCCGTACTCGTAGATCCAGCAATGGTGTTCAGGGCTCGGTAGCTTCTGGTGCTCAAAAGGAAAATGCTTCAGGGAAGTCTAGCGCTTCAAATCGAAATACCACTCCTGACAAGGCATCTCAGTCTGGAGTTACATGTGAAAGAGTGCTTGACACACCATCAGTTGACCATGGGAACAGCCATAGACTGATTGTGCGACTTCCAAATCCTGGCCGTAGTCCTGCACGAAGTGCCAGCGGAGGTTCTTTTGATGATCCTCCTGTCATAGGCAGCAGAGCTTCTTCCCCTGGAGCTTCTGAGAAGCAGGATAACTGTGACAGGAGACCTAAGGGAAAGAGTGATAACTGTCCAGCTGTTAATATGCCTGCTGACGTGAATACAGAGTCATGGCAGAGCAATGATGTGAAGGATGGGTTGCCGGGGTATGATGAAAGTGATAGATCTCCTGCAGCTGGTATTGATGAGGAACGCAGCAGGAATACTGATGAAATTATGAAACCCACAGATATGCTCAAAAATTCTTTTCCATCATCCAGAAATGGTAAAGGTGATTTCAGCTCTATAAATGCTTTGATTGAAAGCTGTGCTAAGTACTCTGAAGCTAGTGCTACGTTATCAGTGGGTGACGATCTTGGGATGAATCTGCTTGCCAGTGTGGCTGCTGGGGAAATGTCAAAATCTGATCTGGTTTCTCCTGCTGCTTCTCCAGACAGAAATCCACCTGCACCTGATGACACAGGGACGGTTAACACTGCCAAATCAAGATTATCACAAGAAGATGCTGGGGCTCTGGTTCATTTCAAGCCCGAGGATGACATTGATGCTGTGAAGCAGGGCCCTAGTGTTGATACTTTTCAGGTAAAAGATGAAGTTCAGGTTAGCAGCATGAATGTGACGGCTAATCTATCAGGAGATTCTAAAAGTGTTTCTCCCCTCCCTGATCACAAACCAGCAAATAAGCAAAGTGATGCGCCACCTCCCTGCAGCATAGATTTGCACCACACCTCAGAGCCTGTTGTAAAGTCTGATGTGAAGCCTGAGGAAACAGCAGTAACTGGATGTTTGCCTGAATCTACCTTGACACGTAGTGAAGCCCCTCCTGTAAGCACAAGGGAGGGGCCTGAACTTGAGAGAACCAGTCAACGTCCTAAAAGGCGGAAGGCAAACATCGGAAGGAATACAGATTATAAACCTAGGCTGAGGAGTGCCTCACTAGACCAAAATAAGATGGTTGATCATGCATCTGAGAAAGTTACTCACAGTTCACCTGCATCATCGAAGGCAGCTCGAGGGGATGGACGTGATACTGATCAGGCTCTTTCAAGTATAAAAGAATCGAAGGAGGAAACTGTCGAAGAATCTCAGCCATCCCCAGCTTTGAAGAAGGAAAATGAGAACGTGGAGAAAACAAATGATGGACTAACTTCTATTTTGATGGATCAGCAGTCGCAGTCTGCTGTTGCAAATCATATTGAGGCGTCCGACAGAAGTGATGATCATCCATCAGCACCTCCCGGTTCTAGTAATGCTTCTTGTCCTGATAATGTTGATGAATCTAATTGGGTAGAGAAGTCTGAAGGAATTGAAACTAAGAAGCCATGTGCCAGCGAAACAGCGGAGCAGACAGCTATTGGTCCAACTCCTGATGAGCGGGTTGGCAGTAACATGGATGCAGGGGCTTTTGATCACAGTGGCAGCGAAAGGGTTGAGGAAGATTTAGAAAAGAAGGAAGTTGTTGAGAACTGCCCTGCTACAAGCTCTGCTCCACATCAGGAACCATCTCCTGTTCCTACTGAGCAATGTCCAAAGCCTACATTATCTAAGTTGTCTCTTGCTGAAGCAGATGAAAGACAAGAATCTGTGTCTGCTAGTGCTGCTGGATCTGACACAGCTGCCAAACTTGACTTCGATTTGAATGAAGGATTTCCAGAGGAAGGGAACCAGAGTGAACCAGCGGCCTTATCTACTGCACCAGGATGTTCACCTGCAGTTCATTTGCCAAGCCCAATGCCATTTCCTGTTTCCTCCCTGTCTAGTAGCTTGCCTGCATCAATTACAGTGGCTGCTGCTGCTAGAGGGCCATTTGTTCATCCGGAGAACTTTTTAAGGAGTAAAGGGGAGCTTGGGTGGAAAGGATCTGCTTCTACAAGTGCATTCCGACCAGCAGAACCAAGGAAGGTTCTGGACATGCCACTCAGTGGTATTGATGTTCCAACATCTGATGCCATTGCAGGGAAACACAACAGACCTGCATTGGACATTGATTTAAATGTTCCAGATGAGAGAGTTATTGAAGACATGGCTTCTCAGGGCTCCACTCGGGAGGCAGGTTCTGAGCCAAAAGAGGCTAGTGTCAACCATGATTTAGGGCACAGTGAAATGTTCAGTTCTCCAGCTCCTTTTCGCAGTGCTGCTCTGGATCTTGATTTGAACAGAGTTGATGATAGTGCTGATAATGGACAGTTCTTAGTAAGCACCAGTAGGAGATTGGAAGCACCTCTGATGCCACCGAGATCTTCAACATCCAGTGGATTCCCTAATGGAGAGATGAACGCACTGAGGGATTTTGATTTGAACAATGGACCATGCCTTGATGAAGTGGGTGCTGAAGCTGCTCCACGCAATCAGCATACCAAGGGCAGTGGGCCTTTCCTGCCACCACATGTTGCGAGCCTCAGAATGAACAATGCAGAATTGGGGAATCTTTCATGGTTCCCTTCAGGTCCATCCTATCCAACTGCTACCATCCCGTCGTTCTTGTCAGAAAGAGGAGATCAACCTTATCCTATGGTTCCTACGGCTGCAGGTCAGAGGATACTGGGGTCTGCTACTCCAGGCACCTTTGGAGGTGATTTGTACAGAGGCCCAGTTCTGTCCTCTGCTCCTACAATGGCTTTCTCCCCTGCTACTGCATTTCCATATGCTGGGTTCCCTTTTGGAACTAGTTTTCCTCTTGCCTCGACCTCTTTCTCAGGTGCACCTCCAACCTACATGGATTCTTCTTCAGGAGGGGGTCCTTGCTTTCCAACCATTCCATCCCAGCTCGTAGGACCCACTGGTGCAGTAACATCCCATTATGCAAGGCCTTATGTCATTAGTCTTCCTGATGGTACTACTTCTAGTAGTAGCGGAGCAGCAGCTGAAAGCAGCCGAAAGTGGGGCAGACAGGGCCTGGATCTTAATGCTGGCCCAGGAAACGCTGATGTAGATGGGCGAGATGAAAGACTGTTGTCATCAGCGCCAAGGCAACTCTCAGTTGCCAATCCTCAGACATTGGCAGAGGAACAGGCAAGATTATACCAACAAACTACAGCTGTAGGTGGTGGGATGTTGAAGAGGAAGGAGCCTGATGGAGGAGGGTGGGATGGTGACAGATTTAGTGGTTACAAACAACCATCATGGCACCAGTAGTGGAGGTAGCTTCAAAGGAAACAAACTCGGGATGTTGCATGTGGGTCTGGTGAGCTACCAGTCCCTTTATTTCTTTCCTTTATGTTGTAGCTGTGAGAATGTTTATCGTGTTTATAATATGTATTTTCTACTTCTGCGCACAAGGATGAGTTTATTCCTTGAATTGCGGCGCAAATGCATATCTGGGATCACCTCTCTCTCTCTCTCTCTCTCTCTCTCTCTTCCTTCCCTTCTCTCCCCCCCTTGCAGTTGTACACAAAGAAAGCTTTCATCCATTCTGCATTTTCTTTGGAGAATTTGAGGTGGAACTCTTTCAGAAAGATCTTTCCCTCCTTTCTGCATGTTCTGTAATTTTGGGATTCTATGCTCTCTCATTTGCTTTTTTAATTGACTTTAAAGGCTTAAATGAGTTTCATTTCTATTACTTGGTTCTCTCTTACCAGCAGTTTCAGGATGCACAGTCCTGCGCATCCAAGGACAATGTTGGTTTCCGGCTCCCTCAGAGTCAGGGGGTGAGTTCCTTCCCATTTCGTACCTGCCAATGATTCATTTTAGTTGGGAATGAAGTTTGATGGTAAGTTTCTTCCCATGTTTATCTTCTCATTCGTATCTTTTCTGCTGTAGTTAATTGTATTTGGAGGCGAATTTTTGTGGTGAAAAAAATTTCCCCAAGTTTGTCATCTTATTGGCAACTCTTTTCTGTTGTGTTTTGTTATTGTATTTTGGAGAATGAAGTCTGGGAGCTTTGTCCCTAATGTGCCACGGTGTCTATTTGTATTTATTTATTTAATCAAAGATATAATCATCATCTAAGAATCAACTTGTCCTTTGTGGGCTTTTTGAGTGCCAAAATCCTGCGTGGCGGGTTTTTTTTTTTCTGGTTCTGCTGCACTCATGGCTGATTCTTGGAAATTCTTTGTTCCATTTTTCGTGCATGTTCGGCGCATTTTGATGGGTCCTATTTGCTAATGTGTGCTATTTCATGTTGGCCTCCTAATTCCTTGGTCCGTTTTGCTGTATTTTGTAGACGGTTGGGTACTTTTGTCTGTCATTACCTCTCCTGCTTATCAGGGACCTGGTTTCTTCCTTTCTTCCCATTTTGAATTCCGGATGGCTTCCCCGTCGAGCCTTTTGAGGTTGTAGTGGGGGCGAACCGGTTATTGAGTTCTAAAGCTAGACATATCGGCCTGCAGTTGCATTGCCTGCCGCGGAACTGTCTCAGAAATGGGTTGAAGGTACTGGTTCCTAGAATTTTTTTTTTTTGTAAAAAAAATTTAAGGTGCTATATATATGTATTTTCATGTGTAATAGATATTCAAGGAAATCCAATAGGTAATCTTGAAATTTATTAAGGTGACGGCGTCAGTTGTCTTGTAGTTTACCAATGAAATTAGAAATTTGGCTGCGGTTGCGTTTGCCATCGGATATCGGATGGTTATTGGCTATTGCCAATTATTATCCGATGGATTGCGTCCCCTGCTCTATTTTGCTCCAAGATGGTAATCAAGATGATCTCTGTCCTCCGCGGGGCCTGGGTCTCTTGAGGGCATTGTTGTCTTGATTTGGTTTCACACACAAACACATATTTTGAACTGTTATGGTTTCGCATATTGCTACGATGGAGTTGGCTCTTATGGCTGCTGTCTTGCCTCATTAGCAGCAAGCATTTAAACGAGGTCTATTTCGATAGTCTTGCCTATTTTTGTATCTAAACATACAAATACTCTTAAGAGTATCCACTGACCGCGGAGGGTCCAGGATGAAAATTCCACGTAGTGATGATGCTTGTATCTAGACGACTCTCGTGGTCAACCCTGGACGCTAAGCTGCTATTGCAAATGATAGTAGGCGTTGATGGGATGCATTAGTGAGGAAGTGGGAAGGTGGGCGCGCGCCCGAAGGAATGATACAAATGTGGGTCGGGGAGACAGGTACATGAAAGATCTTTATCATTCGTTGTTGTTATTCTTCTGACATGTTTGTTCTTCACGCTGGCCTCGCCTGCCGCCTTGGTAATTGGAAAAGTTTTTGAAGTGGTCCTACCTTTCCTTAGTCCTTTTTGCAGGGAGCGGGGGTAGGGACAGCCACAGGATGGCAGCAGCCTTACTCCCGAAATTCTTTCCGTAAGAGTGAATGTACGACTCCATCCGCCCTGCTGGTGTTAGATGGTCAACACGCACAAGTAAGAGGTAAAGCATGCCCAGTTGATAGGCCACCTCGGGTCGCATGTGATTTGAACTTCCGACGTCCTCCTAGTCTAGCTGCCATTTCAGCAGCTGCTGGAAGCTTTGGTTAGAAGTCGTGTTTTTCTATACTCGTCCAATTTAGCAAGTCGGGATGAAGCAAAATCAACTCACAACCCACTTTGATCATGTTCTCAAATGACCTTAATAGTCTTCAATTGATGGAGGAGCCTGGTTATATACATAGTAATGTATTTTAGGATAAAATATAACATTAATTTTACTTTTATTTTTATTGGATTTTTTCTTCAGAAATATGTTTTCCTAAGTATGTTTAATACACACGCCAAGTGTAGCCATTTCAAAATACTTCTATATATTTAAAAATCATCAATTTGAAGGGGCATTTAAGTCATTTTTCACCTTTTAAAAAACTTAATTTTTAAAAATAAAAAATAAATATGTAAAGGTATTGTAAAATGACAAAACTTGGTATATAGATTAAATAAACTAAGGAAAACATATTTATGAAAAAATAAAAAATATAACCAATGAATGTTGTATTTTAGTTTAGAATATATCATGATGTATATAATTATATTTCATTGAGGAAACAAAAATCCAACCTACAATGCACTTGGATCATGTTCTGGAATGATCTTAAAGGTCTTCAATTGTCCAGCCACCCAAAGTTTTAAATTGAACCGACATTTAGGGGTTGCATTCAGGTCCTCCTAGTCTAATTGCTATGTCATCAGCTGCTGGAAATGTCATTAACAAGTTATGTTTCCCTATAGTACAAGTTACCGAGTCGGGATGAAATTTCTCGGAAAAAAAAAAAGTCGGGATGAAATTGTGCGTTTTGTTTGACAAGAGTGCATCTATGGACTTTAGCTATCCGCCAACTTTATCCGGCTGTCATGTCATCATTTTTGTACATGTATAGTTCAGATCATTTCCTTAGTTAAATTATCAAAATCAACCCATAGCAGTGTTCGATCATGTTCTCGAACGAATACGGTCTTAAGTCTTCAACCCAAGTTTTGCCACCGGGCAGATGCCCGTGTGGGAGCCTGGGTAGGCTGTCAAAACAGCCACCCGGGCTGGGGTCTTTCTTCCTTTGTGGAGGGAACTTTTACAATGTTCCCATTAAAAAGTGGAGATTTTATAATTTTCCTCTTGGGTGTGGGGTTTTACATATTTTCCCTAATATGAGAGTGTTTACCGGAAGATTCAGTCAATAGCGTGAAGGTCATGAATGTGCTAGATTGTAAGATTAGGTGTCATTATCGTGTAAAATACCAATAAAAAAAGGTGTTCAACCCAAGTTTTAAATTGAACCAACGCTTAGGGGTTGCATTCGAGTACACGAGAAAACCGTAAAGATTCAGTTTTAAAATATGTTTATAATTTGATTAGATCTTTTAGCTGGGTGTTTAACATATTGATATTTGTTGAAACTGCAATAAAATAGTAACATGCTATCTCGACATTTTAATTTGACATAAAGGGAAAAAATTTGTTGTCTTCGTATTAAATGAGAAAGCAAGAAAAATGAAGGGTTTAAACTTTTTATATTGATGGGAGTCACCAGATACCAATATGAAAAATGAAGGGTCAATATTCGTTGCAGCTTGGAACGTTATGACCATAAATTCAGTTATTTATTTATTTTTTCATGGAGGCTAATGCCCTAGTTTGAGTTCAAACTTGAACCTCTTCCACATGCTCACACCCAAACATGAATTCGATCCCGTCTCAGTGATCGTTGCCTGACTAATTGCCACACAAACATTTTACTGAAGCTCCATGATTGGGACCCACCATTAACCAAAAGCCCAAGGCCCCAAACCACGCGCTGGCGTTATCGAAAGAAAAGCGACAGGTACTTCGATTAGATCAACCAGCACTACCTAAACCTTGCGGGATTTATTTTTTTAATTTCTTTTCACTTTCTTATCATTTCATAAAAAATGATAAAGAGACAAGGTTTTTTTTTTTAAACCATCTGCAAATTTTCATAGGTATTCCTGTGGTAATTGATGCTCACGTATTTGACAGTTTTGAAATTCAAAAAAATACCTAGTCGGTCAATTTAGAAAGTGAATAAATTGTCCAAATTAAAATTACCAGGAAATGGTAGGGGTCCGTCCTGTCGACTTTCCCAGGACAAAAATCATTGCCATGCCATTTGGTTAGGCGGTCCAACTGCTACGTCAGAAGATGCCATTTTGGTGGGCCTTACATTTTCCTAAGGCGTGGAATACGGTCATCAAGGCCTACCAGGCACGTGTATGACTAGGTAAAAGACAACACGCTGTTCCCCACACGGGCGAGATTAGTGCTGTATACCTATAAACAACTTAATTTATTTTGAAAAATGATTTCCTCTGCAGGTACATAAGCATGAAAATATTGAATAGACTCAATGATCTTGTCACAGCCATGGACAACTGGGTCACCCAATCCTGGTTGGCTGGACCACATGCTCATAATGCAGGTTAAAAAGAACATTATTATATTTAGTGACGGACGTGTGGGTGACAGCTCGTCTTCTTCTCAAATTACAATAATTGGAAGTGGCGACCACCGATTCCTGTGCAATCATGCGTGCAAGCTTACCTTCCACCATGGCCAAAAAAATATTTTTATGCTCTGGAACAGCGTGCCTGCAGCATGGTAACTAGTGAGTTCATGGCACGTAACCCAGCAGCAAAATCAAAACAACTAGACAAATAAATAAAAACAAAAGATCGCCACCATTTGCGGGTCAAAATGGGCGTAGATCTCGGTTTTCGATTGCCGGGTCATATGATCTGTAGTTTTCACAACCGAATATTGAAATTGTGCCTTGTTAGTTGTCATGAGTTGACTGATTTAGGCCATTTTTTTTTTTTTTTTATAAAAAATTTAGTTTCAATTTCAAACCACGGTGTTGATTAAAATGCGGGTGAGGAGCTCTATCATTTTCCGTTTGAATCCTTCCCCTGAAGAGACGAAGATTTTAATGACATAGTAGCAGAAAACGTGGACAAATGGAGCATGAAGATTGCTATAATGTGACATAATACCAGCCATCAAAAGTAAAGGGCCCATCGTTCATGGAGCGTGACATTTTAATAATTAAAAACGTAGGTATTTACTAATGGGACCGACAAGTCATTAGAATTATGGGTACCTGCGATCGCAGCCAAGCTTCATTTTTAATGTGGATATTTTAGGCTGGGATCATCAATCCAGCTACTCCAATTGATGTAGAAGCAAGCATGCATGAACCCGTTTCCGGATTTATAGGCCTTGCCATGTCCGGGTATGCTTTTCATCTGCTTGAAAAGATCACTTCAAAACATAATGAAAAATTTCTGCATACACTTGATATTCGTTTAGGCAAAGATTGACGGCATAAACATATGTAGAGTTATGTGTAAAATATTGTAGAAGAAAAAGTAATAATGATCAAATATTGTAGATACAAAGAGAATTTTCCTAAAAAACAGTCCACTTCTATTTTTGTGCAATTAGAGACTATAGAAATAAATTGGTATATCTTTTGTTGTATTTTAATGGAACGTATGCCTTCAAACCGACCACACGAAATCCAATAATACATCATAAAAAAAGAATCCACTAATAAAAGAAGATAGCTGGTATAATAGAAAACGAGAAAGGAATTCTAAGAATTTCTCCATCTCAGTTTATAGTACATGTCAAAACAAAAAAATTAAAAAAGAAACAGAAAAAAAAAAAAAGTGAAAGAAAAGTTGAGCCGAGAAGGTAGCTTTTCGTTGGGCTGATTGACATTGGATGCCCAGCGCATTGCCATCCATCAAATCAAATTGCAGTTATTTAGGACTATTTTATTTATGGGGGATGATCTTGTGAGGTTAACTGCATATGGGATCCACTTTTTTTTTTTTTTTTTTGAAAATTCTTTAATATGCTTATGGGCTTTACTTAGATAAATTTATACAAAATTTTTCAAAGTTTTTTTGTGTGGCTTGTCTATATCTGTTTTTGAATTTATATTATTATTTTTCAAAATAAAATAAAAAACTGATCACGGGTTCACGTACTGATGCATATATAGTTGGTGAGGAGAAAGGTATCATGCATGATATAAAAAATTAAAAATAAAAGGGTTCACCTGCACTGCAGTCTGCACCCGTTGCGCCATTGGCTTGGCCGACTTCACGAGAAAGTTCAGCTGCTGGCCGCTATACCTCCGCCACCTCCAGTCCAGTTGATGCCGAGCAGCCTGCAATTCAACGCGACAGGGTCACGTTTCCATATCTGAAAGGATCTACAGTTTTTTTTTTTGAAAAAAAAAGCCGTGCGCGTGAATTCCTTGACGAGCCTGGGGTTTTCAAAGGATCTGTATCGAACTTGTATCCTTATTTTCAAGTTAATTTTTGAATTTTTAACATAATTTATTTCATTTCAAATACAACTTTTGTTATTTTAAAAATCCTATTTGTACTTGGGCCTTACCTGTATTTCACAATTTCCGATATTCTCTCACAACCTCCTACGAGGTGTGTTTTGAAATGAATAAAATTTTTTATCAAAAATTTTATAAATAAAAATTGACAAATGATGTGATATGATAGGAATAATGATGAGGAGTAAAGAGGATAAGGTTAAAATTGATAGGTTAGTTGTATAGGTAATTGTATAGAAATGATTGAAAAATAGAATAATTGTATAGAAAAATATGAAAAAATAATTAAAAAATTAATAATTAACCGGAGTGAAAAGTTTTAACATGATATTTTATAATTAGTGACAAACACACCTGTAGCCTGTCAGTTTTCAGACGGTACGTGCTTCCGCTTGCACGGCCGTCGGCAATTTGGCAATTGGCATAACACTCATTCCCCGGACAGACAGACGTTCACCTCTAAAAGGAAAAAGATTGCCGTCACAGTCAGACACGCTGTTTATCTCTCTTTTTCTCAATATATAAAAAAAAAACTAGTTTTCTAAAATTACCATTTCTATATCAGGTATATTTTTATACATGGATATGACAGGGGTTCTCCTTGTTGCAAATAGGCCGCCTCCGTCAGCCATAAAATAAAGCTATAACTTATATTGTATTTAGAATTATTTAGATTAGCACACCAACTTTCATAGATGCCTCGTTGTTGTCTGAAAATGACACAAAATTAATATAATAAAATCAGTCAATTTAAATATTGATTATAAAGTTGTATTTTTAACATTTGAATTATCTAAATTATCATAACTATACATGATAATTTAATATTATTCCATTCTAATATAGTATTTTTCATGATTTATACGTGAATATATCTTTAAAAACTTAAGTTTATCCAAAATCTCTATTGAAATTATTTTTGGTACTATTTTAAAAGAAACAATGTTAACTCATATGACCAATGGGTTTTAATTTTATAATTAATATAAGCCTTCATTTGCAACCAACAGAACACTAACTAGAGTGCAGTTATATCAAAAAAAAAAAAAAAAAAAAAACTAGAGTGCAGTTGGTGACACCCTAGCCTTTTCTAATTTTAAATTATTAAATATTTTACATGCAAAAAAGTAAGAATAATGATTTAAAATATGAATAATGATAAAAGACTGAAAATGTAGGTCACATCAAAGTAAAAGGCCATTCTTGCAAGCCTTCAACTTTATCTAAATAAATATATATACCTAGGAAAATTGTTTTTGGTGGAGCACGGGGGAAATGATTGATAGTTTGCAGAGAAATGATTAAAAATAGATAATATACATGGACTGAAAAGTGGTTAACATGGTATATATATAGAATGTTAGAGTAAAAAGTTGTTGGACCTCCGTCAAGTACATGTATTGTATTCGAAAGATATATCAAAAATTCGATTTGATTGCCATCCTTAGATGTGGGATCCTTAATTAATTAGTAAAAATGACAACTTAAAGCGAGCAATGACTGGTATTTGAAAGAGACGTAAGCCAGAGTGCAACTTCCATGTGCGGCCAAACCATGACAACAGCTGATGTGACTTGGAAATTTCGTGGCATCAACGAAAACAAAAACCAAAAAGAAAAGAAGATTATTATTAATCGATGTTTGCTTTGACTGAATCCGATCACCGTGTTTCTCTCCTCGCCGTCTAAAGCTGCCTATCTTAGCCATGAAAGTCCCCCTCCACCCCACCCGTTTCCTCTCCTGCTCTCCCTTTCCCTTCCACCGGCCGCATCTCCCCACCACGCAACAACGCCCATTTCCTCCTGAAAAGGAGGAGGAGGAGGAAATGGGCGCTCCTTTCCCACCCACCAACAAAGATCCTGCTCCCGCCCATTTCCTTTCAAAGAAGAAGCTTTTCCCTTGGGCTCTCTACTGCCTCCTGCCCTTAGCTCTCCTCCGTTTCTACTTCTACCCTCCCCTTCTTCAAGACAATGCATCTGCTTCTCATCCCAACCCCTTCACCGTCTCCTCTTCCACCGCTGTTTCATCTGTCTCTCCTCAAGGTACATATATATATAGTTCTGCACCCCTCTTAAATTAAACTATTGTTCCGTGAGTGTTAAGTAATATTGCAGCATCATCTGAATTGATGATCCTCACTATATATATATATATATATATATATATATATATATATATTGATAAAAGATGATCCCGGCTATTTTTTCATGCTGAAGATATGCGAATGGTGGGGATAGTGACTTTTTCTTTGCTGGATTCTTCCTTTTGGGCAGAAATCAAACCCAGGATTGAAAATAAGAGCTGCAACTACTGGGACGGCAAATGGGTGCCCGACAGGTCTCCTCCTGCCTACAATGGCACCAGCTGCAGCACCATCAAAGACGGTCAGAACTGCATGAAACATGGGCGGCCAGACTCGGGCTACCTCCACTGGCGGTGGCGTCCCATCGGCTGCGACCTCCCCAGCTTCGACCCATCCACCTTCCTGCACCTCGTCCGCGACAAGCATTTCGCTTTCGTAGGCGATTCCATGGCCCGGAACCAGCTCGAGTCTCTCCTCTGCTTGCTTTCCACCGCGTCTTCGCCGGATCTCGTGTACCGGAGCGGGGAGGATAACAGGTTCAGAAGGTGGCGGTTTCCCGCCCACAACGTGACCGTCTCTGTCTACTGGTCTCCGTTTCTGGTGAAGGGCGTGGAAAAATCGCCGTCTGGGCCTGACCACAACAAGCTGTATGTAGATTTCGTGGACGAGAGATGGGCGTCGGAATTGGGCCAGATGGACATCGTCCTCTTCTCCATTGGCCATTGGTTCCTCCACCCCGCTGTGTATTACGAAAGCGACTCAGTCCTCGGCTGCCATTACTGTACTGGCCAAAACCACACCGAAATAGGATTCTTCGACGTGTTCAGGAAGTCCTTGAGGACCACCCTCAAGGCCGTCGCGAATTTCAAAGATGGAAAACCGAGGAAGGTGTTTGTCGCCACCTTCTCGCCTTCCCATTTCGAAGGGGAATGGGACAAGGCGGGAGCTTGTCCGAAGAAGAAGCCTTACGAGAAGGGGGAGAAAGAAGTGGAGGGCATGGACGCCGACATGAAGAACATCCAGTTGGAAGAGGTGGGCGTGGCCCAGAAGCTTAGAAAAGACTCGGAAATGGGATTTGAGGCGCTGGATGTGACGAAGCTATCGTTGATGAGGCCCGACGGACACCCAGGGCCATACATGTATCCGTTCCCGTTTGCCAACGGTGTCCCGGAGCGCGTGCAGAACGACTGCGTGCATTGGTGTTTGCCCGGGCCGATCGACACATGGAATCAGATAATGCTGCAGCTGATGAAGAAATGGGAGGTAGAAGACAGATCGAGAGCGACGGAATTGTAAGGGAAGACTGAGGGAGACGAAACAGAATTTGCAAGAATCGGAGATGTGATTTTGTTGAACGGAGACATTAATGTGAGAGCATATTTTGGTCGGGGCATTAGATTTTCTTCGGCCGAAATTTGGGGGCCTTGGAGTTTAATTAGCTGTGTTGGTTACAGAACTAGGAGCGGGATTGGGAAGGGCGGCGGTTTACGCCTACCAGCATGGCTGGTTGTACAGGAAAGGTTCTCATGGTGTAAATTTGTGGTCTGTCCAGCTACTCTTTTTTGAAGTGAAATTCATCAGTGTCTGAATTCAGTTGTACTTGGATTATAGCTATTGAATTTGGATTGAATGAACGAGTTGTGACGGTTGGTTAGGTGTTATAAAAACGTGTTGCAGAGTTGAATATAGTGGAGCTACTCTTGTGACTTGCATTTTGAAACCTCACACCCCAGGGGGCAAAAAAAAAAAAAAAAAGGATGCCAAAATTAAAAACAGCATGGTTAGTTATTAGCCAATGCACGCTGCAATTTGATGGGCAGGGCAGGACAGGGCAGGGCACGTCCATAAGACCCGAAGTCCAAAACTACCTCAGTTCGCGGGCTGGACTGAGACGACCGGGCTCTCTATTGGGTATAGCTCTTGAGTCTTGAGTCATGTCAATTGTGGACTGTATAGACGGCAGACCTGCCTTCTCCATGAGAAGTACAGTGGTATTCGGAATCATGGAGCCTCTAGTTATGCATATCGACGTTCCCAGGGAGCTGAAGCACACTCACGTCAGCTCAGCTTTGGCCCAAGGTATTTGGGCGTGGATTATATTTCGGGACCATACTGTTATTTGTGATGCAACATGAATATGAAATTGAAGTGGGTTACTGGGAAAATATTTGGGCTCGCTTGAAATGAGGTAGACATGCCATCGTTTCCTATCAAGCGACAAGCAACCCCGCCCGTCCGTTAAAATAGGCAAACTTGATTTTGATGATTTGTGAGGTTGGAGCGGGCGTCTACGTGCCATAACGCCCACCGCGTCCCACAACCACGACCACAACCGCGGCCCATTTCACATTCAACTGCCAGGGGTAGAGCGTATCAGACCGAGGAATTGGAAAGGGAAAGACAATTCAGAATGGCCTGTCGAGCATCTGTTTCTGCTGCAGCTGCATGCACTTCAGCTGTTAACAAAATCAACGGTTTTCGCTCCTCTCTTCCCAGAATCCCAACACTTCCTTCCAATTCTCGAAGAGCTCCCTCTATCTATCACCACCTGCCAGGTACTTGCTTGCTAACTGTCCTTTGATTTTGCCCCCACCCAGAACCCGTGTCGGCCCGCTTCATGCATCCTCGGGGATCATGTGTCTATCCACCGTCACTGATTCCTTCTGCCGTCTGTTTTTATCTATGAACGCACTTCGATAATTGGCTTGCTCTTCGGGATGGTAACATTAGTAATCGAGCACGGACTACATCTTCGCTTCTCCAAACACGAGGCTTTTTATGGGTAAATTGCCACCTGCTTGCCAACAGACCAGTCGTGTTGGCAGGAGTATCAGATTTGTCATAACCCATTCCCCAAATGAATCAAAGGATTAGAACTGAACCCAAATAAATATATAATCCGGCTTAAACTAGATCAGCCCAACTAAAAGAAAATTGAAGACTGTGGACTAATGTTTTTAATCTTTTAGATCTGGGTTGTTCTGGATATGGATCTAATCTATGTTTCTCGCTAGAATTGGGTGCAGAAATTGCAGTCAATTTTTCTAGTATATAATGTAACTCACAGTGCTGATTGCCCGAAAAATGAAAGAAAAAAAGCCTGTAGCTCAGCATAAAACATTCGTTCGAATTGAAAGGACGATTGCCAGAGCATTTCGATTTCTTGTGATATATTATTGGTTGATTGGCTAGGTTCCTTTTCTCTTGGGTCTTGGTCGAGCTTGGAGCTGGGTCCAATTATCTATCAAATCTGTATAGCTCATTTGCATGCCATAGCTTATTCACTGGATTTATTCTCTTTTATTGCTCCTAATTGTTTTATTTTGATTGCATTATTTAAAAAGGAGAAGAACATACGTCTACTTTAGTAATTGTTGTTTGTATGTATATATATATATATAATTGTTGTTTCATATCTTAGTTTGTGCTAACACATTGTTCACTTTTTAATTTTTTTTCCCCCTAATTATCTGAAGACTTACTATTTTTCCGCATTATAATGTTGAAGTGAATCTTTTGCAGCTTACAAGCATCGGATCCATGGACTGCAAAAAGAGGCGATTTTGGATCCAAAATCTTCATACAAGGATGATGATTTTTCATCTGAAAACTGGAAGATTAAAATGCTATATGATGGAGAATGTCCACTTTGTATGCGTGAGGTTTGGGTTCTATTTGAGAAGCTCATGTCAAGAAGTTAACTCTGGGTATTTCTACACTATACGTCAGTATGATGAAAATTTTGGAAGCTGCCTTTCTCCTAAAGATCAAAATTTATCCAGCTCTAAGAAAATTTCAAATTCCTTAATTTGAAAAATGACACTATTTTGATTGCATCTTTATACACGAGATGAATATATTAAAGCAGACAGTTTTGAGACACTCTTTTCTCTTTAGCTAGTTGCTTATATTTTTGGGAGGCAAATCCTTTTTGGCCTATGTTCTCCCTTTTTGCTACTTAAGTGAAAGTTGTAACCCACTTACCCTTAATTATAATTCGTCCTCTAGGTCAGCTCCTCTATAAGGTGGCTATACTCATCTACCAATAATTTAAGTCTAGCCTATAGGTCAGCCACTCCACATTAATAGGGTGGCTGCACTCACGTACTAGTAATCTTAACCTAGCCTTTAGGCTGCCAATTCTGAGAGTTAAACCCATGACTTTAAGGTCCATCGCAAAGCTCTGATATCATTGATATGACAAGCTTGAGCTGATTGCAGCTTATTCTATTGGACACTAGAAATTCGTTTAATGTATCCTCTTAGCCTTGGGTTTTATCAGATCCTGGGGAGGGAAGGCTTCAACTACTAAGTCATTTGGAGTTATTCACCTGAAATAGAAATTTTTTTTGAAGTTGATAATTAGGTTTCGTGAATGACCTTATCTTTCTTAGTGGCTCACACATCCAGATTTATGTGTATGGATGCTTAGCATATGTTAATAGATGGACATACATGTAATCTTAGTTAGATAAATGCATGCTCATTCTCCATGTAACCATGCTTGACATGTGAATTTGTTGTTTTGGTTTTTTGGTAATGGAGATGTGGAAATTTCTTATAATCCTAAAACACCAATGGTATCAACATTATTATTGTCTTTGATGTAGTTTAGGGATATGTATGAGCATAAACATGCTGGTGAACCTGACTTTCATTTCTGTTATCAGGTCAATATGCTTGAAGAGAGGAACAAGCAGTATAGGACTATAAAGTTTGTTGACATAAGTTCAAAAGATTACTCTCCAGAAGATAACCAAGGACTTCAATACAAGATTGTATGACTTCATGACGCTCTTACTTGTTCAAATCAATTTTTTGCTGTTCTACATGTAATGTCAAATTGTGCAAGACTTGGGACTGAAATAAAAATATATTACCTTATTCATTTGGTGCATTACCAATTATCCATGAAATGTTCTGAGTGCATTACCAAGTATCTTGTGCTTTCATCACTTGAATTGACCTTGTTGACCAACAACCTATTTTTTGTTTTTAGGTTATGGGAAGAATACATGCAATCCTTTCTGATGGCACTGTTGTCACGGACATCGAAGTATGCAAATTTTCAGTCTCTCTACATTGTACTAATTAGTCATGTTATTTAATTTTCATTTGTGGCAGTTCATACAAATCACATATTGTAAGGACAGGCATGATATGATTGACTGGAGTAATAATAGATTTTAGACTTTTTAAAAACAATATATAGTGCCTCAAGTTCATAAAGAGTGGCAATCTACCAATTGCTTCTGTACGAAAACATGTGTTTTGGATCAGCTGCAGACACTAACGAAAGATGCCATGTGCATTGTTTTATTTACATACTGAGTTGGTTCTGGTTAATATGATTTTTACTGTGATTATGCACCCTTGGGAACTTAAATGTGATCCATGTGTGTTTTCACAGGCCTTTAGAAGATTGTATGAGGAAGTTGGCCTTGGATGGGTTTATGCTATTACAAAATATAAGCCTGTAAGTCATTCTATAATTGCATGGACTAATTTGATGGATCTTACAGTTGCATATTTATGCTTTCCTTGTTGGGCCTCTGTAGTTTAGTGTGAACAAGGATTCCTGTCAAACAGAAGGGTGCATTGTATAGAAGAATTTATGATTTCATATATTAATTTTTGATTTCTGGGATTGGGCAGATGAATCGAAAGATGAGAAGTGATAGATTAGAAAATGGATCTGTCATGGACGATTCAAGAATGTTGCCAGCTTATTGGTTTGATCCATTCAACATTTTTGGATGCCAATAAAGCTCCAGTAAATCAGTCTTAGTGTCTTTATCCGGAGAATCCTCAATTTTTGCATCATGTTTGATGGCTAACAAAGACATATAATTTGCAGGTTGCAATAATAGCAGATGCAATCTATAGTGTTTGGGCAAGATACCGGCTGCAAATTACTGGTGAGACGGGTTTAAAGTTCCAGCAATTGTTAAGTGGATCCAACAGAGAACAATCTGTGCTGTTCACCATGCCATTAACCATCTCTTATTTGGCATCAGGGGTCATCCTCCTGATTGCGTAACATGCTATACCATTTACCATGGAAAATTTGGTTGATATCCATCATAATTTGCTCTTTTTTTTTTGTTTTTGTTTTTGGGTGGGGGACCAGTTGAATTCTTACTTGCAAATTTATTACTTACAGGCCGGCCTCCATTGGAGGATATATTAGAAGCGAGAACAAAAAGCAAGGTATGATAAATGGGAATATATTATTAAAGATATGATCTCTATCTCCTATCCTTCCTAATGTTGACCATGTTCAGTCTCTGCCTTCTTTCACTCAGGTTGAAGAATGTAATGATAGCAAGGCTTGTAAGATGTGACCTTCGCTGCTTTATCACATTGCAAATTTCCAATACAACCTGACTGTACAATACCCACCAATGTAATTAATCTACAAAGTCTGTATGTCTAGAAAGCTCATTTTCATAATTTTCTCTAATGTGGATATTTGCAAGGCCATTTTATTGCTCGATAAGCAAATCTGAATAGATCCCTACTGTCCCTTCTGGATTACTTGAATCCGGATGGTTGTAAACTTTAAAATCTTTGTTTCTTGTCTCGTTTCTAGAGTTAATTGCAATGCAAGAAGGATTATGCTAGTTTCTCACACTTGGAGAGGAGTAAGGTCATAGACTGTTGCAGCACAAAGGCTACAAAATGCAACACTGTATTCCACTGTCCCCTGTTAGTGAAATAATACATTGCATACCTGAGTAATAGCTATATGCGAGCATGCGGACGTTGGTCATGAAGGTGACTCTTTCATGGTTGGGAATTCATTAGTTTGGACCCGAGGCTGTTTTAGATCTATAAATTGGACCATCCAAATTACGTGACAGAACCATGTTACCTTCCCATTCATGATGATTCATGCTGTCAGCCACAGAATAATACCGTGTGAATTTCTCTCTTCTTTTTTCCTTGTTTCTCTTTGCTTTCTTTCTTTTCAACCCACACATTGACAAACTTCCGTAGGAGAAAATGAATTTACGTTGCCACAATCTACGTGTTGACCACGTTGTATACATATCTAATATCGGCCATTGAATTCCATGTGGAAATTTTTTTGAAGATGCTGGGAAAAATGTACATATATGTACGCGATTTTCTACTCTGGTTGTTCATAAATTAAGGAGGTATTTCATTGCAATTATGTCCACATGATCACGTAATATGATCAACCCAAACAGTCATCTTTGGTGGATATCTATTGTCTCTTTATCAGTCATCTGTTGTATGACTATGGTTATTTAATTAACCAGTAGCCTTTGTTGTGTTAAGGATTTTAAGATTTCGAAAATATTTAAGAGCAAGATGTATGGACGGCTACGGCTTTTCCGCCATGTTCTACTTCTACCAAGTAGGAAGGTCGTTGGCCCGAAGCCATATATGTGGCATGTTCTGCTGTTAAGGAGTTTTTTGGAAAATATAGTTCCTTATCTGGCATTCTTGTGGTTCGAACTTCGATGGCAACATCGTGAAAATTTGTATAACTCAGGTATTTTTTATTTATTTAAAATTAAAGATTCCTTACATGGACCATGAAGGGCTTTAAATTCTAATCCTGTTAGCTCAAGATAGTAGGAACTTCGTCTACTCAGGGGCTCAGGGCACATGTATATATTTATTTATTTTATTTATTTATTTAATAATTAAATTATGGGCACAAGTGTGTTAAATTCATGTACTAGAAACCATTTTGGACGGGAATTACTTAAATATTCTTAGAATTTTATTGACTTTTAAAATTTAGAATATTTTCACGTGTCCAAAAATTTAAAATTTGGTACGTGACATAAATACATTTGGCACCATAATTTCATGAAAAATTTAAAAAATTTAAAAAATACACCTGTATAGCCGGACTAACTGCAGTTGCAGTTCCTCTTAGCTTGGTATAAGTAGACCATAGCCCTTCTGTAAACGCATACGTATATACTTCTCTTTTGTTTTATTTTTCTGTGTATCCTGAGTTATTTGTGAGATTAAAAAATATTTATTTAGTTAAGACTCAAGCTCGAAATGACACTCTAATTTTCGAAAATTAATAAAATGGGCAAGTACAAATAAAATATCAAATACATTACAAAAACTTTTAAATTAAACCAGAAGAAAGATCTAAGTAAGTTAGACACTTACAGAAAACTAAAAATAAAATTTTTCCGAGTGGCACAATACCGTCAGCTGCAAAGGATATCGACCCTCTTAAAAAAAATTATATATGAATTTTAAAGGTGCTAACACAACATCTAATCTCTCTAAAACACCTTTCCAGTTTAGAAAGGTGACCTTTATAAATTGTCGTGAGACGCGGATTAAGACGGTGCGAGAACTATTACTAGTACGAGACGATAGTTTATAATATTAGTTAGCATACTAATCATTAACGAAATGCTAACATGCTAACTAACAAAGACGATTGTTATCGTGCGATAGTTCGTGGATTGTCTTGATCCGGGTGTCGTGGGTTATCATGCATGCATGCATGTCAAAAAGTCATAACAGCTGGACCATTCAGATTCCACAGACATTTGATACGAGAGCGATACTAATATTGCGGGCTATTTATTACGCGGAGAGATTACGCCGGTGAATCAGGCCAAGAAAGGCATACGAAGCATCGTCCATGTACGTAGAACGAATGTGTGCCACATGGACCAATGAATGCAAAGGTCTTTGAATCTCGCAGGGTCATTCCCAACTTCCATTTCCAAAAGAAGGCGAAGTCAGCTGGACATCTCAACGCTCCACGATACCTAGTTCTTCCATGAACATGAGAGAATCAGTCCTCAGATCCTACCAATTCCTTTTTGCCACATCTCTTACTCCTTTTCTCTCAAAACCTCTATGAATGAACACCATGAAATCTTACTCCCTTTCTCCCCTACAAAAGAAGGAAAAGATTAGGATCTTAAAGAAGGCTGGACTGTTTTTCTCTGTTTTATTAGGTGCTGCAGCCTCCATTTTTGTGTTAATAAACCTCGGCTCTCCAAACCCTTTTCTCAGTTCCATAGCTGAACAAGAAAATCTCAACCAAAGGCCTCCCATCGAACCCCATGAAGGTATTCATGCAATACTCATCACAAAAAATAGTTTGTGATTTTGGGTTCCTTTGTTTTGTGGTTTTGAAAAGAATTTCATTGCCTCCATTAATTCATTGTGTTGTTAGAAGGTTATTTAATTAATTCCATATGTTAAGATCCGTTTTAGTAATTGTTTTGTTTCATGGGTTAGGATGATATGACATCCACGTTTAATTAACGTTCTCTCTCTTGCAAGCAGTGAGGGATGGTAATGACCACAAGGAAGAGAAAATCGATTACTACAAGGCATGTGACTTGTTTGTGGGTAGATGGATACGTGAACGCAAAGGGCCGCTGTATACAAACACAAGCTGTGTGACGATACCAGAGTCGAAGAACTGTAGGAAGTATGGGAGGGTGGATGAAGATTATATGCTTTGGAGATGGAAACCAGATGAATGCGAGTTGCAAAGGTTCGACGCCAACAAATTTCTGAGAATGGCCCGTGGGAAGACACTGGCATTCGTCGGCGATTCAGTCGCTCGAAACCAGATGGAGTCGCTCCTCTGTCTCCTCTCCCAGGTATGTCCTCTTGGCACATGTTTGTTGCACGCACGCATTTTTCACGCCGAGATTTGGATTTTGGACTCGCACAAGGGTCGGTCATATATTATATGTTGACATCTTCAACAGATGTTTTGGATGGTCATAACTCATAATCCAGTACGTGATCCAAAGCAACGCCTTCAAAAGCCTTTTTTCAAGCAGAAATTATTGGTTAGCTTGATACGCTTGTCGTGCCCTTTTTGATTTCATATATATTAGTCTCTTATGCATAGTGGTTATCATCCGCCTTCGATTTTCGAGTCGGCCCTTGAATTCAATCAAAATTTCACGAGGTGGAAATACATGTTTTAAAAATTTCTATCGTCAGATGACTCTCTCTGTCACCTGAATATGAATGGAATTTTAGTAGTTTTTAAAAAATTGAGTACACATTACATCATCTAACACATGCATGCATCACAATGATATAATTAATCATGTTCAAGACTTATTTGGAATGTGATAGAACTTTTGGATGAAAAATTTTCGATATAAAAGTTTTTGAACCGAAACAAAATAAATGGTAGAGTTAATGATGAAGAGTAAAAAAAATAAAGTTAAAATGGATAGGTTAGTTGTGTATGTAGTTGAGCAGAATAATTGAAAAGTAAAGTAGTTGTATAGGAAGATGCGAAAAAATGATTAAAAAATAAGATAAATATGGAGAGTGAAAAATTTTAAAATTAAAAATTTTAACTTGACATTTTTTGGTTATTGCCAAACTTGTTATTCCTATGTGAAACTTGTGGTGTTATTTGCCTGGACGCTATATAGTTTTTTTTTTTTGTCAAATGTACCCAGAACTTATTTTACTTTTGAGGGATTTTGTATTTATGTTTATAAGGTGTGATTGAAATTATAGGCGTATCATTGTACTTAAAACCTTTGCTTAAAATTGTAAATGTATCATTTAGAATTTAAAATGAAGAAATACTCTTGTAAACAAATAAAATGATAAAATGCAAGAAAATGCATTTAAATATAAAAATTTAAATTTTAAATATAATGTTTTAATATATAAATATTTTTTGTAATTTAAAATTATTTTCATGCATTTTATGAATTTATTTATTTACAAGGGTATTTTTGTTATTTTAAACTCCAAGTAATATGATTCCAAATTCAAGTAAATCTTGTAAGCATAGAAGAAAATTTTACAAAAGCCATGACATGCCATGAAAACCTCTATCTTTCACTAATACCTTTGACGTCGTTAACTCGTTATCCATCAGGAAACAACTGTTCAATTTGTAAATAACGTTAAAATAGGCATGAGTTGATAAAAATATCCCCTCCCCCCAAAAAATACGATCCATTTTTAGTTTAGACGTCGCTGGCGTGTGTTGGTATTTGATTAAATGTGCCCGGTGCAACCAGCATCCCGATGCAAAAAAAAAAAAAAAAAAAAAAAATCTTTATTTAAATTTTGTTTATAAAATTGTTAATCTAAGTGTATTTACCATTTTTGGAGACTCGTATTTTTTTTTTGATTTT
Source organism: Annona cherimola (assembly GCA_030490835.1). Lineage (NCBI taxonomy): Eukaryota > Viridiplantae > Streptophyta > Magnoliopsida > Magnoliales > Annonaceae > Annona > Annona cherimola. The sequence goes on along the minus strand of CM059977.1, from coordinate 15,395,121 downwards.
TCAAAAACCGGAGTATTTTAGACATTCAAACTTAAATTAACAGGTTTATAATTTTTTTTTTAAAAAGTAAAAAAAAAAAAAGATTGTTTACACAGGTACACCGAAAGTAAGGCATAGGATGTGGGCCGGCATGTGTTAGTGGACAAAATTCCATTTTGGCGTACGTCTCACATGTGGCGTGATTTGATATCCCATGCAACGACTGCACACATGAACATGCGGGTTGGATTCATCCCCCACATCATCTCACGTGCTATTGCTACCACCTTTATATCTGCTATACATAGTTCGATTGGAGTATAAAATATTGCTGGGATGTCAAGATGTTCTTGATAATTAATGAACAACCTTGATTTAGCTCGGCCGAGTTGTTCATTTTCAACAGTGCTCACCTCATACCCCCATCTATATGCAGGCTCAATCATAAAATTTTTTCTAAAAAGCCAAATAAAAGGAAATTGAATTGGGGATTCTGGGGTCAGTTGGACCCAACTGTCATGGCTGTTCCAGCTGGCCAATGGATACCAGAATAAGTAATTAAGGTCTGCTGGCAGATTTGGACAGTTACCTGATTTAAAGATTTTACAATCTGTAATACGCCATAAATCCAAAATTTTTTTTTATCAATTAACGATGAAAAATTTCATGCGGTCTTCATTTGCAGGTTGAATCCCCTTTAGACCGGTATAAAGATTCTGAGGACAGATTCCGGACCTGGTACTTTCCTACCCATGATTTCACCCTCAAGACCATCTGGACCAAGTTCCTGGTAGTTGGCACAGAGAGGAAGATAAACGGGACGAATTCTGGTATTTATGACGTACATGTGGATAGGATTGACCCTGAGTTGGTAAAGGAATTACCTAAGATTGACTACGCTGTTATATCAGATGGCCACTGGTTCTTCAGAAAAACGTATGTGCTCGAGCGCAATAGGCTAATAGGATGTGTATTTTGTGATGATGCCAATGTCAGAAACCGCGGGCTTGGTTTCGCTTTCAAAAGGGTCTTCCAAGCCGTTCTTACGCATGTGAATGAATGCAAGGAGTGCAAGGATGGTTTGATCACTTTAGTGAGGACGTTTTCACCAGCCCATTTCGAGCATGGGACTTGGAACGATGGAGGGAAATGCAACAGGACATTGCCACTGAGCCAAGGAGAGGTGAATTTAGGAGGGAGTGAATGGGAGATTAGGAATATTCAAGTGGAGGAGGTCGAGAGAACAAAGATGGTAGGCAGGAAGAAATTGGGGTATTTGGACGTGACCAAGGCCATGCTTATGAGGCCTGATGGGCATCCTGGAATACATTGGAACAACAACTATATGGAAGGTTACAGTGACTGCGTACACTGGTGCTTGCCGGGGCCGATTGATGCTTGGAACGATCTGTTATTGGCGGCGTTGAGGAAGTATTCATCACTGTATTGAGGTTCTCTTTTGTTTTGTTTTTCAGTTTTACATATACATTTTTTCATTCACTTAAAATTTATACAGAAATGATAATAACAAGAGCTGCTCAGTGTTTTCTATCACTGCCCTGAGGGTTGCATCCTATGAACTTCTGTTTCAAAATCCATCCCGCCTACACGCTGGGTGATAAGTTATAACAGAGCTGATCCAATGAGGACCCCCATGCATCCAGCCGGGATCCGTTTTTTTTTTTTTTTTTTTGATTTTTTATAAACATGTAGATCTAGATGTATTTAACCTCTAAACTAAGTTTTACCATTTGTAGATGCTTTTAAGTAATTTTTAAAATTTTTAAACACAGTAATATTTTTCGTAATTTCTAAGTCAAAAATTATGAAAATGACTCTGTGTTTAAAAATAAAAAATACTTAAAAGCATCCAAAAATGACAAAACTTGGTTTATATGTTAAATATACCTAACTCTACATGTTTATAAAAAATAATAATAAAATAAAGGGACCCCCCATGCCGCCAGCCACATGGGATCACCCCTCAAGCTATAAACTGTAAAACTTAACTGTATCCCGTGTCTAAATGTTCATCTGCTTGAGAGTCCATTTCCAAAAGGAACAAAGTATACTCTTCCTTGTCTCTCTAGAAAACTAGGGGGCTTTCATGGATTATGTGATAATGCAAAGAGTACAATTTTGAAATTGTTAATCTTGATTCATCCATTGACTTGTAGAGTTCAGGCCCTAAATTTTATCCTTACGCTTTTCCTATGGCTAATTTCCTTCAATGTACTTATAACTATTTTCAATCTTGTTCTTTTAGACCCCCTTATCAAGATCCAAAAACCTCGCAGAAACCATCTCCGTCTCGATCACAAATTCTCAACATATTTGTGTTTGGTTGGAGTCCTTTATTTTGCTACTTGAATTTACCAATTTTGGCTGCTATGGATGGCAATAGTCACAATCAAATCCCCCTGAGTATTAGTCTAGTCATCAATCATGCTGCTCTCCAACTTCTTAGCATTCAGCTAAAATAGCATGGCCTATCAAAGAAAATCTAAAAAATTATACTTGAAGACATGCAAAAAATACACATTGCAATCAACTAATAATCTGCCCAACTGAACTCTGAATGCACAACAACTTTCTTCTAGACGGTTTTATTTTAAGAAAAAAGGAACGTAATTACCACTTGACCAACCTTTTAAACCAGTACAGAGTACACAATGAAACAAAACTGTAGTTGATGAACATTTTCGCAAACAATTTTGATCTAACTAGTGTCTTACCCCTGAAGTTGCTATTTGAACACCAATCGCGCTGGTGCCAAATTTCTATAAGCTCAATCTAGTCTACCAAACAGAAGCTTAAGAAATGCAAGGATTTCAATTGCAAATACAACATCAACAACTAAAAACAATGATAATTCTGCAATACCTCCAGATGCCCAAAATAAGAAGAGAGATCAAACAACAGAGAGCATATGCTGCTTCCTGACATGTCTGATACAAAATTCTTTGCAGGAATGCGTGCACCTTGCTCAAGAACTCTCAAGACAAAAAATCTATAACAAATCCTAAGTAGGTAGTACTTTATTTTTCTGAGACATACAAATTACTTATAAACGTGTCAGTACTTCTGAAATCATGAGATTTACATGGAGGAACAGCTTCCTGGGCTTGTTTGAAAGTATCCTGAAAGGAGGAAATGAATAAAATTGCGTTCCACTTTCTAACGCCTTCTTTTCTATTTGTATTTCGGAGCATTTTAGTAACTTCGAGCAGGGTAATTTCAGATCACATCCATGGTTAACCCCCAACCTTTACAGATATTGCAGTTGAAAACGATGATAGATGCCACTGTCTAGTAACATTAACACCATGATGAATTTAAAAGAATGAGAAATTGTAGAACCATATCCACGCAAAACGGTGAACGAAAAAGCAGAACAGATCGAATGTGGTATAAATGCTTGCTCACTTCAGAGTTGAAGAACAGTGATATGCAAATTGCAAGATACCCCCTTTTCTCCAATTCCAGTACATTTTCATATGCCCACTCCTACCAACCAAACTCCTACAAGACCTTACGGCAGAATCCATCCGAACCAGAGTACTCATTATACTATTCAATTTTTTCAATTTCGAAATCTACCCCCCTCCGATCCACAGTCCCACCATTCCGTGTCATACATCAAATCAGTCTCCAGAACAAAACTCAGCAACACGACGACGAACAAACCACAATTCTGTAATTAGCACCAACGAACATCAAATAAACCCTTCGAGTAGCTGATTAGAGATAGCTATGTTACAACTCAGGATGAAGAAAGTACGAATTTCCCCAAGACAGATAAAGAAAAAGTTCTACCTTTTTATGCTTCCAGTGAATTCCCCAGAGGAAACGAGAAGAATTCGCGGACGGGCGAGAACTCCACCATTCCGACATCCATCGCATAGCCGCTGACGGGCAACTTGAGATCACGCAAGATGAAGAAAGTCTCCGGCAAGCGGGATCGCGGCACCTCCTGAGCGACGGCGCAGTGCGGGACCCACATGTCCGGACGGTAGTCGTCGCCGATTTCGACGCCCTCCCTGCGCAGCGTGTCGCAGAGCTGGGAGTGGAGCTGGAGGAGGGCGGCGGAGGGGGTGGGCGCGAGGAAGAAGCTGTTGTCTTCGGAGGAGGAGAAGGCGGCGATGGAGGAGAGAGTGAGGGGCAAAGGCTCCTGCTTGGAGGCGAAGCTCTTGATGACAGACTGCAGTTTGTGCGGGTCGAGATGAGGGCTGGAGAGGAGTGTGATGTGCGGCCGAGATTCCATTTCGATGAGCTGTGTGCTGATCTGACGGCGGGCGAGGACGTTCCAGGCCTTCAACACCTGGTTTTCCAGCGCTGGATCGAAGTACAGCTCGATGGCGTAGCCCTGGGACATTGCAGAGAAGGAGTACCGGTACCTTCGGTCGTCTCGAGGAGTAGGGGGCTTTTCCCCTCTCGTTCTTACAATCCTGATGGTGCACGCGACGGACGAACAGTCACCATGCGCCAGTGGGAGCAAGAGAGCTTAAAAGGCGAAGAGCAAGAGGCGCTGCTAGATTCTCTCCACCCGTTTGTGTGATAGCGTGTACGCTGCAACACTTACAAATACGAAATGTTGGTTCAATACATCTCATAATCCCATAATATATATTAAAATAATATGTCAAAATTTGAGGCTAATCCAATGGTGACTTTTCTATGGGTATATCTACATCCTATCTTAATTGATATTCTAATTGATATTCCAATAAACTCACACCACATTCTTACAAATATTATTACAAATATTATCGACATAGAGACACTATGTTTCACCCGTAAATTTTGAAAGGCACAAATTAATTATTACAATTTATAATTTTAAAAATTAAATTAGATTATATTAACCATAAATAACATAATTTTTCGAAAGCAAGAATAAGATAAAAATATATTTATAATTATTTAATAAATAAATATATGTAGGATGTGTCCAGACTTCAAGTGGGGACATAGTTAACATGCTCCAATTCTATTTTATAAACTCAAATTTAATTCAAAATTTGCAACCAATGCCCATATTAGGATATGGAAAATTGGAAATATTTTTTTATGTTATTGTAAATATTGATTTACTATAGTAAAATATGGATTAGGCTAATGGCTAGTTATAACTTATAAGTTGATCAGCTAATTTGCATACTTAACTGAGGTTTGTGAATTTTTAATCACATCAATATAAGGAGACAGCGCTCCCCTTTGGGCTTGATGTCCGGATCCCACATGTGTATATTGGATGTGATATCACTGAGTTATGTCTTTTTTTTTTTTTTTTTTTTTTTTTTTGATGAAAACTGAGTTATGTCTTGATTTACGACATCTCAGATATAACATAACGGAAACGCATAAAGAAAATTCTACCACTTTATAAATACAGCTAATGTAATGTTCACAAAATCTTAACGATTTACCCAGTTTATACACCTACATTACTTCTATACCCACAATATTTGCTTTTAATTTTTGATATATTCATAAAACATGACAATTTTTTTTATATCAATAGCATTTTATTATAAATTACTAGGTATCAATATAGTTATTATATATTATGAGTATAAGAAAAATTTATGAATTATTATTAATATATTAGGAATTAAGAGCAAATGTTATGAGTATAAGAAAATTTTTTCATTATTTAATTATTTTGCTTTTTCTATTATTATCTTTACATTTCAATTACTCTTTTGCATCTTTTCGAGACTTTTTTTTTTTTCTGCCTCAAAATAATTTGATTTTGGGCCCCTTAATTTAAATACTGTGTAGGCAAAACCCCCAAAAGTAGCAAATCAAATTTCCTCAGGAAGCTATCTAAAATCTAAAAACAGATTTGTATTAAAAAAACTAAAAACAGATTAGATTGTCTTTAGAGTAATCAAAAGGCCTCTTTTTAATTAACATCTTTCCCATGGAAAGAAGAAATTGGTAATGCCTGATTGCATTTCTGCGGTGGGATTGCATTCAAAAAATTCACGTGCCCATCCGCCTTTTGGGTAGGTGTATTAATTTCATCCTAAGGCATTAATTCCAAATCCAAACTTTCAAGTAATGACCATTCGTTCTTTTCCTTGGAATCGTTCCATCTTTTCCATTAGCCCATAAAATAATCGTATCCAATCCATTCCCACCCTCCCTCTCTCTCAAAGCAACTATCCTTCCAAGTTCCCAACCTCAATTCATGGCTGCAACAGCACCAGCAGCTTCCCTCTCACTCTCCTTCTCTTCTGTCGATTCTCCTCGCCCACCCATCGTTCTCAAATCACCTCACCATTCGTCCATCGTAGCCGCCACTAAATCTCTTTCACTCTCCTGTACCACCTCCCTCTCCAAAACCCGCACCTGCTGCAAGTCATCCTCCCACTCTTCTTCTCCCTTATCTTCCAACTCAATCGCTGACAATGAAATTCCCATAACCCGATTCCTCACCCCTCACGACGTAGAGAAGAAAGAAATTCTCCAAAGCTTTCAAGATTCGGGAACTCTTATTGACGGCAGCTCAGTGATGGTTAGAGCAATGCACGAGATTGACATTGAGCCTACGATTGGCTTGCTCACGGAATCCTTTGCAGATTCCATGTCCGTTCCTTCTAGGCTATTGATGCTGTTGAATTTCTTGGTGAAGCAGTATGTGAAGGAAAGGAGGGCTTTGCTGCCGCATGCTGTGATGCTCGTCGCCTGTGTTAAGGCTGCGAATGGGGAGGATGTGTTGGCAGGGACGGTGGAAATATCTTTCAATGCCCAAGGTGCGAATGTGCCTCCTCCGACGCCAGTACCTCCAGCAGAGCATCCCTACCTATGTAATATGTCAGTGAAGAAGGAATACCGAAGGTATGAATTGCCACACACTTTCATTCACTGCTGCGTTTTTCTATTCTTTCGCTCTCTATTGACGGCAGGAAATGCTCATGATACATGCTGCCACTTCTAATGTCTACCATTTATCTGTAGTTTCTGAATTTTACTCGTCGATAGTGTGAAATGCTTGGTTGCCTTTTATATCTCGAAACTGAATTTTCCAAATTGTGATATAATTTGTATTAGTGGTTATTGCATACGTATGGGGCTGCAGCAAGGACAGGTCATCAACAGGGATGTGAGTAAGCTGCTGGTCGGTGAACCGCCGTTGTTGGACGGTGGACAGGGTCGGTGCAGATAGATGGCTGCCCGAGATTTGTCGTTGGTGGTCTTGTAGATAATATAAATAGAGTGGTCGATGGGTAAGAATGGTGTCGATGATTTGAATAAAATTCAGATATGTAGGTGAGTAGTGGGGTAGAGAATAGACCTATAGAGAGTGAAAGGATATTGTGCTTCTGTAATTCAGCAATTTGCTGTGATTTTCGATAAAATTTGGATTTTCTGTTCATTGTTCAAAGTCGCATTTATCAAATTGTGCTGAAGAAATTTTGGATTTAGACGGGCTATTCGTCTTCTCAAAGTTGGATGTCCAGACGGCAAACTTACTTTCTGCAAACTAAATTGAGAGTGGATGCTGTGGATTTTTTTTTTTTCAGCATTGTTCAGGTTTTTTTTTTTTTATGGAAAGCACTGTTCAGGGTTGAGTGATCAAAATCTGTAGATTTTATTTTCCAATGATGCTAAACATCATAAAACCTTTTTCTGATATTGGGGTTCATTTGTTTAGCTAAGTAAGAACCTTTATAACATTTAGCCCAAAGAAACATGGCCTGGATGATTACAAGAAAAGCGCAAAAGAAGAGACATGTTCTATCAATTTGTCACTTACACATCAGACATATGATGCATCTGTGCGAAGGCAAGAACAAACTAAAATGGAGAGAGAATGGGCATATCTTGGTGGCATTCCTTTCTTCCAAGTAATACCCTGATGACCGGATCAAGGAGAAAAGACTGTTTATGTAGGTTTTGTTTTACTGTTACTTCCGCAATTGGATATGCAGTTGGGGGATGTTTATATGGTCTGTTTCAAGTCTGAATGTAGCATTTCTGGAAAATTTGCTAGATTTTTTAAAGTAACATATGATTGGTTAAGGAAATGAAAAGAAGGGTGCTGCATAAGAATGAACTCATGGCAGAAATTCTTCTAAGATTGACTGTCACAAGTTGTCAGAAGCTGAATTTTTTGCAGCACCATTCTATACATATTTTCTGTATTTGCTTGTTCTTTGACTTGATATCTTTCTCCTGATAGCACCGAGAGAATTCCTCTTGTCTCTGCCCTTCTTTCCTTGGAAGAAGAAGAAGAGTTTTGAAAGAAACACAAGAAAATAGGCAGATTTCATATTTTTCTCATTCTATTCTAATGCATTTAGGGACTGTGGGTCACTATTGATGGTGTTTCGCCACTTCTTGATACAATATACTGTATTTTTTTTTTTTTTTTTTTTTTTGAGATATTGATCCACATGCGACAATTCATGAGGTGGGGTCATATGAAAGTTTTTCAAGCATTTGTTTCTTTTTGCTTTTCAGGAGAGGGATTGGTAAACATCTTCTCAAAGCCTCGGAGAACCTAATTTGTCAAATTACAGATTCCAAGGAAGTATACCTACATTGCAGAAAGATTGATAAGGTTCCATTAAAAATGTATCAGAAAGCAGGCTATGAAGTAATTAAGACGGATAGTATCTTCATTCTGTTAACATTTCAGCGGCGGAAGCACTTGATGCGCAAGAAGTTAGGTGGATAACTCAAATTTAGATTATTTCCTTGATGGATCTGCTAGAACCATGTGGCATTGACATCTGACAGCAACTTATAAAAGAAGGTACAATTTCTGACTTACCTTGACCTGCACAGAAATAATTTCATTTGCCATTGATATGAGGCATTCCTCATGTTTACATGCTTATGATGTAGGTTGTATATGATACAATTGTTGTGAAATCAATGTAACATAAGGCGCATGTGATTGCTTTTTGCCCCTCTTACCACATTTCAATTTGTTTCTGGATTTGAATAATATCTGTGTTATTGTAATGATGTTGTCCTTGTTATGTTTATCACCGGCTCAATTAGCATATAGGAAACTTAAATGGAAGGAAAAAGAATAATACAGATAAATCTCTTTTTATAAAGAAATAAGAAATGGGCTTATTGAGCCCTTTGTGATGTATAAGAAGGTTGTCTTGAATTCTGGACAAGGTGGACGTTGTGACCGGCAGTATGCGGGGCTCCATATCCTTTTGTTACCTCTTTTTTTTTTTTTTTTTTTTTTCCGGTTTACTTCGTGAAGAGCCATGTAATGGCTAGCCACAGTAGTGGTATGATCTACAACATGCTTGTGGTATGTTCTATGAGAAGGGCACCAGTTTACAACAGTTGCGTGCTGGCATGCCTTGACATCTCCTCAGATTTAAGCTTGCTTCTGTCAAGCAACTAGAGACTTTTCACTTTGGCTACAAAGAGAGTCAACAAAACGGGACCTCCATCTTAATAGCCAGGATAATCGACCATCAATTGCTAGAGTAACTCGATAAGTTGAACCAGTTACTGCATCCAGTCATGAGACTCTTGACATGGTCAGTTGTCTGGAAGACATTTCACTTTCACTAAGCAAATGATAGTTTTTATATCTAGAATCTAATGGAGGAGACATATTCAAAATGCATAGTGCTTACTCGGCACAACTTCGGTCAAAAACCTGAAAAAACTTTTTATCAAGACTTCCAACAATCCATCTGGAGAGGGAGAAGAAATGAAGAATATTGGTGGTGTAGATTTCGCTTGCATGTGTCCATTTCAACCAATGGAAACACTTGAACTAGGGATTCCTATTCAAGTTGCCGCAATTAGGATTTGTCATGGATCAAAAGGACATGGTGTTCCTAATCCGCAATTGGAATACCTAACACGATTGCTGTAGCCCAAATCTTTCGGAGGCGTACCTACATAACTATGAGGAAATTGATCATTGGAAGAGGATTCCCATCATTTTATACTCGAAGCAGTGCATCTGTGATCCAGATTTACCATTCTCCTTTAAACGTACAGTTGGTGATTGTTTCTACTTTTTAAGAAAGTTCATGTGCTCGAGAAAAATACATCTCTAAAATCTCATTGTAAAAAGAAAATAAACACATAGACTGTTCATATGTTGCCTTTATTTCCAATCCAACCCTCCACTTGAACAGCATTGCAAAACCTTCTGGTGTTGATTTTCAAATCAAGATTAAATCAGATGCCTAGGGCTTTTGAATTCACAAGGGAGATCAATTGGAGCTCCTTCACACATTCCACCACGGCGGGTCTCTCACAGCTCTCTGTGCGGACGCAGCGGGATGCGAGGTTGGCAAACATCACAACTGATTCCACTGCGTATGAATTCCTGGGCATGTCTGGATCAATCACCTTGCGCAACTTCTTCCGGTCATTCAATATATGCCGAACCTGTAGAAAATTGCAATGGTTTTTCAAGCATTCTTGCAAAAACTACCTCAAAGTGCTGGAACGGCTGTACCTGTAATACAAGATTTTGATCAGTGGGTCCCTGGCTCAAGTCCACTGCTCGGCGGCCGGTCAGTAACTCCAGGAGAACTACTCCGAAGGCATATACATCGCTTTGTAAAGTAAGCTTCCCTGTCTGTGGCAGTGAAAAAATGATCAGGATCCTAAACATGCCTGGTCCTGTTCTAATCTTTTCTAGTCATGGAAAGACTACGGTGCCAATTGAAAACCGCGCTTTTCCTTGCAAAAGAGATTTCTTATTTGGCGCTTGTGAATGGCTACTTCAATTAGATACTGATGGTTTTGATAAAAATGTGGGATGGGCCCGGTTCAGAAATCGCTAAGCATTTAGTTTGAGTGCAGGGCGTTCTTTCATCGATCAAAATCAAAAGAGATCGGTCATGCATCATTTTAAGTAATATAAATAAGATATCGATAGGACCGCCATCAAAGCGTGAACATGGCTAAACACGTGAGGTGAAGCCCTCAAAAAGAAATTCAAGCACCGAGAGGACGAAAAGAATCTGGGTATCTGAAAGCTTTCAAATAAGCAAGTAAAAGCATGCTTACCGCTGTGTATTCTGGATCAAAATATCCGAAAGTACCCTGCACTCTTGTAGTCAAATATATTTCCTGTCCCTCAGGCATCAACTTAGCAAGGCCAAAATCAGAGATCTGCAGCAAGATGGTAGCTTGTGTTGGTTGGATGATTTATTTCGATTGTCACCACCTCATGTTAACTGATCCCCACTATTTCGATTGTTACCTTTGCGTCAAAGTTGGCACTTAGAAGTACGTTGGTGGATTTGAAATCTCTATGAACAATGGGAATTCCAAGTGCTGAATTGGAGTGTAGATATGCAAGACCCCGTGCTGCACCAAGCGCCACTTTCAGTCTTCGAGGCCAGTCCAGCTTTGATTCCTTGATTCCTAAATCATCAACACCAGTAATCATCATCAGCTCAAGCGAGAAGATGGATAAATAAACAGGCATCAGTCAATTTAAAACAAGCAGTAGTAATACAATGTCAAACCAACCGCTTAGATGATCTTGTAAGTTCCCATTATGCATGAACTCATACACTAAAAAACGATGTTTCCCATCTGCACAATACCCAGTCAAGGCTGCAAGATTTGGGTGGTCCAGTCTACTCAAGATATCGACTTCCACTCGGAACTCTCGTTCACCTTCTGCAGCTTTAAATGGTGGCAACTCCATTTTCTTGATCGCAACAACCTTCACATAGAATTGCAAATGTTGTCAATCAAGATATGTAATCTCATAGAGCACTTTGAACACCATTCATGGCGTAAGATAATTAGTAGAATCGAAACTAAAGAGGTAGCTTTATTTGTTGGTCTCGTCTCAACAGAATTCCTTGCTATTTTCCCGAGAAAGACATTGTCATACCTCCCCAGACCGGAGAATTCCTCTGTAGACACGGCCAAATCCTCCTTTTCCTAGCAAGTTCTCCTCACTGAAGGAGCATGTTGCTTCTTCCATTTCTTTGAGTGTGAAAACTGCAGACCCATTCCGCCTTTTAGAAGGTGGATTTTGATCTTCGAGTTGCCAATTCTCCACAGCCTTGTAGGCCCCTGGATGAAAATGGAGGAAATACACAGCATTTCCATGAATTATCTAACTGCATCCTTTTGGTTTAATTTAGAGTAGACTAGTGACTCTGTAACTAGGCCCTTGCTTGACCCTGCCTTTCACTGATCAAAATCATTCCTAGGCCTCTATCAGACATTTTGAAACAATATAATTGACTGCATGTAAAGTCCCTATGGAACAAGAAATCCATATGTGGGAGACATCTTTCATTGGCAGTGGGGGCATAATGCAGAAATGATGTGGAGTCTGGACCACCAAAATGCAATGAGACCATTCATGCCATGTAGCCTAAAGTGGTCCATCCCTACTGACAATTCAAGAAAGGAAATATGAGAGAGAGAGAGAGAGAGAGAGAGAGAGAGAGAGAGAGGATAATATTGCAGGGTTAATTTGGAGAGGAATTATAACGTACATGGTTCACTTAGATCATGTGACTTGCTTCTTCGCCGTTTGTTCCATGCTGAAACCAAGCCAAAGGGCATAATGTTTAGCACCAAATGTACGAAACGAGGGATGCCTGAGATACACTTCAGCAGATCACAACCCAAAAGAGAAACCAGTTTCTGTTCAAGCTAAGGCGTATCTCAACTCCATGAAGGAATAACAGATGAAAGAAAATCGATCAGAATCAAGTGGAAACAAAAACTTCAGTGATTTGTTGATCCCCCTCAACTTTGAAAATGAATAATTACAGAAGATTAACAAACCAGTCTCTCCATCTCAAACACATATAGGTTTAGAAGATGAAAACAGGCTATATGAATGCGTTTGGAGGAGTGGAAAAGGAATGTGGGAGGTGTAAGAATCCTGTCGAGAGTACGTATTGAGGAAGTGAGGTTAAGAGTTTTGGAGGATACTCAACAACCAATGCCACCAACAACAACCCTAAAGACAGAAAAGAAAATGCTTAAAGTGCAAGGAAAGAAGGGAATTGTATCAGAAGACATGAAAAAAGAAAGGGAAAAGGCGGCAACCTGGGGAAGAAGAGAATATCTTTGAAGGCGATTATTGGGTGCGTGAAACAAATGAGAAAGAAGAAGAGAAATGGGTGGGAGAAGATGTTTGGCAGCAGGATCTTCTCTTCCATTTTGAGAGAGATACAGAGAGAGAGAGAGAGACAGAGAGACAGAGAGAGGCAGTGGTGGGGTTGAAGCAGCGAAAGGAGCCGTTGAACGGATGCTTTCAATCATTCCGTGGATTGGCCACCACTCATAGACTGTTTGCGTTTTCCCTCCTTGAAAAATGATGAGGTAGAGTGGGTAGCACCATAATTTGTGGGGAGATTTCTCCAAACTGAATGTTGGATTTGTTATATGTTGATCAGGAACGTTGGAATAGTTGGTCAGAAAATAATTTATTATACTCGTAGGTTGGACCAGCATTCGTAAACCTTTGATCAATCTGACATTAGATGCACATATTTCTGCCCGTGCTTTATACACGAATATATATATATTTGATTGTTGCTTTATACAAGAATTAGGCGTATGCTTTATATGCAAAATTCTACCCAATATTTGTATGCGTGTTTTTTTTTTTTTTTTTTTTGGGTTGACGTCAGAAGGAACGTTGGATCGGGCAAGAAACCTTGAGATTGGGATATTTCAACTGTCAGTAGTTCTTATTCTTACTCAATTTTGTGATTTAGTGGATCGGAGAACAAGATGGCACACTTGCCATACAGCCCGCGAGTTTCTTTCGCTGGCTAGCCAATGTAATATATATGTCCTCGCAAATCCACGTGTTTTTACAAGGTATATTCCAAATGAAGTCCTCATCAACTGAACTGAACATTGCACCAAAAGAGACACCGACGTACCATTCGAATCCACGTGTTTTTTATAAAAAGTTTCTAAAGAAGAAGTTGTCAAATCAATAGAAAGTGATGTGATATAATAGGAGTAATAATGAGGAGTAAAGAGAATAAAGTTAAAATAGATAGGTTAGTTGTATGGGTAGTTGTGTAGAAATGATTAAAAAGTAAGGTAGTTTGTATAGAAAAATGTGAAAAAATAATTAAAAAATAGAATAATTATGGAGAGTGAAAAGTTTTAGATTAAAAAGTTTTAGTTGACACTTTTTTGCCCTAAACAAACACACCCAAGGTATATTCCAAATGAAGTCCTAATCAACTGAACTGAACATTGCACCAAAAGAGACACCGACGTACCATTCGAAGCCACACCGACATGATCCGGCTTCCTTGTTTTCTGTTTTCTGTTTTCTGATTTTTTTTTTTTTTGATGAAGCCTGTTTTCTGATCCTTAAACACCATCTAGATCGATGCATCAGACCACCTATAACCATTATTCCTATATGTTTTTCATAACGAAATTGGTTTCTCTGGAAGTCCTTTTCTATGCAATCTCATTCGTTCTTCTTACATTCATGAACAAAGGAAAATTTGCTTTATTTATTATATTTAACTAGGGGTGTTAATGGTCATGTCAACCCGTTAACCCGCTCGTTCAACCCGTTAATAAATGAGTTTGGGTTGAGATTTTTGAATAAATGGGTTATGATCCGCCAACCCGTTCAACCATTCAATTAAATAAACGGATTAGGGTTGAGGTTTCGCAACCCCTCCAACCCGTTTATTTAACTCGTCCAACCCGTTCAACCCGTATAACTCATTTAATATAATATATTATAATATATATATAATATTTATAATAGGAATTGACATTAAAGAGATGACTTGAGATTGACGCTGATGTTTTCCAGCTAAAATAAATTAAATTCAGGTATGTTAGCTTCGAATTATTTAATTTATTTAAATTTACAGATTTTATTGAAGATTTTTAGCACGAAAATTAGTAACAAACACAACCCGTTAACAACCCGTTAACCCGTTTATTAAATGGGTTGTAAATGGGTTAGGGTTGAAGTTTTTTAAATGGGTTAATAAATGGATTAGGGTTGAGATATATTAAATGGGTTAGGATTAGGATTAGGCTCCAACCCGTTCAACCCGATCCGTTAACACCCCTATATTTAACATCATTTATATTGAGTCTGCTTCTATAAAACTTTCCTTTTATGTAATTCTCTTCATTTTTAATTTCTTAATGATCAATGAAAAATTCATTCTACACATCATTACTATTATCATGAAAACGCTTTTATTTATTTAATACCACTATATTTGAGCCCTATTTATAAATATGCAAAATCAACTTAATAAAATGATTCAATACTAAATATCAAATTTCTTGTGCCATTTTTAACATCTAAACCATTCAAAATATCATTACTAGGTAAATAAATGTTCCTATAAAGTATTATTACACGCTAATATATATGATAATGAATCTAAATATTTTCCGTAATTTACACATGAATATATCTATTTTTGAGTAAATATGACTTGTATACGTATTAAATTTGAATGAAACTTGGTCTCCTAAATAAATGATACTAAATAAAATGAATTAATTAGATTTTGTATCAATTATCAACATTTAGAAAATAGAAGAGATTACATAAAATCACGTGTATATAACTTAATTATATAGAAATGTGCCCCGATTTATATTATCAAGAAAATTTAATTATTTTTCTAGTATTATTATATATAGCCCTCATTTATACATGTATAAAATAATATAACAAAATGGTTTGGTGATAAATATCAATCTTAAAGTAATATTCTTATGATCTAAATTGGGCACAATATCATTGTTATATGAATAAATGATTCAATAAAATATTCTTATATTATAATAGATATGTGAATACATCCAAGTATTTTTTATAATTTACATGTGAATATATTTTTAAGCAAATGTAACACATATGCATCTTTGATTTATATGAAACTCAGTCTTACAGCAAAAAAAAAAGATGTTAAATCCAATAAATAGAGTAGATTTTTTTTATTAATCATCAAGATAGAAAAATTAATGAAAATACGTAAAATCAATTCTAGGTAACCTAATTATGTAAAGGAGATTCTGAAGTTTATCTTCCTTTTATTTGAATGCAAATTAGAATAGAGCATGCCTACTTAATTTTTTGACATGCTGGAATATTGAGCTTGATACACAACTAGATGGAGGGAGAGAGGACATGGGATGGGATGGGGTGGGGACTACTACAGTTGAGACTGGAATGGTGCAACCAGTTCATAGTGGGTTGATATAAATTCAATCTTAATCCAAATTAAAGATTCACCCAAAAAAATCCTAATTCATTTTTCTAAATCCCAAATCAAACCACCAAATTTATAAAGCTTGGATTAAACTTGGGTTAAACAAACTAAATATTTCGGTTGATGATTAAGGTTAACACTTTGAATTTTCAATTTTTATAATATTCTATACTATTTTAGATAAAACATTTAAATTTAATCTAAATAATTTGAAATGAAATGTTAGATTATTTAGAATGTGTACTTCGGTTCAGGTTTTGGATTAATTATTTGATTCGAATTACAGTCAATCCAAACCAAATTATATTATAATGCAGTTCGGGTTAAACAAGAATTCATTACCTAGAATCTAAATAATATCCATCCAAAGTCCAAACCGTTTAAAATTCCAATTACGAAGGTCATATTTGGGTTAGCCGAACTGACTGCAGCCCTAGTGCCCACAGTATCCCATTCCACGTTCTTTTTATTTTATACTAACATGTTTTCATTCTACTTTTTTTTTTTTTTAGAGTATTATCATATTTCTTTTTACACCTTCTTTTATTTACATGTATAAATATATATATATTTGCTTGCCGACACGACCAGCCACTTGATAACTGCCCCAGATATTGCATGGGTTCCCTCAAAGTTTCGCATCCCTA
Organism: Annona cherimola; assembly: GCA_030490835.1. Taxonomy (NCBI): domain Eukaryota; kingdom Viridiplantae; phylum Streptophyta; class Magnoliopsida; order Magnoliales; family Annonaceae; genus Annona; species Annona cherimola. Next base: position 15,378,284 of record CM059977.1, on the reverse strand, counting down.
GAATATTTCACAACGGCATCCCGTGGAATTGTTAGGAGGAGAGAGCGCAACAAAGGCATCTGCAAATGTCTCAAAATTACTTTTGTCCTGAATAATGGGAAACAAATGGGTCCAACGTGACCTACCCCTTGTATGGGTACCAGTTCCCACCGCGGTTGGTAGGATTTAATTTAATCCATTTTTTTACGTATTTCAACAATCCAACCATACAAGTATTTTTTTTAGAAAGTAATACAAAGTATTTTAATGGTACGTACATTTTTAAATTATTAATAATATTTTATAATATAATTTATATTATGTATTTTAACTAGATGAGCCTAAAAAATCTCTTTATGTTGATAAAATCATTCTATATCATTTCGATGTAATAAATATATAATTTTTTTACTTTTTACATATTTAAGATCTTATTAGTATCTGATTTGTGTCATTTTTACTGTAAATGGTAAAAATTACGAGTAAAATATAATATATAGTTGAATTTTTTAAAAAAAGGAACAACAGAAAAATGGATCTATTGAATTAGTTTTGAATGATCTATGATTGGGATGGGATGGTATGAGAATAAGATTAACAGATGTGAGAAATTCATTCCTTGGTATTACAAATGATCTATGCTTGGGGTGGGGTAGGAATAAGACTGAGAGATGCGAAGAGGGGTTTGTTATGCATTAGAAAAATTTTTGTTTTTTTTAAAAAAAAAGTGGTATTGAAAATGTAAAAATGTAAAAGAGTTGTGTATTAAAAAATGAGAAAGTATTGGAAGCTGAAAAAGTTTGGTAGTAACCGAAAATCTTATCCCAATCCACGAGATCTCTGCGATGGGATTCCATCTGTCATTGATTATGTTTTTGTAGTTGTGAATCTCCCATTTTTATGTATATTTATCTCTCTATGATATCAGCTGACAAGGTTATCCTATCCCATGAATCTTTTGTTGATCCTCCTCCAAACCAACCAACAGATGCAATCGCACTCGCTTTTGCTTCATTTCCCATGAATCGGCTGCTCTTGCTTTGTTGTTCCCGGATTTTTCCGGTTCAACGTGGTTCCAAAACATGGCCCTTCTGCATGTATTTAATCCTAAAATTTTTTTTCCAAAATAAAGATGAAGATCAATCTACTCTTACTTACATACATATCAATTAAAAAGCAATAAATAAATAAATATATTTTGGAATGCATTTTATAAAGTATTAATACATCTTAATGTATGTGTAAATGAATTTAAGTATTTTCCATTTTTTACAGATGAATGGATTTATTTTAGAGCAAATGTGACCTTTGCATATATTGAATTTAGATGAAATTTGATTTTCTAGTTAAACAAATGATGTTAGAGGAATGAATTGGATTAATTATCAACATCTCAAAAATGAAGGATTTAGGAGATTGATTTCTCTCTTGCTACATCACCCCTTAGGATGTAGAAAAGAAAAAACTCTACACAATTTTCAATACTTGAGAGATTTGAGAGATGATGGCTCAATCATTAGGAGAGTGATAGGCACCATAGATATTAATAAAGTTATTCTCCATGTTCGTGAGGATGATATGTATCGTCATTCTCCTATATACAATTATCTTGCTAAAACTCACCTCCTGTGGAGTATTTCTGTGCTTTCCTACTCAATAATATTGGTTGCCTTTTTTTTTTTTTTTTTTTTTTTTTGACTAAGAGAGAGAAGTTGGTGAGAATAGTTAAAATATCTTTAAATTTGAAAGGTGAAGCTCCCGATGTGACACCAAGGCTTCTGATGATGATCCCTGCCTATTTGCTTTCCTTCTTCTATTTTAAACAATTTGTGATGTGAGACTATATGAGACTTTTTTAAACATTTGTTTTTGTTTGATTTTTCAAGAAAGATATACGTGAGCATATCCTCGCTACCTCACTCCCTACGATGTAGAGAAGAAAAAATTCTACAAAATTTGCAATATTTAGAGACTTAAGAGATGGTGGCTTAATCACTGTTAGAGTGATGAGCAACACAGATAACGATGATGTTATTGTCCATGTTCGTGAAGATGATATGCATTGACATTTTCCTATATACAATTATGCTGTTGAAGCTCACCTCATATGGGGTATTTCGTTGCTTCCATACTCAGTCATATTGGTTGCCTCTGTTAAGGCAATCAAAAGAGAGAAGTTGATGCTAGTAGTTGAAACATCCTTGAATTTAAAAGATGAGCTCCCAATGAGACATTAAAGGCTCCAGATGATAATCTGTGCATATTCTACCTAATTTTAAAAAGATTATAGGAGGAAGAAATTGTCATACAACTCTGCTTCTAACTATTTTGCTTCTTCTGTTTTAAATAATTTGTGCGATTAGGCTATATGAGATTTTCTTAAGCATTTATTTTTGTTTGTTTTTTAGGAGAGGGATTTACGAGCATATCCTGAAGGCCTTTAACCCTGATCTGTCAGATGACAAATTCTAGAGAAATATATTTGCATAATAGTAGTAATGAAGATACCTTAAAAATGTACCTGACAGCAGGATATGAAATAGTCAAAGTAGAGAGTTTTTACTTGCATGAGTATGAGAATTACTTAATGAGTCTTTGAATTTGAAAAGTGAAGCTCCCAATGTGACACTAAAGGCTCCTGATGATGATCCGTACCTATTAAACTTAATTTAAAAAAGATAACATGAGGTATAAATCATTATACAATTCTACTTGTAACAGCTTTTCTTCTTCTGTTTTAAACATTTTATGAGGTGACATTATATGAGATTTTATTAAGCATTTGTTTGTATTTATCTTTTCAGAGAGAGATTTGCGAGCATATCTCAAAAGCCTCTAAGACCCTGATTTGTCAAATGACAAATTTTAAGAAAATATATTTGCATTGTATGAGCAGTAATGAATATGCATGGAAAATGTACCTGATTGCAGGATATGAAATAGTCTAGTATAAAGTTTTTACTTGTACGAGTAGGAAAAGAACTTGATGAAAAAAAAGTTAATTGTATAGCTTCTTCACATTTTAGCCAATTAATTAGTCTACAGTGAAAGTGATCAAATTTATATTGGTTTACTATACAATACAATAGAATTTTTTCCAAATATGCGATTTAGATGAATATCTAATTGTTTTGTTTTACTACTATAACCATTAAAATGCATTTTAATAGAACAAACATCTCCTAGGAGGTATGAATCGCTGTATAACTCTGCTCATAAAGGATATAATTTCTAACAAATATTTCTCTCTAAAGTAAAAAATTAATTTCTCATTTGCTACATCACTCCTAGGGGTGCAACTCGGGCTCATGAAACTTGGGTTCACCTCAACCCTAATCCTAACCCTATTTGTAAAACTTCAACCCTAACCCTAACCCTAACCTTATTTGTAAACCTCAACCCTAATCCTATTTTTGAAATTCGGGCTCGGGTTGAGTTTCGGGTTGACATCTTCTATTAATATGTCTTTGTTACTCATCTTATATATAATTTTTTTATCACAAATCTATTATATAAAAAAGTTAAAAAAACAATTTATTGTATGAAATTAAGAAAAAATCAACTACCGCTTAAGACTAGAAAGAAAGAAACCTGTTTTGAGAATTCTCTTTGTATCAAGTAGAATATGGATTATGTGTAAACGTTGTCAATAAAATTGTATTATTAATCATTAATTGTATTTTTTACTCCTCTATTGTTTTAAGCTTATTTTACAACTATAATTTTAAAGTTTTCATAAATTTTTCCGTTGAAAAAAAAGATCTCAAAAAAATTTAATATTTAGTATCACAGGATTTCGTTGGTCAAAAGGCTTCAATAGAAAAGGCGTGAAGAGTAATTTAAAAAAAAAAAAACTGTTGGACCTGTATCGTAATGTAACTTGGGAATAAGTATTTTGTTGAAATCACTTAAGACGTTAGATTATCTCGGCGATGAGTTGTCCATGCCTGCCATGCCGTACTCCTGTTGTCCATCATCCATTCATGAGTAATATGTTATTATTATAATATAAATTATATATTTTATATAAATTATATAAATTATATAAATTATATATTTTATATAAATGCAATTCGGGTTTACAGGGTTTGGGCTTGCCTGAACCCGAAACCGAGACCTATTTGAATTTGGGTTCGGGCTCGGGTTGAAAAGCTCAGAGTTTCAACACTGTATTTTTTCGGGTTCGGCGGGCCGGGTTCGGGCCGAACCCGGCCCAAGTTGCACCCCTAATCACTCCTCAAGATGTAGAAAAGAAAAAACTCTACAAAATTTTTAATATTGAAGAGATTTAGAAGATGGTAGCTCAATCACTATCAGTGTGATGAGCACCACAGATACCAGTGAAATTATTCTTCATGTTCGTGAGGATGATATATATTGTCGCTCTCTTATACATAATTATCTTCTTGAAGCTCATCTCCTGTTGTGTATTTCTTTGCTTTCCTACGTAGTCATATTGGTTGCTTTTGTTAAGGCAACCAATGGAGAGAAGTTGGTGGGAGTGGTCGAAATATCCTTAAATTTGAAAGGTAAATTTTCTGATGTGACACTAAAGGCTCCTGACGAGGATCTGTATCTATTCAACATAATAGTAAAAAAAGATTACTGGAGGTATGAATGGTCATACAACTCTGCTTATAACTGCTTTTCTTTTTCCATTTTAAACAGTTTGTGATGTGAGACCATATCAGATTTTCTTTAGCATTTTTTTTTATTTGTTTTTTCTAGATAAGGATTTGTGAGCATATCCTTAAGTCCTCTGAGACCCCAATTTGTCAAATGGAAAATTCTAGGGAAATATATTTGCATTGCAGAGCAGTAACGATGATGCATTAAAAATGTACTTGACAACAGGATTTGAAATAGTCGAAGTTGAGAGTTTTTACTTGTACGGGCAAGAGAAGCACTTGATGAGGAAGAAGTTGGTTGCATAGCTTCTTCAGATTTAAGCTAATTAATGGTCTATAGTGAAAGTGATGAGATTTATATTAACCAGCTATCAAATACATATAAAGTTTTTTCTAAATATGTAACTGAGATGAGTATCTTATTGTTTTATTTTACTACTATCATCATTAAAATGCCTTTTAATGGAACAAATGATCCCTAGGAGGTATGAATCACTATACAACTCTTCTTGTAACTATTTCCTTCTTCTATTTTAAACATTATGTAAGGTGAGAATATATGAGATTTTCTTGAGCATTTGTTTTTATTTATTTTTTTCAAAAGAGGAATACATGAGCATATCTTAAAGGCCTCTAAGACCCAAGTTTGTTAAATAAAAGATTTTAGGAAAACATATTTGCACCGCTGAAGCAATTATAAGGAAGCATAAAAAATGTACCTGATAGTTGGTTATGAAAGAGCCAAGGTAAAAAGTTTTTTCTTGTACAGGCGGGATAATCACTTGATGAAGAAGAAGTTAATTGCATAACCACTCTGCATTTAAGCTTGCATTTATCAATTAACTAGGCGGGATAATCACTTGATGAAGAAGAAGTTAATTGCATAACCACTCTGCATTTAAGCTTGCATCTATCAATTAACTAGGCGGGATAATCACTTGATGAAGAAGAAGTTAATTGCATAACCACTCTGCATTTAAGCTTGCATCTATCAATTAACTGACTTCCATAGAATTTGGCTAGATTAGACTTTTTTTATTAGTATTATATACGTCATGAAATCTTTATATTACAAATCAAACCTTTTTACAACCCTCATCTTGAAAGGACAACTTATAAATACCCCACTCTCAAGGGGGACAGCTGTAATACCCTTATTACTGGGAAGCAAATACTTACACTAGGGTAGATTAGATCTTTTTAAGCTTAACTAGGTTTTTATATGATCAAACCATTTTATCATGATGTTAGACGTTTGTGAGATTATCCTGTCAATCTTTTTTTAAAATTCTTATGTTAATCTATTTTTAAATGGAGATTCTCGATATCTAAAAAATTATTCAGCTGCTATACTATCAATTGGTTTGACTTGATTGAAAATTTTAGCCGAGAACGCCACTGCAAATTTTCCTTGGAGTTCAAGTAGGCCTACATTTTTTGTATTTGCAAATATATTTAAAATACTTTCGCAAGCAACCAGCTACCTTCACGATAAAATCATTATTTTAAATTATCCTTTTTTTTAATTTTTGAAATCTTTTATTGTGTTTTTAATATATATGTCTATGAATATTATTTGTTTATTTTTCTTTTGAATACAAATGTATGTGTGAGTCTCACTTAGATTGATCGTCATATCATTTTCGATGAACTGATATCTAATAAAATAAGGACTCCATTTCTTAATAGCTAGCACCACAACCATTAACTCTTGTTTGTAAGTAGAGGTACCATGATGTCTCATTGATAATGTTTTGCTAAAATAAGCTATGAATTTGCCATTCTAAAGTAATATTGCCCCCATTCCTACACCAGATGCAGCACACTCTACAACAAATGATTTAGTAAAATTTAGTGATTATAAAATAGGAGAAGAACTCAATGCTAATATCAACTTCTCAAATGCCTTGTCAACCTCTTCATTCCAACAGAAACTGTTTCTCTTCAATAACAGTGTAAGAGGATAAGCTATTACCCTTTATCCCTTGATGAATTTCTGGTAATAGTCACTCAACTCCGAAAATGACCTTAGCTGCTTCGCTGTTGTTGGACAAGTCCAAGCTTTAATAACTTCTAATCTGCTGTCATCAACTTAAACACCTTCAAAAGATACCGAATGCCCAAAATATTGTATCTTAAATTGAGTAAACTCACACTTAGCTTTATTGGGAAACAAAGTCCGACTCTCCAATGTATGCAACACTTCTTGTAAGTTATGCAATGCTCTTCCCAAGTTCTATTATAAATCAGTATATCATTGAAAAACTCAAGCACAAACTTCCTCAAAAACTTGTAAAACACCTTATTCATCAATGCTTGAAAAGTAGCAGGTGCATTTGTTAAGCCAAATGACACGATTAAGAATTCATATTGTATACAACAAGTTCCGAATGCAGTCTTATGAATATCTTCATTTTTCATCAAATCTAATGATAAACAGATTTGAGATCCAGTTTAGAAAATAGTTGTGCTCCCGCTAACTCATCTAACAACTCATCGATCACTAAAATACGATAATTATTTTTAATAATAATGGCATTAAGCTCCTTATAATCGATATACGTTCTTCAACTTCCATCCTTCTTCTTTACCAAAAGATGGGAGTTGAAAAGGGGCCAGTACTATCTTTAATTAATCCCTTTTCCATCAATTGACAACTTGCTTTTCAATCTTAGTTTTTTGAATAGGGGGTATCTATATGGACAAACAGCCGTAGGTAATGACCCCAGAACTAAATCAAGTTGATGTTCTAGCCCTCTCATAGGTGGCAACCTACAGGTTCATCAAACATCTTGCTGAAATTTGCTAACAAATGCTGCAATTGAACTTCAGAAATATCAAAGGCTTGCTTTCTTATAACTAGCTGCAGTCCTTTACCATTTCCATACGTTAAACAACATTGACTCATTCTTTTATGTCCTTTTGAACTCCCTGCAAATATAAATGTTTGCCATTGTCACTCCTCTCTTGCAGCTTGACAAACCTGCGATCCACTTCAAACACCATAGATTCCTTCTTCCAATTACATACTACACACCCATCCCATATAGCCATTGTAGATCATGACTGCATCAATCCTGCCCGATGCTAGGGAATAAAAATCCATCTCATCTACATAATAGCTCTACCTTCAAACTACTTGACACACACTTGTTCAAGGCACTTGGCTATCATTTCTTATAGAAACTGCAAATGTACCAATTTGCCAAATAGGGAGCGACAACTCCTTCACCAATCTATTATTCAAAAAATTATGTGTATTGCCACTATCCACTATAATGACAAATTCTCTCCAATTAATTTGCCCCTGACCTTCATTGACTGGTAGGTGACCATACCCCCAAATGCAAACAATGAAATAGTCATGATTTGTGGAAAATTATCTTCCTCTTCTCCCCATTTACAACCTTGTATTCAATCTTTATTCTCTTCTCCATGCAGCATCATAAAAATCTACTTATCAGAACAAAACATAGCTAAAGTATAACCCTTTCTCTAGCTTTCTCACTTGATCAATAGCAGCTTGTATTGAAGGTGGATCACTATACTCTAGATTTGCCAATAGATCCCTTCTAAGACCTCCAACAAAATAATTATGTAACTGCTTATCAGTCTAACATGAAGCTTTATTATATAAGCTTTTAAATTCAAAAATATATTCCTCTAATCTTGCCTTCTGTAACTTCTTATTAATATTCTTCTCCTCTAATCTTCCAAACCTCTCCCTAAAGGCATCGTACAGAATCCTTTCCAAGATAGATCAGGCTTCTCGTTGCTAATATACTCGTTCCAACATATGGCAGCCCTTCTAAATGCTGACCGGCAATTTTGATATTGAATTCATCAGCTCTTCCATGAATGTCAGAGTAATTGTTAGCCTGTATCACCCACAACGCAGGAACCCCTCCTGTAAATAAATGAAAATTTAGTTTAAAATGCCTGGAAATTTTACCAGCCAATCGTGATTGATTTGACCTCGGATTAGAAGCTTACCGTATTGTGGATAAGTCTGCCAACGACCACTCATCCTTTGTCTCTTATTCTCTTCCCGCAATGATGAGTTCGAACTAGAGCTATTTGCCTGGATCTGTGATTCTCAAATTGCGTATGCACTAACTGTTAATTGACATTGTTTCCAGCTCCATTATGTTTTTACGAATCTAAATTTCTCACCAATTTCTCCATGGCGTCAAATCTCTACGCAAATTATCAATGAGGCATGTCAAACCTCTGCATCATCTCCACAAAATGGCATTCAAGAGCTTTCGAAGTCTCCTTGACCTGCCATTCTAAGGAATCTACCTTGACACCCACCGTATCCAACTTCTTCTCCAGTGATCCGACTCTCAACTCTACTCTGTCCACCTTTGATTCAATCGCCACAGATTTCTCCCCCAATCATCATTTCTCTTTTCAATTCTCAAAACTTGCTCCTCTAGATGCTTAATCTAGGCCATTTCCACCAAATTTGATGTTAATCGCTAACCTTCTCTCTGATACCAATGTCAGATTCGACAATCTAACTGAAGATTTGTAATTTTCAATGATGTGAATGGAAATTACTGTTGGAATTTCATAAATAAAATATTCCGTTTCAGACGTTTCAGCCGTTTCTTTATAAATGCTTCAGCCACCGTGCGTTTTTCAGCCGTTTGAATTTCTGATTTAATTTTTTTTTTTTCGAAACGTTAAAAAGACCAAGCCTATATATACGAGTCTTTCTTTTCAGAAGAAGCATAATTTTTCCACACTTGCATCTTTTTCTCACTTGGGTTCTATTTGAGAATTTTTCTTTCAATTCCCTACTAAGCCTGTTATTCTGCTATCAAGTGTTTGGAATCTAGAAGGAATGTTGTTTCTATTCTAGATTAGGTTCACTTTTTGTATCCTTGGGGCAAACTGCTAAAACCCAAAACAGCTGTAAGGGTGCAAATATTGCCTTAAGGAAAGTGACGACCGTAACACGCCTAGAGGAGTAACCTATTTTTTTTTTTTTTTTTTGCACAATTTCCACTTTCCTTAAATTTTCTATTTATTTCCAAGTCTGTGCCCCAACAATTACACTACCGTTTCAAAAAGGAAATTGGAAAAAAGAAGATTGAGGGAAGAATTCTCAGACTGGAATTCCCTTACAGCTGACCAACACCTCATTTATAGGCAAAGCTTTATTCAGTTGCTACACATGTAATGAGTAATACACGTGTGTCACAACTCCATTAATCTGCATAACGAGCTGGCTACTGAATCCGATCCCTGGGCCTAAGCCCATAAACATTGACATTGACGCCAACAGTTGATATATCAGATGTAGCTAAATAAACTGGCTGAATAAGAGAGTTAGGAATGCTGCTCATTTTGAGAGACATTGACCAGGTTTCGAAAGATGCAGTTGCAGAATCCAAATAGGCAGCGGACAAATTTGGCTTTAAGGAATCCAACATTTTGGATACAAGATATGAATCAAAGGTTTTGGAGGAATCGGACATGGAATCTTACACTATTCCTGAGAACTGCAAAGAACTAATGGAAAAAAAAAAAACCAAGACTACCCAAACTGAAATGCAGAAGTCATTGCAGGATAGGAGAATACTTGCAGAAAAATAGAAGAACATGTTCAAGTTTTGGCCAAGAAATCATTCCAACACCAAGTAAGTCGGAAAACAAAGCAATTCTAACATACCGTCACGCTTCTGGGAAGAAAAACACAACACAGAATCTTACTACAACAGGATTTGCAAAACCAATGTCACGGAATTCCAATTAGATAACCAAGAAAAATTGGAGAAACATAACAAAACCAACAAAAGAATCTGCAGTCATGAATTCAGCTGTGAGTTGTTCCTATTGCATATACACTTTTATTTCTTTTAGTTCCAGGCTTGTTAAGTTAGTGGTATTGTAATCTCAATTGAGCGTGATTGTATTTGAAATCTTTCTCGAATAAAAAAAATGCTTCTTGACAATCTTTTTTTTGGCCTTTTAGGGATCCAATCTAGTGCCACACTCTTCTGAACAATGTCGTGCAATTCCATGGCCAGTGGTTGGCGTTGTGGAAAGGAAAGGCAATGGGAGTATGGGAGAGAGAGAGTGGCCGACAGAGCGATAGGGACAGAATGAGTTTTTTGAGATGACTATCTTGCAAAAGGAAAACGCCGGCTGACATATATGACATTATGACAAGGACCTGTGGGAAAATTTTCCTACCTTGACTCTTGCATTCGATTGAACGGTTCCCATTCAGCTCCTAGCGATCGACAGTGAAGGCTACTCGAGAGCACCGAGGCTTGGTGCTCACGGGAGTACAAGATCGCGCTCCGATACCTTCGCTTATAGAAGGTACAGCGTGGGACTTTAGATACCAAGAGAGAGTCTTACTTCTAAAAACCAAATGAAAAGCCGTTAAAGTTAGGCAATGATTCAATACAGCAAAATAACCCCTTTATTTTGTATTTTAAATATTTTTTTACAATTTAAACCATTGATCATATTTATCTATATGCATTTTTTATTATTTTAAAATTACACGTATTAAAAACTATTATATATAATATATATACAAGGCAACGATTCATTGCACTGGGTTGTGCTGCGTGGAGGTGTCTACCTAGTTACTTATTTTTATTGTAAAATATTTTCTAAATCTAATATTCATCATATTGGTCCATATCTATTTATTTATGATTCCAAAAATACATGTACCAAAAACTTTTGTATATTATATGTATTATATATTTTTTTAAAAATTAGTAGTAACATACTTACTTTCAAAAGACATTAAATTTTTTATAGAAAATAAATTCCATTGAAAGTGATGTCTGATAACATGATAGACGAATTACATTAAACAAAATCAATGGTTCAGATTTTTAAATTAAAGAAAGTTAAAAATAAAAAATAAGAAGTTGCGTGAAACTCATACATGGAGATGAACATTACAATTGGTTTTGATTTTAAAAAAGAGAAATGATTCTGCTAGTCTGGGATAAATAAATGTCTCACTCAACCTAACCTACCTTAAAAAAATTCATTTATAACAACTTTTTTTATTTTTTTCTTCACATACTTATTTATCTAAGTGTATTTAACATCTAAACCAAGTTTTACCATTTTTGGATGTGTATATATATATTTTTTTTGAAATTTTTAAACATCATGCATATATATATGTATTTAAAATATCCATATCTTTAAAAATCTAAAAAAATATATATAAATATCCAAAAAGGTAAAACATGATTTATATGTTAAATTAGGGGTGCAACTTGGGTCGGGTACCCACGGGTACCCACGAGTCGACCCGATGGGTACCCTAAATAGGGTCGGTTCGGTTCCGGTTAAAAAATACCCATGAGAATTTGGGTAGGGTCGGCTCCAGGTGCCGGGTACCCGGAACCGACCCGAATTGTATAATATATATATATATATATATTACTAACAACTCGATTTGGTCGTTCATATGCTCCTCTGTCGGGCGCTGCCCTAACCTAACCTTTCCTAATTCGATTTCAAGCCTCCAATGCCATCTCTCCTCCGAGTCGCCAACGCCATCTCCGCATCCAGCAATCCTCTAGCCCGTCAGTCAGTGTCGCATCCGATCATCGTCCTCGACGCCATCAGCCTATCATCGCCGCGTCTGCTCATCGTCCTCGATGCCGCCATCATGTCAACGTCGCTGCGTCTACTCGTCGTCGTCGTCGACGCCTAATTGCACAAAAGGCAGAAAGAAATCCTAACAGTCGTCCATCGTTGCCCTCGTCGCAGCCGGCAGCCATTGCTTGTCACACGCATCTTTGGTTCCCATTCTCTCCTACCACCTCTCCGTTCTAGCATTCCTCTCTCCTCAAGGTGCTGAAGCAGATGCACTTCAACATTAGCATCTCCACGAAGACCATGGCCATCTTGAACAGCTTAGTCCAAGGAGATCCAAACCTTTGTTTGCCTCGTTCTCCCTCCCGCCTTGCACTTCTTTCCCTTCAGCCCGTCTCCCTTGACATTCTCCACCCTTTTAGCCCCAAATCTCAGGCTTACATGTCTACAACCCCACATCATTCTAATTAGGGGTGTGGTTTCAAATCTATTTCAAATAGGTCATTAACTGCTGCCTCTCTGTCAGATTGAAATCTACTTTGGGTAAGTCCTCAAATCTGCCTCAGTTTACCCCTGTTTAAGTGATTTTTTGTTTGATTTCTTGATATTCGGATTTATTGTTATGCACGTGATTGTTAAAAGTTGTAAATGATGAAATTTCTGGTATATGTTAATTGTTTGGTGTGGCTTGATATTTGGACAGTTCTGTGCATTTGTTTGGCAGCATGTATTCTTGCTCACGATTTTTAACCATTTAAATGATTTCTTGTTGAAAGTTTCATACATCCGTTAACCGTTTTATGAATTTCTTGCAAAATGTTTGGAACAGATTTGGTAAATTATTTATATTTGGTCATGATATTCAAATATCCAGACTTACAAACAGCTTTTGGTAGCATGCTTGAAGAATTTTTAATGGAACCAATTTGGAACCGGAACCGAAACCGACCCGGTCTTAAAAAAATAGGGTAGGGTATGCCTCGAACCGACCCGGTGTAAAATAGGGTAGGGTAGGAGCTTTTTAAAATAGGGTAGGGGTAGGGTCGACTCCTACCCGGACCTACCCGACCCAAGTTACATCCCTATGTTAAATACACTTAGATAAACAAGTATATAAAGAAAAATAAAAAATTATTGTAAATGAGTTTTTTAAGATGGGTTAAGCGGGACATTTGCTTAGCCAAAGCTAACAACATCACTCCTCTTTAAAAATATACTTTTTTTAAATAAAAGACCAACTTGTCGCATGAGATCCTCCCATGAAACCGATTGCACATGACTTACAATTAAATTAGGGCTCTTGTTATATAAAACTCTTTTTATATGTAACTTCCTTTATTTTTGATATTTTGTTGGATGATGAAAAATCCACTGGATCTACTGTATTTAATATTATTTATATTATCATAATAATCTTTTATTTATCTAGTATCACTATATATGATCCTTATCTACGAACATGTAAAATCACCGTAATAAAAGGATTTAATACTAAATATCAATTTTATAGAAATATTTTCAATATTTACATCATCTAAAATATCATTACTATATGGATAAATGATTCTAGAAACTATTATTACCTTCTAATATATATGTAAATATATCTAAGTATTTTATCTAATTTAAACATAAATATATTTATTTTTAAGCAAATGTAATATATATTTGATTTAGATAAAATTTGGTTTCTTAGCTAAATAAATTATATTAAATTCAACGAGTGAATTTAATTTTTTTAATTAAGTATTAGCATTATAAAATTGAGAAAAGTTACACGAACTGCTTCTAGGTAAAGTAGAGCCCACTAAATTAGATGGTGTGAATATAATAAGTATTATGCGCCGATAGAGTGGGCGTACGGCTGTCCACATTATTTCCACCGACGGGTAGCGGATGAGAGTTGGGGGTAGATGGGCGTTGAAGGAGAAGTTAATGAAATCAAAACTACCAACGTTAACGAAGGAAGCGAATGTCACTCTCTATATATATTACACTGAAAGGAGAAGGGGAGACGCAACCACGCCCCCAAGAAGCTAGCTTATAAGCTACATACACCAACCCTTCTTTCCAACTCTAGCATTTGTTGAGAGCATGGCTTCTGCGGCCGGTAAGCTTGAGTTGGAAGTGGAAGTGAAGTCGGCAGTGGACAAGTACTGGGCAGCCATCAAGGATTCCACCAACCTCTTCCCTAAGATCCTCCCTCAGCAATACCAGAGCATCGAGATTGTTGAAGGAGATGGAATGAGCGTCGGCTCCGTTAGGCTGGTTAAGTTCGGGGAAGGTAACGATCGATCATCCGTCATTTCCCTACGCTTATGAAGATCATGACTGTTTTGGCCATTTCACATCTATATGTAAGTCAGCCAGCCAGATAGCTAGCAAGGCTTTTCCGAATAAAAAAAAGGACAAGAAATGAAAAGATTTTAAGGATCTAGACCCATCGAGTGAGGCCTAATTGGTTTGAACAATGGGTTGTGGGCTATTTTAGTCATGCTACAACTATTTAAAAAGACTACAATATTCTTATATTTAAAAATTCAAAATAAATATATACATATTTTCAAAAATAATAAAATTAATTTATAGGTTAAACACGTCTAATAAACAATTTTATCAAAAAAATTTTAAAAAAATGAACAAAATGTATTTTTTTGACCGACTTGAAATGAGCCCATTTTAGACTCGTCTGAAATGATCATTTAACCTAATTAATTAGGCTTAGAGCCTGTTTAGCCTAGTGGCGTTAAAACCATATTGCTCCGCTTTTTCAAAAAAGCTTAGATTTAGGACATTCTATTGCCCGTTTATTGTCACTTTTTAAGATAATCGGAGGAAGCGATATTAAAAAGCCGGTCAAACACCCACGAAAAGCAGAAGATATCCGAAACCACTTGAATGCTCTAGCTCTAGTGGCGATCCAGAGCGCGGCTAAGTGAAGCCCTAGTTGGGCCAATATAGGCCAAAATGGGTTTGGACGAAGTTTAACTATCACCTTAGTTTCTATCTTAAATTTCATCTCATAATTGAATTATTTGTTTTGAATTATTACATATGTTACATTGCTTTTCTGCTTTCAAAAGAAAATTGCTTATACTGCACTTCTTCCCCCCTATCTTCTCTCTTTTTATGATCACCCCACGGATCCAGATTATTTTAAGAAAATAAAAATTTCCAATCAAATCAAAACCCACTATCTGCAAATTAACGGATAAGACTCAATTTCGGGGGTCAGATTTTGTGGCCCAAATAACTTTCTTTGGATTAGGTCAACCATTTACAGATCGAGGTGGGTTCCTTAAATCTCCCCGCAAAAATTGATTAAGCTTGCAATAATTTGTTCAGGTATTCCTGTGATTACAAGTTCCAAGGAGAAGATAGAAGTATCCGACGAAGAGAAAAAACTGGTGTCCTACAGCGTGATAGATGGTGATCTGATCAACTTGTACAAGACATTCAAGGCCCACTTCCAGCTGGCCCCAAAGGGAGAGGGCAGCTTGGTGAAATGGAGCATTGAATATGAGAAGGCAGCGGATGAAGTTCCGGACCCAAAACTCTTTCAGGAGTTTGCATCCCAGACCTTTACTCAGTTGGATGCGCATCTCCTTAAGGCCTAAACAAGCACAAGAGTGGATCGGATTCGATTTCCACGCTTGCATGCCTGTGTTGGACCTGTTACTATTACTATTCCAATAAAAGAGTGAAACAACTTCTCAAATACCAGTATTATAAACTTATTTTCTAGCCACTAAGTGGCCAAAGCGTGGAGTCTTTCTGATCACATGGTTTATAAATTTCATTTAATTAATACAAGCTATCCGTCAACGGAGGGCCTGTTATTTCATGTTCCACTACTTCATTATTTTCAAGCTATGTCTAAATTCTAGTTGTATCATCGTTTGCTTCTCTCGCCTTTTCATGTTCTTCTGTTTACGGGCTTACTTGGCTTGGCTCATTTTTACAATTAGTTTACTTAAAATAATACAAGAAAAGCCACGTGTTCGGAAAAAATTCATCTAAGGGCTCATAAACCATTTTCGCGAATAAATTATAAGCATTGATGTTTATTATTAAATGACCGATTTCTTAGGTATTGAGAAAAACGAAACGAGAACGATGAACATCATCTAATCCATTCATTGTAACATTTTTATATATAAAATAAGGTAATTGGATACTGTTTAGTCAGGTCATAATTGTAACAAAATAACTATACCATAATAGCCAAGTCATAATTCATTCATCTCATGATAACCCTTGTTATAAAATAATCTCTCAGTTCTTTTAGCTACGTTTGATACCAAATGTAGCTAGCCATATCCAAATCTTTTCTTTTTTCTATTGTAAGGCCGTAAGCCATATTCAAATCTGAATAAAAAAGTTAGTGACATGTATAAATTTTTATTGTAATGAGTTGTTACCTCATGAAGTACATTCTAACTATTTTCAATTATTTATTTCATTTACACCCAATAATTTTTGCTTATTTAATTTCGAAAAATGCCATATTTATCAATTTTAGGTTCATCCGATTGGATAAAACATTATAAATGAATTTATCTTTTGAATATTAAGCATCATCTGAACTGTAAATTTAGATGACCAGCGACACCAAATAGAAAGAATTATAAAAAATCATCATTTATGTAAAATGTCATATACCCACCTTGGTTTATCATGGGCATGAACATAAATTATCATTAACTTATCAGCTATTGGGCGACAAATTAATTACCCCATGCTTTCGATTTCAAGCTCAAAGCGTGGTCTACCCAAAATAGCTGGTGATCACATTGCCAAGTGTGGAAGGTGCAACTCACCACGGATGGAGACAAATCATACACCAGAACAATTAATACACGAAGGTCTGTGTTCTTATGCAACAAACTGCTTGGAGCGATCGATTGAATTTTATTTTTTTTCAATTTTTTTTCAATTTTAATTTAGATCCAAGCCATTAATTATATTTTTCTCCATTGATATTTGTATAATATGAAAAATTATATTAATTAGATTTGTATGTAATCCGCGAAGAATATAAATATATGATGTTCTTTATAATTATATTTTTTAATATTATATGTTATATTATTAATTTTTTTCTTTTTATTTAGGTTAAATAAACAGCTTTAAATACAATATATGTTTTGGGCAACTCACAGATGACATAAGCATAAGAACCAAGTTCGCATGAGCCGCAGTTACTGTATATATAACATCGGATTGTTAGGCCTGTTGATTCGTCTAGTGCATTCATGTATCGCGCGGAGCACGTGACCAACAAATTTAAATGAAGGACAAATCCCACTTATATTCATAAATTTTACTATTAATTTTACTTATACCAATAAATTTTTCAAAAGTTTACATATATGCACATATTTTGTGTAAAATTTCATTTATACTTACGTCGTCAAGGATCCGTTAAAGGAGCCGTAAGTATCCTTCTAAAATGACAAAAATGTTTATCCTTAATTATGATTTTATAGTTAAAAATTTATATTCAAATAAATTTTTAACACTTTTATAGCTATAAAATCACATATTATTTTAATATAAATTTCTAATTTTGAGTAAACTAATCCTAAACTATGGGTGTATTTGGGAAGTATAAAACTTTTGAATGAAGAGTTTTTGGTATAAAAGTTATTAAAATAGTAAAAAATGATGTGATATGGTATACTTAGTAATGAAGTGTATATCCATCTTCACTCTTTTTACTCTTTTTACTCGACTGCCTTATCCAAACCTTTTCTTCGATCCGATCCGATCCAATGGTGGCTTTCAAAATCCCCGTAGACGAATCTCTTACATCTGCCACCCAAATCCTCGAATCCAACAACCGTAGAATTTGCCCTCCCGGCCACTTCGAATGAGGGCGACGATGCCGCAACCGTCTATCTCCTCCTCCTCCTCCTCCTCCTCCTCATCCACTGCTACTACTGGCAATGGTCTCTATCAAGTCTTACGCGTCAAGGAAGCTTCACCTCTCATCGAAATCGACACCGCTCATCTCAAATGCCATCCGACGGCCGAGATCTGATGGAGATCAGGATAGGCTACGAAATCTTGTCTGACCCTGCTGCGAGGGCCGCCTACGACCAGTTGAGGAGGGGTGGTAGATCTAGAGTTAGTAGAGGAAGAATCACCAGGGCGTGTGGCAAGGCAGCTGGCGCTGGCAGAGGAGCATCGATGTGGCAGTAGGGCTTCATTCCATATTGTTTGTTTCTTATTTCTAATTGGGAGGCATGTAGCAGATCATCCAGCGTTGAATTCCTTTCGTATGTTAATCGAGAGAGACTCATAGGCATACTGCAATTGCACTCGATCGTTACTGACTACAAAATGAACAATGGCAGTGATATCTCTTCATCCATAACACCAATAAGAAGTGTATAGCACCAAGGCCAAATACCTCATTAAGTGGGAGGGAGGAGATAACTTGTGCATATCGCAATTAATAAATATTTAGCTTCCCTAATTTCCATTTCCATAAAAAGCTTGTATATTCTTGATACCATAAATAAATTTGGTTTCGCTAGTTACTTTTTTTGTTATTGTCCTCTCTCTTAGAATCTTACTTTCCAAGGTTTCATTTCCTTCCTTTTTTTTAACAAATCAAAATTTTCGCCCTGGACACTACTCCCACTAAATTTTAAACTCAGACAAGTTTGGTGACCACCCAAAACTCATATCGACCAGACTACACCTAATTTGCACCTCGCTAGTAATTTTTGATATCATAAATATATACTTCTTGATAATACTATAAAAAAGCAACCAACTTATTCTAGATATAGTCTCATGATGTTATTTTTTATTGTTCTAATTGGAATCCTTCCTTACAATGTTACATTTTTTCTCATCCATATTATATCTTAAGCTCATGAAATATTATAAATTTCTATATCAACTTAAATAATTAAAGAGAAGTCCAAAGCTCCTCAAGCAAGAGACTCATACTTCACACATACCTAAAGGAGCGAAACACTCACAGACGTCAAAAAGGGGATCTAAGAATGGATCAGTTTAATGGTTTCATAGTTGAAACATTAATTTGTTAAGTTCAAATCGTTCGTTGCTATATATTTTAAATACGAATATAATTATCACATGCATACAAGATTTGGCAAGTCAAAAAATTAATCCCTTAAAAAGTAAACATTGTAATCCCGTGAAATACTATTACATGTTTAATTTTGTGGCTTATCAATAACTATATTCCTAGCCAAGTATATATTTTTAAATATGAACTCTACTTCTATATAATTCGATTACATAGAAGTGATCCTATGTAATCCTTCTTAATTTTTAAAATTTTGATGATTGATGCAAAATTTAATATATTCATTATATTTAATATCACTTGTTTATTTAAGAGATGAAGCTTTATCCAAATTAAATAAGTGTGGCGCTAAAAAAAAAAAAGTTATGTGTGGGGCAAATTTACCTAAAATAATATGTGTGTAAATTAAGAAAGATATTTACATTCATTCACATATATATTAGAATGTAGTAATATATTGTAAAATTATTTATTCATATAGCAGTAATATTTTAAATAATTTAAATATTAAAAACAAAATATTACTTTAAAAATAATATTTAGCATTAAATTATTTTGTTGTGTTGATTTTATACGTTTATAAATAGAGCCTATGCACAATGATAATAAATAAATAAATAAGTTTTGATCATAATATAAATAATGTTAAATACAATAAATGAAGTAAATTTTTCATCAAATATTAAAAAATTAGAAATAAGAATATTATTTAAAGAAAGGTTTCATAAGAGCGTAGCCCTTTAAATACAGTCGAATGGCTTAGATGTGATAGATTCCTAGCATGTATAGAATCCGGGTAAGTTCGGCTTAAGCCAGTGATCTTTGCAGGCGTAGAAGTCAGGGGCGTTGGGGTTCAAATGCAAAGATAGATCCACCTGTAATACCCATGTTCATATGAGATCCCCCCAAATCCGACGAAATGTGATCTTGGGTAACCCAGTTGTAGCAACGCAAGTTCATGGTTTAGACTTCTGACTAGAGAGCCATACACTTCTATGGTCTGTTGTGGACTCCGCATTATTATATATTGATGGTTATGTATCAGCTAGATCTAGTCTTTTGTGCCCTGATTCTATTCTCACAAAGACAGAACATCAGGATTACGAGCCACACAAAACAAGACGAATAAAAAATTCAACATTAGTTTAAAAATATAAATGCATACAAGGCACATTTTTTATTTGGCACGGCCTACATATAATTCTCTTATCTCGATAACGTTTTTTTGTATATATAAAAATAAGTAAAGTATATTTAAAACATTTCATCCATAGAAAAAGGACCGAACATGATGCATGATTATAGTTATGAGGTTCATTTTCCTCACGGGTTAAGGAACTCTGTAATTAACCTGCATGTTACAGTAAAAATCTCTTGGCCCGAAATTCTAGCAATGGATTTAGGGCCAAACGTACGCTTTTTGGGCTGCCAGTGGTTTTTACAAGTTCTACCAGTGTTAAAACTTTTAAGGAAATCTATAATTGACCTGCATGTTACAGTAAAAATCTCTTAGCCCGAAGTTCTAGCGATGGATTTAAGGCCTGTCAGGCCGTATGTTTTTTCTGTTGCCAGCACTTTGGTATTTGGTCTTAGTGATTAACGCTTCTGTAAAAAAATATTGACGATAGAGTTTTGCTGCAAACGGAAGCTTTAGCCAAACAGGCCCTTAAAGTGCAACTGTGCGACTTACCCACGTTACATCATGATCAGATTGCCATGTCTGTCATGCCCAATGCAGACGCAACTCATCCACCCAATAGATGGCAGGGGACATGAATCTGCTCATGGACTACTTTTAGACAACGCATAGCAAAACGAGTTATTGAGAGCCACATCTCTATCTCGATAGTATTGTTGGTTTTGCAAATGAATGATTTTGTGGCATGAAGCAGCGTACCAACCGCAATATATACATTCGACAAGGCCTAACTCTCCAAATATCGATCAAGCCAGATTTATAATTATCCTAGTACAAATCATCTATCCATTAGATCAGAATCAAATTTCAACCATGAATTGCTTTAAAATCATATACAAAATCATCTATCCTCATACAAATTATATCATATATTGCTTTAAAATCTCAGAAATTTATTTTTAAAATATCAAAATTTAAGACAACTTGCAACTCGAAAATTCCACTTTAGTATTAGCAACTCTTGACTCGATTGTTATCCTATATATTCGCCGAGGCCCAGCGGTCTTTCAATGTCGACCGCATAAGTTCCCCCTTCCGTAATATCCTGTTCGAACTTCGTGACTTGGCTGGCTGGGAATTGCGATATCCTGTTAAGGTCAGTGATAAGGTTGGTGGGGTTGTAGGTTATAATGACTTGCACGTGTTATACCTTGCGCTAGTGGTGGGGATGGAGTGTAAAGGATATATACAAACAGGGCGGTTTTTGATGTAATGATGGGGATTGATTTGTCATGCATTGTAGTTATCTGTAGAGAATACCGATATCAAGTTCAGAAGGCTCAAATGGGATTGAAAAATAAGATAAGAATGTAATACTAACACTGAAAAAAGTTGTACATGAAATGCAAAAAATTATATTGAAAATTGAAAAAAAATTGTCTTAAAAATAAAAAAATCTCATCCAATTCACATATCATTCAAGCCCCTTAAATTCTTTCAAACTGGCCGAGATAATAAATCTTTACAATAAGAATTTTATAGTTCTTAGAATTCCTTGTAATTCAAGATTCTTCATCAATGGAAATCTATGATTGTAATTTATTAAGGCCTTGACTCCCACCATATCCCGTCTTCGATCCGACTTACAAATTCAGGCCAACCCTGCAACGTTATATATTCCCAACCACACGATTGGAAAATTTAGTCATGTGGGACAATTTTCATGCTAATCTCTTCTATCGCCTCAAGAGCTCACAAATCAAGTTATGCAGGAGCTGTCAGGCTCGACGTACTCAACAGCTTATTTCCTAATAAAACTAGTGCATAATACAACAGGAATGTCTCAAAGAACTACAAGCAACCAATTACCGAGAACAACCAGTCGCTGCTATTATATGTATTAGATTTAAGCAAGTTGCAGCATGCACTTTAAGAACCCTAACTCTAATTAAGAGAGGTATTACACTATGACTACCACAATCTCTTATGGTCTCAATCTATGATTGTATTAATAAAGATCTCATTTAATACTGCTCACATGAATACTAAATTGGCAAGCACACTAATAACGTACAGGTCATTCATGCTATGTGGTACACTTCCTTAAGTCTCAACTTTCTTCTACTTAGTGTATCACTGTTTTCCCAATTAACTCAGGTGTTGAAGTACACAAATCAAAGGGCATAGTTTTAACCTCTTCTACCTTACCGACAATGCTTTCTAGTCTTCAATAAATCTCTAGAAGGAAAAACAATTCTTAGGTTGTTAAAGTCACCTTGTTTTAATTTTCCACATGAATTTGCTCACAGTTATTAACGGTTGAACGGTGGAGTAAGCTGATTATTTTATAATTAGGATTAAAATCACAATTGCATATTTGATCATTGGTATATGATTAAATGCACTCGGCTGCAAAAGTCCTATTTTTTATATTTTTTAAATTTTTTTATAAAAATATTAGTCGAAAGGTGTATTTGGAAAGTGATAAAAAATTTTGATGTAAAAGTCATTAAATTGATAGAAAATGATGTGATATGATAGGGGTAATGATAAAGTGTAAAGAAAATGAAGTTAAAATAGATAGGTTAGTTGTATAGGTAACTGTATAAAAATGATTAAAAAATAGAATAGTTGTATATAAAAATGTGAAGAAATAATTTTAAAATATAGTGGTTATGGAGAGTGAAAAGTTTTAATTTAAAAAATTTTAACTAAAAACAAAGATGCCCTAAATAAATTTAACGTATGTATTAAGTTTTATCATTTTTGAAGACTTGTAAATATATATTTTTTTTTTTCAAAAAACATGAGTATTTTAGTCATGACTGAAATATCTACAAGTCTTTGGTAAAACTTAATACATATTAAATATACTTAAATTAAAAGTTTTATAAAAGATTTTGAAAAAATATAAAAAAATAGGTGTTTGCACCCGTGTGCGCCGAAACTAAGTACACATGGGTGTGCACAGGATCCAGGCCCTTGACAATCAAAATTTAAAATTGAAGAACAGGAGAAGGCCGGCCAACATGTCCATTTTGCAAAAACATACTTATTTTGGGTATCGACGAGTAAGACGTCCGCGACGTCGACGGACGTGAAGTGCACTGTTTGGCCCCCCGAATCGGGATCGTGGTTTTGCCACACCAGCAGCCGCATGTGCGTCGTTTTGGCAAGTCGGCGGGCGCCCATTGCCTTTTGTAACGCCCACCCATAAAAAGACGGAAGTCCAGCGTGTGGGGCCCGCCGCTCTTTTTTAATTACCCTATAAAAAAGCAACCCTTTCCGGTTTCCACCTCATCATTCCTACTTCCAGGTTCCACTCCCCTTGCTTTACAAAATGTCTGCTGCAACCGCTTCTCTTACTTCCACCGGGGGCTTCTTCGGATCCCACCGTCCCAGCGCCTCCCCAAACCCAAAGCGAAAGACGATCCGAGCAGCATTCGCGCCGGCCAAGACATCCACCAGCCTCTACCAGCTCCTGCGCGTCCAAGAAACGGCCTCCCCCGCTGAAATCAAAACCGCTTACAGGACGCTCGCCAAGCGATTCCATCCCGATGCAGGATCCGACGCCCGACATTTCATGGAAATTAAGGAAGCCTATGACACCCTGTCCGACCCTGCCGCGAGGGCCACCTACGATCGGTCGAGGCCCGGCGGAGTTCGTCTGGCGGGAACAGGTCTCCGTAATGGGCGGAGGTGGGAGACGGATCAGTGCTGGTAGGTTTGTGGGGTTGGGTTGGCAGAACGCATCTCACTCCGCCCCAAACAATGGGCGGGCTAGTTGTTATAAGACCGAGATTTGTACATAATCAAGATGAATTAGAAACAGAAATGAAAGATTTGATATGATATGTAGATACCAACTTATTACCATTTCTTGTAAATAAAAATTTGACTCGTATGGGACAATATCCGAAAGTTTACCATAAAAAAGAAGTGGTTGAGGAGAAATTGGTTTAACCTAAGTTTTCTGGCCGAAACGCAGTGAAGCCTACCAAAGTCAAATGCAGAGTATCTAGGGAGATCAAATGACCGAAGCAACCATGTCTTCCTCCCCATCACAGCACAAAATGGAAATTTTGAACAAGCCTTATATGGTCTACCCTGTTGGAACTTGGAATGTAGAATAGTGATGCATGCATTTAAAAGTGTTGGTCATGCATAAGAAAAATAAGCAAAATTAATATGCGCGGCGCTTAAGCTAGAGCTTAACTGAAAATGTCTTTACAATTGCCCTCCTCGAGGAAATTTCCATTTATTGTATGAGGGCGTGAATGTACTACTCTATTATAATATCAAGAAGTCACCGTGTGAAAAAAAAATAATAATAAAAAAATGTCTTTACAGCTTTTTAGGAAAAAATATAAGGGGAATTTTCAAATTTATCCACATATTTTATCCGAATTTCCTCTTATACTTACGGATTTTCAAATATTCTTCTCATAGGCATGAATTTTACCCATTATTCCTCCCATACCTATGGAGTTAAAATGAGAAGTTACGGATGTTAACTTTTAGTTGCAATGATATTTAAGCCCATAGTGAAAATGAATTTTCACATACATAATTCATTTCATGGTAGAATGTGCGGCAAAAACCACAAGCATCGCCAGTGTGCAATTTTTTCTAACCATCTCTGTGTTTATCCTGCACCCGCATAGGATTCCAAAAACTCAGAGAGATCATTGTAGCGAAGGTTTCAAAAAGTGCAAAAAGATCATTGTTAAACATAAGATTATTATATTTACGGCACTCGTGTGCTTCCTCTTTGGATTCTATGCTATCATTTAGTAGCAATTCATCAGCATTTTCTGAACGTCTCTTTCCTATATCCTCCGTTGGTAGGATTCGGACTGTCGTTCATGTATATGCAAATACAAGGGTAATTTTGGTATTTATTTAATATAAATAATAAATAAAATAAAAAATCCAAACGATAGGTATAAGCTAAATAATAGGTAAAATTCGTAGGTATGAGAGACAACTTGAAAATTTATGAGTATAAGAAAATTTTCAAGTAAAATAGGCAAGTATATTTGAGAATTTCCTAAAAAATAATTAACTGTCTAATAAGGCATAAATGATGGAAATTGAATGAAAATGATAAGAATAATGTAAGAATAAAATGGAAATAAATAAGATTGTCGTATGAAAAAAAAAAAAATTTAAAAAGAAGTAATTGAAATATAAGTGCAAAAATGAGGAAGAAATAAATGCAGCAGTTCGAATAGTTAACGAGGTTAATTGTTTGCATTCTCCTCATTCTCATTCTATTCTCAACTTCTCAAACAGCCCCTAAAATGGGCCTTCATGCGACGATGCTAAATGCCTCGGATGGGAGGGCGTGCACGTTTTTACAGTTGTAAAGGACCTCACAATACAAATAGAGCCTTAGTGACCTTCGGTATCGTCGGAGAGAGCACTTCCTATATCGTTCTGAAGAATTACAGGTCGTTGCCTTGACGAGTGAGATAGAAGTACAGTGCAGAAACTCGCGAAAAAATTATCAGAAGGGGACGCAGTTCTTAGTTTCATCATTCTAAAGAATTGACCGGACCTACTTCTGCTTAGCGTATGATGCCTGGCGTATTCTAATGAAATCTGCAAAATTATATTCATTTGTAAACACCAAAAAGACACTTTCTCAAAGTTTTGCAGGGATTATATATTTACAAGACTCGATTTCACCAAGAAAAATACTAGATACGCATTCAACCTGCACAGAGCAACAAATAATTACACTGTAACACATATCCAACGAATTCAAGCAAATGTTCTCCGCAGCCAATTCAGGAGCTCGTATCAGGTCCTCCTCCTTTTTCTTCTCAAGGAAGGCATGGCACTGAATGCTGTCCCTGGTGCTGGTTCTTCAGTAAGAATATCTGTTTGCTGGGCTAATTGTGAGGGTGAATTTCTATTACCATCATCTGTGTCGGCCTCATGTGGATTCCTCGATGAAAGTTCATTTATGTTTGTCAGACAATCAAAGCCAGAGAAGTCTTTCGCATTCGAACATTGTGTGGCTTTGCAAGAAACTACTTTCTCACCAGGCAAGAGTTCATCTACTGCTCTAGGTGAGCTTGGAGAATTCTGAATGGCTTGTTCATTTTGGTCAGCACCATCATCCAGGCAGAATCCACCACCACTGACAAGATACTCCCTGGATACATTATCAGAAACTGGATGTTCAAGCCCTGGGCTCTCATCACGAGTTTGATCTCCATCATTGTCCGAACAGAATCCACCACCACTCTGAATAAAGTCACCACAGTTTTCAGTGAGAGATTCATCAAGGGACGAGACGTTGCCAGTAGCATCTTCGACAGTGCCCTGGTTTGAGACTGGTACCTGATCTAATGATTTTTTCCCAGAGGCTGGCCCCCGATCCCTAGAGTTCCCCCCCGAGGAATCTGTATCACTTGGGCTTGATGATTCAGAGAGATCAATTTCCAAGTCCTTGGGAGCATACACAACCTGCTTCCGGGGTCGTGCTGACTGCAAAATAGTTGTGAAAGGAATATGAGACACGCAGAGAGAGAGAGAGAGAGAGAGAGAGAGAGAGAGAGCGCAACGGATTTGGTGCCAAGAAGAATAATATCTACCCTGCGCAGCTTGAAGGAATCTTCTGCAGCATTGACATGCATATTCTTGCCGGTATTATCATCTATATCACTAGAGCTAGCTTCAGTTGATTTGAAGTTAGGAGCTGCTTGTTTTCTTCTTGTTCTTCCTCCTCCCATGACATGCCCTTTTCCTTTTCCTCTATCCACTTTTCCAGCCATTGTTCCAGCTGCTGAATGTTTCAATGGGTTGACAGTCTTCTGCTTTTGTGGCTTCTTAGCAACCGTATCTCTTGAATCATTTTTGTCATTTTCGGCTGCAGTATTTTTCATCCCATAAGAAGAAATCCCTTGCTCAGTCTGAAGGCAGCTCACCCTTCTTTTCTTTCCAGAATTGGCCCCTTGCTGTGGTAGATCATCCATCAACTCTGATGCTCTGTTACCAGTTATACCTTTCACAGCTTTTTTTATCCTCTGACTTCGGATTTTTGCAAATCTCTCATTAAAAGTGTAAAATGCTTCCAACCGAAGTTGCGTCTGTGCATGTAAACAAAATAGTCACCAAGAAAAATTTGCTATTTGCTTCCCTAATGCAGTAAAATATACGAGTAGGTGAATAGAAAATAAACAGTTTTATATGTGGGTAGGTACTTTAGTAAAAAGACAGAACAGGAATAAAATAGCAACATGGTTATAGAAGAAAGGATAGCATCTTCAGGAAAACTTATAGCAACGAACACATGCCCAAGCATAATGTACGGCACTAGCCTTGGTTTTTTGAACAAGTATATAAGTGCCAGACCTCATGTTTGTTGTACTCCTTTAAAACAGGTACAAGTAACTCATCAGCTTTCTGATTAGCCCACCCAAACCTTTCCCAACACAATCTGCAAGTACATAGTTTTTTGTGTGTCAAGAAAATACAACAGCAAACAAGCAACAAGAATGAAACTTCAATAAACAAAGGCCAGGATCCAATGCCTGCTAAAGAAGCCTCTTAGCTCAAGCACAGATATGCATATGAACAATCAAAAACTTCAACACTCAAAGTTACTGCCACAGTGCCACCAGGCTTTTCCCAACACAAGAAGCAGATTGATCAGCACATGAACCATAAGGAACAACGTTAAATAAACACTCAAAAACTGTCTCACATGCAGCATACCTGAAGTTATGAATGATTTGATTCATAATACCTTGAATTAGAGAAGAAATTTTCACATAATATGCAATTGCAAGTTTCAAAGATGCTCTCCTTACTAAAGAAACCTTCTCAGCTGAAGTGCAGGACACAGGGAAGCAAGTTGATACCCTCAATAACCAACAAAGATGGAATCCCATTTCCACAAAACAGCAGAAAAATCAGGCTGATGCAAGACAGGTCAGCTACACTATAGATATGCATTAACATTGCATAACTATTTCGGCATTTTAGAGGATTTAAACATGCTCATCCTAGTTTTTTGCAAACCTGCCTAAGGAATTTTATTTTTTTTGCACATTTTGTCACATGATCACAGCAATATCCATTGTTAATAAAATCCTTCCCTCTGAGTTTAAGTTCAATTATTATAGCAGTAAATGTTGAGATTATTATCTATTTTAGGAAATTTTGTCATATTCTCAAACAGTAGCTCAACAAAAACAAGCTGCACATGCATTTTGTACAGCTTACAACAACCTTGCAGTCATTTTATTCTCACAAAATTGCCAACTTCAATTGACTAGGCATATTTCAGGATCGATCGGGTAGGAACATTGCAAATCAAGTGATGAGAATGTGGGACTTTGAAGCACAATCTTTAACCACAGATGTGTGGAAGAACAAACTGCTATGAAATCTTCCATTCCAACTTGCCTCTTTAAAAAGAAAAAGGAAGCACAATTATCAGAAGTTCATGACAATTACGCAGTTACAGGCTTCAGAATAACACTTGCTTGCTGACTACTTATTAGGTATTAACACTTCCCATAATTCTTATAAAGCAATTAAACTTCAACATGACAAATGTTGAAGTCAACAAATTCTTCTTGATGTATTCAATTCAACAAGAATGAATAGTTTGACAAAAAGATACCTGCAGGACCTTGATGATTTCATTAACCTCCTAAGTTTAGAATTTTGAAACAAATGTCAAACTAAATTGGAACTCTCAGAATTTTCCAAACTGAATGTTGTTGCAGCAGAACCAAATATTTGTGTGCTTTTACGGACAATAGAAAGAAGACTCACTTGCGAAGCATAAATTGATCTGGTTTTCCCCACGAGAAAGGCTCAGTTGACTTATCAACTTGTGGAGAAGTGTACGCACGAGTGACTAGATCACTGGGAAAAGATGATGGGATGTGCCAGTTTTTACTTACATTTCTCTGGAAAAATTCAAGGAAGGGTATTAAGACATGAACAAAAAGCTGATTCATAGACTTAAAATAAGGGAAAGAGAGAGAAATGGAGACATTACATGCTTATCCATAAACATCTGTTTTGTTTTTGATATATTATCTGAAGACTGTTGGCGATCACAAATGTCATCCTCATTGATTACAGAGACATTCACATTCTCGGTTGAGTCATCAGCATCAACAGTCCTTGCTTTTGATACCTTTTTCCTTGAACTATTTCCCATATAAGCATCAAGCTTCCCAAAAATAGCTGGGTCAGGAGATTCAACCCATTCCCTAAATTTCTGTAGACCATCTTCTTCTGGAAATGCATGCACAACTTCAATGGCATTAACTATGCCAATGCCACTGGATCATAGAAGTTGACAATGTCAGAAGTAGGAAAAAAGAAGTGACCAAAACAACAGATAATAAAAATGAAGCAACAATAAAATGACATTTATGGCTCCCTAGTTGTTGCAGTAAGTTTAATAAAAGGGCATTACCTGACACCTTCAGTATAATCACTACCAAGTAGTAGCGCCATATGGATCAGTTTTTCCCTTGTTAATCCAAGCTCACTCTCAATATCCTAAAATTCCAAGAAGGTAGCGAACATGTGAAAAGGCTATTTCAGAAGTTACGCTAGCATTCAAAAGTAGAAACTAGATCCACAAGGAAAAGAAACTGCTAGCAAGAACCCTCTTCAGCTTTTTCCCAGCTAGCTGCATAAATAGTGTTAACTTCGCCACCTTTGCAGGAAACTTGAAATATGTGTAATTCATATTTGAAATAGCACATGTTACAAGTTGAACGCTTTCAAAGAATTTGGAAATGTGCAAACCTTCATGAAGTATGTTTCAACATATTTCCGATCATCAAATATATTCTTGTAAACACTTCGAGCCCCAAACAAGAAAACATCGGAGTCATCAGTTACAACACCATCCACTAGGTTCATCAGCTCCATGTAAGCACACTGAGCTTCTGCCTCCATCGGTGCAATGATATAGGGCAAACCAAACATCTGGAGTAATTCCTGTGAATCAGAATGAGAACAAACGAACATATTAGGTTTAGGCCCTTAGGCAACATCACTTACCATAATGCAAGTAACTATGAGGATGTGTGCATTGATTGGACTAGCAAAAATACTGCGTCACTAGGATTCTTAGTTCTTTTTCTAGTTTATCTGGAATATGGAAGCATTTAGTTGGGTTGATAGCAACACTGAGGGGCAACTATAATCCTTAGCCTGGGCTCAATAACAGGGATGAGACATAGTCAGCTAGTCAACAACAGCCTGAGTACAATAACAGGGATGATACACGGTCGGCTAGTCAACAAACTCTCAAATTATTATCTCAGAAAAGAAAATAAAAATGATGAAATGACTCAAAGAAAAAAAATCTATTTGTAATCATAATCAAAGTATGATTTATAGTAAGAGCCATACAACCCAACTCAAATAACTCCCCCACCACAGGCAATAAACACATGCCAATGACTCTCTGTCAACTAACCTAAGTGAAAGAATGCAGCATGATACATCTGTGAAATATATGGTAGACTAAAAAGACTGTCAGCACGACGAAAAGACTGCATTTATAAAGTAGCAGTTAGGTTGCCACCTTGTCACTTGAACACATACGAACTGAAGTGGCTTAGATTATAGAAAATCAGTGGCTTAAAAGAAGATAATCAATATAAAATGCTTATCAAGGATAAAAAAATGAAATATGAAAATTTGGAGATGGCTGGAGTGTGAGCAAAATTGTATCCATTGACAACAAGGGCAAGAGTGTGTTTGGCCAAATGTAAAATGTAAACAATAAATTGTGAAATTATTAAACCTATTTATGCTACTAGCATAAATTTTTTTATCATTACCTGTATCATTATTACCCTTTATCTGTTTTTATCTTTATCCACTTTAACACTGACCTCAAACCTATCTACTGCCATCATTTGCGCTCTAAAAGCAGAATTTGTTTCAATAGGTGAAGAAGTGAGGGTAAAAGAGATAGTTGCAAAAGGGAATGTAAATTTTGGACAACAGTACCAACCATAAACTGAATGAAGATAAAATGGATAAACTGATTGAAAAAGATAAGATTAATAATTAGAAATAAAGGTACAAATAAGAAGAAAGATGGATTGTCGAACTCTTAGTGAGACAGCTTCCTATGGAACTAGCTAATTCCTGTGTCAACCCAGGATGCAAAGATGACTAGATCCAATGAAAGCCAACTCCTTTCCTAGTGCAATCCAGCTTAAAGCATTGGTCAGCGCTACTCACATAATCGAATTGATGGAATTGGAGAACAAACCTGACACTCTGCAAACATCTCACTGCTAACAGATTCTGCATTGCGTTCTAGCTTTCTCTGCTCATCTCCAAGATCCATGCGTTCTTGCTGTAGAAGAAGCATTTCTTCATCCAAAGTGGTTTCTGATACATATGGTTGAAACTCTGAGCTTTGGTTAGCGTCATCTCTTTTGTGTTCACCGTCATCGATAAGTATACTACCAACATTTCCCATCAATGACGTTTGCTCCCTGTCATTCTCAGTTCCTATTTTTTCTGCAAAGGTGCCCACCAGAATCTCAGGACGTTTATTTCCTTTTTCTGAAGAATGGCATGAATGAGAAGCTTCTGAACCATCTTGGTTAGTAGCTTCTGCAATAACATCAATTGAATCACTTCTCGCAGCATTGAGAGCCTGAGAAATAATACCAGAAGAACCAACTGCGCACTCATCAGAACTACCTGAAATTCTGCCTCGATTATGATTATTATTTAGGTAGCCTAACCCAGTTATGGAAGATTGCATTGATTCTTTAGAAGAAGCATCTGAAGGTGCTTTTCCTACAGAAAATTTCCCATCTGTGCAAACATTATGACTGGAAACCACAGTATTACCTTCAGTGTTTCGTTCACCTTCCATCAATGCAGATTTCCTATCTATGCAAACACTATGACTGGAAACAACAGTATCGCTTTCAGGGTTTTGTTCATCATTGCCTTCCATCAACGCAGATTTTCCATCAGTGTTGACATCCGAATTTCTAGAATAGATTATTTCCTTTTCAAGAGAGTCCATTGCTTGTGTATTAACCCCCTCATTCTCTGACATTTCAAATAGATCATCACCTTCCACTGCTTCATATGATACCTGACATTGACCAACACTATTTTCTAACAGAACATCTGGAGGGTGGAGCATATCTCCACTATGTTCAACATATTCCCCTAAAGAAGATAGCAGGATGGAGTTTTCCTTCGTGATATCTTCAAGACTTCTCCTCATAGCCTCCTGGATATCTGCTTCTTCCTCCAAATGGCCTCTTGAAACAGTTTGTTTATGTTCACAAGTGCTGTGTGAAGTGTCCATGGGAACTTCGCAAGTGCCTTCCTCCCAGTCGACTTCACCTTCATCACAAATACTGTTATCAGCCAAAGATGGTTGGCTTTTTTCCACATTGCTACTGAAGCTTCCTTTAGGTGCCACTTCCGCCAAGGAGTCATTGCCTGAAATTTCAGAAGTATGCTTGCCGCAAGGAACACTTTCTGTGGAGAAATTTGAGTTTCCGGTAACCAATTGTGCAAATAGATCATCGACTTCGGTATTATTGGCTTCGGCTTCGTCTCCAAAAAAGGAAATCTCCATGGAGTCTTTGCCTGCATATGCTGGCTGATCGCAGGAAAGAAGATCCTCGCCTATTTGAGTTGATATCCCGTCCATCATCCCACTTAAGTTAACAATCTGTTTGCTTGCTTTATCACCAGTCGAAGATTCCAAATATTGTTTACTTCCCTGAGCCACTTTTGAAGCACCAAGTGTGATAGCATCACTTATAGCCTCCATATATTTTGAAACATCTTCCTTTTGCTTCTCCATTTCAAGCTCTTTCATTAAATCTAAATTTCGCTGCAAATCACGAGTCATACGAATCCCAAGTCCTCTAACTCTACTGACTCGGACACGTCCCCTCTCATCAACATATGTCTCTACATCAAAATTGAAACCCCCAGTTGTCTCATCCCGAGATGGTTCATCAACAGCATTAGTTCCAACAGAATGAACCTGAGAAGAAGAAACGCTACCAACAGAAACTGAACGAACAGGTTCCTTTCCCAGTGTCTGAGGCACTGAACCATTTTTGTCAACTCCAGTAGATGATAACATTCTGATCAAGACAACCATTGGGATCAGCAAACTAATATGCGAATGAAACAGATGACTAATGCTAAAAGTATATGCTGATTTTCATAATAAGTGCAAGTAGCAACATAGAAATGTGCATATCTGTGCTGTTTCAATATATGATATAAGTAATGAATATTTCTTAAAACCAAAGCCCACTTAAAAACTAACTTTTATGAGAGTGCATCAGTAGATGTGTGCAACTTTGTATGTGACACAAACATGAAGATTTACAAACATGTTCCAAGAAAAGCATGCATCATGCCTCACCTTTTATCCCCAGTAAAAGATGATGAAAATATAAATTCCCGGTTTGGTTCAGAAGCTATGCGAGAAGCCTGCATGCCAGCAACACCCCTTCCAGCAGCAGATTTTTGCACTTCATCTATCTCTCGACGGAAAGCAACGGTTTTAAGATAAGACTGTATTTGTAGCTCAGAAAATTTTGTGGGAGTCTAGGTGCAACAGAAGACACACAACAAATCAGCCTTGTAACTCCAGGTCTAACCAGTTCAGTAGAATTAAGTGATTGACCAATGTAACAGTAAAAGGCCACGGTACAACTAAATTCAAAAGAATTGTCAGCCTGTTATACCATGTGACGGCTAGAATTTTTTGTAAAAACTAGCAGGAACAAAAAGAAGGGAGTATGGTCTCATGCAACATTTAAGATGGTTTCATAGAATTGAAGTACAAGGAAGCCGTATGAAAACCTTGGAATTCGGACAGTTAACTCAAATGGTAAGCAAAATGTCAAGGAGTGATTAACGAATCACCATGCGCATAAAAGATATTTTAGTTAAAATTCTGGTTCATGTGATTATTCTGCATTGTTTTTCCTGATCTTGACCATGCTCTTTGAAATTAACACAGCAATTGTAATCAGTTATTTAGAAAGCATACCACAATTTCAATTTTGAATGTGTGTTTAGTCCATCTAATATAACCACAATCATTTTATTTTTGCACCTGTTTATGAAATATAGTGCATAAGTGTATTTTTTTTCAAATTAATATTACATTCTTTGTTCTCTCTTATTCAAAGTTTTGACGGCAAAAACTTCTGCTAGAAGAATATAAGATACATGTATTGATGCCTTGCATAGATGTGCTCGTATGTACTTAGCAGGCATCAACTTTCCAAGAGAGCAATTTGCTAAGAGCACTTCCTCAATTCACTGAGTGTCAAATATTTCAAGTTTGGACTAAGAACATCATCATCCACAGAACTCCAGTCTATTACAACATTACAGTCACAAATTGACAATGATGTTGGCAAAAACCTCTTATACATTGCTGGTAAAGAAAGATTCATGTCACTCAGTTCCTACGTGTGGGTAGCCAAGAAAAAAAAATATTCAAAGATTACACAATGAAACTCAAAGACATTTCACCAAGTAACTGGCCATAAAGGCAGAATAAAATTAATGTAGCTGACCCAATTAGCTGAGATCTGGCCAGTGATGACAACCCTTGCCTAAGTTAGTAGGTACTGCATACCTCGTATGCATTATCCAGAATTAATAGTGTGCCATTAAATCTCATTACAATCTAACGCATCAATTACAACATTTATGTAAGTGTTAATCACATTAACAATCCGAAATGAAACAGAATAAGATAAGAGATATTTGATTGTGAGCAAAGTTCATACCTTCTTAACTTTCTGATACTTCTTTCTGTTTTCTGCCATCCGTTGCTCCCTCATCTATAAAACGAGAATAAATTCTTTCAGGAAAGGAAGATATCAGGAGCTTTTGCAGTCAAAATCATAAGTTAAAAGCCATACTTTGTGATTACCTATATCATAAACACTTGCCTGGACAAGAAGATCCAATTGCAAAGATGGAGGTAAAGCAGCCAATATAGTGGGATCAACCTTGCCATGCATTACTGGCTGCAACAACAAAAGATTACAGTTTAAACTATAGAGGGTCATTATCTGGAGTTGAAGCAAAGTCAAAATAAAACTCTACTTCAAGGACAGAAAGGAAGAAAGCTGCCTTGCAAGAACTTCTCATCTTTTTCCAAGTTATGATTAAAAATTCAACTCTTAGGGTTATCCTTAGGACACAGGGACAACTAAAAAACAAACAGCTACTGCTGCTCGGAATTGGTAAGATTCTGTGAAATTTCTATAATTCTAAGATATCAAACAGTGAATACCAATGAATTATAAAAAATGGTAAGATTCCCTAAATGTTCAATAATTCCAAGATATTTGCTAAACAGTAAACAGCAATGAATGATCACAAGTAGTAAGATTCCCATAAATTTTTATAGGTTAATATGTGCATGGAACACTCCTAGAATCCTTTCCTTTTTCATTTTTTAATCTTTTTTTTGGCACTTGTCTATTGTCATCTGCTTGCCAAACGGATGTTGCTAGTGGTGCCGCATGATCCGAAAATCACAACAATAAACTGGTATTAGAGTAATCACTTACAAGTACCATCTCCTCATTCTCATCTCCATCTTCTTCTTCTTCAGGGGGATTAAAGCCCGTTGAGGTTGAAGCATTTCCACTAGAATTCAGATTTTCTTCCGCAGCCAGAGATGCAGCCAGCCTACAAGCATTCACAGCAACTAAGTAGAGAAGAGAAAATCTACAAAGCAATAAGGAACTTGACAAGAAACTGACATTTCATCCAGGGATTCCCGATTATAAGTCTTCATGTTTTCCTCATTTCCTTCACGATTATTATCACTGGAACCATCATGACACTTTAAAACCTCTTTCCCCTTTAAAGTATCCTTCTCTTTTCTAATCTTCATCTCGTTTGCCAATTCTTCAAGTTTCCGTGCCCTGAGCTATGAAAAGGGAAGCACCAAATCAAAAGTTAGCGCGGTAAATAAAAGAAACAATTTCAGCATCACTGACAACACTAAAAGGAGGAACACGAACACAAATGACAGGTTGAATTAACAGAGGAAAGCTCACGTGATTGAGAAGCAACTTCTCGGCAGTCTTTCGTATCTTCGCCTGCGCATTGTCACGATGGCGGCGGCGGGCGGTAACCGTGCGGCGCTTGAGGGCGGGGGTCCCGCCGTCAAAGACGAAGACGGGCTTAGTGCGGAGGAAGAGGAGTTTGCAAATGCGTCGGAAGAAGCCGACGAGGTGCGCGTTCCTCACCATCTCCCCCCTTTCGTCCCGCATCGCCTTCATAAACTGGACCATCCAAATGCTCGCATCTGCGTTCATCCAGAAGGACAAAAAGAAGAGAAAATGATTTAAACATAGGAAGAGAAATTGGATAAAGATTGGGGGGGAGGGGGCAAGAGAGAGACCGATGGCGAGCCTTTTGCC
Source organism: Annona cherimola (assembly GCA_030490835.1). Classification (NCBI taxonomy): domain Eukaryota; kingdom Viridiplantae; phylum Streptophyta; class Magnoliopsida; order Magnoliales; family Annonaceae; genus Annona; species Annona cherimola. The sequence continues at coordinate 15,341,426 of CM059977.1, read as the reverse complement.
AGCGAGGGTTTCGACGGAGACGCGACGGCCGACGGGGGCGAGGAGTTCCCAAAGTCCCTGAACGCCCATAGCCGGCAGCTGGGCTTCCGGTCCGACTCGGTTCGTTCACCGCCATCACACACGGCCAGAAAGTTGCTTATATAGGTACTCAGATCATAAAATGCCTTTGACATTTGTACACTGTCAAGTGTTCTCTTGGGACCTCGTACTATGGAAGCTTCCCTTCGATTCTGATGGAACCAGATTGGATTACTTGTTTATTTTTCAATATTCTGATTCTTCTTAAAGTTTTTTATTTTCATTTTGTATAGTATTCTAATTTTTTAATGCACAACACCATCATAGGGCGTATTTATTCTACAGGAAATATTTCAATCTAAAACTTTCACTCTTTTTACTTACTCTATTTTTTAATTATTATTTTTACATATTTATATATAATTAACTTACTTTTCAATCATTTTTATGCAATAACTTATACAATTAATTTATCTATTTTAATTTTATTTTTTTACTCTTCATCACTACTTCGTCATATCATATTATTTTCTTTCTGTTTTAAAAACTTTTAGATTACAAATTTTTTATACACAAGTTTTATTATTTTCCAAACCTACTATATTCTCGTCCAATCTTCACGTCCAAATATAATCCGTTAGGATGCTAATTTTGGTTTTTGACTTTATAGCTTGGGAAGATAGTTGATAGTATTTGGATTTTAGAGGAATATTAATTATAATTTGCCTACTCGGATAGTATTGGTGCTTCCATGTCATGCAGTGGAAGAGTCCCTTTGTCACTTATTGGACTGGTTTGATTGGCAAATGAAGAAAGCGGTGGAAAACAGTAGGAAAAAAATGAATTTATGAACAATGAAAAAAATGACGTGATAGAAATGAGAGTAATACTTAAAAATAAAATAAATAAGGATATGCTTGGAAAGTAGTAAAAGTTTTAGAAAAAAATTTTCTATGTAACTTTTTATGTAAAAAATTTTAAAATTAAAGAAAATTATGAAGTATAATATAAGTAATGATGAGAAGAAAATAAAATAAAGCTCAAATAGATATATTAGCTGTATGAGTAATTGTAAAAAAATGATTAAAAAGTAGAATAATTATATAAAAAGATATAAAAAAATTAAAAATAGCATAAGTACGAAGAGCAAAAAGTTTTAAATTAAAAATTTTAGTTTGAAAAGTTTTATATATTGCTAAACACACATAAAATTAATATTTTTAAGTAAAAGATTGATGAATGGAAACAGAGTCCATGAGTGGTAGAGTTACAAAGTTATCCCCCTTCTCCTTTGGATTTTTGTCAATTTTAAAAAGTCTTTTGAAATATTAAAAAGAAATGTTTTTAATTGCCACTCCTCAAATAAATTTTATGCCCGGTTTTATTTGAATTTGTCTCGTCTCACTAAAGATTCTGCTTAATCATTATAAAGTATCATCCTCAATATGAGATCAAGACATTAGGCTGAAGCTTTGGCATAAGCTAAGATTGTTTTGCCGAAGCTTTATGCTTTGATAAGATTGTTTACGCATATGGTTGGATAATAGTATTAATTATTTGAGGGTGGGAACAAAAATAAAAATGAAACAGATATTATTTTTAAAAAAGAAAAATAAATTTTGTTTGAATAGATAGGGGAATTAATTGCTCTTTTAGAAAAATTAGCTTATTTCCATCAATCTTTTTTATGGCAAAATATATATAAGTGATGACGAAAAATGAATTATATTTTTAAATAGCTACAAATGACTAAAATATTTTTATATTTAAAATACATATACATCATACACCTCTAAATGTAGTAAAGCTTACTTTATAGAATAAATCTTTGATAAACAATCATATTCATTTCATGGTTGACATTATAACGATTTATCCCTTTTTCACACATTTCAATGTTTTTCATATAACTATCTTCATTATTTTAATTATATTCTCTTTACTCATAATTATTATTCATATCACATCATATTCCTCTCCAACTTTTAATAAATTTTTATCATTTATCATTTTTCCGTTTTTTACTTTCATATTTTTCGAATGGTTCATCTGATAATGTATAAAAGTCGTGATGGGAAACTTGAGTTTTTTTGAAAAATAAGAAAAATATATAAATAATAGAAGTAAAATAAAAATAAATAAAATAATTGTATGAGAAAATAATTATAAAGTAGGGATGTGGCAAGAAGTAGAAAATTTCCCACACCTCTGGCGTGCCGTCCCGCCCGCCAGGCAAAAAGAGGCCCACGACCCAGAGAACGTGCGAGCTGCCCAGTCCACCCGACTCCACCGTCGGGATCCAAGTTACATCCTCCCCGGCTGCGAAGCGCCAGCCTCCAAGTGCCGAAAGAAGCCTGCGAGTACGTCTGGCAAACGGAAAGCAAGACACTGCCGTGTGAATTGTGATCAGCAACGAACCACGCCAGCCGACTCCCTGCAGCGGGGACGTCTGGAAACGAAGAGGGAAGAAAATAGAAAAGGAGAGAAAGCACGAAGCAAAAGCTACCGCTCCTATCTTCCCCTTCCTCCTTCGGATTGGCACAGAAGACAAATGGAGAAAATGGGAACTGCTGCCGATCAGCCGCAGCTTGAGGAACTCTTCGAGCCGAAGAAGCGCGTCAAGAACCCCCTCGTTCCCATTGGTAATCCACCCTTCATTTATCTTCCCCTTCTTTTTCTGAATTTCATTGCAACGGTCACGTTCTCTGTTGTAGGAATTGCTCAGCCTCATATCGCGCCTCCCGGGGTCCTCGATATCATTTTCTACCTCTGCCCTTCAAATTGTTTATATTTCTCTTATCCCAACACAATTTCGAACAATCGAATTCCCGCGTTGGTTGCGTATAATTATGACTGTCGATCACCCCACAAATCACAGTGGAAAGTTTGCCGCTAATTTGGCATCGATTGGCATTTGCTTTTTTGAGGAGGGTTTATGTGGCAACTCGCCGGCAGAGCACATGAATGGCGTGTTTTTACCTCACTTCATTCGGTTATTGAATCATATACGCATGCGCTAGGTAAGAGCTCAGTGAAACTCGGGTAATGTGGCAGTGAATAATCCATTTCAATCAATTATTTTCAGAACTAATCCATTGAGCCCTTGAGAGACTTAAAGAATAGGAGGTACACACGACCCTTGTGTTTCCCCATAAATAACTCAGAGATTGAGGAGGTTGCTCCCTGGATACTGACCTCATCAGAAGAGGTGGGGATTTCACCCAATTGAAGGTTAGGGTGTGTCTGGTAAGGAGTAAAAACAAACAGGGAAAAAATCGTGGGAAATTTTTTAAAAGTAGAGTATCTGTAGCATGAAAGAGGTAACTAGTAGGAGTAAAGAGGATAACGATAAAATAGTTGCATATAAAATGTGAAATTGTGATTTGAAATATAGGTAATAATCGGAAGAAGTAGGATTATTAGGTGATTAAGATGTCAAATCATATCAAAAGATGTGACAAAAGTGGCTACGATTTTTTTCCCCTACCTATTACTAAATGGACCCTTAACATAATACTACTACAAACGATGGGACATTACTTAAGACATCTATAAGGCTAACTGTTAATGCCTTAAGACATGTAACCATAGGATGAGTGCTAAGACAATGAAAGTAGGTTAAAAATTAGGTAAATAAATGCATTCAAAGAGAGCAGAGGATTCACACCAATATGAATCAAGGGGAAGAGAAGCACTTCCACAAGAATATGCTCAGCTTTATTATTTTTACGCACTTCTGTAATGTTTCAAGGGAACTTCATGTTAGAGCTGATGACTGAAGGAAGAATTTAAGAATTGATCAATTAGGAATGGAAAAACTTATGACTTGAAGAACTAAAAGTGCTTGGCAAGTCTCGAAATTGATGCTGGTGATTGTGGAATTGTTTTGCTTTATTTTAAACTTCCATTGGGAATGCGAATTTGAGATTCAACTTTATTCAGTGTTAGGAGCACCAAGCACCTGTACTTCCCTTGGCCTCCTTGTCAATCCTCTGAATGCATGCCGGCGTAATCTTGTGGCTTGTGGTTGTGCCTAAGCTGGAATGTAACTGCCTTTGTATTACTGGTGGCTTATGTGTACAGTGATGTTGAAACATATTTCCTAAGCTTATTTACCTATTAAATGTACTGTCTGTAAACATTTTTGAGGTCTGTTTCTTGTTTCTACTGTCTGTAAACATTTTTGACCTTGTCAAGGTCCGTTTCTTGTTTCTTCTCAAGATCCTTGGTCGTAAAAGAATTCAGCTGAAGAATTACCTTGTTTGAGATTCCTTTTCTCCAGATTGATCAGTTTCAATTCCCCCAAACTGCTTATGTCAACGCATTCCACAATGACCAACTTATGCATGAATCGAGCTGTGATGTTGTCCATAATCTGTGGTGAAGCAGAATGCTTGTCATCCTGATAATTAGGTTTTCCAAAGTATTCATCTTCTAGGAGAAGGTGAAGTTAAAGAGTAAAGACTAGTTATTAACATATGGGTTTTAACTTAAATATATTTTAAGTTCCTTAAACCTTGGTAGGCATATTACACCCCTTCTTTTAAGCACTTTAATCCTTACTAGCCTTCTACCTACAAATCCATATGTCATGTGTCTCAGATTTTTCTGCAATAAACATGTGTTGGCATATTACACCCCTTCTTCTATTTTTACCCTTATTTCTTTTCTCTTCCTCTTAGTAAGATACTCTACTTGTGAGGCTGAATGTTGTGCAGTTAAAGAACAACTGCATAAGATAGATGTTGCTGAAATGAGGACTTTGAGACAGATGAGTGGTGAAACAAAAATAGATAAAACTAGAAATTAAGTAACTTGAGAAAGACTAAATGTAGAATCTGCATAATAAATGAGAGGAAGTGGACTCAGGGTGGTGGTTTATTGGTTGTGTAAAAAAGAACAGAAATGACGCCACTTAGGAGGGATGAATCTCTCATGGTAGAAGGTTATAAGAGAGCCAAGGAAAGGCAGAAAAAATTTTGGTTAGAGGCAATTAGGAAAGATATGAAAATGCTTGAACCTATTGAAGACATGACTCTAGTCTCTAGACCAACAAGAATGGAGTAGAATCCATGTAGTTGACCTGATTTAGGTGAGAACTAGCTTTTGATGATGATGAGGTCCTGAGGATGATGGAAAAAGTGTTTATCTTCTAAGGTCTTCCTACATTTCCGCATATCAGAGTTCCAGTTCTGAAGGGGAGCCTTGCTGTAACTGTAGGAGTTGATGCAGTATAGCCTACAGGTCATGGGTTCGAATTGTTGAGACTACCTCTTACTTCTCAAGATAAGGTTGCATCACCCAAAGTGGTCTGATGCTTGCCTAGACCCTGAACATAGTCGAAGCATAATGCACCGTGCTGCCTTTCTTTAGCGTTTTTCAGTTCCACATGATAACTTGTTCTACATCCTACCTATGTTCACTCCAGATTCTCAAATGGAAAACAACTGGTAGTCAGTCAACTCCCTGTCATTTTTCATGATGATACTTTGGTTGGGGGATTTCCTCTCTTTGTATTTTCATTCTTGAATTTGTTTCTTTGCCCTTTCTTATGAATCAATCTCATTCTTTCACTGATAATGAGAAGCGAAAGAAATTTTATCTGATAAATATCATGCAAAAAGATTTCCCGTGGAGGATTCGTTCCACAAAAAGTGGAATTGGCCCTTATTTTTTAAGATGCCATGTTGGTTAATTACCCCTACTACACTCAACATTATATTTGAAAATTGTTTGCATTTCAGGTGCACTTGCGACCGCAGGCGTGCTTACTGCCGGGTTGATCAGTTTCAGACAAGGGAATTCTCAGTTGGGCCAGATGTTAATGAGAGCTCGTGTGGTTGCCCAGGGCGCCACTGTTGCGCTAATGCTTGGTACTGCGTACTACTATGGTGAGAAGTTCTAAAGTTTTAACTATAGTAAAGTTCTAGTCAGAGTTCTGAAAATGGAGTTCATTCGATGACTAGTGCTGCCGGGTGCATAGCCATGCTTCTGTACTTTCTTCATTAGTATTTCTGAGTAAAGATCATCATCTTTCCCAATTTTAGCACTGTATGAGCAATGGTCATGAGTTGCGCCTTATCACTGACACCCTCACCCACTCCCCCCACCTCTTCTCTTCCTACTTTCCCAATTCTTAGCATTTGTACTCTCTGTTGAGCAAATGGTCCGCCATTTGCAAGGAATTGATACGAATAATTACACACTGAATTTTAGAACATGCTGCTTTTCATTTGTACTCTCTGTTGAGCAAATGGTCCGCCATTTGCAAGGAATTGATACGAATAATACACACTGAATTTTAGAACATGCTTCTTTTTATATGGATGGTAAGCAGGAGGTCTCGTTTTTATATTGAGGGATGCTTCGTTCTTGCATGGATGATTTCCTGATAGCCTTCGTAATCATTGGACAAACGAGCACAATGGTAGTACTTGTAACGTCGTTCTGAAGAGGCCTTGTGACTTGTGAGTTCTGACATAAGTAAATCTCTGCATTGCCGGAAATTTAGTTCTAGAAGAATGCGAACGTGAGTCACTTGAGCATGCTTAATGGAAATATAAGCGTTTCGGGGTAGCATTAGAGGCGTTCCGGTACAGGGGTCCTGTAGGGACGACCACCCTAATTCGTGCTGGCAAGCGGCAAGCTTGCGAGGAAGTTTTAGAGTGAAGGACCAGTTAGGTTGTCCACGTACCATTGTGCCAGGCTGTAGATGATGCCCATCCTCTGTTGTGATGTCAACACAGCTGGAAGGATATGCAAATGTTCTTTGTAGGTGCTTACCAGTTGTAAATTGATGGAGGCGTTGCCGGTGGGCGCGACTGGTTATTGTTATTGTTATTGTTATTGTTTGGCATTCATATTTCATAGAAGGAGACACGGATGGAATGGGAGCCCATGAATAAAGCTTCCGAAACACGAGGGATAGAAAACGGACTTGGAGATATCTGCTAACGGTCGGCTGGATCATGTGGACAGCTGCTAGATAGTTATCCCGCCTTGTTAAAGCGATGATTTCCTATTTTCCTGCAGACGGCCTGTTGTGTAGGCCAATGACGGCTTGGATGCATCCGGCTTATCGCGTCCTAGAGGTTGTATTGCTTGGAAGTCAAAGCTGACAGAGAGAAAAGTGGCGGTCTAAATCTGTTATTGGGCCTTGCCGACAGTCGTAGTTTGACATCCACATCATCAAATGTATGGAAACTATAATGCCAATGATATTTTAGGGCACGTTCGATTACGTCATTCCATGGTTTTTCATCGTTTTTTCAGTCTTACACATTTTTCCATAAATATTTTAATTTATTTAATCTATTTTTTCAATTTTATCTCTATATTTCAATTTTTTATAATTATCTTGTTTATTTCAGCTTTATTCCTATAATTTTATCTCATTTATATAATTTTAAAAATATTTCATTTCCTACTTCTTCCACCATTCCAAAATCTAACTAAAATATACAGTAGGAAACGGCACCTTTGTGTATTGACTCCATGGATCGTAAGTTCAAATCAAGAGATTAGTCGACAGTTTTTCTTTGATGCTCCCGCTTTCAGCTCTAATATTGGAATGTTTTCCATTGTTTGAACGTGCACAAACAAAATATAACAAAAAGTTATAATTATTTTCAGCTTTGAAATGTCCAACTTACATGCATGCCACCACATAGGTGTTCCAGCGGCAATGGGGACTGATAAGGTTAGCTCGTGTTGCACAAATAAAAAAACTGGGACCTCTTCGTCTCTTTGTTTAGTGCATCCAGTTCTGTTCTGGTTGTATCGTGAGAGTGGATGAGCAAACGGAAGAACAATGGAAAATCACGAATCAATGGCCTCATCATCATTCCCACCTTTCTAAATGGGTGGTGACGTTTGAAAAGACCACATTGATTAATTGGTAAATATGTAAACCATATTTCAAAAAATTCAAACCTTAAGCGATGTTTAATCCAAATAATCATTGTTTTGGAAAGAATATCTTCCATCGTCCTCGGTTTGGTGGTAAGTAACTCTTTTACTAGGTTGTTAAACTCTCGAATCTTGTTCCGGTGCTAATTATTGATGCTCTCATTTATAATCCAAAAAATTGACGCTCTAAAAGGTATTAAATGGAAACTTCGTTTTTCAATTTTTTTTTTTTAATTTAGAACGCTTATGATCCCTTATAAATATTTCTACCAAAATTAATGGTAAACAATGTTTCAAACGAGGTACTTTTCACAAATGTGCCTTAGGAAGTACATCTGTGGTGCCAAAGTCTTTGGTGTAATTGTCCTCATTTGACTTACTTTAATGATTAAATTAAATCAATTTACCTATTTATTTAAAATTATTTATTTTATAATGATTCCAAAAACCATTTAGTTCAAAGTTTTAGATTGGTCACATTAGTTTTAAAATATGGGTTCTAATTCAGTAACATCGCACACATGAATACTGCAGGATAAAAATGTGAGCCTCACTAATATTGCATCTCATACCAAGTTTCGTATTATTTATTTTTACGTATTTTATTAAAAAACGAACAAGTAAAAAAATAAGAATACCAAATTTGGTATGGTTATAGCCAAAATGGGCCCGTATTTTCATAAAAGATTTAAAAATATTTAGAACCCTTTAAATATTTATAATAATATTTTTAAAAAATATAAAAATCGCTCAGATCATTTAGAGATTTAATAAACTATTTTAGATTTACAATAGAAATTATCTCAAACAATTTTATTTATAATTTTTATACTCTTTCACTTTTATCATATAAATATTCGATTTTTTTAAGGATGCCAATATTTGATTTTGACTAGAATTAGTTTCCTAATAAACCAAATAAATTCTAAATTCAGTGAGCAGATATGATTTTGAGTCAATCATCAAATTCGGCAAGAATAAGCCCGCAACATTGAAGTCTCTAATGGATAGGTAACACAAAAATATAGAACAAGGAGCATTCAACCCCGCGTGCATAGTGCATACACTTATTTTTTTAATTTTGTGAAAGCTATTTTACATAACGGTTAGTGTAAGTGTATTTAATAGATGTAAAATTACTAAAATGTCATTAATTTTTAAAAATATGAAAAAAACTTAAAAATTTCTAAAAATGGTAAAAATTAATATATATATATATATATATATATATAATACACTTAGATTAACAGTTTCATAAAAAAAAATTCAAAAAATTTTTAAAAAATAAATGTATGCACCAAAAGCATAGAATCAGGATCCCATAAGTATTACCCAACACCTTGACGGCCTCAAAGCCGGCGTTTTTGTTTGCATAAGAACATTGTCCTTTCCGAGTATGTATTTAAAAATCTAGCTTAATTATCATAACATATATACTGTGGACACATGAAAATCCTAACGCAGTTGGGAGGAAACTAGTTCCATTTCTGGGCAAGTCTAACAAATTTTCACCGTTACAAATGCATGCCAGCTTGCAGGCACGACGGGTGAAAGCGGGAAGCCATTTTAACAAACAGCCACAACCAGATGAAAAAGGGGAACTATTTTTTCAAACAGCTACGGTCTATCTACAGCATTCTCTTCGATGAAAATTGGAACAGCTGTCGCTTGCGAGGCAGCCAGGCAGGTTGATGAGGAGCCGGAGCCACCCTCCACCCATCAGCTATATCATTAGCCTACAAAAGCAACACGTCGACGGGCATCGGAGATATCTGGCCCAACAGGAAGAAGCACCGCACCACGCCACATGTGCTTGTTGCTTCCTTCGTGTACGTTCATTGATTCCAGCTAATATCATGAAACCTCCTACACGTGTCCAACCATGCGATGATTGGGACCGAGAAAGGGCACCACGTGCATGGTCCAAGCACCAGAGCCTCAATGATTGGACATTTCTAACAAGCCGACCTCAATGTTTAGCCCTGGCTGGGATGTGGACCGTTGCTTTTAACCATTCCTGATATCAGCACACGGGATGCTACACTACCCCAATCCAAGGAAACGGCCAAACGAACGGTCGCGATCGCCCCAGCTGCAATGGGGCGATACAGGTGAGGACCCAGGCGGGTGCTTGACTGCGGTGGATGGATGTTTATGTATCCGTTGCGTAGGATGGCTGCCGCGGCACCAAATTGAGGAGGCGTGGAAACGGGTCATGTGCGTCCATGTGCGGTCCGTTCCCACCAAACAGCTAAGCCTTCCCACCCCACCTCAACACACCGCAACGTAAAGTTTGAGAGCCGGGAGCCGCCAATAGACAAGAAAACCTTCAGCTTTTCCTGCCCCACCCCCATCCCCATCCCCATCCCATTCTCTTGTGGTCCCTCCCTTACCGCCACATGCGCTCGGCGCTAACTGCCTTGCTTATCGTTTTAGAAATATGCCAACCATCGCCCTCCAACCATACATATGGGGTCCTTGTCTGGCAATCCTCACCGTCCACGACGCCAAGCTGGCCATACATATGGGATCTCCGGATTAGTTTCTTCGTGTAATTTCAAGCCAACTGCGTATTCATTAGATTTTGGCACTCTCGTGATATGAAGGCGAAAGCTGAATCCATCATCCATCGGACTGGGTCGGCTGTCCGCAGCCGAAGGCCCGAGACTCCCCAAGCCACAGAATCAGTGTTTGGAACAGAGAACGCGCGTGTAGATTTCATAGAAGAGACTCGCGGGTGGGGCGAATGCGGAGGGTCTGCGGGTCCCACACGACGGCCTGAGGTGGCAGCGGAGCTGGCCCGGGGGACAAGGCACATGCTAATCCCTTGTCGTTTTAGGATTGCATCATCATTCATCGCCCTCCACCAAAACTCATTCAAGCCCCACACGTGAAACGGAAGCTTCTCCGCCCTCCGGCCCGGGACTGCAGCATAGCACGAACGTCCACGCGTGCCACACGTGTATGAAACGTAACACACTTGGATGACATTGCATGTTAATCCTCTTCGATTTCAATTATGGATGCGCATCATCAAAATATTTTTAATGGCTAGACGTCTAAAATTGAATTTCGTTTTTTTCGCTTTTAGGGTGTGTTTGTTTAGGGTAAAAAAGTATCAACTAAAACTTTTCAATCTAAAACTTTTCACTCTCCATAATTATTCTATTTTTTAATTATTTTTTCACATTTTTCTATACAAACTACCCTACTTTTCAATCATTTCTACACAACTACCCATACAACTAACCTATATATTTTAACTTTATTCTCTTTACTCCTCATCATTACTCCTATTATATCACATCACTTTCTATTGATTTGACAACTTCTACTCCAAAAACTTTTCATCAAAAGTTTTACTCCAACTAAACACACCCTTAATGTATAAATTCTAGTACAAAAAGTAGTCAACTCCTGTTTAAACTTCGAAATAGTTTGAATGCAGGCCGGAGCACTAGGTGTCACGCGGTTCCAGAGCAGGAGTAGCCTTTGGAGCATAACGTGAGCGATCATCAATTCCCACATGCATCTGTTTGAATGCTTGAATCTCCCCACATGCGTCCTCCTTTTGGAGGTAGAGGCAGAGACGGAGGGGGACCCCAGCAAGCCAGCCATCCATGCATCCATGATGCAGGAGTTATTTGATGCTCTGGCCGACCGCGACGCATCGTACACATGCCATCCTGTGAGAATTTCCATTCTGGACACGTGTACGCAAGCGGAACCGTTTGTGAAGCCGTCACATCTCGCTAGATGGGATCGAGCCTTCCTAAGCTACGCTGGATGGATACATATTTGTCGTTTATGGGCCGCTCTGATAACTTTCCATCTTAACCACCCATTGAATGTCAACCTATCTGTCACTTTTTAAAAATCTCCCCATAGAACATCCTTTTTTGTTCTGGACTGGGGCCCGCGTCCGCCCTTTCATATCCGTCCCACGAATGCAGCAGTTACTTGCAGATGCATGGGCTCTCGGTTAACTTCCAACACTTCTAAAAATTATTTGTGCAAATTTCATAAATGTTTATGAATTTTACTCATAATTTTACTTATACTACAAACTTCCAAAATTCCTTTCATACCCATGTATTTTTGTTAAAATTCTACTTGTACCCATGCCGTCAATTTACGAAGTTAAATACTCTAAAATGATGAAAATGCCCTCGTTTTACATGCGCATGGCTTTGAGCGTACTATCAAAGCATCATATTCGCTGCTCCATCATTCCCATCAAGCTGATCGGTTTTGCAATGCCCACATAGAAAGTTTGCATTTTTCAACCCTTAAAGCGGGTCGTTCCATCGAGCAATTCATGGTATACTCGTTTCTAGATGAAGATAAGATATGTGCGAGAGATCGGTTGGCCTCGACAATGAAGAGTAGCGACTAGTGAACAACTCTATCACTTTTCAAAAATAGAAAAAATTTACTAAAACAAAATCACCAATTTTGAAATGGATTGTTGACTTAGATGGCAACCGAGTAATCGAGTATAGCAACCTCCAGCAATTCATAATCAATGGTGTTATTGCTGGGATTTTAAATGACATTAATAATGTGTATGAATCATGGGGACTATTATTTGGAAATCATGGGATTTCAAATGTTATCAAATTCCTTTCTTTCGCTAGATACGAATGGGTATGAGCAAGCGAAATTTAACTAAAATAGTATAAGTGAAATTTTAACTAAAATACGCGAAAATTAGATGAATTTTTGAAAGTTCATAAGTATATATGAAATTAGGAATAAAATTCATAGTTGTGTATAGAATTTGCTCAAAATCTATAGTCAGCAGAATCGGTACAAAATAGCCTAGTCTACCATACCATATTCATCCCACGATTTCGAACGTCCTCCGTCTGACATGTACGAAAACTCAACAGTATTAAAAGACGATATGTGAATTAAATACGGTGGATTTTCACTATTGCCACTCTGACATTTATTAGTAACGAAATTTCTGAAGTTTGAGGAGATGGATTGGATGGAGTGGACGATGGATTTTTGGTGTTTTTATATCGGAGGAACTTCATACCTTGAGAATATAATATCTAGCATGATATCAGCACGTGCTGGACCATTCTCCAACAGCTAGGCGAAATGATTCCTCCCCCCTCCCTGCTCGGATCTGCTCTGCTGGATTGGCTAGGGAGCATACGCCATCCTACACGTCATGCACTGCTAGCGAGGTGGCGAAATTGGAACTGTTAATCGACTCTGCCTCCTGCATATATTGATTAACGAGCGACACGTCCATACTGTTTGCTCCACAAGATCATGCAAGAACAAGGTTAACGATTTGGACGTTGTAGATCCTCTTGATGAGTGTCGCCTTCCGGTGGGCCACTGGAAAAAGGCGAAGAAGAGCTAACGTCGTGCGGAATCAATACCGCAAACGACAATCCAATCGTCCCATAAATGGCTGGGCGAATGTAACTTCCATAAAGATGTTGATTAGAGTTCCAATATGAAAAAAAAAAAAAAAAATTGGGGTCTGGCTACACCAACTTTGGAGGTTTTTGCTCCGCTCCACGCGTGAGTTATCCCCATTGGACGTAGCTTGCATAGCATGCATGCAGGCCAACCTGGCAAGCATTCGCGACGTGGCGAGTCATATGGTGGTTCGTGGACGGTGGATCGGTGGTGGTGGGCCTCTTACGCCTTAACCATCTGCTCGCTTAAACACTTCATTCACAGGTTGGGTCTCCCTTGGAGAACGCCACACGTGTCGCCTATGACCATCTGGACTCATCCCCTCTGCCACGTTTGTTAAATTTTTATGGTATTTTAAGTAGGGGTGCAACTTGGTACCGGGTTAGTTCAAACTCGCCCAACTCAACCAAGTTTCGAAACCAAGTTTAAGTTTTATTTTTGAACTTTTTTTCAAATTACACCCGGTTTCAACCTAACCCGGTCTAAACCCGATATTTTTTAATTTATTAAAATAATTATATTTGTTTATGCATTAAGTATTTCAACTATAATTGTGATAAAAGTTATTCCATACAATTATAACCTAATTAAATTGTAATACATTTATTTTAAAACCTAAATTTTATATACATTTGTCCATAAAAGTTGAATACATTACATCTACATTAACTTTATTTGCAAATAATTATAATTATACCAACTATTATATTTATTACATATATACTAATTAAATGCAATTATATAAGTCTCACTTTTATTAAAATTTATATAGTGATTTCATGTAATCTCATTTATTTTTCTTATATCGATTTTTGTATAATATTACTTTAATTGTTATGTGTAAATTTATTACGTTTATTATATTTAAAATTATCTTTTAATTAAAAGACTAACTTTCATCAAAACCAAAGATATCATAGGTCATACAAATATATTTACATATAAATTATTTATGTGCTAATGCAATAATATTTAAAAAATTCGTTATCTTTATCGGTAATTTCAACTTTTATTGGTTTGATAATAACCCGAATTTCAATCCGAAACCAACGCTAACCCAGTCTGAACTCGACTCGAACCTGGATTCTAATATTAGGGTTAGAGTTTGGGTTTACATAAACCCGGTAGGCTTAAGGCTTGGGTTCACCTAAACCCGATACAACCCGACCCGAGTTGCACCTCTAATTTTCAGTGCCAATGACACGTATGCGATTAGAGACACATGTCAGAGAAACATCATAGAGTTTGACAAATGTGTGCCTCTATCCAAACCGACTCAAGCTGGGACCCAACCCTGCCTGACAATGCCTCAATCTCAAACTCCCTAATGCTTCACCTTTTTACAGGCAGTGATATCGAAAAAAGCACTTTTTCAATTTTAAACTTCTTTGGCAACCTGAAACTTTCTACTTCCTAAAAATATGCAGAAAAGGGGTAATATTCTAAAATTTTTAGAAAGCTAGTTAAATCAACTTACTCCAATGAACAACATGCTCAGCATGTTCAATCCACTAAAAGCTTACATCTTCACAGTTCGAATGGTCATAATGTTGCCTTCACCTGCGCCGATGTTTTAAGACCAATTCTATAATTCATCTCGGCACTCAAGGATTTCTTAGATTATATAACTATATATGTTGGTATTGTCGAACTACAAGAGCATTTTTTTCACCTCCATTGCCATGGCTCTTTGCTTTGCTTTTCTTTTTTTGTTATACATTCTTTACCAGATCTTATAAATTTTACAACTTTTTTTATAAAGGGACTGTATTGTATTACCATTATCTATCCAAAAATACATGATTTACAATGCACCTTGGTAGGTGTCCCCACCATTCAAACTTATGGGATTTAAAAAGACCCAAAAAACAACACATCGCCCAGAGTGCAATGTTTTGGATTCGCAGTTCAACTGCCCACTTGATCCCATGTTGAAGCGCCAACGCTTTCGACATTAGAACTTCAGTCATCCCGTCTAAGCGCCAGCGTTTAGACGCCAAGAACAAACTTGAGTTGTCTAGCAGAATTGCCCCAAGCCCCACACATTTTCCATTCAAATTTCTATATGCATCCACATTAATCTTGAGGAAGCTAGAGGATGGAGGATTCCATTGAAGGACAAGGTTTACTTGCATGATTCCTAGTCCTCCCAACATGCTTGCTTCATCAAAGCTGTCTTTGTATCTCATACACCAATCTAGAATGTTCGTGGTGTCCAAGCGAGACCCATTTTCTCTTAGTTAGTTTCTCATGTACCAAATTCTCCAACAGAACAAAACAAAGTAAATACAGATAGTTGCTGCTTCGAATGTTTTGCAGTGAGGCCTTGGATTGCACATTTCAGCGCCCTTCTCGGTGCCCAAATCCTGCAATCAGGGATCAAAATTCTTCTCTGGTCTTTGATTTTCTCATAGCACAGAAACAAATGCCTTGACTCCTCCATCCTCTCCATACACAGGTCGGATACGGGGTTAATATCTACTCCCTTATGAATAAGATTCTACTTTGTTGGTAGAGCCTTGCTGTAGAGTCTCCAGAGGAAGATCTTAACCTTGCAGGTAGCCCTAGCTTCCATTTTTTCTTGAAGATCCCCGAGTCCTCTGAGTTTGTCCTCCATCTTGACCAAAACCTTACACAAGAGTAATTGTTAGATTACAAAAGCCTGTAAGTAGATCA
Source organism: Annona cherimola (assembly GCA_030490835.1). Classification (NCBI taxonomy): domain Eukaryota; kingdom Viridiplantae; phylum Streptophyta; class Magnoliopsida; order Magnoliales; family Annonaceae; genus Annona; species Annona cherimola. The sequence goes on along the minus strand of CM059977.1, from coordinate 15,325,382 downwards.
TACACGAAACAATCCATTCGGCTCCCCCTCCCAATACCAACTGTCAATCACATTCCCACTGGGAATGGGATTAAGGTTTATTCTATTCCATGCGTCCTCTCCCCCAACTTGTAGAACCCTCACCTTGTTCCAGGTTCTGCCTCCTTCACTCATAAATGAGCACACATTGCAGTCTTCAGGTATCTCCCTAGGAAAATGTCCTAGCACCATGATAGGTTTCTCAGTCCATTTATCTTTGAAAAATCTAACCTTCTTCCCATTTCCAATCCTCTATCTTCCTCCCATTTCTAGGACCTCTCTGGCTTGCAACAAACCTTTCCACACATATGAAGCATTGTTTCTCTCTCTACATTCTCAGATGCTCCCCTGCTTGAGGTATTTTGGTTGCATCACCTTGGAGCTTAAAGATTCATGTCTTGAGGTCAGCCTTAGTCCTACACATTTCCCCCAAAGCAACCCAATTGATCTTTCTCTTTCCTCCTACCTCTCCCCTCCAAAATTTACTGATCAAACTACAAATTTCACCACAAAGTCCTCGTGGGAGCCTAAACACACTTGTGGGAGCCTAAGTTGATTAAGTTGTAAATTTTACAACTTAATCAATCATTTTAACTAATTTTTTTCAATTTTTTCTCAATCGAGTTGGATTTTTTTGTCAATGGGCTTCCGAACCTGAACTTAGTGTTGACTCACTTCGAGTGGAGGGAAAATTGAGCTTAGTTCCAACGATGCAATTAAAATTAGGAGTTGTTTTGGTAATTTAAAAAATTAAAATGGAAAAAGTAAATATTATTCATTATTTAATTATCTTTTTTATTTTTACTTAAATATTCTAATTATTTTTAATATCTTTCATGTTATCCTACTTATTGCAATCTACCCATTCTCAACCTACAAATGGCTACTTAAATCCGAAATGGATTTCAAAAAAAAATAAAAAAATCGGTCGACTACTGCGGGTTCGGGCCAGGTTGCACTCCTGCAAAATACTGGCCAGAGTTCGGAGGCACATGCGGAAGTCGTTGGAGCCGTTTGTGTAGAGAAAACGACAAAGACGTGAGCGTGGGAGAGAATTCGTGTAGCCCTATCAAGGTGGCCGCACATGGGTCTCTTGGTTGGACTGTCACCCTCTCGCCATAAGCTTCCTTGAGCGTTTATAACTCCCTTCTATAGTTCTACCTTCACCTCCCCCATCAAACACATATCCAGCTACTCTTTCTCCCACCCCCCCGCCCCCATTCCTAGCGTAGTCTTTCAATGGAAAATCCTTTGGAAGATGTAAGGCCGAAAGGAGCTCGCAGCAAGAAGGTTCGTCGCGGCATTACTCGGAGGCGAAAAGCAGCCCACTATGATATTGCCGGGGCAGTTTCGAGGGGAAAAGGAGGGCGGCGGTTGGTCCAGAACAAATTCAGGAAACTGCAGAGGCTTATTCCGGGTGGCCAAGGGCTGCAGCCGGATCGACTTTTCCTGCGAACTGCAGACTACATCTTGCATCTTCGGTTGCAAGTGAATGTCCTGCAAGCCCTTTCCAACCTGCACAAGCCATGTGATCCATGACGACGGCCATCTCATCTCATTTTTTCTGTCTTATTATTTTTCACAAGTTGTCAAGGGTTGGAAGCCTCCACCGGCTTTTACACACACCACACATTCACACACATATTTTGGCGAATTCATGAAAGTGCATGAAAATGGGGGCGATCAGAACAACTTAAGCCAGTCGATCGATCTTAGAATTTTCTTGATGCTGGTCTGTATTTAGAAAGAAAAGAAAAAAAGAGTATGTGGAAGAGGTGGTGATTTATGACATGCTTAGATTGATATGTGTGTTGAGTGTAAAGGTACGTGCATGAAAGGCTTGCAAACGTTAATTTGTTTTCGCTATTAAATATTGGTATTATTAAGTCATTATTTCATGGCCTCTTCTTGGCCTGGTGATTTTGCTTTTCAATCTCAGTAGCATCCGATGATGCAACTAACTTGGTGTATTTGACAAGGAATTGTTTATTAATTATATGTTGGTGGATTTCCATTCTACGTTTTGATTCGAACCGAATTAACATACCATTTTGTAGATTTAAAATGAAAATGCCTAGCTTATAAAGTTTCTATAGCCTTGTCATTGGAAAATAAGGTCACGGGTAAGTTTTTTTTTTTTTTTTCCCAAAGAGATATACGTTATTGCCTTGATCCGGAGGTAACTTGCTGTTTGCGAATATCGGGGATTTAGACGTGTTGATCGATTTCTTCATTTGGATTCTTTGAACCCCGAAACACAAAGCGGTGAGATACAACGTATGATCTGTAGATGATTAAGAGATAATAGATTACGAAACTTGAAAGCTGATGCTTTTCTACGTAATATGTATGGCATGACAGATAGAAGGCTCAAAAAAGCATGAGAAACATGTGAAATGAGAACATCCGATGTCTCGTCGACGCATGCAGACGAGACATCGTAAAAACCAGGCAGACACATTCCCAGGGCATGTGCATGTGATTACCGAAAAGATTTGCCCATAAGTACTTAAGTAAAATATTTATTATACATCGTCTGAAATTAATATTCCGAAGCCGCAGCCTACGCGCATACCCCACCTCCGGCCGACATGGTGCCACATAATCACTGGGAACTGTTCTTGTACACTTCTTATACGCGGCCAAATTTTTATAGCTGACATCTAATTTGATTGCATTTGACATCAAATGTTGCGAAGTTATATATTAATTGTAGCAAAAGCTTTATTAATATTTACAGACAAATTTTAACCGCTACATTACACCTGTATATATGCATCAAATATAAAAAAAATGAATATGTTATGGCTAAAGTACATTTAATGTAGTCAAATATATATTGTATGCGGCAAAAAATTATCTGCTTCCTACGTAATTTGTTGTGGTGGTAACCACATGGCTTCAATAACTATCTTCCAACAGCAGGGCCCAGATACCCAACCCGTGCATTTCCAAGATTTATTCCACAGCTAGATGTCAAACTCTCGTTTGTGAATAATTGTGACTGATGTTAATGTATGCAGATAAGATTAATGCATATTAGGCCACGAGGCCCGGAGCATCGTCGGAACAAGAATTCCACAAAAGAGGACCCATCTTGAGGCACGCCTATAGTGCATCTGTGCAGGGCTATCCAGCCCACGAAGTCCTTGTTGGAATCAAAATATGGAGAATGCAAAAAGAATCAAAGCTATATCTTTCACGCACAGAGTTTGATAGGATTTGATTCCATAATAATAATGTAGAACTTTTTTATTTAATTTACTTAGCTCTTCATTGATTGTTTACTTGGATAGAAAGTTTGTCATTTATGGTCGTCAATATGAAGTTTCATGAAGAAAGAGAATTGAAAAAATTATTTATGACTGTATGATATCAGGTGCGAAGTGTTAGATTTGGTATTGAATCTACAGTAAACTCACTGAATTTTTATTGAAATCTACTGACATAGATGAATGTTTACAAGAACAGAAAACGTAAAGAAACAGACTCTTCAAGATCATGGGTTCTCCCTGACACAGCTCTCTCGCAGGCCCTTTTGTAGACCATCTCACCGACTTCTCCACCCTCTCATTTCCAGTTAAGACAACACGTGGCTGCACCTTATTCGTTCCATGATACACCTCAGCACTTACATGGATTACCGGTTCTGCCGAATCCTAACAATGAGGAGCAGATACATAGAAAGAAGGTTGCTTTCTATTCAACCTTATAAATTCAATATAAGGACACATACTGGCCTTTTTTCCTCAAAAAATATTGAATATACCTGATTGATACTGTTGAATTGCACAGTTCATGGGCCAGGATCATGTCCCTCTGTCTTCTAAGTTTCGGTCAGTTTGGGCTGTGATGCTGATGGGTATGCCGACACAGAGTCACTTTCAATTTTCTCACGTTAGTGGGCCTGGACTGCGCCTCGGAGATTTCCCTTATTAAAAATGAAACCGTTCTTTTATTAAGATAAAAAGTTAGCATCTTAGTTAAAAGGCAGAACAATTACTTTTTAATGAAAAAATAGATCACTTATTGGTAAAGAGCATTATTAGCATAAATGTACGAGAAGTGACTCAATGGAAACCTTTTGCACTTCCCCGAAAGCAGAAATGTTTCGTGCGTAATGATAACTATAATTTCTATATATATGTTATCGACTTAAAAAATTTCTAAATGACGACTATAAATTCGTCATTCATGCGCAAATTTGCAATGATCGATTATTTTTAAATAAAAATCAGTTTGTGCTCTGTTTTCCCGCACATCTCATGGTCATCCAGATCGTTTTACCATAATATGTATGCATCTTTTTTAATTTCTTTATGTTACCTCCTATCACCATAGATGATTCTATTGAATGAATATTCATCGATCAAATCAAATAATAAGTAGGTGGCGCTTTACCCAGATAACTGGAATTAGGATTTTTCGAAATAAGATTTTTTTTTATTATATATATGCGGTCAATATTTTTGGTTGATTCATTTCCTTTTTCTATGTGAACATCCATATACTGCATTATTTATACATAATTACTATTTCAATTTACTAGTTCTTTTTTTTTAAGATAATTCACTTTACTAGTTTTAAAGGCTAATCTAATCTTCTTCTTCTTCTTTTTTTTTTTCTCCCCTTCTAAGCAATATACAAAGTAGTCTGCAAAAGCGTGAATTCTGCGCTTGTTTTAGCTATTAAGATTTCAGATTGTTATTTTCAGTCAAATACCCCAAAATCGCTTAGAAATAAGCGGAGCCCTCTGCCTGGTTTTCTTCTCACCTTTGTTTCCCTTCTTCGTCCCCTTTCACCATTCCATACGTCGAACGGGGCTTTTAGATTTGTCGAACACTTACCTACTCGGTCAGCTACATTTCCAGCTGTCTATCTGTTTAGTACTTTTGTCTTTTGGCCTTTTTCATTCTCTGAAAATTTACCTTTTTCCAGACCAGAAAAAATTTGGTTTTGGTTCAGTTTCTATACATGGTAATGAAAATGAACGTGTGGCTGATAATACTGGCCATTGGGTGCTGGGATGAATTCCATCATTTGGATCTTGGATTGATGAAAACTCCATGTCATCTACGCCACAATCGACGGTCGAGACAAATCCTGTCACTTGATTCTTGTTGAGGCTGTGGTCGATTCACGGCAAAATCAACTACGTAGACTTTTCCAATTGTAGACATTTGGTCATGCATGATGGATAGCTGTGAGTGGAAAGTGGAAACCATAGGAAAAGGAAAAAATAAATAATTTTTTTGGTTCGATTTGGAAGAAATGCTATTATGAAAATCTCGTTCAGTTTATTTGCTTTCTTGGAAAACCGTAGTTTCATAAGCTGGAAGTATATTAGGCCTTGGAGGGGTGTTTATCTATTTCTTGGACTAAAACAATATTCTTTTACTGTGGACAATTTACAGTTTCCGGTTAGCGTGAGCAATTTACTCTGTTTCAAACTATTTCAAATAATTCCTTTACTTGCAGGGTAATTGTGTGCAAAATGATCAATTTTCGAATTTCGGATGAATGTAAATACCGACTTGTATACCTGTATTATGTGTTCAGACTGGCATGCTGGTGGGGCTGAAGGTGTCGTCTCCAAGCAAGAGAAGAGATATGGATGTGATGAAGCTGTACGTGTGTTATGTGGTTTCGGTTTTGTTTTACTAATTGATTTTCATGTCTTGCTCTTATTATCATCATCACTATCAGAGAAATTTTTCTGCTCTTTATACAGTGGGTGTTTATGTGTTGCATACTGAATCATCATGGAAAAAACAAAAATCTTTCTGTCACTTCTAAATTTCCTGCCCTGCCGCTTCTTAAAAAAATAAAATCCTGCCCCGGACGATTTTAAGGTCCTGGTAACGTCAGCTAGACATTCAACTTAAAGGGAACAAAGGTTAAGATCCTGTGCAGCCACACTGCCTGGTTTCATGTTTCAACCACGTAATTAATAATGCTAATGACAAACGAATTTGACGAGTGTTACAAAGGGTATCAATTTCTATTTGTTTAGGTGGATTGTCTGAAATTACATGCTGGAACCAGTGCTATCAAATTCTCATTTCTTTGTTGGACCATGTAAAAGTTGGCAAAATTAAGGATATCTAGACTCTAGACTATTAAAGTTTTGGATTGCGGTTTGTATTAGCCAATCAGACTTTTAGTTGTCAGTGAGGCATCTTTTTCAGCTCAACTCCTGGCCATGTATTGCTTGAAGTCTTTCTAAACTTTTGGGTCTGTTCAGTTGCTAACTTCATTGTCGTTGTTAACTGTTTTAGATTCCTACTGTTTTGCTCTTTTCAGGATGATGAGTCACTATGCAGTGGAGACTGTCAATGATGGAATCAATGAATTCAATGTAGAATTTCATGGTCCAAATGAAAGTATATACTTTCCTACTTTCCTTTTTATCTTGTTTCTATCTGGCTTTATTTCCTTCATAGATAACTTTACCAGAGTTACAGTGATATCAACATCTTCAACGATTTCGAATATCTGGTGGTCTGCCTGAACAAGTTTATTACATAGTAACATAGGCGACTGTAAAAATCTGCCTATCTGGTTTCAGGTCTATATGAAGGTGGGGTGTGGAAAATCCATGTAAAGATGCCTGATGCTTATCCCTTCAAGTCTCCTTCCTTCAGTTTTCTCAACAAAATATTCCACCCAAATATCAACGAACAGTGAGCAAGGACAAACTTCCATGGCTAAAAGATTTATATGCATTTGTATTCTTCTTTTTCACATCATTTTTCCTTGTGATTTCCCCATTCTATTGAATTTGTATTCTTCCTTGTGTCTTCCCCATTAGATTGTTGGTTTTTGGGTGGCTGGCATATTTTTGATTTATACATTTGCATTACCTTGTTTGTATTAATTCTCTAATCCATTTATGGATCACAGGTCTGGTTCTGTATGCTTGGATGTCATCCACCAATCCTGGAGTCCAATGTTTGGTAAAAACTGGAAGTCCTTGGCAAAACATAGACTTGGATGACCAAGCATGCATAGAGATAGGGTATTCATGCTTGGTAGCTGAAACTATTGTTTTGCTTGTGACATTGATGAGTTACTCTGGCACATTCTTGTCTGTATTTACATCTTCAATTAGGGGTGTAACTTGGGCAGGGTTCGGCCCGAACCCGGCCCGCCGAACCTGAAAAAATGCATGGTTGAAACTCTGAGATTTTCAACCCGAACCCGAATTCAAATAGGTCTCGGTTTCGGGTTCAGGCAAGCCCGAACCCGAATTTGCATTTATATAAAATATATAATTTATATTATAATAATAACATATTACTCATGGATGGATGATGGACAACAGGAGTACGGCATGACAGGCATGGACAGCTCATCGCCAAGACAATCTAACGTTTTAAGTGATTTCAACAAAATACCTATTCCCAATTTACATTACGATACAGGTCTAACAATTTTTTTTTTTTAAATTACTCTTCACGCCTTTTCAACTGAAGCCTTTTGACCAACGAAATCCTATGATACTAAATATTAAATTTTTTTGAGATCTTTTTTTCCAACAGGAAAATTTATGAGAACTTTAAAATTATAGTTGTAAAATAAGCTTAAAACAATAGAGGAGTAAAATAATACAATTTTATTGACAACGTTTACACATAATCCATATTCTACTTGATACAAAGAGAATGCTCAAAACATGTTTCTTTCTTTCTACTCTTAAGCGGTATTTGAATTTTTCTTAATTTCATACAATAAATTGTTTATTAAACTTTTTTATATAATAGATTTGTGATAAAAAATTATATATAAGATGAGTAACAAAGACATATTAATTTCCCATATCAACCCGAAAATCAACCCGAAACTCAACCCGAGCCCGAATTTCAAAAATAGGGTTAGAGTTGAGGTTTACAAATAGGGTTAGGGTTGAAATTTTATAAATAGGGTTAGGGTTAGGGTTAGGGTTGAAGTTTTACAAATAGGGTTACGGTTAGGGTTGAGGTGAGCCCGAGTTTCATGAGCCCGAGTTGCACTCCTATCTTCAATGTTTTTGGCTGGTTGCAGATCTTTTGAACGTGTTTGAAGTTTTCCTTCCACAGCTGTTACTTTACCCTAATCCTTTGAGTCCTCTGAATCGAGATGCTGCATCTCTGATGATGAATGATCTGAAACGGTATAAGCAGAAGGTTAAAGGTAAATTTATCTAGAGATTTTGTGAAAAGATCCTATACATTTTGTGGAACAGTCAGGCATGAGTAGAACAAAAAATCTTTTATTTTGCTCTTTGCAACAATGACTCTATGCGATGGTGAACCGTGACAAAAACATAAAAGTGGTGGCTTTCTGCATTTCTTTTGAGAAGGATGTTACTTAGACAGTCTGGTGATGTTATCTAAATCCTTTTCACTTCCAAGCATACATTAGTTTAGTACGGATGTTCCAAGTGGCTGGGACCAAGTTGTCTAGATATTTGGTCAGATGAACACAATATTAGATAGAAGAATTCATCAGGAAACAGAAGAAACACCAAAGGGTTATTTACTCAAAGTCACAGGTTTCGGATGGTGAGATGTAGGGAGTTCAAAAGTTTTGTGTTGTGGATAAATTTCCTTTCACAATTCTCTGTTGATTTAACAAACAGAATACTGTGAGCGGTATGCGAAGAAAGAGAATATTGTTAGTGCTCCTGCTGAAGGAAGTAGTGAAGATGATATCAATGACTGTGAAAGCACGGGATCAAGCGATGATGAAGTAGGTACTCGACGAGTCAGCCCTTAATGATCTTTACAGGTCTCTAATCATGTTTGGTGAGACCCACAACTGCATGTCAAAATCTTTCCCTCTAATGTAGAACAATGTGAACATGTGGTTTTCTGTGCAAAATATATCAAAGTAGATGGTGTTTTCAAATCGGATGTGTACGGACTTGAATCTTAGTTTGAAGATGGTATATAAGGGAACAAACACTATATCTTTTCTCCCTGCTTTAAACATGGCAACTTCATGTCTGACATTTGTCGTAGCATATCTTACATATTGTCTGTTTTTCAGAATGCGCTCTGTGCATTCTAGTTGAAAGGGACTGAGCATTCTCCGCATTACCAACTTTTAAACTGTCCAAAAGTCCGCGTGCTCTACTCCCACTCCTTAGAAAAAAAAAAAAGAAGCCAAATGGCTGTGTGGCTGTGTTCGAAAGGTGCTGAGAAACTAAGTCTTGCTATAGTCTTATTGTATGTGGCACGGAAAGCCTAGGACTGCTAGAGTGTCAGTGCAATCTGATCTGTGTATCACCTGATCTATCCAAGCTTAAGGTTTCGTTGAGGAACTAAGCTACGAAGATTCAACCCAAAAAAGAAAAAAAAATTTACCAGAAAGGACAACGGGAGAAAAAAAGCGAAGAGGTAAATCAGAAGAAGGGCAGGGAAAACAAAGACGTGAGTCAATAAATGTGTTAAGGCCACCTTTGGTAACTGAGTATGAGTATGAAGCAAACTATCCCATCTCTTTTCTCGGGACTTTTAAAAAATGATTTAACATCTTAATTATATAACTATTCTACTTTTTATATTTTAACTCTTATATTCCCATCATTTTATTATACAACTATGCTATTTATTTGGACTTTAACTATATTATATTATATCGCTTTTATACTTTTCATAAATATTCTCTATTTTACCTCTTTGCCTACTCCCTACTCACACCAGCCAACAATGCGCATGTGTTTTTATGGGAAAAGAAGTAGAAATACTATGCAGGTGATACCATTGAAATACTTCAATGTTGTCATGCCATTTTGACTCATTTCGATGCTTAAAGTAGGTGTTTAATTTTGAAGTTTGGCTTGGTTTTATTTTACTTATATTGTATTTGTAAAAAATTTAATTACATTTTAGGGATTTTATAAATATGCTTACAAAGTTTAACCCATATTGCATCGCAAATTTTTAAGTTTACCGAAATCGCAAACATGTCCGTATGTCTTTTCTATTAAGATATCGTTAGACTTTTTTGTAAAATGACAATCATGCCCTTCAATTTAAGAGATAAACTTGCAACTTTTCCAAATATTATAGACATATTAGATATTTAATTATTTTATATATTTTACAAATATGCTTTCAACATTTTTCAAAATTGTAAGTGTAGTATTTGACTTAAAAAATATTATCATCATTATATGGAAAATTCGACGTATTAATTTGAAAGTTCAACGGGAAAATTGCGTATTGGCATTTTGGACCATGATGTTTGCGTATTAGCATTTTAGACCCCCAAAAGTTTCGACGTTTGCATTTTACCCCCCACGTCGTCACGGCGTCAAAAAATCAGCGTCTAACAGTCTGAAATGACGAGAATACCCATTGACTCTCTCTAGATTCCCCATTCACTGTCTGTGAAGAGAGCGGCGGCGGACATTAAAGTCAGCAGCTTCGAAGCTTCCATTATCTTCTCCTGTTGTCTGCTTCCATATCTAGCCGGAATCCATGGTCAGAGATCACCGCAGGAATCGCTCCCCACCACAGTCGACGAACTCCATTTTTCGCATTCGGCTATGGCTGCCAAACTACGAATTCGCGCTGGCAAAAAACCCATCTTCTCCGGCGGCAGAGTCCATACGATCACAACAGCTTGCAATTACGGCTAGATAAATCAGCTGTCAAAAAACCCCCGTTATGCGTGTCCGCAATCATCCAAAGCAACGATCGGCTGAGATCGCAGCGGCCATTAAACTCCTCTGCGGCGACCGAACAGCCATCGTCACCCATCGATCCAGCAGCCGGCGATGTGCCTCCATCAACAACAGCAACGCCAACATCACCGACCGCAAGAACTGCTTAATCCGAACGCCCGTCTGATTAACGGTAGGCATATCTTTCCATCAAGATCATCAACACATGATAGCTCTTCCCCATCATCTCCGGCAGAGATTCAACATCTGACTGGTACAAAATCGCAGGCAGCCATAGCAGGAAATCCCATAGTGGGAATGGATGGGGAATGGGGAGAAGGGCTGAGCGGAGGCGTGTTGTGATTGAGGAGTGGGGAATTTGGTTTTGGGATGGGCAACGAAGTCGAAGGAGACGGGGGAGATGAAAGGGATTGCAGGTGGAGAGTTGGGGCATTGCCGTGGTCGGCTTTGCAAGAGGCGAAGTGGCTTGCAAGATTGAGTAGGGAAGGAATCGGCAGTGCGGCAAGTAAGAGTTTGAGATGACTCATGGTCGCTTTTCTTCTTTCTCTTTTAGGGTTGATCATGGATTCTAGCAACAACTTCTGAGGATGCACTTGGCTATCTCTCCCTTCTCCCTCACTGAGGAGGCTCCACCTTCGCCAGACATTGCTAAAAATAAAAATGGTTGGGGCGTATATTATTTTTGTCTGTCGCCGCTCTCTTCACAGACAGTGAATGGGGAATCTAGAGATCCTCAGCCTTCAGAAATGTTGGCCTTACCAGCACGCGATAGACGGTTATCTAGGCCTCCTTCACTGACTGTATGGATGGAAACAGACAGTCAATGGGTATTCTCGTCATTTCAGACTGTCAGACGCTGATTTTTTGACGCCGTGAGGGCGCGGGGGGTAAAATGCAAAGGTCGAAACTTTCGGGGGTTTAAAATGCTAATACGCAAATATTGGGGTCCAAAATGACAATACACATAGTTAGAGGGTCTATGGCGTAATTTTCCCGAAGTTCAACCATTTGAACCATCGGTGAATTGCTATTTAACCGGAAAAATCGAGAATACGTGCAAAACAGTTTAACTGGAGTTCAATTTTTAAAAACTGCTTCATAGATTTAGGCTTTTGATTCAATAGATACATGTCTATCAATCTAACTTTGACTTTCTGAGCCAATTTAAATGAGAGAAAAAATTATTGATTTTTGAAATTATAATAAATATATGCGAAAATTTTAAAAAGGTAAATTTTGATAGATATAAAGATTAAGCCAAATGAAAAGTCAAAAAAATGATTCAAAACACCAGTAAGGTTGAGGCTAAGTAAACATGTATATGTAGAATTGGAAAAAAGATTTACGGGAATATTATGATGATTTATTAAGTCATTTGTCGTATGATCTTTTACAGCCGGACGTATGAGTGTAGTCATGCATCCGGCTTAAAAACATAATTTTTTTATTTTTTTATTTTTCCATAGACAAGTAAATCTAGGTGTATTAAATTAATAAATTAAGTTTTACCTTTTTGGATATTTTTAAGTATTAGTTTTGGATTTTTAAACAGTGACATTTCCGAATTTATAGATTAAGCAAAACTTCGTTTATAGATTTAATATCTGTCCATGAAAAAAATAAAAAATATATATGTTTTTGGGCCGGACCCATGGAGCCGTAAAAGATAAGGGTTCAAGTCATTTATCTATATAAGAAGAATGTTTAGATGATGCAGATATTAAATTAATAGTTTTAAAATATATATGCATTAATTTTGTTATGCTGATTTACACTTGTATCATCTTTATCAAATAGGTCCACGCAGATATTAATATAAATGAAACTTAGTATCTTAATTCAACAAATAATTTTAAATGTAATGGTTGTATTGAATTTCGAGTAAGCTATAAAGTTGAGCCAAAATGGGACAACAAAGCTGAAATCTTCAATCGCATAGACTAAGCATTATTTTTAATCATCCCTCAGCATCCTATACCATCATTTTTGTTTCGATGCACTTTTTATTTTTAAATTTTTTTCTTTTCCCTCTTTTTTCAATTGTTAATGAATTCAGTATCCTAAGGATGACAATAAAATGGGTCTCATTTTGCAAAAATCCTATACCATCATTTTTGTTTCGATGCACTTTTTATTTTTTAATTTTTTTCTTTTCCCTCTTTTTTCAATTGTTAATGAATTCAGTATCCTAAGGATGACAATAAAATGGGTCTCATTTTGCAAAAATCATCTTCCATTATTGACTGGTTCTGTATGCAACCATTTCAGGCTTGTGCCAATTTCCGGTTCTCCCATGTTTCGCCACCTGTTGCACTTTGAACGTATGCAACTGATAGCAGAGGCCGATCATGGTGGGCAGCAGCACTACTTTTCCTGGGAGCATCTGCTACTTCGCTCCACAAGTTCTTTTCAAGAAGACTCCAAACGCTATATTCCCATTTATAGTTGACCATCGCTACTCGGTCCAATGCGGGCCTCAAATTAATTTATAATTTTTTCTCATTATTATGTATCTTCAAAGTGCAAATTACTATCCATCATTTTCATCTAGAAAACGATCTGCTGTACTGTATCTCTGATTTTTATTTCGTTTATGTCTAGCAATATTCACCTATTTATTATCATGATAGAATGATGCATATCTAAGTTTTTTTTTTTTTTTTTACCCTTTTTGATTCACGTTTGAACAACTCTACATTATTTGGCGCCATCAAGCAATCTCATTGCTGCAATAATTTATGATACATTAATCAACGCGGCAAACTCATATATATATATATATACAGAGAGAGTTGTTCCAATGTAGCGTCAATACACTGGAACAGCGGTGCAGTTGCCCAAAAATGGGTTACACATGATCATGAAATCATGATCTACTCCACCCATTGTATTTAGAATAATTTATTCTATTACCATACCAATTTTCATCTCAATCAGATACCCATTTCAGCGGTGCTGCACGGGAATTTCTGGTGCAGCACCGCTGCACTTGAATATTCATTATATATATATATATAATGGAGCTATTTACTGCACCGGAACAGCGGTACATTTAATTATAAGTGAGCTTCACACATATTAGAATACAATAAAATTTTATATAATAATTTATCCATATATAAATTTTATACCAAATGGTTTACATGTTGAAAAAACCACTTTAAAATTGTTATTTACATCAAACTATTTTATTATGTTGAATTTGTACCATTTTCAGATGGGGCCCATATACATATCTGATTGGGATGAAAATTGGTATGGTAATAGAATATATTATTCTAAATACAATGAGAGGAGTAGATTATGATTTGATGATCATATAGAGCCTATTTAAGTGATACTGCACCTGAATATATATATATATATATATATATATAGCGGCAAACTAAAACTATCTACGAATCTGGCATCTTCCGAAAAAAAGTGGCCTTACTTATACCCGCATTAAGCATTATCCCGTTGCTTCTTTCCACCATTCGGCACTCAAATTCTCCACCAAAACAACAAAGTCCATTCGATACTCTTTTGGATTATGATAATGAGAAGGGCGAGCCAACTCGTGCAATGTTAATATCTTCGAACTTAGAGTTGTCCCACTCCACTGGTTTTTCGATGGCATGCAGCAGATGCCGCCCCATGAATAATTCAGCTCAGCATTGGAATCTCAGCCCACCAAGCCTTCAGCATTTGGATCTTTCTTTGGGTTCTAGCACTTCCTCTTCGAATCTTTGATCCAACACTCACGTTCGACGCTTCAAATGATAACCTTACGAGCGTGCGCCCTACTGCATGACGCCCGCCTTCTTTCCCATCTCTGCTTCACACTCAATTCATATATATTTTTTAAACTGTATAGTTCCATGAAGTGATCCGACTCCAATCTTAGTTCGAGTTCTGGCAGGATGGGCAGGATTTCCGCTTGGGTATTCTGCCTTTTTTTCATTATCATCCTTTCGAAATCTAGTTCTGTCGATGACGAAAGCAAAAGCGCCCTCCTCACCTTCTTTCGAAGCGTCTCGGATGGTAACATCCCCAACATTACCAACTTCGGTTGGAATTCCTCCTCCGATCCTTGCTCTGATGAGTGGTACGGCGTTTCCTGCGGCGAACCCCGATCTTCTGCAGTTCGGACAATAACACTCGAGGGCCTAGGCCTCCGCGGGACTCTCGACCCCAGCTCCATCTGCACAATCCAATCTCTTAAATCCTTGAGCGTTAAGAACAATGCCATCCATGGCGAGCTTCAGCCAGACATCGAAACATGCAAGCAACTGACGCACATCTACATCAACCAGAACCAATTTTCGGGAGACCTCCCCGGCTCATTGGCCCACTTGAACAATCTAAAGCGGCTCTACATCTCCAACAACAGCTTCTCCGGCAAGTTGCCGGATTTACCCAAGATCTCGGGCCTGGTTTCCTTCCGCGCCGAGTTCAACCACCTCACAGGAAGAATACCCAAATTCGATTTTTCCAACTTTGAGGAATTCAATGTCTCCTACAACAGCTTCAACGGCCCACTTCCGGTAATCCCCAGCCGTATCGATGCCAGCAGCTTTTATGGGAATCCTTTGCTGTGTGGGAAGCCTACTTCCAACCGCTGCAGACAGGATTCGCACCTGTCAGCAGGACAGCAGATGCTGATGTTCATAGGCTACATCATTCTCGGCGTGTTGATTGCTGCCGCCTTCATTTTCGCAGTATTCCTGAAGAAGAAGAAAGGAAATGAAGAGTACAAGATGGGTAATTCTGAAAACAAAAGAGCCATGCATCAAGAATACTCCAGGCACGCCAGCGATTCTCTCCAGTACGAGCCGAGCAAATCTCCGCAATTGCCTCCAAAGTCTGGAGAAAGTACTCCGATGATGTCCATGTCTCTGATCATCCCCAGGAATTCGTCGATGAAAACGCTGAGGTTCGAAGACCTGCTCAAGGCTCCGGCGGAGCTTCAGGGAAGAGGAACCTACGGCAGCCTCTACAAGGTGACGGCTCAAGGCGGGTCGACGCTGGCCGTGAAGAGGATAAAGGACTGGGAAATCAGAGATGAGGATTTCAAGCAGAGGATGGAGAAGCTGGATCATGTGAAGCATCCTAATGTCTTGCCTCCCTTGGCCTTCTATTGCACACACCAAGAGAAGCTCTTGGTGTATGCATTTCAGCAGAATGGAAGTCTCCTCAAACTCCTCCAAGGTATATATATGTAGCCTAGCTAGATATAGCAGGCTCATTCGTTCAGCATTCCATTCAATGGTGGAAATTAAAGCCCACCCATGATCACGATCTGTATATTAATAATATTGATATTGTTTGTTTTATGGTCATCACAGGAGCAGAAAAAGGCCAGGCATTTGAATGGAGCAGCAGGCTCGACATTGCTGCTACTATTGCCGAGAGCTTAGCCTTCATGCACAGGGAGCTTTACGTGTACGGCATTGCTCATGGGAACCTCAAATCCTCCAACATTCTGCTGAACAGGAACATGGACCCATGCATCAGCGAGTATGGGCTGATGGTGGTGCTGATGGACGGCCAGCTGATGTCTATGGTGGGCCATGGGTCCAGCAACCACTTCAAGGCAGATGTATACAATTTCGGTGTTATTATTCTTGAGCTTCTGACGGGGAAGGTGGCAGTGCAAGCCAACAGCGTGGGATTCGACTTGGCTGGATGGGTCCATGCAGTTGTCAGGGAAGAATGGACAGTGGAGGTGTTTGATAAGAGCCTGATCTCAGAGGGTGCTAGCGAGGGGAGGATGGTGAGCCTCCTCCAGGTGGCCCTCAGATGCATCAATACTTCTCCAGAAGCTAGACCAACCTTCACAGAAGTTGTGAAGATGATCAACGCCATAAGAGAGGACGAAGATAGATCCAGTGCCTCTGAAATTTAATATATATATATATGGTCTAATTCATGTCGAAATCAGAGATTTTCGAGGCCCATGTTTAGTTAATTTCTTCACCTTCATGTTCTGAGCAGCTAGTGAGAACTTTATGTGGAACGGGAAGATTTCTTTCTTATGTCGTTGTCAATTCTTCATTTGGTGCCAGATATATTCGCATGTTTGCCACGCTTCGTTCCAGTTAGATCGAATTGGTTTGATGTTTGATTATTTAGGGGGAACTTGGAATTGAATCTTCCATCTCACAAAAGTAATTTTTCCATCCAAAAAGATAAATAACCTTTTTTTCATTTTCAATATAATTTTTTTAATCCCGTTTTCAATAGACTCTCATTTAAAATAAAGAAAATTTGTACGGAAAGAAATCGTATAATATTGATTGAAAATAAAAATAAAAAAAAAAAATTTTGAGAGAGGAGACATCCTAGCTGGAAACAACCTCAAACAATTTCAACGCGGGTTCGAACAGACGGTCTGCATTCTCATTTCGCAACGCCCGTAGGCTAATTGACCGGATTCCCAGTACATGTGTAGCTATAGACAACATTGTTTAAAGATGTTTCGAAAATGGATAGTTATAAAAGATCAACGAAATTTGGCTACAGTAAACGGCATAAGAGGATGGAACAAATGATCAAAAGCTGACAAAACAGTAAAAAAAAAAAATTCCATGATAGTGTGCATTGCATCGCTCACATGATGAACGAACCGATCAAACCAAGGTAGGAAGGGACCTTCCCATTAACGATTGCAAAGTGACAAGCTAGACATATAAAAATCATGGGTAGGGGTTTCTGAGCCTGTGTGCAGTTGTAACTTGTAACACCACCTACTGTAGTCAATAATCAGTGGAGAAAGGATCGAAAGATAACCTACAGTTTAATTTTCTTTTTTTGAGACAAAGTCTCATTACTTCTTTCATTTTTTTTTATATATATTATTTCTTCTTTCATTGCATCGTATATTAAAGTTTTTTTTTTTTTTTGATGAGGGCATCGTATATTAAATATTGGTTGCTGTATATTCCGTGAAACATCAAAAATCGTGATTGACTGAGGATTCTAATATCACAGTCAAATCTTTTCATACACTTATGCTAGAAAATGGTACAAACTGATCTTTTCTGCGCTTTTATAAAATTTATCCATTTGTTTTTCGGTCCCATTCATCAAAATATGAAATAATTATTGATATTTTGTTACCTTTTGATCTAATATATAGTCTGCTCCAAATTTCATTAAAATTAGTATGGGTGTAACAACTCGTTTTGGTTCCTTTAATTCTAGCATTTTATTGTCATAAATGTTCACATTTATTTGGGTAAAAGTGTAGCAAATACTTGGTATGATTTTTTTGTTTTTAATTTATTATTGCAAAATTATTAGGCCTACCAGTCGGGCATATCGCAGTGCGTTCACACACATGCTACAGTAGCACATTAGTTTATCTTGTATGTATCTCACATTTTTCTTTTTGACGGAAATTTCATCTCAAAATTCATTATATATGCTTTAATAATGTAAAACAAATGGACAGTTAAGCAGTTCATAGTTCATACATGAGCAACCAAAGGGATAAAAGCAAGGGCCCGCTAATTTGTTAATGTTGCGTGCAGAAGTAAGGAAATTTTCTCATATACGTATAACATTTTTTTCTTAATTTCTAATATACTCGTAACCTTTTATTAATTCTTTTTCTATTTATATTATTTCACCTTAAATTTTTTATTATACTCATCCTAACACAACAGTCATTATCTATCTTATTAAAAGCACAATTTTCCTCTTTACAATTTTGTAATTAAAATGACTTAGTCTTAATATAATACTTGAATCATTTGATGTGACATTAATAATTTACTTGTTGGTCCCGAGTTGATGGCAAAACCCAAGAGGGGAGGGGTGAATTGGGTATTTTAAAAATTTATATCTTAAACAGAAATTTAACCCCGGATTAATCCAGTCCCCTTAATGAAGAAACGAAATGGAAAGCAATGTAATGTAAATGGCAGAAGTATAAATCAAGCACACAGGATTTTTATAGTGGTTCGGGCAACCTCCCTACTCCACTCTTCCAAGCTCACACTCCTTGTGACTTGGGTTCCACTATTATATTCTCTCAATATAATTAGAGTCACTGCTCTCTTCTAGATTCCAGCTCTAGGGGGCCTCAAAACACAGCACAAGTAGGTGATGAGTTCCACTCCAATCACACACTACTTTGCTTACACTTGATCTTAGTTCCTCAAACTAAATCAAGTTCAATACAACAAATGAAATAACAGAAGAAGTCTACACTTTACAGATGTGTAGAAATAAATTGGCGCAGAGAAGAACTTGTAATGTAGGCTTTGAAGATTCAGAAATGTAGCTCTTGCAACTTGAAACAAAGTTCTTCCTCTTTGAATGGCTTGATCTCTTTAGAGCTCTTGAATATAGGAGTTAAGCACACTTAATGATTCTCAGCTACTTCCCTCGTTCACCATGAATGCCTTTTATAATTTTGGAGGGAATCCGAACGTTAGAAGGTAGGTGGCGCACATTTAATGCTCCAACGTTCGAATAAATTCCGACCGTTGCGACCCAAGTCGCAGGTGGAGTCGACTTCGGATGCGACTTCGCCCAAGTTGCAGATGGAGTCGACTTCGGGTGCGACTTCGCTTCTCCGTAGCGACTTCAAGTTCCAGGTCGGGTCGACTTGGGTATCGACTTGACCCAAGTCGCAGGTGAAGTCGACTTCGGGTGCGACTTCACCTCTTCAAGTTCCGAGTCTTGAGTCTTGGGTCGACTTGGCTTTAGTCTTCAACTCAAGTCGATCATGGAGTCGACTTGGGTTGCGAATTGACTCGATCTTTGCTAAAAATGCTTTGATCTTCATTTGATCTTCCTCTATCTTGCTTGGCTTGTTTCCTTTAATCATTTTCATTCTGAAATAATTCCTCATACTTGAATGACTTCACTTATTTGTAGTCTTTGTGAATCTTGAGGAGCTTGACTTTGATTCTTCTTGGATTAGCTTGAAACTTGAGAATCTGAAGAAAGTTTGATCTTTGCATGATTGATTCATGCACCTTGCTTTGCATTGGACTCATTTGGTCTTCATGACTTGATTTCATCTTGAACTTGAATCCTTGCTTTGAACTAGAGATAAATGTGTTTGCATCTTGATTTGGATTAGTGAAAGTTCAAGTGGATTCTTGAAATGAGCTTGAAAACGTATCTTTGATCTTTGAAGACCTCAAGTCGCACTTGGGGTCGACTTCGTCCGCGACTTCGCCCAAGTCGCAACTGGAGTCGACTTCGACTGCGACTTCGGCATTCTTCCATCTCAAATTCAGCTCTGGAGTGAACGTCCCGTCTGAAGTCGATGCTGGAGTCGACTTCGTCTGCGACTTGACTTCCCAAGTCGCAAGTGGAGTCGACTTAGCCTGCGACTTCACTTGCTCTTCTCCCATTTTCAACTCTGGACGGTTTTGGCTCTTTGAGGTCGATCTTGGAGTCGACTTGGGGAACGACTTGGCCTTTCATGCTCTGTTTTCTTCAAATGTATATGTCTTAAACATTTCCACAAACATGTTAGTAGCCAAGACTTACTCAAATTGATTTGTTAATCATCAAAACATAGATTTAGCTAGTTTTCCACATATTTCCAACATTACTAACATAAATTGAGTTATATAAAGGTTGAATTATCTTGGTTAAAAATTTTTCGAAGGGTAAGATTGTCTTTCCAATGGGTAGTTAATGGTTGTTTTGATAATATGAATATAGTAGAAATTTAAGGTAAAAATGTTTTGGATATAAGAAATTTTTTTAAAACGTTGTGGTAAACAAACATGTCTAGATAAATCTTGGTTTCGAGATAATATATATCTAGGTTTATAATTTTTAAACAAATGAAAAAAAAATTCTTCTCATACGCATAACATTTGGCCATTATTTCTTTCACGCTAATAATATTTCAAAAATTCTCTGGACACCCATAACATTTTACCTCTAATTTTCCAGACTGCCATGCCATCAATTTTAACCAAAACAGATGTCAATTGCATGCAAAAATGTTGATTTTTCCCCACATCAACTGTCGGTCGACTAGCAAATGTGTTTAATGATCGATCGAAAATTGCCATTATTATCGACTAGTTGTAAATGATCAACTTCCTTTATGTATTTAAAAATACAACCTACTCACTATTCCAGCTCAGCTTTTTTTTGATAATTTTTTAAAATAATAAAGATAATCTAATAAAACAAATAATGTTAAACATGTGATAGGTTGTGAAAAATTTGTATTTTGAACTCTCTAATTTTATGTATTTTTATTTTAAATCATGATGTTTACGTATTAACATTTTAAATCATGTAAAGTTTAGTTTTACATTTTAGACTCTCGACTCTAACGGTGTTAAATATTACTGATAAAATATTATAAAATATCTAAAATGTATTTTACATTTTAAATAAAACTTCACATGGTTTAAAATGATAATACCAAATCAAAATTTTAACAGTATTTTTTAACACCATGAGCACTGTGAGGAAAGAGTTTAAATTAAACTTTACATGATTTAAAATGCAAAGGGTATTTTAGACATGTTATAAAATTTTAATGGCAATTTTTAATGCTGTTGGGGCTGAGGATCTGAAATGCAAAGATCCAAAGTTCATAGGATTTAAAATGTTATTGCTAACACAAACCTCAGAGTTTAAAATGCAATATTGCAAAGTTAGAGGGTCTAAAACACAAATTGCCCACTAGTTGCTTTTCAATTTCATTATAAATACATGCTTTATTTCGTCTAAGCATATTCTTAAATGAAATTGTGAAAATAGCATGAAGTAGATTTTAGTAACTTTCGCATCCGTGCTTAATTTGTGCAATTGTTGTTGTGTCTCTTGATTTTACATATTTTCATAAAAGTATAAAGCATCCTGCAATATTTACTTAAAATGGAAAAAATATATATATATATATTGTTAGGACTTTATGGACCATAGTTTAACTTTTTGCAATAAAAATAATGAAAATGCTCATATTAATATATATTACAGTAAATTTATTATTCATAACAATTATTTTTGTTATAAGTGTTGTAAAAATCTTTGCAAATAATAAATATACCATAAAATAATAATACTTATAAATAAATATTTTAATAAAAAAAATAGTAACATTAGTGATTAATTTATTATTGATATATGCATTTTCATCATTTTATTGAAGATAACATTTGTGAAATCGTACTAGTAAGGATACATTTGCAATTTTGCAAATATTATAGGTGTATTTGATATTATTAATTTTATGAAATTAAAAAATACACTTGCAATTTTTCCAAAACTACGTTGCTAAGTATGCAAAACCACCCATTGAAATGGCATGGAAATTTTTGTTTGCTGCTAAAATGAATAGCTAGCTTGCCCTTCTGATTGATCGAGGTGTTGGAATTTTATTTAGAGCATAGTTTAATAGTTTAGTGGCCTTTCAATATCGGGGTGTTATCCTCAATGCACCTGGGTGTACTACACCTATTTTTTAATTTTTGTTGAAATTTTTTTCATGAAGTTATTAATCTAAGTGTATTTAACATATGCATCAATTTTTACCATTTTTGAAGAATTTTAGATTTTTTTTAGATTTTTAAAAATCTGTTGCATTTTTAGTAATTTAAAATTACTAAAATGCCACTAATTTTTAAAAATATCTAAAAATATCTAAAATTGGTAAAAATTGATACGTATGTTAAATACACTTAGATTAACCGTTGTATAAAAAAAATTTAAAAAAATGGTTGTATACACCCGCTCATACCCGGGTGCATTGAGCGGGTGCATACAACTGCAACCTGTTATCCTATGCACCGGGAGCATTGAAGCTCAATGCTCTCAGGTGTATTTCATTCATTTTTTATTTTTTAAAAAATTTTCATAAAATTATCGATAAATGTATTTAACATGTATATTAATTTTTACCATTTTGAAAACTTTTAAATAATTTTTTTGGATTTTTAAAAATCAATAATATTTTTAGTAATTTGATATGTTATTAAATATACTTAGATTAACTTCAATGCTTCCCGGTGCATGGGATAACGCCCCTTCAATGCTAGCTAGGTCACTGAATTTGCTCAGCGGTAGAAAAGTAAATATGGAAAAATTATTGGTTACGAAAGAAATTTAAAAAGAGCTCTTCAAATTAAGAACTTCATCACTGAACCATGAGCCACATTATCCAAGTAATACTATTTCCATCCATGCAGTTCCAGTTTCAAATTGAAACCTTACAGAGTCCGAGATGCAATTAAGGACAGGAATTATAAAAATTAGTCTGGTTTCTTTGCGCGTGCCAAACTAAAAATTCTATTCATTCCAGTAGTTACCTAATTAAGCAACAATAGTTGGATAAATTACTGACAGAGAGAAGGAAAAGGGCAGCAGTAGTTTTCGCATGCTAGCTAGGCTTCGATAACTTCGTGAAGGGAGAAACCACTGACGGTGATCCCTCCATCAACAGTAATAACTTGGCCTGTTACATAGGAAGCAGCAGGGAGACAAAGGAAGGCCACCACAGAAGAGACCTCCCTTGGCTCTCCAAAGCGATTGAGAGGAGTCCGACGGAGCAAATGGCCTGTCAATGCCTCATTTTCCAAAAACTGCGTACACCCAAAATAACAAATGAGGAATGTCATAGATAATTTAATTAACTTATTTGCTAGAAAAAAAAAATTATTTAAAAACAAAAAAAAGGAAATATAGCAAATTAAAGTGGAGAGGCAGATATTACTTTGGCGACCATGGGAGTCTTTATGACCCATGGCGCAATTGCATTGACCCTTATGCCTTCTCTTGCCCACTCACATGCCAAATTCTTGGTTAGCTGATTCAGTGCTCCTGATAGAAGAAGATATGCAAGGAACCAAAAAATAATAATAATAAAGTAGTTAATTCGAGACCTAATTTAATTAGGTTTAGCTTACTTTCCATGAATTGTGTGATTAATTGATTAACCTTTAGTTGAGGAGTAAAGCGGTCCAGCTCCGCAAGAAAAAAGCCCAGCGACGGAGGAGATGAACACAATGTTTCCTTGTTCTGATTCTTTCAGAAGAGGATATGTCAGCTGGCTCAAATGAAACGCGGAATTGAAATTTGTGTCCACTATCACACTCAAATCGTCAGCCGTGTAATCCACCGTTGGCTTGAATATCTCTGTCCCAACGTTGTTTATCTAAAATGAGGAAAGAGAAAAAATCAATAAATTAAAGCTGATGCATGCCTAATTTTAAATTAGTTGTTCGAAAAGAAAGCAATAATTCTATTTTGTGTATCTGATATTCTGGTCATGTTGTCAAAAATATATACAAACTGGGAGTGGTCCATGTGTCTCTTACAAAAATGTCAAGCTTTCCCCCGAAGAGCGCGGTGACTTCCTGCAGCAGCTTAACGCGAGCATCTGCCACGGACACGTCGCAAACGGACCCGCACACCTGCATTCCTGATTCCTTCCACTCTTGCAAACAGCGTTGGAGCTCGGCCTCGTTGCGCGCGCACGTGTATACCGTCGCCCCGAAAGCAGCAAGCTCCTCCACGATGGCATGCCTGCAACAGCGAGTGTGCATGCCATGCATGTTTAACTATCACTCTTTCAATTTTAATTACGTTTACGTAGCAGTTTTGAAGCCCAAGAAAATTGTTAAATACAATACTACGAATTAATGGAAGAAAAACTATGAATTAGGAGTTGTGCAGGTAAAAATAGAGGACCCGATTCCTTTGGTGCCGCCAGTGACGAGAGCAGTCTTTCCTTGGAGCGACCATCTCTTCTTTGCTTCTTCCCCCATATTTCTCTCAATTGAATTTACTTTGGCAAAGAGCAGCTCGCATACAAGCACTATATAGCATACACACACACACACACTTTGGAGTGGACGCTATTTGTATGATGTGATTATTCATGAACTGGATAAACGGCAAGATTATCTGGACCGTTAATCGTTTTTATTTACCTGCTGGATCGACGTCAGCCGTAGTTGTTTCCAGGCCGGACGTAACAAGGAAAGGCTTCAATCACATGACAAAGAACAAGTTATTAAATTGTCGTATAAAAATGGTTATATATTATAATATTATAAACCTGGCTAGAAGGTGTGGTTTGAAAAAAACAAAATAAAAAAAAAAAAAAGCAACTTTTGATAAGTACCTTGAACACTTTGGCCGGAGCCGGCATTTCCGTTCGTGAAAGAGTCTGGAAAGAATCGCCAAAACTAATACCATTGACTCTTCCCATAAAGTTAACCGATGAGATGGAAACTAATGCCTGCATGATTCGCACGTTACTCCACATGAATAATTAATGTAGAAATTTAAACGTCGCTCCCCAGTAAAATCTACTCAGTCATGTGAAATTTAAATTATTTAATAAAATTGTAGGAGAAACTACCCCACAAAATACCTCTAAACAGGAGGAGTTATTCCAAAATTGATATAAAAATTGTCCACTCCTTATTACAAATCTTGTGAAATAATTTGACATTTTGCCTATTTAATTGTTTACTTTCTATTATTTTTTAATCTTTTTATGCAATTACTTTATCTATTTCATATTTATTCTTTTTATTTTTAATCATTACTTCTATCACATAACATCATTTTTTTTTATTCCTTCAGAAAAATTTTCAGCAATCTTCTTCAAAAATTTCGCAAAAATATTTTTTTAACTTTTTTTTTTAAAAAACGTCTTATGTTACCAAACTGACCCTCATCGACATTGGTTGTCGTGATTTCACATATCATCTGAATCGTTAGATGGACACATATTTTTCGACTCATTGATACATTTTTGTTATAAATTGCACATAAAATTTTCAATTTATAACTTTGTCCGCTGTATCCAATTCATGGGGGGATTCTGATCACACGAAAAAGTGAGGGAAGGATTATACGTGAAGGCTTGGAGCGTCCAACCAACAGGCAGGCAATATACGTGTGATTGAAGTCGCCTTCCTAGGACGTAATAACATATAGAAAGATGGCCGTCTATAAAAGGACGGGAGGTGTGCTACCCCATCATCTCAATCACACCTCAAAT
Organism: Annona cherimola; assembly: GCA_030490835.1. Lineage (NCBI taxonomy): Eukaryota > Viridiplantae > Streptophyta > Magnoliopsida > Magnoliales > Annonaceae > Annona > Annona cherimola. Next base: position 15,299,709 of record CM059977.1, on the reverse strand, counting down.
TAATATTAGAGAAAGATCAGAGAGAGAAGAAATCAAAATGGGAATTACAGTGGAGACGATCGTGCTCATCATGACCAAGATGATGATAGCGGTAGTGATTTTAGGCGCTGTTGCCAGTGCAACAAGGCCTGACCGGCAGAGGTGGACCAGCTGGTGCTGCAACGATATCATTGGCTTGTGCTGCAACGATACTGTTTTGGCCAACCCTGGCAAGTGATGCAACGATGTTATGGAGTTTTGCAGCGGGGCTACCAGGCTGCATATATTCCTTAGCTGTTTAATGTCCTTATGCATGTTGGCGTGATACACGACTTTGAGGATCCCCTTCAATCGTATCTCCTTCCGTTGTTCGAAAGTGCCAAGGGATCCATTTCTCTTTTAGAAATATACTAGCCAGGTAGTGAATAGTCTATGTTTGCCATAGTTATTAAATGAAGTTGAATAAATAAGGACATTCTCAACAGTGATGTTAAATATTGGTTCCATGCGCATAACTGGTATGAAACTTGGATGCAACTATCATGACTTGTTATGGTGTAACCCAATGTCGAGAGAATAAGATCTAATCCAAATAGACGGACACATATGCTGCAGGATATACGACTTAGATTTTCAATTGATACAAATATTGAAGGTTTTGAATCACAAACATTACCTTATTGTGGAAATGGAGGACAGTTGGCAACGATTCCTAAAAGTATTGCATTATAACAGCCTCATCATGTGGACGAAATTTCATTTTTGTTTATATGTTTAGAAAGAACATATATATATATGTGTGTGTAAGTTAGACGATCATATCATATATGGTCGCTCACTTATCTTCCAAAATCATTTCAAAAAATGCTTTCTTCTTGATATTTTCAATATGAGTTAACGAATGTGTAATTTCAATAATTTTTGTTGAAGAAATATGACTGTCAAATAAAGAGAATAATTGTAGAAGAATCCAATAATCCTACATATGAGTGAGTGAAACTACAAGCACTTACATATATTTTTCCTGTTCACTGAGATAGCATTCAATCCCTATTGGGAGGACCACTCGTTGCACCATCAAAATAGTATAGCAGGCAATCCAAAGTCTCTGCTGCTCATACCCCAGCAACTAGATATCCAATTCAGGGCATATTGGCTGACATCAAAGAGGTCCAATATCCGGCATGGGTCATCCTGGACGAAATATATTCAAGATGACCTCAAAATCCAGATAAGCCTTAGCATATGAAAAATTCAAAATGTCCCTGTGAACTGCTGTACTAAAAACACTTCAAAGCAAAATGAGTGCCAGTGTATTTCTGTGACACTAAAAATATACCGAGCGCAGCTGGATTAGATAACATTCCAAAAACCATCTTTCTCCATTCAAGAACTCGTACATTTTAAAAAAGAGCCTTCTGAATCAAATGACCCAAGACTCCTCTTTCTAAATTCTAATGGAGTATGATTCAGGAACCGCAACGTAGTCGACTTGGACGTGAAGAACCTGTTCTTCCCTCCGAAGCATTATCAAAGAAAACATTGATTGAGGCTCTACACTCCTGTACCACTCTCGACCCCTTAAGAACCAAGCGAACCTGACCCATCGAGGGAATCAACGTAGCCCACAAAGTCGCGAACCTGACCCTCGCTAGCTTGCTGCATGTATCCCTCCGTTTATCAATTGTAATTGTCTGCCAATATCCCTCCGTTTATCAGTTGTAATTGTCTCCCACTGAACCACAGCTTGTTTCCAGGCCCAGAGCACTACTGTCTGGCTTATAAAGATCTCAGGACAAGCGTCCAAGGGGAAATTCGGGTACTTGGCTGATCTAATTAATGACATGCCATACCAAATTATGAATCCCTTTTTTTGGAGTCAAACCTCGTCCTAACTAAGCACCCAATTTGAATCACCGATTACTTAAAGACTTAACCCTTCCGATGAAACATTTAATATCATAAAATACTATTTATTTCAAAGGCTAAATCCTTTTCGTTAACTAGATTTGATTACTAAGATGACCCATATCAGTGGAGAGTCACCGAATACATTGTTTTCTAACATGACAACTTGAATTTTATACTTTTTATCTTTAACACAGAATCCAGTAGTCTGGTGGTCAAATAAGAATGATGTACATCTTTTACCATAAAAAAAGAATGATGTACATCTTTTGAAGTTGCAGAAACAAACACAAGTGGACCACCTCTCCACTGTTAATCCGCCGCACTGAATTTAGGCCATTCACAGGAATTGATCAGAAGTTCTCAAGTTCTTCAACCTGCATGCTTTGCTTAAACAGATATGCCATCCCTTTCGCTACCCATGCATCTTGCACTGTATATATTATTTTTGTCAGATGAACATTTCTTGTACACTGTTGATCAACATAGGAACAACTGTTTTGTAATGCTACTCATCATGAAATTGTATGCTTTATCATCAGGAGAAGCTCAGAGGGCAGTAATTGGTGCTTCCGTAAGATCCTGTTTCTCTGCTGAAGATGTAGCTTCAAGTGCCTCTTAATATTCTGCGAAAGGAGACCAGCCCATCGGAGTCGTCAGCAAAATGTGCTCTGACGGATAGATAAACTGCATTAAGCATAGACGACATAGTGGTCTGAAGCCTTCCAAAATATTCAACACTATTGATTACATAAACAACAGAACCTTTAGAACAAATAAGTTCATCATACTCACTGAGCTCCTCCCTTGACGCTGAAAATTAGGATTGGACCCCAACCCTTGTTCAAATACTTCTTCTCCAACAGCTTCAAAGAAGTGGCACAAACAAATCTGGACTTACAGGAACTTGGTTCCTCTATCAAAGTCAATTCCAGAATCTGTTTCCTATACAAATTAGATGCTATCAAGGGATTAGGCACTGGTTCAAAGAAAGGTATACCATCCCATGAAGTGGGCTTCTTTATCATGAACATCAAGATTCATTTCTTGGGTAGAAATTTGCAGTGGTCAGATAGATAACAAGCAAGATGATAAATGTTGAGGTAACTCAATCCCAATAGTTGTTGAATAAGTCATTTTTCAGCGCATTCCAGATCTAGCCAAGATGGAAAAAGGAGGCTGAAGCCATCTGTCTTGTACAAACACAAATGCATTTGTATTTGCGAAGATGTTCCAACACAAATGAATCAGATGCTACCAATACCTATTTCAACAACGTAAATTCCTAGCCTTGAGAAGTGCTAACTTAAGCTTTCTTTGTTCTCTGCTAAATCCCAAAGAACGAAGACCATCAAGAACAGCACTCTGAGCAGAGAGAAGCACTTTTGTGCCCTGCCTTACACAAACAAGCATGATCCTGTATGCTGTGCGAAACCTCCCTGCCTTGCAAAGACCATGCAGCAGGGATGAATATGTGAAGGAATCTTTCACCTTCATCCCATCAAAAACTTCCAATGCATAGTACACATGCCCTAATTTGCACAAAGCATGGATTAAGCAATTTCTAGCCACCAAGTTTGGTTTGAAGCCACTCAGTTCCATATAATGCAAGTGCCTTATGGCTGCATCTACGTCACCCATCTTACACAGCCCGTCAACTAAGATTGCGTGTGTGTACTCGTCACTTTTTAGACCACCCTTCTCTATCTCATTAAGCAACTGGAATGCAAGATCCAACTTACCTTCTTTGCAATACACATTAATCATTGTGTTATATGCCACCATGTCCAGTCCAATGCCGTCCTCCATCATACATCTGATACAAGCATTGGCCTCATCAATCTTGCCCAACTTGGCTAATGCAGCAATCACTGTGCAATAAACAAATCCATCAAAAGCACACCCTTTGCTCTGCATCTCTGAAAAGATTTGAAATCCCTTCTCAACCATTCCTGACCTAAAGCAGCACTTCATAACTGATGTATATGTTATCGCATTGGGTGTATGTCCCGACTCTCCAAGCTCCTTGAGGATCCTCCTTGCCTGGCCCAGCCTCCTCGACTTGCAAAGCCCGTCTATGAGCGTATTATATGTTATAATTTCCGGAGTGAATCCCAATCCATGCCTACTCCTGAAAAGTCCGAGTGCTTTTGATGCATACCCGGTCTTCAAAAGGCCATTAATAATTGTGTTATACGTAACTGAAGAGGGACTCAAATTTCTCGAGATCATCTGGAGAAACACCTCGTAAGCCTCTGCTGGGTGCCCGCATTTAAACAAACAGTGCATGAGTGTGTTATAGCTCCAAACATCAGGGACAATGCCTCTTTGGAGCATTTCATCGAACAGGTCGAGGGACCTGGTCGGAGGGCAATGCCGAGCAGCGCCAGCAATCAGCGAATTGTAAGTCACCACGTTGGGCTCGATTCCAGCTTCCTGCATTCTCAAGAGGATGGATTGGGCGGCGTCGGCGCCAACGAGACGAGCATGGGCAGCAATCAACGTGTTGTAGGTGATGACGTCAGGCGTGTATCCGAGCCGAATGCCGTCGACCAGGACGGACTCGGCCTTGGGTAGATTGCTGGCTTTGCAGAGGGCAGAGATGCAGATATTCAGCAAGCGAGTCGACAAGCTACAGATCATCCCTTCGTGCAACAGGGGAGGAACGGAAATGGCCGCTCATGCCCAGATCTCAAACCATGGGCCCCACCTTCACCATCCTTCCGGTGCTTGTTAGATGCCGATGAATGATTACCGGCGGGGCTGGCTGATGGTGGTTCATTTGCTGCTCTGGTCTTGCTGAGTGAGACAGTCGATGCGCCGGGCACAAGCGCACCTACTTATTTTAATTTTTTATTACGGTTGCATATATTAATTTCAGGCATCTACCTACAAATGGGTGTGAAGTTTCAAATAGCTGTGCAAGGCTGACAGGCGACTGTTGGAGTCTCCAATATTTACTGCATATTTTCCCGTCAAATTTGAGTTTTAAATGCTTGTGATGTAAATAAAGAAAACTCTGTTATACATGTAAAGTTTAACCTTAATTCTTAATATACCTACAATATTTTACAAATTCCTCTTATACCTATAATATTTTATCTTTTATTCCTAATATCATTATCTACCCATTAAAAAACTATTTTGCTCATCTAAAATTTCCCTAATTAAAATAATTTAACTTTAATCTAACACATAAATTTTTTACACTACAAATTAATAATTTACCATAATTAATTGAGTCACATGCTGACTAAATCTTTTACAGTAGAAAATTTTAAATGAACAAAATCATCTTTTCAGTAAAATAGATTATAGTTTTTTTTTATCACAAAAATAGATTATACTTATATTAAAATTATAGATATGATAAAAAAAAAATTGATAAAATTTTATGGGTATAAGAGAAATTTACGAAACATTAAGAATATAATAATAATTAAAGGCAAATCCTATAGATATCAGACGAATTTTTCTTAAAAATAAAAATAAGTACTATATTTATTTCCCTGAGATCACCTTTTTCAACCTTAAACCTGTGGTCTAAAATATGCAATACAGAAAAAAATTGAACCGCTGAAGGAACAAATAGAAAATTGAAAGCTGCTGATTTTTTGCTAAATATGAAAACCGTTTCCATTTTATAACAAAGACTACCATGTCCGATTAGCAATACAAAATCATGCCTTTTGAGCAGAACTCTCAGCTTCTTCCATCATCCGTGTTTATGCTACAGAAGATTACAAGAACTGGGGACATTTGGTTCCCTCCCACCACTTTCCTAATTTCCCATTCGCATTGCATTGCCTTGCCTGAGAACTCACTTTCTTCCTTCCATCAATTCTCCCTGACCTGACCTGACCTCAAAACCATTTCGATGGACCACCTGCATTTCCACCTCTTGGCAGCTACCATCCAATCAAAGACCCTACATAGTAGATCAATAGGCCCAACCGTTATACAGTCCAAGAATCTACCAGACAGCCTCAGAAAAGGTTCAGCACTCAAGAGCTAAATTCCAAAGAACCCAACAAAGAGAAGGGAATCAAATTCATTCATGATTATAGATTGAGAATAAAAGATTTCAGCATTCATTCAGGATACAAATTTGGAAAGTGATAATTCATTTACGAAACAACGTCAAAGAGAAGGCAACATCTTAAATAAACTCTTAATGACCCACCACTTTTATGATCTTTGCCAACATTATCATGATCATTTTCATCTCCACCATATCTGAGTAATGCTTCAGTCATGTCTCTTCCCATCTTCCCTCGATACAATAAAATTGCACCAGCCAAAGAAAAATCACTAGAAGAAATCAAATTCCAAATAATTATCAGTATTCTTTTGATTGACCACAGCAGGCACAGCTGCTTTCTCACTTGTTGATGCCATTGGTGCAGGGATCCGCTCAATCTCAACCGGCTTCGGGATCTCTGGAGGGCTTGCGCAACGTATCAAAGCCCAATTGATACCTTCAAAGAAAGGATGCTGCTTAATCTCTGTTGCTCCCCTTTTGTATGCAAGCCGATGCTGTGGCTCCTTCACAAGCAGCCCTCTTATCAGATCCCTTGCTGAGAAGCTGACAACAGGCAACTCTGGGAATCGGAGTGGCTGGCCAACTACATTGAAGAGTGTGGCACGATTCCCTGAACCTTTGAATGGGGTCTTGCCAAACAGGAGCTCATATAGGAAAATCCCGAATGTCCACCAATCTACAGCACTCCCATGACCTTCTCCTTTTATAATCTCAGGTGCTAGATACTCATGTGTCCCAACAAATGACATCGACCGTGCCCCCGTGGGTTCAGCAATGAGCTCTGGCAATGGGCTAACTTGGTTGCCTACTTCATTTTTAGACTTCCGTTCCTTCTTAGATTTACTAGAGAAGAAGCGTGGGCCAAAGCAAGTTGGGGCTGCCACACATGAGGGCTGGATGCAGGAAGGTTCAATGCAAGCAGGCTGTACACAGTATACAGGATTCTTTCTCAAGGGATCAGATTCAACAGATGAGGACTTGACCAGAGTCGGGTTGACAGCACAACGCAGAGAGAGGTCAAAGTCAGAGAGCATTATGTGGCCATCATCCCTTACAAGGACATTTTCAGGCTTCAGGTCACGGTAGACAATGCCAAGCATGTGCAAGTACTCCAAAGCAAGGAGAACCTCTGCCACATAAAACCTGCAAGACAGAAAAATTATTTACTCATTCAACCATTGGTAATTATGACTGCATGTTCCATCGGATCTTCATCTGGATTCATATGCGGCATAGCAGATGAATAGGCTGTTTTCCAGCTCTGTCAAAAGATATCTAACTGCAAATGCATATCTAGAAGCAACAGTCCAACAGATGTCACATGAATAACAGAGCCACCCACCATGCCAAAGCACTTAACAAGGGGACCATACATCAGTGTATAGTTATTAACAGCACCAACACATTTATCAGGTGGGCCACCATAAATAACAAAGGAGCCACTAAAGAAAGAAACAAAAGAAACAAAGAAAAATGAAATAAATCAGGAAAAGATCAGTGTGTTGCCTAGACATGTAGTCATCCCTTTCCTCGTAATAAAGTTCAGAAGCGCAAAACTGATGTTTATCAGATGGACGAGTCAATGTTTGACTACCTGGTTGAACCCACACAGAAATTCAGTTGACCTCAAACACTGATATGACTCCACAATTATAAGGACATTGGGTACTATTTTGTTCATGAAGTTTGTTAAGCCACCATGTGTGATTAGAAGTTTCCAAATTTCCAATTAGGTGCACTAATGTAGATATACTTGGCACAAGTAACTAAACTTTCAGCTAGAATATCCATGCATTCCTGCCTGGTAAACTAATTAAACATTGCAAGTACATCAACATGAACCACTTAAAAATTCCAAGTACATCAGCATGAACCACTTGAACATTGCAAGTATGACGAAACATAGCATGATAACCCAAAGTCCTTGATAAGGAACTAACCATACATCTCCATCACTTTAGCCGTGTTAGTAGATCCTAAACCTACACAAGCCCTCTAGCCAGAACTGAATGCCAGCTGCAACCATTTCAGAGGCAATCGAAGTGCATTGAAAAAGATACTTCGTGTATTACATTTGTTTAAGGTTGAAACAAAAATCAGGTTGGTAAACAGATGTACATTTGATAGAACAAATGCATACAACCATATTTAGATGGTAGTTAGACAATATTCTCTACAAAGGACCCCCAACATAAATTAATGCATCAATCAACATGTAATGGACCTTGGTTGAAATACAAAACACAAACATCAATATAGCATACTGCTAAGCTCTAACTAACTTCTTTGGCAATGGCATCATGAAATTAATTGTGTTGAAGAATAAAATTTTGAAAACATTTTTCTGCGGACACCGCTTAAATTTTTTTAAAAAAAAATGTGGAATCTATACAGTCCTGAATACTGTGCCAATGGTTTTCAGAAGAGAGATTGTCAGGTAAGTGCAATGAAGGCATTTCTTCTAGACAAGGTGTTTGCAAAGAATTGTATCGAGTTAAGACAGTTATCCCAGCCATGAATAAATCATTCAAAAAGTAAGCAGCTTTTGGACAAGATGCCGCAAAGATACAAAATCATTACAACACAGGAAGGCCAGAGGAGTCAAAGAGAACAGTAATAACAACTGATGCAGAGTACCCAGTTTTTTAGTCTATTCATTCATCAAGATGAAGCCATCAAAATGAACAACATGTATTGCTAAAGGAAACTCAAAAGTCAGCTGTGCACAAAAGTCACATTCAATTCAAGAAATGTGCATGTCTGTGCAAATTCATTAGGCAATCTGAAAGCCACAGAAAATTAGCAGTTGAAACCTAAACCAACATACTTTGTGACCATGCCCAATGACCCATGATCATGCATCCAATTTGCTGCTAAATCAAAGGTCCCAATTTAACTTTATTTTTACCAATGGGATCAACATTTCATAAAACCTTTTCCGGCAGTGCAGTTACAGCATTTCATAGAGCTGCACAATGCAGGACAACATGATCCAAGCAAGCTCAGTCTTAATTAAAATTATAAAATTGAAAATAAGGGCCTGAAACATACTTCACTGCTTGTTCCGTAAAATGCTTTCCTGGTTGCCGCTGACGTAGTGTGTGCAAGTCCCCTCCTGGACAGAACTCCATCACCAGGCAGGAGAACTTGTCCGTTTCAAAGTGGGTATATAATGTTGGAAGGAATGGATGGTCTAAGCACTGCAAAATTTCTCTCTCTGTTTGAGCTCTCAAAAGCTTCTTACGGCTAGCTAGTGATGCTTTGTCCATAACCTTCATCGCAAAATAGCATTTGGTCCCACTCAACTCTGATAGATAAACACTGCCTATATCACCACATCCCAACCTCTTAAGCAACCTAAAATGACTAAGACCCAAAACACCATCTCTTGCCCGAACCAACCGGATGGCTTCCCATCTTGAATCATTTGCTTTGTGGGGCTTGTTGATACTACTACTAATGCTGCTGCAAGTGCTATCATCACTCACATCACTGCTTGTACTACCCCTGCACATGCTACTTTTACCACTCTCAACAAAATCAGCACGATCACTAATTTTCGCACTGCCACTTGTCTTAGTAAGGCTGCTGGTGCCATCACTGACTTTTGCTGACGCTGAGCTGTCCTTCACACTACTGCGCTCAGCCATTTTCTTTTCTTCGAATCCAAGACTTTCCAAAGTGCCTGCAATTTCATTTATCTGATTCTTTTCTGCACTATCTACTTGTTTGGCAGTTTGTTTTGGAGCTTCCAATTTCTGGTTGAACTTACTTGCATCCAAATGAGTGGATTTTGGAGCACCATTGCTGGGCAAAGCACCAACAACTGCCTTTGGATGAGAAGATGGGATTTTCCCCTCTAAAACATCTGCAGAAATCTGCTTTGGCACAACCTGATTTGCAGGCTTTTGTGACTTTTTTGGAGTACCTGGCTCTGATTTGGTTGGCTTTGATACATGTAAAGTTGCAAGCTCTGATTTGGCTGACTTTGTGACCTGCAAGGGAGACGGCTTGCGGGCACTTGCTTCCAACAACTGATTATTGACTGGTTTCTGATGCTGCTCTAAGCCAGGTCTGCCAATGGCCTTAGAAGCCATTAATCCAAGAACAAGATCTTTCAGTTATCAAGTGAAGGCAAAGAATCCAATGCTAAATCCAAAGTGTAAAATTCATCATCCTCAAATTCAATTCCAGTGGCAACGGCATACTCTTCTCCAAACCAACAATTCTGATAAGAAAAAGAAGACCGACCATCAAAATTCCAGCCATAATAGCAGCACATTCAATCCCAAACATTCATCATATTTAATAGAATAAGAAAATAAGGGGTGAAGTAGAAAAGATGACACTTGTCCAACCATTCCAAGAGGACTCAGAAGATTTACACGTGAAAGCAACCACAAGATCTAAAACCTCTATATTGCATATGGAATCAAACCATGGCATAAGGTCAAATCCGGACAGAACAGAACATGCCCAAAAATACATCGAAACCAAAAGATCTAAAAACACTATATCGCATACAGATGCTCTTCAGCAGTTCAGCTACGCATCCTATTCCTAACTAATATCGGTGAAATAAGAATCAAAATAACAAGCACTCAAAGATCAAAACCAATTACCAAAACAGGTGAGTTGAAATCTCGATCAGAGTAACCCATTAGCAACTTGCCTTCCGCAACAAGGCCTCAGTATAAGCAGATGTATGTTGCAACAGTCCCATGACTATGAGTCTAAGCGTGCCGTGGCCCCGACAATCAATAGTCTAATTCGAATTGCCGGCTAAAAACATAAAATTGCCCAGAAATAAAGCTTAAAATGAACATGAATCAGACTCCAGTAGATCAAAATGCAATCTTTACCCAACAGGAAAGGAACAAACACCAAAATCCAACTTCCGAAGACCCATTCATTTACGCTCAACACCAGATGCAATCACATGGAATGCATGCAGAGACTGATTCCAATGGCGTTTCCAGCAACCCAAATATCCCAATAACCAGACCAAAGATCAAATCCATCCGCACATAAAAATGAAAACTTTCTACGACAAAAGCATTGAAACTTCGCTGAGACCAGAATCCCACAGCTAGAACAAAATTTTATGGACAAAGGGCAAGTAAAATCATACACAGATGGAGCACATGATGTTTAAACAATTTTCCTGTCATGCTAGAAGAACAAATAGCTAAAAAGCAAAAGGCCCAAAACCCACCTAGATAATCAGGATCAGGCATGGGGAAAAAATGGGGGAAAAAATGGGGGGAAAATCCTGAAAAATTAAAAAAGCAGAACCCAAGCTCAGATCCAAAACCCCCACAAGAACCTGATGAGATAGAAGGTGAAAAAAGAGAGAGAGAAAAAAAAGGAAGCCCGTTGCAGATAAAAAGGAGCTAGGAAGAATACCTGCCTTCAAAGATCGGAACTTTAGAAGCCTTCTTCTTCCTTTGCTTTATTAGAGAGAGAGAAAAGAGAGAGAGAGAGAGAGAGAGGATGGAAGTGTGCTGGAGAGTGTTGGGTGTGTGTCTGAGGATGGTTATGGCAAGAAGCTGAGAATTTTGTTATGCGAACCGCGCGAGTGATATGTTACTCAACCCAACCGCAAAAATGTAAAATATCCGTATCATTCGTCATATGAATTTGAGATGTTAGCGACAGATACATTTCAATATTACAAAATTTAGATATTTATTCAGGTACTCGCATGGGAAATCCAGAACGAGAAACTAAAAAAATCACACTTTTATTATCAACACATAATTTTTATATAATAAATAATTATTATCATATTTTATTTAATTTCTAATTTGATTGACAGAATAGATCTTTTGTTTATATTTTATTTTTACAAGCTTCTGCGACTCGTGATCGTTATTACACGCGCGACTACGCCTTCTCCTCCCGTTAAAAGGAAAGAGAAGGGTCAACAACGCTAAATTTTGGGAGCAGTAAAGGGGCTACTCGCGCAACTGCACTCGCTCGAGCATGAGAGGCACGATTCGCACGTGTGCGACAACGCAGGCGTTGATCAGCGAAGCCGTGATATGAAACCAAACCCATATCTCAAAATGCGGGCCAAAATCTGATCAGGAGGCTGCCATGAGCATGTCGATTTCTGTCAGCTGGCCATCGAAACCATTGCTGCTTGATAGGTTGTCGATTGAATGCGGGGGCCGGTGATGAGCGGGGGAGATGGGGGGAAGGAGCGGCGTGTGGGGATTTGGGGGGCATGGAAGGAAGGTGGGTTGGTTGGTGGAATTTGACGGATGGATGGAAGGGGTGAATAATTTCATTAGTTATGTGTGTCCCCGAACCGAAAGGACTGATATGAACACATGGTCTCATTTGTGTCGCATGCGCTCATTCATTCATTCATTGATTCTATGGATACATGCATATTTTAGTGGTAGATTCCCCAGATACCCACGCTCCCTTTTCAAAATTGCGCAATCACCCTTCCCCATGCATCTCTACTTCCGTGTCACTTGTTCACGCATCTTAGACCACACATCCTCAGGTCACCCTCTGCTTGTTCAGATCATCCTACTTTTCCCATTTATATTACTAATTTTCTTATTTCTAATAAACAACCGCCTCTCCCCATCTGGTTTGGATGATACTAATGAAAAGTCAAATTGTGTGGATTTCCACCATTCGAATTATATTGTGGATGGTAACGAACATTTATGTTGTTCTTATTTTTTTTTTTTTTTTTTATTGGAATACATACATCTCAACACATATTACATTGAAGGTTCTGAGACATTCTTACAAATCTGGAGACACTGCTCCATCAAATAATCAGGAAGACACAGCTTCCAACAACCAAACGGGAGACCCACTGCTCCCACACACATTTCTGGCCGAAATGAGATTCGAATAAAAACGATGTAGGGCTGCTATGGCGTGCCAACTAGAAATATTCATGTAGAATTTTCCCGCTAATAATTTATAACCAATGCTTTCTTTTAGCTTTTTCTCAGTTTTCTTGTGTTTTATACGGTGGTAAATTTATTTAATTAGTAAATTTTGATTAGATTTTTAATCCCATCTGGTTGTTCGAGTCTTTGACTATGTTCTAATTAAAGTTAATTAATGTATATATTAGCATATCTGGTTAACTAGGATCCTAAAATCATCACCGTCAAAAATTTGGCTGACTTGTTACCTAATTATCGCAAGGTTAGCATAATTACTTACAAAATTCCAGTCAATAAGTAAACCACAGTTAAAAAGAAAACTCAAAATAATGCTAACATTTTTACATGGAAAACACTTCAATATATAATATATATAACTTGTCAAAACTTTTACTACAAAGGAATATATTACGACGTGAATACACCATAATAAATTTGGGTTCACTTTGATAATGAAATCAAAATCCACCAGATGCATTATGATGAAGGCTAGAATGGTGTAAAAAGAGGGATAGAAAGAAAGTGTATGAGAATAAGTGACGACGGTGAATTAATGATCTATGTGAAAAAAGAGGAATAACATAAGGATTCAAACTTCAATTATCATGGTAAAGTAGGATGATTTTACAGACTTCAATATGGTTTAGATTAAACAAGAAAAAATAAACTTTTAATCTCTACTTCTCGGTTTAAGCCATTGCTCCTAATTAATCAACTCTTCCTATTTATTCTTGGCAAATATCACTATTTTTATCATCATGATAACTCTTTTTTATAAAGTATATTACCGTCGTATCTATTTAAGTTACCTTATTATGTTTTTCAGATGAGGTCTAATCAGAACCATTAACGTGAGTAGCATGGAGCAGTGGTCATTCTATATGTTTTATTGATTCATTTTTTAATCATTTGGTGCTAGCTTAAGTGTAGCTGCAAATTTTATTGAGTTTTTTGATATTTTACGGAAGTTCAAATCATTATAACATGCCTTATAAGAAAAACCTATTTGTTATTTAAAAAAAGAAAATCTATTTGATTTTCTGAGGCGGCACAAATGGAGATTGTGTTCAGTATTATATAATGTGAACTTTAGGATTGACTTCCAATTGTCTCATAAGAAGGGTAGGTCTCAAAATTGAAAAAGTTTTCTTGCCTTTGGCATTTAAAGTTACTTATTTAACAGCATAAAAAGTTTCATCTAAAAAAATGTACAAGATCTCATTCCTCTAAAGGTGTAAAATGCAATATAATAGAACATCAAATAATGGCTCTATTTTTGGTTAGTTAAGTAATAATTTCATGTATTCTATGCTTTCATATACATATATATTTTTTATTTTATATGGCCCAAGTGTATTAGTTCATATACTAAATTTTAACATTTTGAATTTTTACGAATTTTTTACGAATTTTAAGATAAAAAAATTATCTTTCTCATACTTCCTTACAAATAAAAATTAGTAAATTTTTGTTACTGTTGAAATTTTGTAAAGAATATATATCAAATTTAAATTAATTAATAAATTGGTGGATGAATTAAATAAACTTGGGCCTATATAAAAATGAAAAGAAAATAAAATTATATAAAATATACATGATTGTTCATATTTTTGAAAACAATGAGATTTTTTTGTTAAAAAATGATATTTACTAGTGACATAAATTATTATTGTTCAAGTTCATTTTAGTAACACAGAAATTATATCGCAAAAAGTTTAATTTTAAATGATAACTATCGTATAGCCGACAGTTATAGTGATCTGGTCAAATGATTTTTAATGACATCAAAATACAAATATGAACTTATAACGGCAACATTCGTTGTGACAAATTTTATATACGACTTTTATCTGCAAACAAAATTTATTTTTCTCCGTAGCTACATGTAAATGTCTGTATTTAATGATATTTTTGGTTTATGTAAGGTAAAAAATAGTTGCATTTAGCAAGCGTCACAACTCTTTTAGTACTAAAAATATTTACAGACAGATAAATAATAATCGAATTCATTTATACAGAGAAATTTATGTTTGTCGCAGCAAAAAATCTAGCTACTTTTAAAGACATTTGTTGTATTGAAATTCTTAAAATACGAAAAAAAAAAAGAGCGGAATTAAGAAGTTTAACGGTATTGTTAATTTACAAAGTCTATGAACCAGTATGTTTTAAAACCAATGTTCATGTAAAATTGATATCCATAGATGGTTGATTTTTTGCATTTCCTATCGGATATTTTAATATCTAAACCATCTATAATGTTTGTCTATGATACCAAAACTTAAATATTTTGGAAACTGTTAAATACAATAGATTTGTTTTTAAATATTAACAGTGTCATATTTACCTTCAAATGTTGCTGAATATTTATGACTTACGAGTTTCTAAGTTTCTAATCAAATTACTTTTGGTATCATAAACATATACATATTAATCTTTATTTTGAATGGTTTAGATGTAAAAAAAAAAAAAAAAAATTGAAAAAAGTTAAAAAACATTTATACAGACCATTTGGTACAAACATTTTCAATCATTCTCCAAGAAAAATACCATTTATTTTTTACATGCTTACTCCCCTCGAGTAATATAATGCCCCTTTTATGTAAAATTATGCCAGATGATAGTAACTAGATTTTAGATAAAAATAATAAAAGAAAAATAGTTTTCCCCACCAAAGTCCAGACAAGCGGTAAAAAACAAAGCATCCCATCAAACACCAGCTTGGAAAAGGTCCAGAAAGTGGTTGTTGCACATCTAATATAGAAAATTTCCGAGTCATTAACCATGCATCACAACATATGGGTAGTCTATTGATTACTTCACTATATGGCCAACTTGATAGAATTAAAAACCCAACACCGCAATGTCCACCACGTATGGTCGTATCTAACAGTTTCTTTTTATTAAAAGCCTTTCTCGTAAGCTTTTCGGGCCATTTTAATATGACCTATGTCGCTTAGGTGCACATAGCAACATGCTGTGCCTTTGGGGCATCCAATCAGCTGAATAAAAATCGAATAATTTACTCATCCAGTAATGAACCATCTAACATGGAGAATGACTCATATTTCAACAGTGAAGCGCATCTAATTTTCAGTTCAAAGACATTAATTAAGATTAGGCTTTCCACGGTGGTAAAAAAATATATATAACTAAAGAAAATGAGATTGAATTTATTTCTTTTTAGCGATGCAATGTGTTAATTACGGGTGTGTTTGGCATTCACCAAAACTATTTGACGTGTTTTAGGGTGAAAAAACATCAAAAGTGGTTGCGTTTTGAAAAGATTGCTAGTATGCCATTAATGCATCTCTGCATTGTATGCCTTTAATACATTCCTACATTAATTACGCGCGGTCAACATGCTTTAAAAACCAGTGCACTGTATAGAAATTTTGTTAGCGGCGTGCAAATGGACATGGCGTTGATGCATGGGCAAGTAAACAGCAGTTCACCTCTGCTCATTGTACGGATGACAGATGACACCTTTTAAAAATCTACAACGCCGGTGTGAAATGACGCATTTTGCTTAGACAGCCCCTGCATTGAAAAGTTTTACTGAAATGGCTAAATTTTATGCATTTCCAAATAGACCATATATCTTGTATTCTGTGTGTCTTAGTTGAGTGAATCTGAAATTGTGTATAAGTTACGCAAGTCGTATATGAGAGTTATAAATAGATATATTATCTATAGGGTTAAACAAGAGAACATAGAGCAGAGAAAGTCAAATAAGAGAATATCTGAGGAAGGCAATTTGTTGCCTACGAGAGAAAATTTATAATTTTTTGATAATTAATTAATTATTTAATTATTCTTTTAACTGGTGGAGTAGGCTTGGAGCCGATTTAAGTTATTATTTATATTTTCTGTGTGTGCTAGCAATGTAATCTCAAGCCTAATATAATGATAGGATTATTCGGATAATTACGTATTCATAATATAGTTTTTCTTTTCCTTTTCATCCATCCCATGGCTGTTTGAGATGTTTATTATATATTGTTGTGTATTGGGATAAGTATCAATATTATTATGCATTGAAGTATGGAAAATTAGATTGAGAATCAAAAATAGCATTAGAAGTTAGAAAAATAATTTGATATGCACAGTTTATAATAGGAATAGTTTTTTGGAAATAAGAAATCGTATCACATATTTATCCTGTCATTTTCCCTTCCCTTCGTCTTATGTTCTTAATATTATACAATGAGTTGTTATTTTACTAAGTAACAACCTTGTATATTTTATATTTTTAATATCTTCTTATTTTTCTTTATTTTATATGAATCCAAGTGCATTTAGTTAAAATACTAAAAGTTATCATTTTTAGATTATTATATATTTTTATAAAATTTTGAAAATAAGAAATTTTATCATTTCTCACTTGGAAGGGAGCATGAAATGAGTGAAAATTTTAATTTTTAGAATATTATAAAATATGTAAAAATAAAATATTAAAATTGGATATATGAAGTAAATGCATTTGGGCTCACATAAAAATAAACAAAAAATATTTTTAAAAAATAAAAATAACAAGCCATTGTACAGTAAGAAATCCTTCATCTTGAATGGTGAAGAAATAATTGCTTGCATGTGTATGCTGTGGACGGATATGTGCATTCCATGCAAGTGGTCATCTACCGTTAGTCACAATGTCCTTTTTAGGGGGAAGATCAAAAGAAGGCTGGCAAACTGCATTTTTTTCTTTTTGTTAATTCACATTCCACATGCAATTTTCAAAGGAATTTCAAAAAATAACAAAAATAGCAAAAACAGTGCTTTATGTCTGACCCCTCTAAAGTGGGGTCCACAATTATCTTGTTCAAAATCTGATTTTTTTCTGTTGGCTTCACTCGTCAAGCAAAGCATCGTCCTGGTGAGATGAAAAGCAGAAGGCCAAAAAAGGAAAGAAAAGGGTAAAAGAACCCAACAGCCCTGTCCCACCTTACAAGTGGGGCCCATTTGATCAATGGATAAAAACAACATTTTCGGGACCTGGGAATGTTCACTTGGGGACTCAAAAAACTTTCTGCACCACACGCAGCAACAGAGACATGCTCAGATCAGATCATTAAATGATACAATGAAAGTTGAACAGCATCCGTGGCCCATCTCAATCCTTAAATTTGCATACTGAGAGTGGATTCTCTGGCACATATGGGGCCCATTAAAGGATTGGTTTGCAGGTAAATGGGGCCATATTTGGTCGCATGTTACACTTTGGATTACAATAAAACCCAAAATTCAAGAAAATAATAATAATAATAATAATAATAATAATAATAATAATAATGAGATCTTGGTTCAGTCACTGTTTACCTGTCGCTTCGAGCTTTCCAGACTTCTAGTAGAGCTTTATGTGATTGTCCACACTTTTCTAGTATTAATTCCTCAGCCATTTATTGGCCTGATCATTTACTGTGGACAACCAAATGAGGATGAGTTAAAGAAATAAAATTTTAACTGACAATTAAGCTGTCGATGCGTATAATCTATGATGGATTATTTAGTGAATAAATTAACGATTTAATAATATATGGTCACAAGCGAAGGGATGTTGCTGTCAATCAGCATCATGCAAACTTGGACAATTACGCAGCTTGCTGCAATGGATGGTCCCAAAAGGCTGACCTCCACCATTTTCAATGCCTATGGATGCGATGCTTCCATTTTTCTAACTTCTAATCACTCATGTAGTCATGTGTCTTAAGAAAACAAAACCCAAAAGCCTCCAAACCTTATCCTTAGAGCCATGAGCTGTGCACATGCATGGAGGCTCCCTCCCTTTTATATTCATCGCTCCCGTGGTCCCAACACCACCCCCTTCACATGCCACACACTTGCACCCGATCAATAACACCATGTGGTGGCCCACTCACTGTTGGAGGATACTGTAGCATGAATGATTACTCGGTCCTCGGGCATTCATGGAAGAGGACCCCGCCGTTCTCTATTTCTCAATCACGGCCGTTGATCCAAACCCACCTCCATCTTATGGATGACCCACGAGAGGGAATCTGGGTTGGAGAGTCCTGCTCGTTGGATCGGTGGCCAGGAGTTGAACAGATGAAATCCATTAACTGTATTAAAATAAGAGAAGAGGAAGCATATGATTTTATTTTTTATTTTATTTTTTTGGGATGAAAGAAGCATATGAAAAATTGAAATTAATAATAATGTCATGAACAGTAGGCGGAAGAAAATATCTTTAAAAAAAAAATCAAATCATTAAATGAGGATATTTGCAGGGGGCATATGTCATTGATGACACGAATCACCTAAAAGTGGGCCCCACTGCTGGATGATTGATGTGGGATACTGCTCACTTTATTATGAATCTGGACCTTATAATTCCTCTCATATGTCACGAGGAGGTTTGCCATCTCAAATATCCCAAGCTGCCTAGCTATTGTATATGCTGGGGGGAATGGGATATGTACGTAACAGCACTGTCCGGTGGCCTGCATCTGAAAACTGTACATGATGTGGGTTCTTCCCGAGTAAATAATCTCGAAGTTCTTGGGCTTTTGAGTTCCGATCCAGCCGCTCGCAGAATGCTCGATACGTAGACCAGATAGTCTGATTACCGAGCATGCAATGCTCGATACGTAGACCTGATTTCCTACCCACATCCACATGCAACACTTTTCGACGGTGCGGATTTCGTACGCGCCAACCACGTCCGCATCAGACTAGATATGGCTTTGAAATGGTTTTATGTCAAATTTGTCGACTTATTTAGCGACTCTATTTTCTTTAGCTGGAGAGCTACCGTATATCAGTGTTTGGCATGATATTATATCGAAAAAGTAAAAAAGATCTTTATTTATTTAAAATTTGATAATTAATTTAACTAGCATCTAGGTGCTTATATTAAAGTTTCCAAAACAGTGTACATATTATCAAAATTTATTGATTAAAATCCACGGAAAAATTTCAACTCCAAATTAAATCAATATAAAAAATACTTTTGAATTTGAATTATTAGTTGGAGTTTTAAATAGTGTTAGGGTTAAAGATTGAATTAAATTTTTCGAGAAAAGGGAATTAAAGTTGAATTTATAGCAGCCATTCCCACATTCAATTAGGCTCCATTTCTCATGGATGGAATGCCCATTCTAGAAAACGGTGTTTTAATTTGCTACCTCTATCCGCGTTCTGGAACTGAGATTTACAATTATTTTATTTTCTTGCCATTTTTTATTTTTTACAGTTTATTCTAAAAAACATGTTATGCTGATATCATCTCAATATATTTTTCACTAAACTATATTTTTATGCACTATCGTTCTAACATACTCCATCAAGGTAAGGCTTTCCCTATTGGATAATGATGATATGTCAACCTACTATCAACCATTTTTAAATTTTTAATATTTTTTAGGTTTCTTCATTTTTATATGAGCCTAAATGTACGAGCCCTAATCTTTTGCGACCGGCCTAAAAACATATTTTTTCATTTTTTATTTTTTATAGGCAAAAATTACAGAAAAGCCATTGTGTTTCAAAATCCAAAAAAATACTTAAAACATTCAAAAATGGTAAAATTTGATTTATAGATTTAATACACCTAAATTTACTTGCACATAAATAATTAAAAAAATAAAAATATATGTTTTTAGGCCAGACAGAAGGAAGCAGCCGTGCGTCCGGCCGCAAATGATCAGTCGGCTAAACGTATCTAGTTTATGTACCAAATTTTACTATTTTTGAACTTTTTAATATATTTTTATAAATTTTCAAAAATTAATTTTTTTACGCTTTTTCATGTGAAAGGAGGGTCAGATAAGTAAAAGTTTGTAAAAAATATATAAAAGATTCAAAAATAGTAAATTTTAGTATATAAACTAAATACACTTAATCTAACATAAAAATAGAAAATTTTTAAAATATTAAAAATAAAAAATGATAGCATAACCTACAACGCGTTGCACGTCATCATCCTATATATTCTAACATCCCAATGACGGATGTAAACACTAATACTCACAATGCAGTTAAATGCGAGTGACTGAGCCATAAAATTAATACTAATAGCAAATATAATTTCTTTAAAGGTGAAAAGTGAATAGAAATAATTAAAATGCTGTAAATCAAAAACAAAAAGGAAAATCAAATTACTAAGATAAATAAATCTTAAATTGCATCATTTTTTTTCATTTTAATTTTCCTCATTCCCCAATCTTAGAGGGGCCAGGCCATTTTCATCACCAGTACTTGGCCGTTTGAAATGAACGGCCAAGATTAAATTTTTTTTAAAATCAACCGTCAGTGGCCCTCAATTACTGAATTTTTTGCAATTATTCAAAAAAGTTACGGTCGCATCAATCGAAGTCT
This sequence comes from Annona cherimola, assembly GCA_030490835.1. Taxonomy (NCBI): domain Eukaryota; kingdom Viridiplantae; phylum Streptophyta; class Magnoliopsida; order Magnoliales; family Annonaceae; genus Annona; species Annona cherimola. Next base: position 15,278,526 of record CM059977.1, on the reverse strand, counting down.
GATCACGGTCAATGCTTCCACCAGGGAACGAGTGTGAGAACTCGAATTCGGATGGTATCGAGTATCGCGACGATTTTTCGGCGAAAGATTCGTAAAGCAGAGCAGATGCTTTTTTCGAAAGAAGCACTGCAGCCCAGCACGCGTGCCGCTCAACAATAATGTATACGAGAAATAGGCACCGCAGATCACGGCAGGCACAGCACAGCCACAGCCCACACAAGGACGCCATTTTATTTCCCTACAACAGCTGTGGCGGGCAACAGATGCTCGCCAAGGTCCCACCATGATATCCGATTTACCTTGTAATCAAAAACCCGGTGGAATTTGTGCTCGTTGTACCCATGTCAGACGTCCCATGTTCGATCCGGGTTGGGAAGCTTTGTTTCTCTTTTTTTTTTTTTTTTTTTCTAAAATAGCAGAGTCCCATGTTCGATACATAGTTGGGTAATATATCCATTGAGCAAAATTTTGAAAAAAAATGTGGTGGGATGATTGAATTGTAAGACAAAAAGATTTAAAAAGTCGTGGAACCAAAATCCCGGCAGGGATGTCCATCATACTTAATATGATTCTTTTATTCAAGATTATGAAATTTATTTTAATAAAGTTGTATGATTTGTGACCCATCAAATTTTTATTTATTTTTTTGAAAATAAAATATGAACGAACTTTATTTCTGTCGCATCACCTTATGCCTAGCGGCCACCATCTCACCTATATTCTGCCACATGTCTAAATATGAGTCACGGCATGAAGGCATGAAGATTTTATTGCCAAAAAGGAGGAGAAGAAAAGGTCGTCCAATAAATGCGCCATGATATATATTACAAACAGGTTGGCGGAACAGTTGTAACGTAAGAAGATGATCCCACGAACCATATACGTCTGTCATTTTCACCTTTTACAATTTCATCGGACCGTTAATCGGCATTACTAGATAAAGGTTATTTACCGAAAATGCACCGCGAAAACCAGAAAATGCGGCAGACATGATTGAAACACATCCATTTGGTGGTGCTATTCAAATCAATCGTAATAGTCAATTGCCAATGGAAGTTGGCTGCAATCATAGCCGTCCATCGAGGGTCGCTGCTCGTGCATAGGGGCCATGATGGAAGTGTGAAAAAGGTTGCCAATGGCGAGACGCTCTGTCCCTCCCTCTTCCTCCACAGTTTCTTTGTCGACTCCCGAACTACGCATAAATAGGCATTTGGAGCAGCGCACGCAAAAAGCGAGTTCCGGCCATGCTGGTTGGGGACTGGGAGTGGAGAGGGATGATCGCGGGCGTCCATCAGCGGGCCCCAGCGAGATGCGTCAATGCTTATTCGGAGACATGGAGGTTATGATTACCGAATGTCGTGCCGTGTCTCTAAAATTCTTGCATGCGTTCGAATTGCTTGTTAATTTATCCGGCAGACATTGGCCCAGCATTCTGAGGAAGGCCACCCAAAATGGTTTCTAATGCGATCACGTCGATGCGGCGAACTTGATTTTATTGCAGCATGATGAGCGACCTGCCTAATCCCCGCCACACATCAGAGAGGATGGTGGACAAGTTGTCGTGATAAAGCTTCGATCACGACCTCTGTAGTCTGTATAACTGTGAATTCATGGCACAATTATGTGGGTACGGAGGCTGCTGCAAGACCATCGGTTCTCGACGCATAACAATAAAAAAAAAGGGGAGGAGGAAAGAAAGAGAATCTGCTTTCATTCCGGACGTACTGCTGCCTGCCACAAAAGCTGGTGACCAGGCTGTTGCTCTGAGGGAACTGGCCGATTGAGTATCTTCACAGTGTGGCCAGTGCTGGTACAGTCATGTCATTCGTGGGCCAAACGATCAGCATATACCAGCTGTTGATCTAAACTAACTGGGTCCGCTTCGAAAAATGGAGATTGATCTTGTTAGCTCCGGTAGTTTACATATATTTTTAATTTTTTTCACGAAATGTCATCACAAGAGTATTTAATTTATATACCAATTTTTACAAATTTTGGATTGTATATATTTTTTGAATTTTAAAAACCTAAAATTTTTTGGATGACAAGGACTTATTATAGACCGCCCCCCACCCAAACCCCACCAAAATTTAAAAATTCTGACTTTTTAAATTCAAAAAATACATATACCTGTTCCACAAACCATGCATCCCAAAAATCAAAAAAATTAGTATATAAATTGAACACAGTGATAACATTTGTATGAAAAAAGAAACAAAAATATATGAGAAACCGTATAAATTAGCGCAGACTAACATAAACTCGGGCAAACAAGATTAACACCCTAAATTAAAAGAATATTATACCAATACCAAAAATACAGCCTGTGTACAGGTTAAAACTTAAAACCCATGAGACTATTTCAATTGCCTCTTCAATAGTCCGTCTGCCCTCACATTTACTTGGCTAGCTGGATGAGCGACGCATTTTTGAGACAGATAATCTATGGGTGGTCCTGCACGCGGAAAGACCTGATTTCTCTAGATTATGAAAGATGATAAATGCGATATGTGATTCCCCTACTACCCCATGGCCCAACGCCTAATTAGTCATTAACATATGATGCCAAAGAATTTTCCCAATGAGTCATTGTGGATTGAAATTCAAGTAACCGCCCTTGAGATCAACAAACACTATAGCCGTCTGCTCATACATAATTTATATATAAGTGATCGGAAAAACATGCTCCTCATGCTCCGTATCTCCACAGCAAGTCTGCAACAGCATAACGTAATAACAGATATGTGCACCAATCATCCCATCCCGGTGTTGAATAGCACCGAAACACGAACCAAAATTCCCATTCTCTGTTAGCAAGGTAAATTACAATTCCTTCCCTCAAAAAGCAAAAGGAAGTATGTTAAGTTTTTACAACCCCTCTCAGATTTTTCATTCCGCTCATTCCTTTCTTTACGAAAGTTCTGTGATGATGCGCTCACATTTATCTTCCAATATTTTCACGGCTTCAGTGAAAAGCACTTCCGGAGGCAACGCTCCGGTTGATTCAATTGTAACTGCAAAGTGAAATTCAAACATCAGATAATTGATTTCCAAAAATCAAAATTTGAGTACACATGGCTTTAAACTATAAATAGCACAGAGCAGGCAGCAGCGCCATTGCAAAAAACAATATCGACATCAGCAACTAACAAAGAAAAGGAAATACAATGGTCAGTGACTTCAAATCATGATTCAATCTTGCGATGCTGTCCTAGGTTCAAAATGCAGGGAACCTCAGTGAATCGTGTCCCGATAAGTTCACTCACAAGTTCTACCAAGTAGATCAGCAGCATGCACAGAAAATGACGGTATTGCCAGGTGAATGCCCAGCAACCCACATTTCATAAGAGGTGCATACTCCCACTTCTAACCAGATTGGCTAGTCACTGCACAAGACAGCGGCGCAGGGGGACTATAATGGAGGGCCATGCATCAATAAGCCAGTTGAACTTGGGATCAAAATTCAAAGCAGTGCTCGCATTCATAACTCTGAAGGATTCATAGGGGACGTTTGGGAATAAAGAATGGGAAACGTGGGAAGGAAATGATGGGGCATAGATTTCAAGGCACCTCATTAACCAACCAATCATCATATTTTTCCAATTTTATCCCTATATTCTAATAATTTTCCCTATCAACTACCTTCCAACAAACCTATTTATTCCAACTTTACCCCTATCATTTCATATCAATCACACAATTTCCAAAATATTCCATTTTCTACTCCCACCAAATACCACATTTCCCACAACTTTTACCTTCCCAAACATCCCCATAAGCTCAATCCTGCATACATAGCCGCGCAAGTGGGAAATGTGGGAAGTATGATCATAGCTTGCCTGGTGGCACCAGCGGAGATAAGGATTCACTAGCTATTGAATCCATCACATGGTTCAGAATGAAATTTGAAAAGTGACAAACAAAAGCAAACTGAAAGAAGAAAGGGATGCCTGCATTGAGAGGCATCGGCGATGGTGCACATTTTGGTAATGACCTGATCCAGAAGTGAGAGTCAACATACTACAAACAGTTCAGTGTAGTGTCAATATGCAGTGAGTAACTAGACAGGTATTCCTTGCTATATACCGTCTAGTTTCACATCAGTCATGGATGATGATACTATTAGGGAAATAATTTTGGTAACAACTGGAAGCATTTATTGATAACCAATTCTATTGATGAGATAACACATGGTTATAGGGACAGCTTTTCTAGCACTGTACTTACAGATGAAGTGATCTCTAACACGCCGTAGCTCAACCCGGTTTTCCCATTCCTGTCCCCGAATGCATTCTCTGCATAGAGTGCAGGCACGTGGTCGAGCCACTGTCGCCTTCTTTCTACCTGCTAAGATGTTTAACTTGGTGACAAACCATTGCAAGAAGAAATAAAGACAGCTGTCTTTGTGTCTCTCACGAGGATTAAGCCATACAAAAAAAAAAAAAAAAATGCAAAAGTAATTGGAACTGTAAAAGAAAATCAGAACAAGAGACTCTCCAATATGTGAGACCAGATGCGCATTAGATCAGAGTGCCATTTCAGCATGCTGCATGCCTGAAAACTTTTATTTTTCAAACAAACTGGTTTCAACAATCTTTTAAGTACCGCCACTAATAACTGTGTTGGGAGTAGTGGTTGGAGATTCTTCAAATGAAAACCACACTATCTATAGCAGAACCAGGCAGGTCCATCAATATAAATTGATAATAAATTTTAGCATTACCAGACTGTCTAGCTCTGCTCTTGATCATCTTCCTCTGCAGGCAGAACCTCATATTAAGGGGGGTTCACAGTCCAAGAAGGGATGGGTATGTCTAAAATGGTAATCTCTGGGTAATGATTCAGAAGGTTACAGCCATACGCAACAAGAACAAATTTTGGTCCAATATTTTTTTATTTAAACAGCAGCACAATTGCAATCAGCTGAATGGTAGTTTTTCAGTCATTGTTCAACTATCTGCTGTTTTGGGAAATAAGTGGTTCGGCTCAAAGCAAATCACTTGTGCTGAGAAAACCATTATGCAACTTTGTATTTCAAGGAGACAACACTCCAACCAGACTTCGAAGCTCGAACCTCACACTCACGCACCTGATGCAATATCGCTGACCTAAGTCTTGGTTCACAAGCAAACCATCTTTAAGCCTCAGTTCCAAGCATGTTTCACCAAGAGACCAAGTTAATGCCAGTTGAGCAACCAACTCCCAGGAGAGTCGTGCTGCAGAAAGTGATCCTAAACTAATCTCAAAAGCTCAAAAAAGAATATTAATGTTTTCAGCAATGATCTTTTGGGAGTAGAAACTCCTCTCTTCATGGGCAAGAGCTGATTAGATAAACATATAAAGACCTTGAGAGCCAATCATAATCATCCTGAAAAAAATCAGATCATATGGCATTTATACGATCCAATCATAATCATCCTGAAAAAAATCAGATCATATGGCATTTATACGATCCAATCACACAACAATTCAAGTATAACATTCAACAAAGGAAGTTTCATAAATGCACGAATGATAAGTTCACCAACCCTTGCCAATATCCTCAACATCGAAGACATTAACTGGACATTTCTTCACAAGCTCTTCTGCTTTCTCATCTAGAATTTCCTCCTTCAGCACAACCTTTTCAAGAAAGACCATGCAACACATAAATTGGGCAAAAAGCTAATGGTCAGACCATCTTGGACTTTAATGTGGCCTTAAGATGCAGAGAAGTTACAGCTTCAATATCGGTTACCTCTGGAAGCATTCTGTACCATGCAGTAGCCACTGGAGACCACTTGGCATGAGTTTTCCCTACACCTTTAACTACATGTGCTTCAAGTTCAATTTCCTATAAAAGCCAACAAATTTCAATATTAGAAAAGAGTAAACAATTCACCATATCTCAGGACAAATTATCTGTGATTCAGGTTAACACTTGATTGATCATTTGGTTGGCCTCATCCTGTTTGACTTGACTTAGCATGTCCTGAAGGCAAATTCAAGTGCCATAAGACAATTCAGATATCCAACCACTGATCTACGTTGAGCAGCAATTCATCCGGACTGTTGTGTTGGATTGGGGTGGGTGTATGACTGTTAAGGACCAGCCACATTAGAGGGTGTTACTTGGTGTTGCCTGTCATTATTTGAATATTCACATTTAGAAAGTATCTATAAGGGGAACTACAGTTTCGGGAATAAAGCACCATAGGTTTTGCAACCACATAACGTTGCACTTTGTAAGACTTGAGTTTGATGCAAAAATATCACACTATGCTTTGTAAGATGTATTTCCAGCATAAATTTGATTTTCAATGACTAATCTATTCATTAAAGATAGCAAAAAGAAAGATATCATCAGGAAGGTGCAAGTTTTTTAATTTTCCTTTTTTAATGTTCATATACTAGGAAACAAATTGTGGATGGGTCCTTGGCCCATTAGCACATGCAAAAAAAAAAATTGAAAGAAGGAGAAAGAAAAATTACCTGTCCTGGACCAAGCACAGCTAGAGTAATATCTGGATACTTAGGGCAAATAGGATTACTGGAAAATTCTGGCAATGAATCCTGGCTACAACTGAATGAAGTATAGGTTTTTGGTTTTGAAGTTTGTCCTGAAGCATTCATAACATACTCACTTCCATTCGGTAGCCATCTGAGTTCATTTGACTTCACTGCATTATCAATCAATGAAATGGTCATTCTCAGAATATCATACCACCTCGAATAACTGAAAATGGAGTTCCTTAATCCATGTGTGCCAGAAGAACCAACCTCAAACATGTTTGGAATATCCAATCTACAAATCAAAAGGCTCCATATGTTGATGAAACAAAAGATCATCCCCAGTAAATTCAACATATGGCCACAAATGAGTAACATAAAGCTCACAAAAGCAGAAAATTGTTTATGTCGTCATCGGCTGATGGATGACCTGGCCTGATTTAGGCCATCAGGCCATATAATGGGCCTACCTAATGCACACTATTCATCCAACCATGAAACATGTTTGAAAACTCAGACTACCCAAAAAGGCAACAACTGCAAGTTCATGGTAAGAAACCACACCTTTCATGCGAGCACCTCCCTTTGGACATTTGACATCCAATTGGAAAACTATTGTATTTGTCTCATTTGCAGAACCATTTTCTACATATAAAAATTTGTCAGTTAGCTGAATTCAAGTTAATGGACAAGATGAGAAATCAACAAGCTATAACAAAAAACTACCAATTGATTCTGAAAACCTGATAGATATTCGAACAGCCTTGGGTCAGCTTTGATGGGAATTAGGCCCAACCTATGGGCTAGAACTTCATCGTTGATCACCGACGTGTTGTTGGCTACAAGAACCTTTTCAATAGCCATCGTGGGGAGCTGCAAGTCAATGACAATCAATTAAGTGCTCCTTGCTCCATCATCTTATAGAACTGTTATTTATTTACAATTGATATTGAAGGATCAACCATCCATAGATTACTGACAAGAAAAGTCACTGAATAGTTAATACTAATTCGATGATGGGCAGCCACAGTTCAGTTCTGACCAGCTATGATTATTCATAATTATTTTTACAGTGCAATTCGAACACAAAAGCAATAACAAAACATATAATTATAGATAAGAAAAGAAATTGATGTTGTACCTCTGCGATGAGAATCCTCCTGAATGCATTTGCCAATGCAGCATCAATGCCAACCATATCAAACTCAATCTCATCCTCAGTAAGCCGAATTATATCTACTCTAAAATTTTTGCAGAAATTATCCAGTCGCAAGCCATTATCCACTCCCATGGACATGTAAGCACCAGAATAATTAATACCTTCTGTCTTCAAACACGAAAGATGGAATTTAGTTGCTGTAAAAACATCAAATAGAAGAGTGAGAGCGATTGGAGGACACAAGAGATATATACATGAATCGGGGCATCTGATTTGCAGACTACACGGGTTCTTTGAAGCTCGAGGTGAGGAGGGAGCTGGCCCCTCGGCACGTCAGGCAAGTCCAGAACTGATCCTGACATTTTAGTTTTCTGTAACTACAAGAATCCCTCTTTTCGCTTCAGCAGGATCACATCAAAAACGTCGATAAGTTCGAAGCCGAAGATGTTATCTAGCCCAACCTACAAGAACCGAGTAGTGAAAAAAAAAAAAAAAAGGACGATTTTAAAGACGCCAAAAAGAAAATAGAAATGAACGCGATTTGATACTTTGCAAAGACAGGGGGCCGCACCTAGTCCTGGATACGAACATACAAGCATTTTTACGGTGGCGAAGAAATAGAAATGCTGAGAAGTGAATAAGAAAGGAGCACCTGCAAGCTCGGTATTTGCCACAGATAACGCTCGGGACTATGGACGGGAGAGAGCAGCGGAGGGGCAAATCAAGGGTTTTAGGTTTTAGGGTTTTAGAGCTCGTTTGATAGCAAGCGCAAGCCGCCCCCAGGCTATGCAATTTCTTACGGTTCATCCACGCGAGACATTAGAAGGTGGTCTGGATATGGCCCAAAGGAAGACCCGCGGCCAGCACCTCACGTGGCCAAAACAATGCACTACTTATGGCACCCGTAGGATTCCGGTTGTGATGATTTTTGATATCCTGGTTAAATGAATATTATATTATTTATTATTGAATACAATCAATATATTTCTATTGAATTTTGTATAACCACTAAAATAGGGTCAAATTATGGCCACTGTACTGATTCACTTTGTTGTATCATTCACCACTGTTAAGTACTTACATTAATATATATATATATATATATATATATATATATATATATATCTCTCTCTCTCTCCACCGTTAACTCTGCCCGGGTGAGGGAGCATTGGGTGTTATTGTTGTGAAAAAGGGAAGGACCTGTCCGTTTGATTGATCGACTCGGATTCTAATTTTAAACATATTCGATCAAAAGTTACGATTGGGGGCTCAAATAGTTCAAACCAATGTTGTCAGAACCGAACCGGTGATCGAACCGGTAAAGGAACTGGTCCGGTTCGAACCGGTTCGACCGGTTAATCAAACCGGTTCGAACCGATGACGTCAGCATGATATATTTATGACATCATAAATATTAAATTTTTTAAAATTTTAAATAAATATATTGATAAACTTATATTTTTATAAATCCTAAATATATATGTTGGATTTTGAGGACCACAATATAAGAACAAAACATGCAGGAAAAAAATTAATAGTGAGTTTTAAATAATTAACTACATTAACTGACCTGAAAGACTTAAACTTATAATAAGCTATGACCGTTGTTGCTTGGTTGTTGTTACTTGAATTCTTCTTCTTTATCTCGGTACCTTGATGAATTGCTATAAACATAACTGAAAAAATAAGAAATAAAACAAATCAGTAAGTGTTAAAAATTTAATATATTTATATATCGTTCGTTTTTTTTTAATATATTAATTTATTATTAGTTTATTATCCGACCGGTCTAACCCGGTTGAACCGGTTTTCCGGTTCGACCGCCGGTTTACCGGTTCGACCGGTTTTTTGCTATTGAACCGAACCGTAGTGAATCGAACCGGACACGGGACCGGTTCCCGGTCGAACCGGTCCGACCGGCCGGTCCGGTCCGGTTTTAATAACATTGGTTCAAACTAACGCTTAAACAGCTTGGAAATGAGTCCACGTTCACTTCCTGTTATGCTTCTCATGCCATAGCCGCCTGGCTGACTTCGGCCAACTCAACCGACGGTACATTTGGCACTCCATTATATGTGAAGCAAATTTGTTTTACTTATGTCGATGAGGGTTTCGAATCATGCGGCCCGAGTGTTGAACCGTGTCGATGATGCCGCACTGGGCCTAATATGTTACAGGTTCCTGATAAGTAATTTCAACCCTTCTAAGTAAACTTGTGCAACCCAATTCAAAGATAAAATGTCTGTCCACATTTTTGTCTTTATTTTTCCAGCAAATGTATATTTTTTTAAGTCATCATTTTAGAAGCATATTATCTCACCGTCATTTTTATATTATCTGCAAATCTAAAAATTTAAGAGGAATGATTCCTACTTATGTAGGCACCTTGCTTACCCTTTGTTTTTTAATTTTTAAAATATTTTTTGAAAAATATAAACCATTTATCAAGTTTATCCAACTGCATTTGTTTATGATTTTAAAATTTACATACATTACAAAGTTTTATATACTATATTTATATTATAAAATTTTCAAAATTTTTGGACGTTATCTATTTACTCTCAAAATTACTACTTTTTTACAAAATATAAATCTCTAACGAAAATTATTTTTAGTAGTATGATAAAACAACACACATTAAATATGATCATTCATTTAGATTTCAAAATTTACATTTCAATAAATCAAAAAAATATAATTCAAAATTTAAAAATAAAAAATAAGTATAGTAGTTTCCATACTTACACAAGTATTAAATCATTCCACATATATATAGTTCCGCTTATGTGAAACTCACTTTTTTATGTAATCCATTCTATTTTTAAAATTTTAATGATTGATAGAAAATTCACTCTATCCATTGTGTTTAACATCATTTCTAGTATTCTAGAAACCCTTTTATTTTTTTAATTTTACTGTATATGGGTTTTATCTATAAAAGTGTAAAATCAACGTAATAAAAAAATTCAATATTAAAATATCAACTTTAAATTAGTTTTTTCAACATCTAAACCATCTAAAATATAAATAATATATGGATAAATGATCTTATAAAGTATTGTTATATTCTAATATATGTGTGAATGGATCGAAACATTTTTCATAATTTACATATGAATGTACATATTTTTGAGCAAAGGTGGCTCATACACATACTTGATTTATATGAAACTTGGTCTCGTAACAAAACAAATGGTGTTAAATACAATGAATAGATTGGATTTTCCATAAGGATTAATATCTTAAAATTTGAAGGGGTTACATGAGACCGCAATCGAGAAACTGTGATATGTCCTTCATTATATTGCCGACATCACAAACAATCTAGGTCCGATATATGTAACTTACTAACTCAATAGTAACTAATAATACTTGAAACAGCAACACTAGTCCTTGCAATAAAAATATAATTTTAAAGTAGGCAATACTTCTTATGGTTAGATATATATTGAGTTGCAATAGTGACTCCCTCAACGTTAACCTTTTTATATCATTCAGATAATATATATATATAGGGCTCCGCTTCTATGTAACCCAGTTATATAAAAGCAGACCCATGTAATCCCTTCAAAATCTAAAATTTTGATCTTTAATGGAAAATTCAATCTATTCATTATATTTAACATCATTTGTTTATTTAGAAGACCAAGTTTTATCACAATCAAGCATGTTTATGAGTCACAGTTGTTCGAAAAAATATATATATTCATGAGTAAATTATGAAAACGTTTAGATCTGTTTAAACATGTATTAAAATGTAATAATACTTTATGAAATCATTTATTCACATAAAAATGACATTTTGGACGGTTTAGATGTCAAAAATATTACTTTAAAATTGATATTTTAACATTTTTTATAATTTATACATGAATATATGCATTTTCTAACAAATGTGGTCCCATATAAACATACTTAATTGGGATGAAACTTGATCCTCTACAAATGCGTTAAATGCAATGAATGAGTTAGATTTTTCATAAAATATCAAAATCTTAAATTTTGAATGGATTATATGATTCGTTTCTATGTAATCAGGTTATAAAAAAGCAGAACCTATATATATTATCTCAATGATATGAAGAAGTTAACGGCGAGGGAGTCACGATCGCAACTCAATATATATCTAACCATAAGAAGTATTGCCTGCTCTAAAATTATATTTTTATTGCATGGACTAGTGTTGCTGTTTCAAGTATTATTAATTTCATTGGGTTAGTAAGTTACATATATCCGGGCTGGATTGTTTGTGATGTCGGCAATATAAATATATAATGAAGGACATATCACATTTTCTCGATCACGGGACTAAAGATTTAAATGACCAGAGGGACGGGAATCGTGTTATGCTGTTAGATGCATATATTAGTTTCAAAGAATGCAATTACAGACACTGTTTTTATACACAATTGATTTTAATCTTTTGCTAATTTTAGAATTTTAAATAAAATTTAAACTTTGTCCAAATAACATCTCTCATGTGAACTTATACAATTTATGATCCATACATGATAACTTACGTTAAATAAATGTGAGTTGGGGTCTTTGCCAAAAAAAAAAATTCAAATGAGAATTATTTGTAATTTCAAAAGGCGCAAGCGTCAATTAGAAAATTGAAAAAATGGAACGTCATTTGAAAATATCCCTTGTTATTTTTACATTTTTAATTTTTAATATCTGACAATGAGCAATTTGTAGTTGAGCATCGGACTTTCAGTACTAATAATTTTTTTTGATGGAATTAGTAATAAATAATTGGTTCGTATAACTTCATCCATAAATGATACATAAGATGCACGTGGTAGGTTAATGTAAAGAAACATTTGTTTACATCATTATATGGAACCGGTATGCTTGGCTAGCTTATTGTTTGAATGGCCATAGCCTACATTTGAAATATTTTGCTCACTTCTGCATGCAAATTCCCATCCTGAATTAAGTTTTATGGACTTCCATCAGAAAAAGAAAAAAAAAAAAAAAAAAGTTTTATGGACGTATGACGTATCTCTCTCCTTTTGAGTATACATCGGTTATGTACAACATAGTATGTACAACGGAGAACTAGGCTATCCTTAAAGCACAGCATAACATTATAGTTTGTACGAGCAGCAGTGCCATGTTTGCGTGCGATTTTTTCAGTTTTGAAGAACTAATACACAAAGATGACACATTGCAGACACCCCTCCTTAAGCACAAAAATAAATAAATTGGAATAAGATCCAAGCCCAACAATGACAAGCAACCCAAGAACAAACACCAATGAACTTTAAAACCAAAATCCCATTCAAAACAAATTCAAGCAAATTCAAAGCAAACCCAAGTCAAACCAAGCCGGGCCTAACACTAGACAGGCCCATCCAGCTTGGGCCCACAGCAGCAAAGCTCCAACAAAACCAACAACTGGGCTCTACAATAGCGGCCCACCAAATCCAGCTCACCAGACACAAAACGGGCTCTACAACAACAGCCCACCAGATCCAACATCGGCTCACAAAAGCGAGCTCTTCTACAACAACCCATCAGGCCTCAACAACGGCCCACTTAGAGCAACGGGCTCCAACCAGATCCAAGTCCAGCTACAACGGGCTCCCATCCATGGCCCAGACCGTACCCGGCCCGCTCGATCATCTATAAATAGAGAGTCAAGCGTCCCCTCTCCACATACTTGAAGAAGCATCCCAAAGGGGGAGGACGGGAGTCTGCAGCAAAGCCTCGGCCCTCTCGCTCCTCAAGCTCCAGCTTTCCCCCTTTCCTTCTCTCCCCCTTTCTCAAATCTTTTTATTTTTCCCTTTTCACGCCCGTGTAGACCGCCCCGGGTTGACAAATTTTTCCATAACTGTTTTAATCCGACGGCCAGAACCCAAACTTTGTATTATCGGTGCCTTTATTCATTGAAAACAGGGACTGATCTCCTTTTTAAAGATCAGTGGCGACTGCATTTTTTGCTTTGTGTTAGTGTTAACGCGCCTGTTTGAATCGGTGCTTTGGCCGGGCGGGCGCGCATGGATCCGCAGATTCCAGCATGATACGCTGCCGTTATGCTGCCGAATCTGTGGCTCAATCCGTGCATAAACAGGTCCCGTTTTAGCCAATATGCCGTCGAATCCACGGGAGGACATCCATGTGCCAATATTCTCTAAAGATCGTTAATACTAACACGTTTTACTCCGTGAGAATACAGGAAAACCGAGCTCATGCTGCTGCTCCAAAAGCATTGAAGAACCGACTCAAACTCATCCGACACAATCTAGATTTCCAAGGTTAGGAAAAATGATCCGAGTCAATCGTAGCGCTCATGGCGGACGCTACACACATTGACACGGTTTTTTAGAATTTTTGCTTCATGCCATAATTTTCTACGTGTGGGGAAAAACAATATACGGCACAAATATGAAATTTTACGTAGCAAGAAAAATATCATTATCATATCTTTTTTTCCTTGTTACAACTAAAATGTTATTTACAATGTTACACTTTTTTTCATCTCATATTATAAATCGATTTTTAATCAACTTACAGCATTAAAAAAGACACTAAAACTCCTAAAAATGAAAGACATTGCTCCCACCAGGAGGTGCATCTCCCACTTGGGAGGTATTGCTCTCACATGAATTTTGAATGCGTATCAGCTGCGCAACTGCCCATGTCCAATATCAACTGAGCGACGCTTGGTTGACCATCATCACATCTTTTTCATTTTCAGCTGTATCTGTTTTATAATTAATGTTAATTTCAGCTTTTATTTTATTTCGTTTTTACGTAATTCATTGTCACTTCTTTCCTTTCAACAAGTAGCATTTCATTACTTCACTTAAAGAAGGCCGGGGGGAACTTAAAATTTTAATAAAACTCCATTCTATTTGCCATGTCGATGATATGAATAAGCTGGATTTGAGGCACTTAATCACCTTATTCTCATGTAAATTTTCATGTTATATATGCATTTACTAAAGATTCCCTTTTTGAAGGGCGATGATGGTTTCATGAGTAACAATGCAATCTTGAATTTCCACTCTCTTTTGTCATCTATTCTCTCTGATCATACAAAAAATCTCAGAGTAAATTTTACATAAGTTCGTAACAACCCGCTGGCCATGGCTGAAAATCATATGGATTTACTTGAGAAGCAAGGACACGAAAAGAGCCTACTTCTATGATCATCATCCCGCAAGCCGTTCTGTACTTTTGGACTCTTAGCTTTATCCAAAGGCGAAGATGGGGAAGGGAAAATTTGATCAACCACTTCTTTCCCTTCACATACGATTTGAACTTTGCAGAAATCTGGGGCATTCTTTTGTATGTATTTTGCCTTGCTACTTGCCTTTCTGAAAGTGAACAAAGGAAAGACATGGATCTTGGTTTTTCATTGAGATTAAAAATGCTCATTTCTAGCCCGACGTATGGCAATGTAATAAGAGGTTGTAACATAAAATTTTGATTGTTTGAAAAATAAGCGAAGCCCAAATCCAGAATAACTGCAAGATGTAGTACTTATCTATCATTCGCCAAAAGATGCTCCACCATTTCCTAGCTTGCTATGCATCAAAAAGGAGAAGCGTAATTAATAATTCAAATGGGGTTATGTTACCTTATGTCAGATTTGGTTGTCCCAACGACCATCTTTCTTATGTGTAGAACAGGAATGAGGTCAAGAATAGCCTTCTCTATAAGATCACTTTCTATGAGAAAAGTGTCAGCTTTGACCTGCCATTAATTACCGTGCACCACGATTGCAGATATATATATGTGCATTAATCAGTCGATGGGAACATTTGAGAAAACTGATTAAAAGTGCAACACACACCTTCATAAGCAACTACTCTGTTGATTGCATGTGCAAGTAGACTTAGATGCATGGTATAATATGACAATATTCAGAGCTGGTGCTACTTTAACCTTAGAAGCAGAACAGAGATTCAAGAACTTTTGGAGCATGGCTCGCCTTTTTTCTCGCTCTTGATCAAGGTAGCTCTCCACTTGCGCTGTTGTTACTTGGTTTCTCGGCATCTTTCCTACTACTCAAAAAAAATTAGGAAAAACTATTAGAAAGGGTTCTCTAATTAACTTAGGTTACGTTTGACAAGTGATAAAAATTTTAGATGAAAAAAAATTTTTAGATGTAAAGATTTTTAAAATGAAAGAAAATAATATAATATGATAGGGATAATGACGATGGCTAAAGAGAATAAAATTAAAATAAACAGATTAATCGTATAGGTGGTTGTGTAGAAATAATTTTTAAAAAAGGCAGTTGTATATGAATATACGAAGAAATAATTAAAATAAGATAATTATAAAAAATAAAAAATTTATATTAAAAAGGTAAACAAAAGTACCCTTAGTGTTTGTTAGGGAAAAATATAAAAGTTTTTTTTTTGTTTCATGGTGGGGTGGTAATTAACTAAGGGCGTTGGGGTGATACTAATTAACTAAGGGTCTCAATTATAAGCCTGGGCTAATATAATTTTATGTTGGGCCATGATCATTTAAAACTGATCTAAAATGACAGTTATTTCAAACCATTCCGAAAACATAGGGGGTGTTTGTTAAAATATAAAATTTTTTAAAATAAAACTTTTCGCTTTCCACAAATTCTATTTTTTATTATTTTTTATTTTTCTTATACAATCATCCTACTTTTCAATCACTTCTTTATAACTACCTATGCAACTAACTTATCTATTTTAGTTTTATTATTTTTACTTATTATTATTATCTCTGTCATATCACGTTATTTTCTCACATTTCAAAAACTTTTATACCAAATTTTTTTCATTAAAAGTTTCATCACTTCCTAAAAACACTTATATGTTTTATAAAAATGTTAGTCTAGGTATATTTATTTTCGTAAACTAAGTTTTACAATTTTAGAATTGTGTACATATGTTTTTTTATTTTTAAACATAAGCGTATTTTAGTCATTTTAAGCTATTTAAAATAAATAAAATACTCTTGTGCGTAAAATTCAAAAAATATATATACATCTTCAAAATGGTAAAACTTGCTTTATAATTAATAATTTTATAAAAATAAAAATATATTTTATCCAAGTCACGAATTGCCTCATATATATTCAAAAATTAATATATTAATTAAATTTCTCCCGCTTCTATGAAACTTTTTTCTATGTAGCCTTCTTCATTTTTAATATCTTAATGGTTGATGAAAAATTCACTTCGTCTATTATGTTTAACATCACTTATAGTATCTCAAAAACTCTTTTATTTATCTAATATCACTATGTGTGGGCCATTGAAAATCAACGTGATAAAATGGTTAAATATAAATTTTAAAATTATATTTACAACATCTAAACTGTCTAAAATATCATTTCTACATGGATAAATGATTCTATAAAGTATTAATATATTTTAATATATGCATAAATGAATCTAATTATTTTTCATAATTTACACATGAATATATATTTCCAACAAATGTGGTTTATAAACATATTTGATCAGAATAAAACTTGTCTCTCTTTTTTGATATTTTTATATATATTATAACATCCCGATATTACAATAAAGCACATTCATACCCTCACACAATGGAGAAAAATTTATCCTAAACTCTCGCAACAAGAGAAAAATTGTTTAACCCTCACTAAAGAGGGACTAAACTGTAAAAATGGCAAACATATATCTACATTTAACAAGACTTGAACGGCAGATTGTGGCACATGAAACTGATGTTGTTACCACTACCTGTGGCAATAAAACGTGTTTCTTAGATAAATAAATAATGTGAAATATAATGAATAAATTAGATTTGTCATCGGTCATCAAAATCTTAAAAATTGAAGGAATTACAAGGCTACGTGGAAGCAAAGCCCAAATTAAATATATTTCAAATAATATTTTTATGAAAAAAATAAAAAATCTATAAATTAGCTCAAACAAACCAATGTCAGTCTGGGCCAATAAGATCAATGCCCTTTAACTAATCATTTTTTTATTGGAAATCACTTTATAACTTATTATTCTTTCCAAAATCATCTCTATTTGTTTATTTAATAATTAATGTCACTCCATATAGCTAACAATATCATCAGCTTTTTTGACATGTTATATTTTAATTTTTTGGCTTTTTTCATCTGAAATAATATTTTTAAAAATAAAATAAGACGAAAATCTTATAAATTTGCCAAGACAAATATGATTTTTTAACTTATCTTTTCACTTTATAACTTATCCTTCTTATAAAAATCAACTTTATTTATTTCTTAATAATTAATATCTCTCCATATGTACTGCTAACAATACTACCTACTATTTTGACATGTTCTATTTTAATTTCTTTTCGGATTCTTTTTTTATTGGAGTAAAAGCATTATACTAGTAATCTAGCTTAATTTTCTAAATATTTCATTATTTTCCTACGGCCCACATCATTTTTTTAACTTTTCCTTTTTATTTACATTTACGCAAACTTCGTTTACTTGACGGCTACCCTTCTCTTTCTTTTTCTTTTTTTTCTTTTTTTTTTTTTTAATTCATACCCCTCTCTTTCTTAAATTCTTTGAATTCAAAGTGCGAACTCCTTCCGTCCGAGAACCGGCAGCAAAAGATTCTCTTCCTCAAACGACAAAAAAGCCCTCATCAGCTAATCAATCCCCAGTCGTTTGGTCTGTTCTTTTTGTTAATTTCTAGAGCTTGGACCCAGGACGCGTGCCTGAACATGGCATGCTGAAACGGTTGCAGCTCAGAAGCACGTCGCTGGCACGCTGTTACATCCAAGGCATGGAAAATTTGCTTTTAACATTGGCAATCAAAACACGAAACTGGCATAATCTTAACCGTCCAGGTGGGGAGGTTTTTTTTTTGGGTTTGCATCGAAGATTCATGAAAACCCCAAAATATGTTAACGATATTTTCTGCAGCATTTTCTCAAAATCTGCCGACATGTTAGACTACCCATAGTCAAAGAACCACCTCTCATCTACCTCGCTGTAGAAACACATCCTAAATGTCACTGTATATTGGTTGGTTTCATTGCTTAGATTTTTGGGTCGTTGATCAAACTGTCAGATCCCCGGTTTGATTCATGCATAGGTAGAGGGCCTAGAATTTTTCAAAAAAAAAAAAAAAAAAAAGAGAGAGAGAGAGGAAAAGGAACCCATGTTTGAGTGACCAATGAACATATTGGCTATGGCACACGTGTATGGAGCACAGTTAGCATCCGAATTCGGAAGAGATGAAGAAAAGGGGCGGGGGGAAGGAGACTGAGGTTTGAGCTTACATGGAGTAGGGATGTGATGCACCTCAGGGAAGACATGAACGAGGTAGACGAACGTGGACGGCGTGACGCAGTGCTTCAACGTCCATGTAAGCGCGTCCATGCTCGAGCTGCTCTTCCCCACCGCCACGTACACGTCCTCCTCCCCGACTCCCTCTCCACGATGCTGCTTACGAACCACCCCATGCCGAGTCTGCGGCAGCTGATCATTTGGCTCTTCCTCTTCTATCTCGCTTATGCTGAATGTGCTGTTGCCAGGGTTAATCGGTGCATGAAACTCCACCTCCAGCCCATTCACCACCTGGGTTGCATCTTCCATCTCTCCTCCACCTGCCGATCTCTTTACCCCAATCTCCGCCTCCGTATACTTCGCGGGCTGGGACGTCAAACTGGGCTTTAAAGTTTGGAATCGGTAGGTGGTCAGGTTTTTTGAATGCCATGAAACTTTTAAGGAACGCCTACAAATACAGGGCAAAGAATACTTAATCGCTCATCGTCTGGTTAGTGTGACAGAATAATCACTTCTTTTTCACAAGCGGGGCAGATCAATGAATGATCTAATCCGTTGATATCATAAACCCAACCAAGTCTGTGGAATGCGGATGAAGTAACCAATTAAAAAATTCCCGTACGTGAGGGAAATTAAGCAAAGAGTAAACCATAAATTATTCCTATTGATTCATCGAAAGGCTGGGACCAGTTGGATGGTTCAGATCACTGGTAGATGGGCGTGGTTGGAATTGGTATTGGTGGGTTGTATTGTGCGTGATATATCGCAATTCCCACCCGCCCTAGCTGGCTTTTCGAGGGAGGAGGTTGAATGCAACGCCCTTTGGAGGCAAGTAAAGCGTCGCATGGCATGTGGGCCTTTGCCTTTGGCTTGCATTGACTAAAATAAAGCCTACCGATCATTCGTATGTCATTAAAGAAAAAGACAATAAAAATGAGTTGTGCGTCGTACCGTTCACAGTTCACCGTTAGGATGAGGTCAACATTGCCCGGAAGTTGACGTGATGGACGCTGTTTTTCCTCCTGTTGCCAAATACGGCCGTGACCAGGTCTTTTTGCCTGGGGCGTTAATGTTTACGGTCAACATGTCCCTTCAATCTATTGATAAATGAGGTTGGGTTAAAATTTTTAAATAAATAATTTTAAACATTTAAATAAATAAATGGATTAAACTTGAAATTTAATAGCCCATAACTCATTTAGTAACTCGTTTAATTATAAACTTATTTACTGTACGTTGAAAAGAGGTAATATTTTCTAAATCTTAAACATATTTTTTCTATTTTGATTTTCCAT
The DNA here is from genome assembly GCA_030490835.1 of Annona cherimola. Classification (NCBI taxonomy): domain Eukaryota; kingdom Viridiplantae; phylum Streptophyta; class Magnoliopsida; order Magnoliales; family Annonaceae; genus Annona; species Annona cherimola. The sequence goes on along the minus strand of CM059977.1, from coordinate 15,258,335 downwards.
TTTCCTTCATCCACTATAACTCTAAGGTGTTTTTCCTATATCCTGCTATGGTGTTATCATCATATATTTTGTCGATAATAAAATTTTTCTTCCATTTTACCGCTATCTCATTCTTTTTTTCTCCGTCTCCAATCATTCTTTTTTCTTGTTCTCTCCATCTTCAACTTTTTTCTCTTTATTTTTATTATTGTTTTTCTCTTTTTATCATCTTTTCCTGTCTCACCGAGTTGTTAACTTGTTATTTCTCTTTATGCTAGTGCATTAAATATACCTCTCTTCCAAAAAAATATCTGGCATGTTGTACGTCCTCTCAGTACAAATCAACTCATCACGATAATTATAAACAAAACGCACTCATCTTTAAATTAGTTTACTTTTTACTTGTTCGCACTATATATAATCTGTTATCAATCTATTAACTCATTTATTAAGTGAATTATAAATGTGTTAGTGTTGAAGTTTTTAAATATATTAATAAACAAATTAGAGTTGAGATTTTTTTAAAATGAATTAGGATTAAGAATTTCCTTAAGTCCTTTTCTTTCAAGTGGAGTCCTTCTCTGCAGCAGCTAACTTTTTATAGTTGCTGCATTTTTCAGTTTTACTTTTAAGAAAATAAAAAGCTACACGAGTTGCTTTTATAAAGCTCCTAAAGCGCACGCCTGGTGCCTGACGCCTCGACGTGCATCTACATTCGCTTGATTAAAGAAGTGCGTCCTATTACACTCATAGGTGCACTTCCTATGCCCTATTCCGCCAGGCGCCTAGGCACGCCTCTAACAACTATAAATAAAAAGAAAAGTAAAAAATAAATTAATTAATTACGTAATAAAGTAATTGAAATATAGAGAGAAATAAAAAAATACTTAAATAGTTAAAATATCAAATATATATATATATATGAAAATAGGTGATAAGTTTGCTTCTCTCCGCCATATATTTTACCAAACGATGCCTTAGTTATTATAATCACTTTAGTATTTAATTAGTAGCAACCTGCAACATGCAACCCAAGAGTCATCGCTAATTATTCCACCGATGGGATAGCGTTAAACTCATCCTTTACCTGAAAAAATCATCCCTGCGATAAATAAAAATCAACTATGATTAACCGTCTCAATAATTCATCAAAAAATTATTTATTTTATTCCTGACAGATTTGGCTGTATTGTTGACATCGTTTCCTTTAGTTTGGTCAAATCATGGAATAAGTCAAGCTTATTACTGGAGAGAGAAGTCAATAACCTTCAGCATCGGCATGTTATCCTTGCAATCCAGATCAGCAGCGACTCAACCACTTACCGACTGGACCCGCTGCCTCAAACGAGTTCGGTCTCCCTCACGTACAATCGGTCACCATCTTCTCACCTCCCGGCATCCTCTTTCATCTCTCTCTCTCTCTCTCTCTCTCAGAAAAAAAATAAAAAAACGGTTCTGATGATTGCTCGTAAACATTGTCCCGCCATTTTTAGTCCAATCAAGCACAATCCCCACCGATTGTACTCTAGACTCTCTTCCAAAGCCACTACCAAAACCACCCACCAACGTCAAAACAAACGCCTTTCCGCCAAAGCCCATCCACCGCATCCCTTCCTCTCCCAGCTCAAGCAGACCAATGACCCAGACGCCGCCCTCCTCCTCTTCGCCCACTTCGAGCACATGGGCTTCCGACACGACTACCCTTCATACTCCTCCCTCATCTACAAGCTTGCCCGAGCCCAGCGCTTCTCAGCCATTGATCGCCTCCTCGACCTCCTCAGAGCCGCCGACATTCCTTGCGGCGAAGCCCTCTTCGTTGCCCTTATGAAACACTACGGCAATTCGAATTCTCCCGACGACGCTGTCGGTCTCTTCCATCGAATGCCTACTTTCAACTGTACCCGCACGCTGCGGTCTTTTAATACTCTTCTCGACGTACTCGTCGACACCGAGCGCCTCTCCGACGCCATCAGCTTCTTCCGTCGGGCGCGAGTATTGGGTTTCCGGCCGAATTCGGTGACGTTTAATATGGCCATCAAAGGATGCTGCAAGGCCGGGGCATTTGAGCATGCTTGCAATGTGTTCGACGAAATGCTCGAGAAAGGAGTGCAGCCGTCAGTCGTTACGTACAACATTTTAGTCGGGTTTCTTTCGAAGAAACATGAAATAGAAAAGGCCACGGCACTGCTGGAGGACATGTTTAGGAAAGGGAAGTATCCGAATGCCATCACCTACGCGTTGTTGATGGAGGGTCTGTGTTCTATGGGGAATTATAAGGCGGCAGAGAAGATGATGTTTGATATGGAGTATCGTGGGTGTAAGGCCTGCCTTGTGAATTTTGGTGTTTTGATGACTGACCTTGGGAAGAGAGGAAAGATTGAGGAAATGAGAGAACTGCTTGCTGAAATGAAAAAAAGGCGGTATAAGCCAGATGTTGTCATGTACAACATCCTCATAAACTACTTATGTGTGGAGGGTAGAACTGAAGAGGCCTATAAGGTCCTAGTTGAAATGCAGCTCAACGGCTGTGAGCCAAACGCTGCCACTTATAGGATGATGATGGATGGTTTTTGTCGAGTTGGGGAGTTTGAGAAAGCCAAAAGAGTATTGAGTGCAATGTTGGCAAGTGAGCATTGCCCCCGTGTGCAAAGTTTTAGCAGTTTGATTGTGGGGTTGTGCGAAGATGGGAAAGTGAGTGATGCTTGCTTCATTTTGGAGGGGATGGTGAAGAGGAAGATTGGATTGGATATGGAGGGTTGGAATTGTTTGGTCCGAACTGTTTGCAGTAGAGACGGAGACAGTATTGGGTTTGCTATTGAATTGGTTTCTATGATTGGAGTGTTTAATGGCTAGTTTAAAATAATCCCAAGGTTCTTCTCCAATATTACAGTAGCCTCCAGGTTGTATGGATAGAAAATCAGGGGCTTAACTAAGAAATCATCTGCAATTAAGAAATCATGTGCGCCTTGCATGATTTTTATGTATCAACTTGGCCACATGCAACCTCCCGTCTGATCGGGGTCTAGGCCCTGTAATTGAAGAGTTTCACAGGCAGGGAACCCCTCCATTTTTCAAAGGGCGGTCATTCTGCACGGATCAACCTGCGGTTCTTGGTGGAAACCTCTCCCCCAGAATATAAAAACAGATCCATATAGTTAACTGAATCAAGCGAAAGGAGATTCTCGGCCCCTCTGATTTTTCCCTTAAGTTGCAAGTAATTCGTCTTTGAAACATTAATGGATTATTTTTCAGTTCCTGTGGAAGAAACAAGTAACAACTCGGGGCTAAACCACATTCGATTATGTTCCAAACGTCCTTTTGGTGGCATTACTTGCTTGAGTTGCTTCGATTCAATACGGGAGACGGAAAGCATGCAATTTCAGTGAGATGAGGCAGTGTCATGTGCCTTGCATGTTTATTGACGGTGACGAGTTACAGATCGCGATCCACTACTGCGGCCGGCGGCGGCGGTTGCCCTGGCAAGTACTTAAAACTTCAAAGCGGTCGCCTAATGCTGCGTGAAAATCGGTGTAGGGCTCAGAGCTGAGCAGAGTGCGAATACCCACTCAATTCTGTGGAAACAGACGGGCAGTGTGCGTTGTTAATTTGAATTTTTTGTGAATTGTGTTACGGGGTGGGGAGCAGGAAATGAAATATTTTTAAAATTGTATAATTGATGAAAAACGACAAGGGTAAAGTTGGTGCGTTAAATAGGAATTGGTAGAAAAAATGATTGAAATATAAAGGTAAAAGTAGAAAATTATGATTATTTTTTTATTCGTATAATTATCTCAACTGATATTACAATCGGATTCTAAAATGTTCTTATAATTTTTATACAATATTTTGACAAATATCTAACAATATTCTTAAATTTCATATTCGGTGGACATTTGCACGAAAATTATTAATTGAGGAAAAATATGATTATTAATTGAGAATGTTATTGGCATGGGAAACTGTGGTCTCATGACACCCCCATGCTATTAACAAAAGTGCCCTTAACTACTAACACTGTCGCCGGGGCTTATCCAATAAGAAATCTCTAGGCATCAATTGTTGACCTGTGAATTTTGTTCAACACCCCAAATTTAAGTTACGTTGATTAGGCCTCAATTGAGCAATTCATTCGGTTAAATTTCAAGTCTTCAACCAAGCTAATCCCACTACACCGATTCGTAATAATCCAGTACTACGCAATGTTTTACAGGATCCAAGATTCTTGGATGAAATGTATATTTTCATTTTCAAAATATTTTTTAAATTTTTATAGTTGTTTTTAAAAATTTTAATACAATTTTTTCAATGTGCAACTTTTCTAGTCTCAAATCTTATGATACACTTCATTACGTTTTCAACCCATTTTTCTATCCTGTTAAGCTTCTTATTAGAATAAGATGAATTTGTGCACTTGTTAGACTTCAGCATGAGTTAAACCATACAATAAGAAATGATATGTTAGAACGGTTACTCCCATGTAGATGACAAAAAAAAAAAAAAAAAAGTGGCCAACGATTCAATGTTACATAAAGACTTCTGGCAACTCCTTGTTTTTTATTTAATTTTTTTTTAAAATATAAACTATTTATCATGTTTAGCCATATACATGCATTTATTTAAAATTCTAAAAGCGACGTTATTAAAACTTTGATACCATATACGCTATCCTTTTTTTAGTCGTTATACATCCACACTCAACCGATGCTAATTATTTACAAAATGGAAGTTTCCAAAGAAATTATTTTTGTAGCATAACAAAACAAGTGGGGTTAAACAAAATAAATAATCCACGTTTAAAAAGTTTAAAATAAAAAAGGAGTTTCATAGAGTTTTGTATTGAATCATTGTTCACTAAAAATACAACTAGGCCATAACTCATATAGTTATTGTATTCACGTTGGACAGAAAAGGAGAAATATACCCTTGTTAAACGCAACCTTCATCCACACACAACACTCATGGCGAGTACAAAAACTACACTGTTACGTCCAAGTGGCGATTGGGCAGCACTAGAAGGCAGCAATCATCATCAACTTTCAGCGGCCAAGTATAAAATAAAAGTGGAAGTGGTGAGGATGACACCGCCCATGTCATTTTTACCGAAAGAATGTTTGAAAGGTTCCTCGAGTGGCCTGCAGTCAGCTTCAATGCTATCATTTTTACGCAAGGAAAATTGGAAAGTTCCTCGAGTGGCCTGGAGTCAGCTTTCTGATATTTAAACATATTTATACATGTCTTAACTTAGATGACCCAGTTTTTCATGCATGTTCTATGACATCATAGGCAATGTTCGTAGTAATCTTATATACGTACCGAAAAATGGTCTGCGATACTATGCCCAGCCACCAAAGTTTACATTTTTTTAGTTCTAAAAATAAAAAAAATTGCCTTGAAAGCTCAATACAATTCTGTAGAACTTGCCCTCAGAAGCTAGATGTTAATGGCAGGAAACTCAAGGCTATAGAGAAATTTGCGATTCGTCTAATTTCAACCATTTATTGTATTCGTGGTTGGAGCGATCTCCATGTCAGATTTATTGCAATACTTGCATGGAAGCTTGTGGAATGCGATTGGTATATTAGTAGGCGTCAACGAGCACAACGCAGCCAGCAACGCTGCAACACGTGCAGTGAGGAATGGGTTCATCTTTATTCCCAAATATTCATTCATTCTCAGCTTCTTCGGCTTTGAACCGAACAAGGTTGGATAGACATTCCAAAAGCACGTTTGTTTGGCCGAGATGCTGATGACGACGGTGCTGTAGTCTGTAGTAGATCCCTTCACTCCTTGCCTTTTCCTTCTAGAAACTGTCTTTGTCAAATACCTGTGACTCTTGAGAACGAAGATTTAGTCTCTAAATTCATCAACAATTGCAGATCTGTCATTCAGTGGATTGCAATGAGAACAAATTGCGATATTTCCATTTCCCAACAGTCACACCATGTCTAGAGAAAACTTTTCCTCACTGCTGCAGGCACCTTTTTAGTTTTAGATCATTGTCGGTATAGCCTTAGCTTTTGAATTCGCTTTATTATGTGGAAAATGTGATCCATTTTTGCGTAAGTTCATTGCATTACATCATCCCTTGACTGGAAATCAACCTATTGGTCTTTCATTTGCTTTTGGGTAATCTCAGCATTGTCTCAGAACCATAGCAATATTAGATGGATTACATGTATCAAAGGGTAGTGTGTCTCAAGCCGTTCATAAGGGGCGTCTAGGCACATCACTACCTAAAAGAGCAGGCGGCATTCTTAGCCTCTTAATTCATACTTCAAAATTGCTCTGGCAAAATCAAAAAAAAAAAAAAAAAAAAAAAAAAAAATTCATACTTCAAAAAGCTAAGTGATCACACGTCGGGTGTTCAATTCCCCCCTGGTGTTTCATAAAAAATAAATAAATAAAAAATTCCCCGGGCTTGTGGGTATTTTACCGATCTCCCTGGGTACGGGGGCAGTTTTGCAGAATCTCCATGGTGTGGGATATTTACAGATTTCTCCCCGTATGTTTACAAAAAAATTCCGTCTATGATGCGAGGGTTGAAAATGTGCTTGTCTATAATATCTGTCGTCATGTTTTATAAATACCAATAAACCTTTTAGTAGTTGCATCGAGTAGGAGAGTGATTACAAGTTAATGAAATTGTACACTTCAACCAGCGCATTGATTGCAGTTTATATATGGTGACTTGATAAACCTTGGAAATGGACAAGAAACACCGAATATTTGATTTCTTCAGTCCTGGAGTTCTCGTGTTCCAACTGCAGCCCTGATTGAAATCACTGCAACCCATTTGCTAACCAAAGGAGAAGTAATTTCTTTGTTTCTTTCCTCACCCACCTATTATTATCTAACTTCAATCATTGACACTTTATTTTTTACTTGAAAATTATCCATTTTATCCTTACGTACTTTATTTTCAAACATTACTTCATAAATCATAATACCCTGTCTTATCTTTTCTTTCATTTGCTTTTTAAATTATAGTTTTCTCCCTCCTTTCGAATTTCAAGCAGACACTAAAAGTTTATCAGCAGCACCTATATACGTTCCTCTCTGTCTAAAACCTGCAAAAGAAAAACGTCGCATTGGAAAAGAAGACGACAGAAAAATTCACTTTATGTCTCAAGCTGATTACCCAGAGGGGAATAAGATATGGAACCTTTCCGTGAGCCCAAAAGCCGAAGTTAGCTGTGGTGATAATACCAAAACGATGCGCGAAGAGAAGTCCAGTTAGTCGAAGTAAAGCATTGAAGCCAGAATGAAAAATAATTGGATTTTTTCCACGGGAGGGGTCGTGAAAAACTATATAATATATTAGATGCATCCCACCACTAATCACGCATCTGCCACATGTTAGGTTGGGGTAAATATCGTACGTAAGAAAAATTAAAAAGCATAACGCGTGGTCTAAAAAGGGGGGCAGAAGAGGGCCAATTCTTTAATTACATGTGCACAAGGGGAATAAAAATCTAGTTCAACATACCCAGCAGTGGCACTAGATCTCATTGTTGGAACGATCTAAAGTTGCTTTAAGATTTCATTCTTTCCTTTTTTTTATGAGTATATTTACATATATCTCAATACAAATTACACTAAAGCTCTAAGACATTCATACAAATCGAGAGACATAGCTTCCACCAACTAAAAGAGAGACCAACGCTCCCACAATAATTTTTTTCCTCGAAATCCCAAGGTGGGATTTGAACTCTAGACCTATGCGGTTGGTTCATTCTTCTCTTCTAAACTAAATATGAAATGGGAAATTTTTAATTTTTGATAAATATATACATTTTAACTTTAGGCTTAAATGGCATCAAAGCCTTGCTGAGAATTCTGACAGTTCACAATCAACCACCTGTAACAACACCTCATCAACATTGCTCTAGACTTGTGCGTATGTGATATCCGGGTCTTATGCTTGGTCGTGAATTGTCCTGTTTCACCGGAATAGTTTCGTCCATTTGAATATCTTCAGCTTATGGTTGTATTAATACAGGTGGTGGTGTATGTATGTTTTCTGATGTGAAGTAGAAAATCATTGTTCCCTTCTCAATAATCTGGTAAGAGAACTATTCAATAATCTGACGAGGACCCCCGCATTTACAAAGGGGAAAAGAGATTAAAAATCAGGCGTTGTGGTAAACCTATCTGGTCGGCAATAGACAGATATAGGGTTCGAATCTGACTTCTGTGCTGGTGAATTTCGGTAGAATTTTTACAATAGCCCAATATGTGAAGGTTTTACGGATTTTCCATGGTACAGGGTATTTAAAAAAAGTCTCTCCATGGTCTAGGGCATGTGAATGTACTTAATTATAATATTAATTGTCACATTATATAAATACTAATAAAAGAATGATAATACGGAAAGTGATGGAAAATTGAACGACTTGAATTATATGATGTCCTTAGTGATTAAAAATAGAATGAATAAAGATAAAAATAAATGTTTTTCGAAAGAAAAGATAAAAAGCAACGATCGATAAATTTTAAGATACATTAATATGTTTTTTAATTCTAATAATAAAATTTTATTGCTAAAAGTTTGATATGGTTGTAAAAAAATCTTTGTTATAAAAAATTAATTTTGAGATTTATTACTATAATCATTGCAAGTTGTTTTAGACATAGGGTGTGTTTGGGAAGTAATAAAATTTTTGATGAAAAACTTTTTATATAAAAGTTCTTGAATTTGGAGAAAATAATATGATATAATAGAGGTAATAATTAGGAAGAAAAAGAATAAAGTTAAAATAAAGAGGTTGGTCATATATGTAGTAGTGTCAAAAAGATTGAAAAGTATGACAATTGTGTAAGAAATATAAAAAAATGATTAGAAAATATGATAGTTATTAAGAGTGAAAAGTTTCAATCGAAAAAGTTTTATACTTTGCCAAAGATACCCATCATGTACGGAAATTAAGGAAATAACTTTTTTTGCAATGAAGCAAATGTTGTTGCTAAGGGTGTGTTTGGCAATGAAGAAAAAATGTCAACTTAAAACTTTTCAATTTAAAACTTTTTACTCTATAATTATCATATTTTTAATCATTTTTTCACATTTTCCCATACAACTACCCTACTTTTCAATTATTTCTACACAACTACTCATACAATTAACTTATCTATTTTAACTTTATCATTTTTACCCCTCATCATTACCCCTATCATATCACATCATTTGACAACTTTTACTCTTCAAAACTTTTCATCAAAAGTTTTATTCATTTCCAAACACACCCAAAAAGTGCTAAATTTTCTTGTCATGATGAAATTTTAAATTACATAAAAAAATGAGGATGCTTCTATGAAATCTCTTGTCTATGTAACTTTTTCTATTTTCAATATCTAAATTATTGATGAAAAATTTATTTCGTCTATTATGTTTAGCATTACTTATATTATCATGGAAAATTTTTTATTTGTTTAATATCATTATAGATGCGTTTCATCTAAAAATATATAAAATCAACGTAATAAAATAATTTAATGCTAAATATTATTATTTTTATATGTTTATACTTCATGTCATCCAAATATTACAATGAAATGCAAGTCTACTCTGAAACCATAGAGGGAATTTTTTTCCCCCTAAACCCTCACTACAAGGGAAAAATTCTAAAACCTCTGTTTTAGAGGACTAAATTGTACAAATTTATACCTACAGGCAGCAGAAGTCAAACTTAAGACTTCTCCATTGTGAGGCAGATTGAGTTACCACAACGCTACAAACCTTGTAGCCGAAATATTAATTTTTAAGTAATATTTTTAACATTTAAAATATTATTACTATATAAATAAATAATTTTATAAAGTATTACTATATTCCAATTATATGTAAATAGATATGAGCATTTTTCTTAATTTACGCATGAACTTACTAATGTTTGAGCAAATATGACTTATACACATTAGATTTAAATAAAATAGAATTTCATAAATAAATAAGTGATGTTAAATATAATAAATAGATTTAATTTTCTCACAAGCATGAAACCGCTTCGAAGTTAACTTCTTTTTCCCATTCACGAACACAAGTACACCTAGTGCAATCAAGCATGGTTAGCGGAGTTTTCTGGAATCATTTTTCTCTTCTTTCTCTGTCCCGTCCTGGAATAGGAAAAAGATGGCATGGATAGTCATGATGGAACAGGTGTCCCAAACATGGCAACGTTTGTCGCACGTCATGGCAGAGACAGAGAGATGACACACAAAAGCAACTCTACGTTGGCCTTGGGCTGGAAACCGGCAAAAAAGTGGTTTACCTACACGCCGTAGAATTCATATCATGATCGGTGGGTGCATTCTGCTCACGTACGGGCTGTTTCTATCGGTCTAACCTAAAGTCTCCCATAAAATAAAATTAACCGGCATCCAATGGTTTCTATTTGCTTAGATTTTCCATTAAAAGCGTTGTTCCTTCCATCCATTCTTTTCCGAAGCCTAAGGAATTATTGTTTTCCCTACTGTTTTCATAAAGAATTATAATCCCAACGATCATATTTTTCAAATTTATAATTAGAATGTCCATCAAGAAATTTTGTTTGTTTGTTTGTTTTATATGCATGTAGTCCCGCTGGTGAGAATATAAAGTTACTTGTCATGCAGCCTGGTGAATGCGTGCTTAAAGAGAAGTTCCTTTGTCTTACTGCTAAGTGGGTTGATAATTAGGAGCTTCATCTGCCATGATCCGGACCACTAATGCCACCGACTTTAATCCGATTTATTTATTATTATTATTATTATTTTAAAAAAGTAGTAGCCTGGGGATCGGAATTTGTCACCCACGGACGTAGCTCTAATGCCAAAGACTCATGTTTCAATAACCAAACAGATCTTTCTGAGAGCCAATTGTATATTTACCTGAAACTGAAAGAGCTCTCGAAAATGGCAAACGTGCCTTCACTTTGAGTTTAAAACGCCAGTTGTGGATCTGAAGGACCAGAGGCACAAAAAATAAAAATAAAAATAAAATAAAATCCTCACATGAAAGAAGAAATAGAAGAGGGTCATGTAAATATTGGGCCCCAAGCACTCCACCAAACTTGACGAAAGGTTACGACACGGCTCGTGCCATTGGACCTCTCCAACCAGTAATCCCATTTTAGGAAATAGTCCAAGGCCTAAAGGCATGTTGCTGGAAATTTTCTAAAACAGCGGTAGTTTATAAAAAGTGTGTATACTGATGGATTTTCATTTCAATTTTTTAGGGGTACGATAGTTTATAAAGTTTACATTACATGATTATATGTTTCCTTTGCATGGAGGACCGGTTCCATTGTCACATGCTAATCTTATGTGTGGTTCTAAGGTATGCATGCTATGGATTCAAACATGCAAAGACTTTTTTTTTAGGGCATATTTGTTTTAACCAAAACTTTTTAAATTAAAATTTTTCATTCTCAACAATTATTTTATTTTTTAATCATTCATTCACATCTTCTTATATAACTATCATACTTTTCAATCATTTATACACAACTACTCATACAACTGACATATCTATTTTAACTTTATTTTTTTTACTCGTCATCATTATCAATATATTATCATTTTCTACCGATCAAAAGTTTTTATCATTTTTCAAACACGCTCGATATTTAAACACCTATACTCAACATTTGAATTATGAATTTCTCACTTATACTACTATGCACACCTAGGTTAACTGCTTTGGCATTTAAGCAGTTATGAATCTTTGTTTATCACTGAGCCTATGAAATAGCGTACCACTTACATATTCTATGTAGGAATGCATATATATAATTCATATATAAAAGATTCCATCAATATATTTATATATCAAAAAGATACTTTAGAAGGTATCTATTCTCACATCTGATGATAAATTTTATACTATAGATACATGGGTGCAAAAAGATATTAAGTTTTTTGCCTATTTTTTATTCTTATGAAATATCCGATATCGTGGTGGGTCCTATGGGAATTTTTATTGATATTTTACTATTATTACAGGAGATGAAGCTGCTGTTTAAAGATAGTAAGACATGAGAGGCAAAGCTCCCAAACAACCAAAAATCTCGTACCATGGAAAATTTGAACACTGAACCTCGTATATAAAGGCAACGAGCATTACCAACTAGGCTGCTGTCCAGTTGGCATCCCATAGAGTTTTGAGTTATTCCACTATTTTCATTCTTTAAAGACTAAGAGCACATTATTAATTACAATAATATGATCAAATTTTATTAAGAATATTTAGAAACAAGGGAAAAATATATACAGGCAAGAAAATGGAATAGGAAAAAGTGAGATAAAAGAGATGGAACGATGTTGATGTAATAGAAAAATTAAAAATGTATATAAAAAAATAATAGTAATAGATAGGCCTTTTATATAAAAATAAAAAACGTTATATTTATAAAAAAGTAAGCTTACTAAACGTTCAAGTGAAATATCAAATCACAAAAAAAAATTATAAACTACAATTTCCCCCGTTTTCCAATGCAATAATTCGCAAGAAGTTCTATCTCTCTCTCATCTAATGATCTAGCTAAAGCCTAGTTAAAAGGGTTCCTTTATTCTTTAAATTTTGATTCTGATAATAAAGAATTTTTCTCGTGATAATAATAACGGCGGGCAATCTTATTAACATAAATACAGCATCTATTTTCCATCCAATTAATAATCTATCATTTAATTTCTTGAAAAGTTACCTTATACATAATGTTTGAGATTGGGATGCTTCTATTGCACGCTAAATTAATATGGGGTATTCCAATGAGTATGTTACACTGTTAGTCATCATTCTAATCTGTCGTCATTTATATTTTTAACTATTATCATTACGTTATTTATTCTCAAAGATGTTTATTTTAATTACATTAATATTATTTTTCAATTTTAATGCAATTAATTTATTTTTAATGCGCTTTTTCTTTATGTTTACCTCGTCCGGCCGGCAAAGAGATATGATTAAAAAATTCCAAACCAGGCAACTCAAGGTATGATCTACACGTCTCATTTTGAGATTTTTGAAAAATGTTTTTTTGTTAATCGTCATTGCTTAGCAAGGTGAGTATTATAATGTCTACTCGTTTGTCACTAGTAATACGTGTTATTCGTTTTCCTTTAGCAAATATGAACATGATTCGGACAATTCGGGGAGAATTATACATTTCGGTTCCAGCCGGCCACCTCTGTAGTCAAATCCCTTGATCTGTTCATACTTCACAACTGTCATTAAATAATTCTAGATCTTGATGGTTCACACGTGTACGCAAGCAATGTGTGGCAGCCCTACTATGGGATGTTAGCCAGCCTAATTGATGTTATGGGGGTCTTTCATGCTTTCTACAAACTTTTTTTTTTTTTTTTTTGGATATTTATACAATGTATAATGTGACATATTAATATTATAGTGAAGTACATTTACATTCCTCACATTTTGGAGGAAAAGTTTCCTAAGTACCCCTATACAGGGGATAATTCTGTAAAAACTCCTCTGCTGAGGGAAATTGAAAAATCTCACAAACTGAGGGACTAAATGAAAAAATCTTCTCAACTATAAGGAGGATCTAACCTCGGTTGGCTGAATATCAGCCGCTCGGGTTACCACGCTGCCACCACCTGCAAGACTTCTGCAAATTATTTCGGAACAACTTAAATGTTGCAAGTAAATTAACAACATGCTAATAAATTGTAATCTAAGCAGGACTAAAATTAGTCTTCCAAAAAAAAGTAGGACTAAAATTTGTAAACAAAAATAAACTGGTGGCATGTCAATAGAACAAAAAATGAATAGAAAAAAATCCAAATGATGTGGCCACTAATCCTTAAGGGTGGATTAATTAGAATCCTAACCTTTGTATTAATTTTGAAGTGACACCAGAATTACAGAGAATGCAGGCTAAGGACCCGATCAAGAAACAAAAATGCTTGACAACTCCATTGATTGATCATGTATTATAAACCATTACCATTTTATGGCTATAAGGAAACAATAGAAATAATTTGAACCATCTGAGTAGGATAAGCTTGACGGGATGAGAGGGTGAAAAGCTTGAGCTTGAGGGTTAGTCACCTCAATGGAAGAAAAATCACTTCTTCTTTTATTCCCTCCTTCCCATGGTGTCTTTGTTGTAAAGGATGCATCACTATTTATAAAGTTTTTTGCAACTGATGTGACTGTACAAATGGCCGCCTTATTGGATATAGATGTGAGAGCTTTTGGTTCTTGAATGCCTTTTATGATTTAATGCAGCTTCTCTTAGTTTTATTGATAAAGCTTGGGTAAATCCATTTTCCCTGCATGTCGGCCTGCAAATTGGTTACTTTTTCATATTAAGATACCTTGATTTAATTACATGGAGCTGGAACGTGGTGATGAATATTTGTGATAATCCTAGCACGTCTTCCATGATATTTTGAACCATGAGTTAACAAATAAGCACTTGGCTTTATAAAATAGACAGCTTGTTGATATGAAGACTTGTTTGTGAGTGTCGGTTACCAACACTTCGTTATTCATCCACAATTGAAATTTGCCTCCTCGATTGAGGACTCTATTTTAATTTTTCATGTATATTTTCATTTTGGCTAGAGTGCCTAGATTGGGTCAAGCCCATAGATCAGCCTCCCAAGTGATGTGTCTACACGATCATAAAATGAAAATCCTCCTGGGTATCTTTTAGAATTAAAGACAGATCACCGCGTTAATTGGCTAATGGCTTGGATTTATAACTGTCCGAGTTGGGCAAATTCAAAATTTTCTAATCCAAAATCTCAATCAATAATCTGTATGCTGCTGTCGAAATCGACGACAACAATTCTTTCCAAATTTTATTCTCCTCCAACAACGCCATTTAAATATTCTTTATCAGATCTATAGCCAAAGCTACGTTGAGATTTCTCCCATACTTGGAGGTAGATCTACCTCTCCATTCATCCATCCACCAAACGCACGTAATCGAAAATTAATTAAGGATAAAGTACACCATATCAGAACAGCAAAGAATATTAAATATACTCATAACATGGCGATTTAAAAATGCCCATGAATGAGCATTCTACTGTTATATATTTTCTGTAAATATTATAATCAATATGTATTTTAAGATTTTCATCAATCTAGTTTAAAAATAAACTATACCCAATTTTTACGTTTAATTGATGTGATATATAGTTATGTTAATTAGTTATTTTTTTTCTCCTGCATTTTTTTATTTTAATCTCAGTTATTTACCTACAATCATTTAATTCATGATTCTCGCTTTCTCACCTCTTCTTTGACTGTTCAAAAGAGGCTCCATAATTGTTTTTTTTTATCGATTCTATTATATTATACATCATCTTATTTTTCAATTCATAAATTACAATCAAGTCCATTTTATCTTATAAATCGCACTTTTTGTAAATACTATCTTGCAATTTTTTCTTTACGACTGGAGATAACAGCTCCCACAACAAGGTCGAATTTCCCCGTGGCGAGGGTCCATAATTATCTTTTTTTTTTTTTTGGATAGAAGGTTCCATAATCGTTAATCATCTACTATCTAGATTCCCGAGTTTAAATGCTATCGTTAATCGTTAATTTTCAACTCGTTAATCACTTTGACCGAAATACTAAATTAATAATCGAAATATATTTTAAGGTAGGTTCGAAATGAAAATTAACGACCAGTTATAATCTTTATCATACAGGCAGTAATACATTGTAAAACCACCCCACGTGTGGAACCAGGTTCTCTGCTTTATGTATGTAGCCGCTCACCATGCAGACCTCCAAGTCCAAGCCAAATCAGGTATTGACTTGTTGTGTTGTTGGCCAGATGATTCATGCTTACAACATGCGCGAGAAATTTCCAGGAGGCCATCCCAGTCCCACGCCTGCCACCTTTGACGTCCTTGTCTTTGCTCCTTACCTACGTCGTGCTGTACTGCTCGTGGAATGACATGGGACCCTGTTCAAAATGAACGTGGGGATTAGAACGGCGTTGGTTCTGTGGACTGTGGGTGTGCAATAATATTTAATATTTAATAATAGATTATACTAATTAGCATACAAAATGATACTTTTTTATATATTATAATGAGCATGCTAAACCTGCTACCCTGTAAATATAACTATCTCACACATGCAATGTCAATGCTATCCTAGTCCGCTTCCATTCAAAACCACAACGCGTGGAATCGACGGTCGCACTTACGCTTGCAGCCCTGGCTAACGAAGAGTCGGGCGATTCTGTTTTGTAACTTTTGTTCGCCGTCAGCATTTCGGCCTGCTTCCCGTTTTCGGCAATCCCATTCGACTGACAATGGGACGCGCCCAACAGAATCCAACTTGCCAAACTCGTGCAACGATCTGGACCGTTCATTCGTTTTGGATCGTGCTCTTCTGAAGACTGATGCTCTCTGGCACGAAATCCTCGCCCCTCCGGCTTTGAGTAAAGACAAAGTTCGCTTTGTCGTCGCCCGGCGAAGACCCATCAATTCACCAGGCACTGGTAGCTGGATTTACGGAGGAATGGGAGGCAAGTGCAATAATAAAAAGGACGAGGGAGGCGTCTGCAATCGGCTTTTCTATTTTCCTTCTCTCTCTCTCCTGCCTTGGCTTTGAATTTCAGTCATAAAGGAGGGAGAGGGACAAAGGACGGCTGCAATTCCAGAGGGAAAGAAGAAAAAGCAGCTCGGAAATCAGCCTTTCTTAGCATCTCTCTCTCTATCTCTCACTCTCAAAGAGGAAAAGTCGAGAAAGACGAAGCATATCGCAAGTAAAATTTTTTGTAATTTTTGTTATTCATATATTGCTCACAAAATGGGGATCGTCTCTCAAGATGCGGTCAAGCAATTCAAAGCTTTGATGGATCAAGGTTCAGCTGGTCATCTCTCGTCTTTTCTTTCCTCAAATTCTCTCTCGTTTTTGAAATTTTGTACTAATGCTCACTTTTTTTTTTTTTTTTTTTTAGTCGATGAACCGTTGAAGAAGACATTTGAGGTCTGCATTCTGACTTCCTCTCTTCAGTTTCGGGGGGTTTTTTTTTTCCCCTTTGATCTGTCTGGAATTAGATGGTTTTGGTAGATTCAAAGGTTTGGACTGTTGTTTGTTTTTGCTGCCTATCCATTTGCATCTTCGATCTGTGACTGCTTTTTCCTGTTCGAATTCTATTCTGGACGATTTCGACGGAATGGAATTCACTTCGTGGATTATCTCAAAAATTTCGCAGACTTCTCAGAGCAACGGTGGCCTCAAAAATGCACTAGTCTGTTTGATCTGTCAAGTTACCCGTGTTCAATCGTGGATGAGCTACTTTGTAACGTTGTATAGTTCCGACTGAGATGTGTTTGCCTGTTTGGTGGATTATAGAAGTTTTGTCGAATTTGATGTGCTTTTGCTTTTGGGATGACCATTGGCGGTTGAAATCCATTCGGTTGTTCTGGTGAAGCTTCATGAACTGAAATCAGGCGGCTAAATAACTTGAGCTACCCATCTGATACTGGCTCCAATGCTATAATTGCTACACGTTGTACCATGATTGTCAGGTGGGAACTGACAGAGTAGCTTTGTGGAATTTGCGAATTTGCTATGTCTATGCCATCTTGTTTTGCGTACTGTGCAGCGCTGCTGGTGATAGTCTGACAGGAAGTAGGCAGTGGAACCATTCCGAGGATTGACTATCAGAGATTCAGAGTTGAATCTCTTATGCATTTGTTTGTATATTTGTGCAAAGGGTTATGTGCAAACAGCTGCTCTAGGTTTTTTACTTTTCTCCATCTTAATCAGTTGTTATTGGTGATCAAGTTAAGGGCCTGTTTGGCTAAGCTTCCACGCATAGAGATTCAGCTTGTTAGGAGAAAGCTCCCTCTGGTAGCTTCATGCAAAAAAGTTCGTTTGAGGGGTACATTACTGTAATTTTAGGAGGGAAGCACTTCTCCGTTGGTATTTAAATGCTATCAAATACTTGCAGAAGCATTGGCGGCAACTCTCACCGCATGACCAAACAGATTCTTAAGTTATTTTCCCCTTTCTTTTGCACTTCCCAACCGTTAAATGCTGGAATTAATAACTCTTACCAACTGCAGATGTCACTACTCTCTTACTGTTGGATCGCTAATCTTAGCTGCAAGCATCAACTTCTTCCACCAATTGGCTTCCTTGCTTACCCATGGCTCTTTCAATTCTCCTGTTCTACAATCGTACTTGTCAATGGATCAGGGATGTCATTCGCCACAGATTTGTTGTGTAAATGTCACTGCAACTGAAGAGCAATTGCAATCCTACTTGACAATGAATCCAGAACTTCATTTATTATCAATTTGTATAAATGTTACTGCGACTGAAGAGCAATTGCAGCACTACTTTTCAATGGATCAAGACTGTCAATTATCATACAAATTTGTGAAAATGTTACCGCAACTGAGGAGTGATTGATGAAGATTGTGAGTAGACTTCTTGTCAAGCCTGGCTCTCTCCAGAAGAATTATTTATAGTCTCATCTAAGTGGATACACATTTGTGACAAAGAGAGGGTTGGTGGATGCACACTCATGTCAAATAGACAGGGTTGTCTCTTGTGTGATGGTCCCAACACCATATGGATTGTATCTGTTCACTATAGTTACTTAGGTGGCAGCGCTTTTTAATTCCTATGCTTTTAGAATTTAGCACTTAGCTGAAAATAGTTAGATAACATTCTTATGATCAATTAACGGTTGAATCAATTCTGCAAGGACTTTGTGGTTTAAGTTATTTTTAAACGCACCTTCATTTAGACAACTGAATTACTATATTAGATTGATTATTATTTGGGTTTCAGACAGTCGAAACCTTGCATGCAATATTGTCTGTCGAAATGTTCATATCCATAATAATATCTTTCTGTTTCTTGATTCCCTTCTAGAAGGCCTCACTCCTGGTAAGCAGTCACCTAAAATCTGAAAAATGGATATGATTTCATTCAGGTTTTGAGATCTTTCATTTTCTTGGGGAAATATTTTTCCGAGAGATATGAAAGTCATTACTTTTGTAAACTTGAACATATCTTTTTCAAAACCTTGCTGCTTTGGATGCATGTGCCTGGGGAATGATAGGATCTTTTAGTTTGTCATGCTATTCTTTCTTATTTTGTTTGTTGGTACGTGTACGTTGTTCATTGCTTACTGCACTTTCTTTTTAGGGGCTGCTTGAGTAGGACCTAAGCTTACAAGCTGATTTTCTTCCTTTCCAGAATGTTCATCAAGGATATCCGTGTGAAACTTTGGTACGGTTTTTGAAGGCAAGAGAGTGGAATGTCCATAAGGCACATAAAATGGTAAGCATGTATCCAGCTGATTTGAATGATGTTTCCACTCGTTCTTTCATTATTCATTAGCACAGTTATGTTAAAATGATTATTTCCTGTTGCAGCTGGTGGAGTCTTTGAACTGGAGGATACAAAATGAAATCGACAAAATACTATCGGTCAGTTCTCACTATACTTCAAAAATCCTATTTGTGCATGTTCATTTCCATGCTTGCGTGAAGATGGATATACATGTGTGTTTCTCCAAATGAAACTTAAGCATCCAGCGCGTATCTTTGCCTTTTTTTTTTTACGTGCCATTATCATTGATGCCATTGAAATCCAAAAATCAGGAAAAATATATTGCATTCCCATTGTAAGGTTTGCATTTTCCTGTCAAATTCAGCAAGACCAGTGTTTGTGGTATTACAGTGGCAGAAATTATTGCATTTACATCAGTCTCTAATTCAACAACTGTTCTTGTTACAGAAACCTATAATGCCTACTGAATTATTTAGAGCTGTACGTGATTCACAGCTCCTAGGATTGTCTGGATACTCAAAAGAGGTATGCATTTGTTCTGGGTACTACTGAGACTACTCATTTTTTCTTCACCTCTCTGTGCTCACTGCACAATATTTTACCTTTTTAATACGCTTCAGATGTAAAAATTAGTTATTTAGATTTTTTTTTGGTGGGAAGTTATTTAGACTTAGTATAACTATAAGAATGCCTGTACTGCCAAGTAGTTGAGAAATGTGTATTTTAACGTTACCTGCACTACTCTACAAGCAAGTATTTTCAACACCCAGATTGGACTAAATGGTTAAACGACAGCTAGAGGGAGTCAATTAGAAGTGACTGGATGCAGAACTTCTAATTTTAGTAATCTGATGCTGCTGCTTATGGTAGCTTAAGTGCTTAACAGTCTCTTGTGTATTTCTGACTTCTTTCTTCCTTTTGGCAGGGTCTCCCTGTCTTTGCCATTGGGGTTGGGCTGAGTACATATGACAAAGCATCTGTAAGGCTCAGGGCATCTTTACCCCTTTTTTTCATGAAAAGAATCCTTATTAGAGTATCACTGAATTTGACTCTTAAAATAAAGGGTCGCGATTTCATGCACCCAGGTGCAAATACCTATTTTTTAAAGTTCTTTTTATAAAATTACAAAAAACGCAATTGATTTTAAAAAATAAAAAAAATCTAAAAATCTCCAAAAATGGTAAAAATTGATATACATGTTAAATACACTTAGATTGACAGTTATATAAAACAAATTTTTTAAAAAAAGGGTTAAATGGACTCCAAGTGCACTGAGCCTAAGTGCACCCAAGTACATTTAGGAATTACCATAAAACGAAGGCCTGTTTATGCATTACAGATAAAAACTGCACAAGTGCATAGTATGTAAAAGCCTTCGTGATTGTACAAGGATCAGACCTCTTATTTCTGCTCTAAGTAGATCTTTAGAAGATAGAGTTTGTTCTTACCACCATACTACGGATCTTTCCTTTACATGGATTTCTATTTCCTGAAGCTTTTGGCTCAGGACATTCAGTTTTTTTTTTTTTTTTATATTTTTTATTCCCCCTGATTACAAATGTAATAGTGGAGTCTGGTTTAAACAAGGGATGTGTTTGGCAATCATGAAAATTTTTCAATTTAAAACTTTTCACTCTCTACAATTTCCTCATTTGTTAATCATTTCCTCGCATCTTCTTGTACACCTACCCCACTTTTTAATCATTTCTCCACAACTACTCATACAACTATCTTATCTATTTTAACTTCATATCATATCACTTCTCCCATTTTTAAAAGTTTTACACAAAAAACTTTTCTTTAAAGTTTTATCCAGTGCCAAACACATCCAAGATATCTTTATTTTATGGATGATGTTTTATATGTAAGATGCATAACTGCTGCTGTAGCTTGTCGTATAGGACCTCTTTCTTCAATAGGAACAGCAAGGCAGTCTTTAGCTTTGCAAAATCACAAGCAGCTAACCAGCTTTTCATGTTCTCTTTTTCCTTTCTTTCTTTTTGGGTATATTTCATCATTCTTTGTGAAGAGAAAAAACCAAAAAAGAGTTTCCTTTTGAGAAAAACATTATTTTGCTTTGTTGAGCTTAGCAAGATGCATTTTCATATATTTGTTTTGCATGTTGCATCTTGAAAGCCAATGCTTAGTTGCAACTTACACCCACCTAGGCACTTTATATTAAAATCAGCATTGCGTTGTCTTCCTAATATCTAATGTTTTCCTTCTTTCGATGTAGGTTCACTGTTATGTTCAGTCACACATCCAAATCAATGAATATCGAGATCGTGTAATTTTGGTGAGTTTAGTATGTGATGCTTGCTAAGATAATACTAGTTCCTGTAAAAATTCCCAGCTAAATTGCACTTCTGGTTTATGCTGTAGCCTTCTGCAACAAAGAAGCAAGGGCGGCATATTGGCACATGTCTGAAAGTCTTGGATATGACTGGTCTTAAGTTATCCGCATTGAGCCAAATAAAGGTTGGTGTTGCTAACAAGGAAAACAGAGGGAAATGTCTTTTCCTCCTTTTTTCTGACATGTTTTAGTTGATGTGACTTTTGATTACCTCACTTCAACACCTTGGTTACCTTTATTTCCATTCAAAAAATCTTTTTATTTACTTTATCTCAAATCATTACTTCCATCTCATTGATTCAATTTATCCCTTTTGTTTTACATATTTCACCTTTTTGTCCTCTTTTCCTCTCCTTCCTCTTTTGAGTTGTCTTGGTTTGAATTAGGTTTGTAAACTTGTTCATAAACTTGTTCAGAGAATTAATGATTTCTGGTTGGAATTTGTAGATGTATTTCTGATGCTTTTTCTTCAATGGTTATTCATAGCATCAGCTATGGTCATTTAATGGAAATTTCTACTTTTTTAATCCGTTGTGATCTGACTTTCTTCATTTGTGTTTCCAAATTGAGCTATACTGTTTTTAGAATATTAGGAATTTTTTTTTTTATTATTTTTTGAATGTTGAGTTTTCCGCAACAATTGGTGTGAATCCTGTGTCTACTGATTTGCAAATGAATCACTTGAGGGTTTACTAAGTTTTCTTTGTTGATCTGTCAATGCAGCTTTTGACCATTATATCTACCATTGATGATTTGAATTATCCAGAGAAAACAGAAACATATTATATAGCCAATGCTCCATACATATTTTCAGCATGTTGGAAGGTAATTGATTCTGTTTTTAGTTGGAATGGTTTCCAATTTCTGGATGATTTTTGAATAAGATATTTTGAAGTAAATGACTGCTGATGTCAGCTACTCTGCAAATTCTTTCAATTTCAATGCAAGATTCAAACTCTGTGCAGTTTTTTTTTCCCCCAAAGAAAAGAGGGCAGTAAATAATCTTTATCTTAGGAAGAGCGATAGCAGAGGCTAACAAATTCATATTATGGCATTTAGATATTGATATTAAGTAGTTTATTACAATCTATGATTTCATATATTCTTTATGTATGGGTTGGGAAGCAATATTTTCTTATTATGAAAAGGGGATGTCATGTTCACCATTTATTACTGTGTTGCTGAGGAAGCTAATATTGGCAGGTTGTAAAGCCTCTTCTACAAGAAAGGACTAGGAAGAAAGTGCAAGTGCTTCAAGGTAGTGGCAGAGATGAGCTTTTGAAGGTATTACTCTCCCCCTCCCCTCCCTCCCCCCTCCCCCTCTTTTTTCCATGAAGATATCAAACAGCTCCTTGCTAAACCGCGATGGCCATTGGTGTGCTCTTGTGTTTCTGTGATCCCAACCAATTTATCGAGTGAGTCCTTCATGTTTTTGTCATCGCACAGATATCGAAGTAGTGCATCACCTATTTGGCAGCAGATGCTAGAGAAACATGCTTATTAAGGACTTTTGGCTGTGGTCTTATTTAGGGCCATGGTCTGGGTGACTTTGTTTGATTAATAGCTGAGACCTGATATGCGAGTGGATGGATTGTCATTTCTTCGAAAAATTTTGAACTTATAGTAAAAGAAAATTTGTTTTTAGCAACAAAAGTGGAAACAGATCTTGTTACCATTATTGTGTGGCATTTCCCTTTTAGCAACAGATAGTTGCAATTTTTGTTGCCTAACAAAATAAGAATGGTAGCATTCGACAAAAATGGAGATTTTCGTTCTTCAAGGTAAAAATGCTACCGTGCAACAAAATTTGTTGCTAAAACAAAAATCTATTGTAATGTTAATTTATGATGGTCTTCGGATCTTCAAAACATCGCTTTGAATAATGGTGGAAGGATTGATGAATATCACCCCTTTCCATATTGGCCTTGCCTGGGGAGTCTCTTTGAGTGTCTTTTCCACAGCACCAACTAAGACGGCCATGCTTTTCTGAAGGAGTTGACTGGGCATTGATACTTTTTTTATTTTTGGACCCTAATTATTTTTTCGTGATTTGATTAGCTTGCAAAATTGCCTTGCCTGCATTTAATCCAATTTATGTTTCTTCCAATATGATAAAAAGTGGAAGAAAAAGATAAAGTTTCTCAACTCCTGTTAGTCCCAAACTTTTTTTTTAAAGAAAATGAAATGAAAAAAAGAAACAAAGAAATGAAGAATCATGGTTCTTTTCGCAGCATTCATTTCTGTTCTTCATCCTCCATTCGTGAATGCTGTATTCAGCTATTTGTGCTCGCTGTTATTGTTATTTAACTTATCATGGTTGGATAATGACCAATGTTATGAAAAGTTAAGCTTTTGCCCTTTCATCATTGGTATGACTGATAGTAATGTTGGGAAAAAGATAATCATGCTTTGTAAGTTGCAGCTGATCTCAATTCTAAGCTAATATTGATATACTAGTGAGGTTTTTGTGAATATCAAGTGACTTCATGGTACATTGCATCAGATCAGGTCAGTCAGACAAAATATAATGCAGTGCAACCAAAAATGCTTGCCAGATTCTGGTTTTTACAATTTTTTTGCTGTTTGATTCTTCTACTCTTTGCTTGCTTGTTTGTTTTGTTGTTGTTTGTACTTGCAATTATGTCCTGGTTCCTTTGTACTTCTTTTCATTTGATATGATCAAAGCAGTGTTGTTTGTTTGATTTTGGTATTTTTAGGTGATGGATTATGCATCTCTTCCTCATTTCTGTAAAAGAGAAGGCTCTGGTTCTTCACGATATTCGTCCACAGGAGTAGATGACTGCTTCTTGGCTGACCACGCCTTTCACCAACAGATTTACAACTACATTAAGCAGCAGGCACAATACCAGGAACCAGCAGTACCTATCAAACAAGGATCCTTCCATGTCGATTTCCCAGATCCGGAACCTGAGAAAACAGTGATAGCCCAGACCATTGAATCAGAGTTTCACAAGCTGAGTGACAGGAATGGGCTCACGCATTCACTAGACAGAATGAAGATCAATGTTGAGTAAATGGAGATGTTCCCCCCAGAATATTTTCAAAGTTCCGTGGTAGAGCAGAACCTAAGAAAAATCTGCAGATTGATCAACATCATGTTCGGCATGTCTCATGTCGAGCAGCCTGCAATCATGTATGAATTGTATTAGTAACGGCCCTGCAATCATTCGATGCAGGCAATCTTTGCAGAAGTCGCGAGGATATATTATGTAGCAGTAGCACCTGAGCAGAGGCTATGATGACTTGACCCCAAGAACATCGAGGATGATGAGTCAACACCATGATGGATCACTTGGCTAACTGATTTATGTACCAGGATATGTGATAGAGACAAGGCCCATGTACGCGTTGTATGTTAATTTGGAAATGATGTTAATCTTAGATTCGAGTGACGAGTTTCTTTCTTCAGTTGAAGAACAGTCTTCCAAGTTCCATTTCCGCCCCATTTTATGCCTTACCGGTCATGTCGAGGTTGTAGTATTCAACCTGCATCAAGACTCATATTATTATATTTCTATGCCAAGAGGGTCGCATACTTAGTTGTAATAATATTTTTCTGAAATTGTTTTAATAGTCGAAGTCCCCCGCGCATGTGGGATATCAATGCACTGGGTTGTGTTTTTTTTTTTTTTTTTTTTGCCCTTTTTTCTAATGGTTGAAACTATTTTTGAATCTATACTATCATATTTCAATTCAAATTATTAAACGTATTTTCCAAATAGATCTGTGAATGATACAGTTTATTTATGTAACTGCAGCCCGGTGCCCTAGTTCCGGCTATGCGCAGGTCCGGGGGAGGGTTAGCTGGGTAGGGTCGGATTACTGTTTCTGTCCATAATAAGTGGTCGTATCTTGCAAAGCAGATGTTTGTTGCCACTATCTCATTTCTTATACGTATAAACGAGCATGATTATATACGCTATGATGTTTTTAAAGTTAAAATATAACATTCATTTATTTTATCTAATTTTTATTTGGTTTTTTTCATAAATATATATATTTTTAATTGTATTTAATCATGTTGGGTGCCAATGGGCCTTTTCAACTCCAAAAACTAGCCTAAGAAGTTAAGCATTTCTTCACTCTTTAGATGCATCCTTAGCTTGTTTCACAACCGATATGGGATAACTTAACGATCGTCTCTTTCATACATGGGGCCTTAAGTTGGATTTCCCCATTAACTTCTTTTTCCCGGCTCTTGGATGGAGTCGTTGCATCCTAGACTTTGATACCAGTTTGTCGGGTGTTCATAGGCCTTCTTGATTCCAAAAGCTAGCCCGAGAGGTGAGGCATTTTGTAGCATTTTAATTGCACGTTCAACCCCTTCCACAGCCGATGTGGAATAACCTAATAAATCCATACATCAACGTTTTTTATTTTACAATACTTTTATATATTTACATTTTAATTTTTTAAAAAATACCAATTGCAAGGGCATTTAAGTCATTTTTCACCCTTTAAAAAACTTGATTTAAAAAAATCAAAAATAAATATATAAAAGTATTGCAAAATAGCAAAAATTTATATATAAATTGAATATATGTTTATAAAGAAAAATAAAAAAATATAACTAATTATAAAAATAAATTAATGTTGTATTTTAACTTAAAATGCATGATAATGTACATAATCAAGTTCCATATAAAAACCGAGCAATATTATAAATTTCATAGTAAATGTTTAAAATATTTAATTATAGGTCATTTGAATTGTTTACCCATCGAAAGTTTTATCAAGGTGAGAACCATTTCTTAGCTAAATAAATATTTTAAACACAATTGTTTGGGATTGAATTCTTACAACAAGGTACGTACCACTGATTTATTTATGACAAAGGGCAGTGTTCACTGAGAACTGAAGTTTAACGGGTTCAAGCGGGACTCATCTATACCCAACTTCTTTATTATTATTTATTTAATGATACAACTTAAAATCATTTTAATTAGAAGTTTGTATAAGTCATACATAAGATAAGGATTTTAGTAGGTTTACTCTACTCTAACGAGCTTTTCTCCAATGGAATGTATTGCAGTTTGCATCCCCTAGGGTTTCTTATATATAATCATGCTTCTTGATGGAGTTCAATTACATAAATAATGTTGTATTGTAAGCTAAAATACAGCAATCATTTTTTTTACCATTAGTTATATTTTTTTATTTTTCTTCACAAACATATTTTCCTAAATGTATTCAATTTATATACTAAGTTTTTTCATTTTACAATAGTTTTACGTATTTATTTTCGAATTTTAAAAATGAAGCTTTAAGGGATGAGAAATGACTTAAATGCCCTTGAAATTGACTATTTTTAAAAATACAAATAAATTTGTAGAAGTATTATAAAATGGAAACACAAGGTATATAGATTAAAAACAATTAGGAAAACATATTTATGAAGAAAAAATAAAATTAAATAAATAAATGTTCTATTTTAATCTAAAATACAACATAATGTATATAATTATGCTCTAAGAGTAAGCAACGTAAGTGCGCAGTTGTTGGTGAAGTTTCTGATTTGCATTCATAGAAGGTGGAAAAAACAAGGATTCATTCCGTAAGAAAGTTGAAGTGAAAAGAGTACCGATTTACATCATCGATTTCCTCCGCCAACCGAAAACAGAAGTCCACCATTCTATCCTTCGGAGGAAGGAGCAAGAAATATACAGATGCTAGGTGTTTCTCAATCTGTACAATAGCAGGCTACAACAATACGCAAGAAGCAATGTCTACACTGGTTTATCATCCACCAGATGCCGGCTCTTCCTCCTGGTAAACATGCCGCTGAAACTGGGCAAGAGAGCACCCCTTTGATGTGCTTTCTCCCCCTCTTCCGTGTCTGAATTCCGCGATGGAGACTTGGAAACAGAGGGAGACTTGGAGACTGACGGAGACTTGGAAATTAGATTCCGCGATGGAGACATGGAAAACCTAGACTTCGGCGGCGAGACTTCCGTTGACACCTCTGCCCGAGAGACAGTTTCAGCAGCCTTCTTCTGATCACGCTCATGCCACCTTTGCAGTTCTCCTTCCACTGCCAGCTTCGCCGCTTCTGCCATCTCTGCCCTCTTCAACGCTTCCTCTGTCGAAGCATCAATATCTTCTATTTCTTTCCGCATCGCCTCCAATCTCTTCAGTACCTCGTTCTCACTGGCTCTTACAGCTTCCACCTCAGCCATCACTGCAGCGACCTTCATGTCAGCTAATTTATTGGATTCCCCTACCTTCTGATTCAGCGCATTATACTCTTCCACCGAGATTGTGATCTGGGTTTCAGATTCCTCTGCTGCTGAAGCATTAGAAGTGTCTCTCTTCTCTGATAAAATTTTGAGCTGATCAAGCGCAATCGCCTCTGCAGCTTTGGCTTCTTCAGCATCCTTCAGGGCCTCCTGTAGCTTTTTCTCTGCCTCTTCTGAAGCAATGCGGGCTGTTTCGGCTTCTTTTCTCAGTTCTTCTGCATTTCTCTTCAGTGCTTCAGCTTCCTTTCTGGCATTTGCTGATTCTGTTGAAAGCTGCTGTAGAGTTGCCATCAATTCATTGGATGAACTTCTTGCTTGCGACTCTCCTGCGAAGGCTTCTTCAAGCTCCGTCTTGATTTTTCGGAGTTTGACATGCAGGTTGCCTGTAACAGATTCTGCTTCCATTTCCTTCGCCTTCAGTTCTGAGTGTTCTTTCTTCATTCCCTCAAGCTCCTGCTTCAGGGAATCTACCAAATTCCTGAGATAACTCCCTTCTTCTGCCACTCTATTGAGTGTATCTTTTGCACCATCCAGCTCAATTGTCACAATTCTTACCTTGTTCATTTCAGATATCTTTTCGTCTTCAATCTCTTTCCGCAAGATGTCGATGCTGCGCACTGTTTCAGCCAGCTTCTTTTCTACGTCCTTAGTCATTTCAGGATTGAACTCTTCCTTCAGAGATTCAAGATTCTTCCATGTTTCTTCCAGTGCATCGCTAACCGTCTGCTGCTGGGCCTCGCTCTTGGCTATAGCATTTGATTCCTCCAGTTGGGCTTGCTCAGAAGCAAGCTTTAAATGTGTCAGTGATTCCTGTATGGATGCAATCTCTTTTGAGATCTTCGCAGCCCGATCCTTATTAACCTCAGCTGCATGGCTGGCATCTGCTGCTTGCTGGAAGGCTGTGATTTTTGCATTAATTGATGCCTCAAAATCATGTCTAATTTTCCACAGTTCCTGCTTTGCAGTGTCAAGCTCGGAGATTACAGATGCACATTCTTCTCTAGCATTGTCTAAGTCATGCTTCCAACTGCCATTATTTTGAGCTGAAATACCAGTGATGGCGGTCTCAAGTTTCTTGGCATGGTCTTTCGCAGTTTCTGTTGCCATGAGTGCAGCTTCTTTCGATTCATTTATGGTTTTGAGCTTGAGGCTCAGGTCATTAACCGTTCTTTTAGCTCTTTCAAGTTCAGCTAGCGCTTGGGCTTTCATGGTTTCAGCATTCTTCAGCTGTTCCTTGAACTTGTTTAGCTCCTTTTCCGCAAAGTGCAGTTGGCTCTCCTTAGCCAATATTCTCTGCAACAAAAAAGTTGGACGCAGAAATTTATATTATGAGCAACCTGTTTGAAACATGAGGAAATTGTGTGATCCAGCTCAGTATTAAATTTCAAGTTTAACTGATCATTATGATTTTCAAATGTTAAGCTGCAGGATATGCCCAATAATGGTAGTCATGAGGAGAGAGACCAGTTTGTGTTCACAAGAAGATAATGAGAATAAATTAGCAAGGATGAGTTCTCCCAAATGAGCAGATTTTTTTAATATTCACGATCAATGGGGGAATCCCTGCGGTCAATCAATGTTCAGGATCATTGGCTATATCCTGCGTGCATGAATCATGCAAATCAGTAAACCATGCATTTGCTGATGAACAGGAACATGTTATTTCTCATATCCTGAACCATTGGATGCAGCCGTGAAAATATTGGCGTTCACACAGCATCTTCAGACAAGTAAACTCAAAAAAGACACTCATCTGCTCATATTTTTGGATCAAGGATTACCACAATAATGACAGGTAAACAAATTGGTCTGATACCCATCCAATGGATGGTTAGAGGTAATTCTAGAAGCATGATCAGATGGCTATACATGCTCGCCCCCACTCATTTGCATGTGAGGCAAGGGGGAAATTACAATAATTTTGAAGAGAAGGGAACTCAATAACCAATCTAGGAATATTTCAATGCTAACTGGATGGCCAAAATCAATGCAGAACAGCAATTCGGAACTTTATGAAGTTGACAAATAACCAATTTGCATTTTTGGCCAGCCGAATTAAGTTATTGGAAAGCTCACTGTTGGGTCATAGATTAAATCCTATAGATTTTCCATGTGTACCATTGTGAACTGCATCAAAATAAAAAGTTAGTCAACATTTAATTCGTATTTCCTTCATAAACTGCTTTTTCTTTAAAATATTTTGACATTCCCATGATCAAAGTAATATTTCAACCATTCTAAGTATGAAGTATAGTGTGCATATTTTTCCTCATGCAGCACGTTTAAAATTTTCATAAGCATGGAGATATTCCACTGCTATTATTAAAATAATAATAATAATAATAATAATAATAATAATAATAATAATAATAAGAAGAAGAAGAAGAAGAAGAAGAAGAAGAAGAAGAAGAAAAAGAAGAATAGAAATAAACTAAAATAATAAGTCCTGTGTATTTGATCAAAAATAATAATAATAATAAGTCCTGTGTAACATTTTAATGTATCTAGACTCCAGAAGTACCTCTTGAAGCAGAGGCTTTGTCTTCTTTACCGCAGCTTGGTCACCAGAGGAGGCTCCTACACCAAATAAGCTAACTGCAGCTCTCACAGATTGAAATGGTGCTCTGGTGTCTATCTCTCCAACCCCCACCCCCACCCTGGGAGAACTAGCAGAACCTGTCCCAGCTCTTAGCACCATTCTCTCTTTCAAAACAAGCCACCTACAAAAGCAGCACTAGCTGTAAGAAGTCTATTTCATCCAAATTGTTGAACAGAGAAACTACGGAAAATATGGGGTAAAATATCTGCAGAATAAAAATGTCTCTTAATGTGCTCTGGAATAGGAAGTGCTTAAAATTTATGCAGCTACCAAGTTTCCGCACCCAATGACAATTCATTGAAACCATCACTTCCAGCCAAAAGCATGCGATCTATTTCAAGAAACAAATCATCAATTAAAAGCCACTGGGAATAACAGGCAGAAAGGTCCAACAATTAACAGTTTCCATCCAGGACAAAAACATATCCGGAGGCAAGACTCAAACATAAACTTCTACAAAATATTACTGAATGCAGAGAATCCATGATAACAAAAATTATTTGATAGTGATCTTAAAGCACCCTTGGAGTTCGAATTCACACTAGAGTCAAGCAGAATAGCCTGGCCATCCTTGAATGAAATTAAAATAAATAATACGAATATTGAGGGTTCCCTTACAACAGACCCAACCAAGGGCCAAAGATTCAGCGGGGACCCTCCAATAATGGAGATGTGATGTCTGGGTAAATCAACAGATTGACTGTCAAAATCTCCTCCAAAATTAACATTTTTAACAGTACTTCACCTTACAAAAAGACAAAATAAAATTTAATGACATTTTCTCATTCCTAAGCGATAACTAAATGCCTCCGCCACCTGCACAACCTCAGCACAACGCACAGAACAAAATCCAGGACAATGAAACAGGATTCTCCATTTTAAACTTTTCCTGTGCTTTTGTTTACACTCAAATGTTTAAAAAAAATTTTAATCTAAAACTTTTCACTTTCCATAACTGTCTTATTTTTAATAATTTTTTCACATCTTCTATACAAATATCATACTTTTCAATCATTTCTATATAGCTACTTAATTAATTTATCCATTTTAATTTTATTTTCTTTACTTTTCATCATTATCCTTATTATATTACATCATTTTCTCCTATTTGCAAAATCTTTTACGCTGAAAACTTTTCATCTAGAAGAAAAACGCCAAGAAATCAGGCAAGCACAAGCACAAGCACCGGTCCAAAGTCTTGTGCAAATAATGATGGAATCTACATGCCTGCCACTCCTTTCATTCATCAAATTCCAGTGTTTACACACGGGATTCGCGTATTCAAATATCCAATAACATTGAAATTTCCTCCCTGCGCATTTATCTTGGACAAAGATTCCAGCGAAATGCGGTCCTACTTTTCGTCCCAGAATAACATCGGAAAGAGGCTCTGATTTTCCGTGCCTTCGTCGTACTTGGTGATTTTGTGAAAAATGCAAGAAAAATGGTTGGCATTCAAACAATCCTAAGCACTTCGTACATACAAAACAACTCCAACTTGAGGGGAAAAAAAAGAAGAAGAATAAATAAACCAACAAATGCAGTAGCAAGCAGATATAACACACCGAGAAAGTCTGTCATTACTACTAACAAGTTTTTTAAAATAAGTAAAAAAAAAAAAAAACGAAAATGTACCTAACGAGTGATTTTGAAACAAAAGAAATCCTCACAAAAAAGCGATTGGCGGCAACCAGATAGCCAATGCAGTTTTTGGATATCCTGGAATGAATCAGAAACACCGGTTGGCAGGCAGGCAGGAAGGCGTCTATAGGGGCAATCCTGTCAGAATGCAGAGAAATTCGGGAGAGAAGAATGGAGAAGCAGCAGACCGTCGTTGGATGAAACCGCCGGCGGATCCTCAGGTAGAAGAAGAAAAGTGGTTTTGAGGGAAGGGCTGGAATGATTTGAATCCTTAAAGTGGTGTTTTTCCCCCTCTCTCTTCCTTTTTCTCTCCCTCTCGCTCTCTTTTTGTTTTTTAGTATTTCACGAGCCAGCCCGCTTGCCTTGGAACGGAAATGCGACGTCAGATTCTGATGTCTTGAAGCCGGAGTGAATTCCAAGGCAGTGTGGCGATACACGTGCCGCTTTCCCCCGCGTGCGAGAGTTTCATGCTATTCCTCTCTCACTGCCCCATCATCGCTTACTAAAAAAAGATGAAGAACTGCTGCGATAGTTTAAGGATAAACATTGGCAAATAATTTGATAATAAAGTATTGATTCTGTAATACGATTTTTTACGTTGTCGAGTGGATAGCATGCGATGCGAACGTCTTCTTCTTCTGCTGTACTCTCGCGCGAATATCTCTTGCTGTAATGTTTTGAGGACGCCACGGTTGCAGCGGCGACAGCACACAAATGTCGGTTGCGGATGGTGGGGAACACCCCGTAAAACGACGGTTTGTTTTCCGAATACCTCCTTCAGCCCTTCGGTTCGTTTACGGCGAAAAATGCTGCGCGCTCGCTCGCATGTTTCCGGATTGCAATGCGCGTGGCATTATGAGATTCAAAGCGCAACTTGTTTTACCGGGCGAATGATTGCAACCTTGCCGTTGGGCACGGGGGGGGGGGGGGGGGTTGTGTGTTAAGCGTGGCAGGCCGTAGTGGGTTAAAATTTTGCTGAATTTTAACTTTACTTTTTTGGATGTGTTTAGGTGGAGGTAAAACTTTTGATAAAAAGTTTTAGAGGTAGAAGTTGTCAAATTGATAGAAAATGATGTGATATAATAGGGGTAATGATGAGGAGTAAAGAGAATAAAGTTAAAATAGATAGGTTAGTTGTATGGGTAGTTGTGTAGAAATGATTGAAAAGTAGGGTAGTTTGTATAGAAAAATGTGAAAAAATAATTAAAAAATAGAGTAGTTATGAAGAGTGAAAATTTTTGTGTTGAAAAGTTTTAATTGACAAGTTTTGGCCCCAAACAAACACACCCTTTAA
Organism: Annona cherimola; assembly: GCA_030490835.1. Taxonomy (NCBI): domain Eukaryota; kingdom Viridiplantae; phylum Streptophyta; class Magnoliopsida; order Magnoliales; family Annonaceae; genus Annona; species Annona cherimola. The sequence continues at coordinate 15,224,927 of CM059977.1, read as the reverse complement.
ATTCTGTTTGGTCTTATTTTTTTATTGGGCCTAAATAGTATTTGTTTGACCGTCGTATTTTTGAATAAATTTTAAGATAAACTTCGGATTAATATTAGATTGGTTTCAAGATATTAGGTCAGATGAAAAATGTGGGCGAAATAAGATAATTTTACAAATTTATATATCTATCAAATATATGCTAAATTTAAATGTTATATATTTCAATAATTTACTAATTAATAAAAAACACATCATTACTAAAATAAAATATAAGTAAATGTAGTATAACTTTAATAAAATATGCTAATATATAATTATGCATAATAGTTATATATATGCAAATTTCTTTTATTGATTTTTATATTTTTTTGAATGAATTGATTCTTATATTGTTGATATAGTTAATTATAAAAAATATGAAAATTTTGAAAGAAAAATGATAATAATATTTGAATATATGCTTATAATTTTTTATAAATAAATATATGCGACGCGAGTCAGGATTCTTTAGGTTCGGACATGGTCCAGTCACCCTAAACTTATTTTTAAATTCATGTTATTTTTTAACCTATTTTTATAATTGGTCAAAAAATTATTAGTTATACCCAATCAACATGCACCAATTCCCACCCTTCCCTTTGCTATGATATATTAATTTTGAAAAACGTCTCTTATACTTATAATATCTGTCTTAAATTCGTTAATGTATAAATATATACAAAACTTAGTCAACCCTACTTAGGTGAGAAATGACTGATGATGATGATGATGACGATGATGAATATATACAAAATTTCAAAAATCTTTAACTCCTCTATAAAAAGATGATTTTGCCCATTTAAGTTTATTAATTGAAACAACTTAGGCTTAGTATGATATTTAAATCACTTAATATTACAAATTAATGATTTACCAACATTAATTGAGTTATATTATAGTTGAATTATTTCAATTAAGAAATTATGGATGAGCAAAATCATCTTCTTTAATAAGATATTTAATGATTGTTATACCTACATGAGTATAATAAAAACTTAGTGTGAAATATTATGAATATAAAAGAAAATTTTGAAACATTGTTAGTAGAGTATAAATTATGGTCAAATATTTCATGTATATGAGAAATTTTCTTGTTAATTTTTAAAATTTATCATGTTTCAATATCCAAACCAATCTAATTGATATTTGTCATACTATTTCTTAATATTTTTGAATGACCGATGTCTACAAAATTTACAAACAGCATAATTTTGAAAGCTTTTAACTCCTATATGAAAATCTTTGTAGTGTTTTAGGTGCTATTAAGTATGGTAGTGCGTCACATCGCAATTCACTTCCCTCGCGATCTGAAAGTACTAACCGCTCACTCTATATGCATTTAGGTTGATGAGATCTTTTAACTGCGTTTAACAACCATAATAATTTTATTTGTTATATTTATGTATACTTTTTAGTAACCTTTTTTCCAAGTATTAATGAGCATTAATGTGATGTGAATGGAAAGATAATTATTATTCTCAACACAACTTTTTTATTTTCATTACAATTTTTCATTTTTCAATACAACTTTTTTCAATATCACTTTTTCTATTCCCCGTGCATATACATTCTCATCTTATTCATGTCCTCTAAAAGACTTTGGAATAGCACTTAAATTATTCATCTTTATTTCTATGGAGCATGATCATCTTAGGCCGATTTTAAAGTCGGTTTAAAAAACACAAATTTTTATTTTTAAAATTTTATAAAAAATTCTTAACCTCTGTATATTTGATCTACACACCAATTTTTATTATTTTTGAAAATTTGTATTTTTTTAATTTTAAACAATGGGAAATTTTAGTCATTTTCAACGGAATGAGTAAAATACATTTATATTTAAAATTTCAAAAAATACACATCCTAAAAATGGTAAAAATTAATTCATAAAATAAATATATCTAGATTAATGATTTTATAAAACATTAGAAATAAATCTATTTCTATACTTGTTATCTAAGATCATATATTACTGCATAAGTTTTGTTGAGGTTCAATTGGACTAGTGTTCATACTGCCTACAGTTATTTTAAAATGTATGATTAACGTGCGTTGAATGTAGAGCCTTCTTAATTAAAGACAAAAACCATAGTTGGTAAATCAGCTTTTGGTAACTGGGGTTGATGTATATGCCTCACGAAGAAAGGAGGAGGTTCAAAAGGTAATTTAATGTTGTTACCGATGTGAAGTACTTCAGGGCTTACTCATTCAATTAGATGAGATGGAAGAAGCTTTCCCATCCACTGATTTTTTTTTAAATTTTCAATATTACCTTTTACATTTTCAATATAATCTTTCATTTCCCAATTTACTAATATATAATAACCATACTCTTCCAACGTTTATTACTACTTTTCTCATTCTCCGTGCAATCTTTCATTTTCCTTTATATAATATTAATTTTTTCTTATCCAATTTTTCCCATACAAAACTAATTCTGTTTGGTGCTCGTAAAATTAAAAAGAAATATTATGGATTTCTTGGAAACAACTACTAAGGCCAGGACTCTTGGGCATGGAATAAGTCGTCTGAGATTAAGGAATAATGTGGTGCTTTACAAATAGGAACTAAAGATGTAAAAATTATCAATTAAATAGAATGTATTTCTTGTGTCGAGAAAAAAAAAAGTTTGATACAAAATAGTTGGAAGGAAAGAGTTATGCCTAGCTCATCATTCATTGTCTAGATTGCAAATTTGAGGAGGTTTTCAAGCTCTTTCTACAGTTAAGGTCACCAAGAAGAAAATGGAAAGTTCTAAATTGGCTTCAAGAAGCTAACTGGAGAAAGAAGAAGGCGCAAGCTACCAAGAGAATTCTTTGCACTGTTGTATATCATTTGTAAAAAGAAAGGACCAACCGACTTTATGGTAGGTTACAACAACTGATGCAATCTTTCACAAAGTCGCCGTGAGCCTGTGAATATTAAGTACAAACGTTCTGTAATTTAACTTTTTTTCTTAAAAAGATTATTGTCGTATTCCATTGCCGTTGTTCATGCGTCTAACGTTTGGGTTATAATAACTAGTGTTTAAAAAATGTCCGTTGCTAATACATAAATGAAAATATAGGAGCTTAATTATATACATCATGATGTATCTTATATTAAAATACGACATTCATTTATTTTTATAATTAGTTATATTTTTAATTTTTTTTCATAAATATGTTTTCTTAAGCATATTTAATCTATATACAAAGTTTTGTCATTTTACAATACTTTTATATTTATATATTTTTATTTTTAAATCAAGTTTTTTAAGGGATGAAAAATGACTTAAATGCCCTTGAAATTAGTATTTTTTTAAAAATAAAAATAAATAGGTAAAAGTATTGTAAAATGATAAAACTTGATATATGAATTAAAATGATTAGAAAGATATATTTATGAAGAAAAAATTAAATAAAAATAAAAATAATATAAAATAAATGAATGTTGCATTTAGCTTAGAATATATCATGATGTATATAATCATGCTTCAAAATCCATTTTTAATAAGCCTCAAGAGCAAAAAGGATTTTGCTTTTTTTCCTTTTCATTTGACAATATTTACATATTTACATATTTATCTATATGCAAGGCATGTGCTTTAGAATTGATTTTACAAAAGAGCTCACCTCTCTTTTCAAATTTAGGGTATGTTCGGGAAATAATAAAAAAATTTGATGAAAATTTTTTAATATAAAAGTTTTTGAATTGAAAGAAAATAATGTAATATAAAAGATATAATGATGATGAGTAAAAAGAATAAAGTTAAAATAGATAGATTAGTTGTATAGAAATGATTTAAAGTTGTTGGATAGAAAGATGTAAATAATTATTAAAAAATAAGATAGTTATAGAAAATAAAAAACTTTAGAAGGTAAGATTTTTGTTTTAGAAGTTTTTTGGGTGGAAGAAACGTGCTCTTGTCAAATTTATTTATTTATTTATTTATTTTTATTTATTTTTGTATTCTAACGACGGGCATATATTCGTGTTGTTACTTAGATTTCATGAAAGTCCAAAAGCAGGAATTTTCCGGGACATGACAAAGTCCACAAGATAGACTTTCCAGTTTAACGATCATTGGACTTTTCAGTAAAGTGCTGGCAAAATGAGTGGCCTCTGCGATGAATCGCACGCGGAAGACGCGATGAGCACGCATGCATGCCGACCACCGCCGACACGCGGGTTCGGGCTGACATCGATTTCTCCTCTGTACTTTTTAACTGGCTGGCGCGGGCAGAATACCACTATCCTTGCTAATTTGCCATTGCTGCCCGCAGCAACACAAGCCTTCAAGCGCACCGGTCGCGATGGCGCGGGAAATTTGTGTAATACTAATACCTGATAAGTTTTATCTTTTGGATTTTAAACTCTCCGCACTGACGCCGTCTGTTACGCACTGTCTTGTGCAGTTACAAAAATACCCATCAATAGAAATAAATTCATTAAGGATAACGTCACTGCCTCATCCGATTTGCCTCCCTTGAAAGAATCCATGTAGGAGCTTAGCTAAAAGTTCGCTACTGCAGCAGACGATTGTCCACGAGCAAGAAATCCAGATTTCAGGCCCTTTCCATTGTTAAGCACCTGGCAATGGCCGGCTCTTCCTTCTGCTCTCCTTCTTCCTCTCATTTCGCCAGCTTTCCGCCTAGCAAAATCTCGCCAATTCCTTCTCCATTAACAATTCCTCATGGCTACCTGCCCAAACAAACCGCACCCTTGTTTTCCCCAATGCCATCTCGACCGTCGGCTTCCTTCCCGTCCCGGGCTCGTCCAAGCTCTTCGTTTCTCAATATGGTACCTGCGCGCCGCAAACCGAACTGTCGTGTGGTTGCTGAAAGGCGACGACCCCGTTAACGCATTGGCTTCCTTAACGATCACCGCCGTCGGAACTCTCTAGCTCAACAGGTCAATTGGCACGAAATTATGGTCTGCGTCCTCCGACGACAGATCGAGTGCTTCCTGCCTTGTGCTGCATGAGAACGACAGCCTGGCGTTCAGCGGCTGGACCAGCTCTGATTTCCCGACCTACACCATCCTCCCCATCCAGCCATTAAGGGCCCTTAATGACCGTGACGTCATCACCCAGGAAAATAAAAAAACCATGATTGCTCTTGACGTCGACGGCAACCTGAGGCTCTACAGCCTCAACCCCACCTCCGGCCAGTGGACAATTGTCTGGCAAGCAATCCAAGAGCTCTGCACCATCCACGGTTCTTGCAACCCCAATTTCGCCTGCACCACCAACGGCTCCGATGCGAAGACCCGCGTCTGCCCTGCCAGATTCCAGATGATGACCGACGGCTACTACGACAGGAAGATTCAGCTGTCGATCGCAGAGCCGAGCAGCAGTAGATTCCTGCGAATGGTTTTCGTCGTGTTCGATACAGGGCTGGAGCCTCCAGATCTCAACTTTTCAACCTGCCAAGAGCATTGCCTTGCCGACCGCCGGTCCCGTAGCTTTGCCGCCAGGTTCGACGGCAAGCAGTATTGTAGGCACTACATCGACGACTTGTCAATGGCTATTGGTCGCCGGGGAAAGAGACGACATCGTTCGTTCTTGTGGACATATCGGAGCGCGAGGAGTCGAACTTCATGGGCATGATGACATTGTTGGAGACTGTCTGCCTTGTCAACATCGGCCTCCCGTTACTGCCCAAGGAGTCAAACGTCAAGCGGCGGAACCTCGCCATCATCCTTAACGAATTTGTTTCACTTAGGGATATTTTTGTCATTGCACATGACCAAGCGAGGCGTGACGGACGACGTTACGGCGGAAGGTTTAAAATGTAAAAGATGAAACTTATCCATGTCTAAAATGTTAATACGCAAACTTAAAAAAATATGACGCAAATTTTTGCTAGGGCTGATGATGAAAATGAAAAGGGTCGTTGTTGGTTTTCTTTTGTCGACCAAAAGTAAATAACAACATTAAAATAGAATATTTCCTGATATTCATAAATTAAGCCATGAGCAGAATCACCAGATAATTTCATTCATGGGAACGTCCTCTTCTCAGTTCTCATGCGCTACACGTCAAGAGCATATAAAGCACCCTAGGCCACAAACGATCAGCCAGGAAGAGCGTCTAGCCAATCAGCTGTCCACGTCAGTGGTGGACCAGGTGCAAGGTCATAAATCCGCCGACTGATCATTTGATTTCCGACCGGTCAAAAAATATATATTTTTTGATTTTTTTTGAAAAATAATTTTATAAACATGTTAATCTAGTTATATTTAATCTATAAACCAAATTTTACTATTTTTGGATATGTATATATATTTATTTTGAATTTTTAAATACAGGGGTATTTAAGTCATTTTAAATATTCTTAAAATGACTTAAATACCCCTGTATTTAAAAATCTAAAATAAATATATATACATATCTAAAAATGATAAAATTTGGTTTATAGATTAAATATAACTAGATTAACATGTTTATAAAATTATTTTTCAAAAAAAAAAATAAAAATATATATTTTTTGACCGGTCGAAAATCACGTAGAAGATCAGGTCTCCATAAATCCCGTTAGAGTATCATAGAATGAAGCAGAGGAAGGACCAAGGAGTAAAATAAAGACCCTTTTAAATAATCCGTAGCTCTAGCCTGAATTTTTTTTTTTTTTTTTTTTTTTTTTTTTGATTGGTACAAGTACATATCTCAACACATATCATACTTGAAGATCTGAGACATTCTTACAAATATAAGGGATACATCTTTCCCAAAGAAGTCTGGAGACATAGCTCCACGAAAGAATAAGGAAGACACAGCTTCCAAACAACCACCTGGGAGACCACCCGCTCCCACACTACATCCATCCGGGAGACCTACTTGCTCCCACGCATATATCTGTCGAAATCCGCACGCCCGCGGATTCGAACTCTCGACCGACTGCGCGCACGCGTTTCTGCGCCGCCGTCGGCCACCAACCGAGCTAGCCTCGGTTGGTTAGCTCTAGCCTGAATTGATATCATATTCAGATACGCATTGATGTCAAATTAATGGGCTACACGTAGGGTGCACAGTCAATGATCTACTTTACCCACCTGTATTATATTTGTAAAAAAGTCTATTTACTCACTCGTTAGTTAAGTCCGTTCTTAGTCCATTTTATTTCGCTCATTACCCATGTGGGTTAATCCGATTTCGGTTCCAAATCATTTATCATTCCCTTGAATGCCTCGTAAGTGTTAAACTATAAGCATAGTTTATTAAAACCAACATTTATAGTTATATGAAATATCAAATTTGTTGCCATGGATAGTCACACAAGCAAAACCTTTATGGCCATCAACAGATATATAGTTGCGGGACACGTTAATCAACAATTATATTTTACACTTATACACTACAAGCATATTTAAACATCACCTCTATTATACACCAACTAGATTTACGGAGAAAATATAATTCCGTTACATATTAGTATACTATATATTATGTAATTGTATAACTTGGGTGATATTTGGGAACATGTAATAGAAAAAAATTGTGTTACGTGGCAGGACAAAAATTTTTTGTGATGAATATGAAATGAAAAAAGTAAACTTGGAATAAATAGGTATGATGAATATATTCGGTACGAAAAATGATTGAAATATATAAATAAAAGTGAAAAAATATAATTATTATTTGATGGATGACTACTCTCAAAATCCGTAATTCCACACATTCCTATCCTATAATGCAATTCTTAAATGCCAAACATCACCTTAATTACTTGTCTACTATATATTAGTTTTGGGTACTTGACTTCTCTATATCACACTTACGTTATTTGAGAGGTGAGTAATATTTTTTGTCTTAATCATACTCATGAATGATATTTCTATGATACCTACTCAAATCGGAGTGTGGTTAGTAGCTAGGTACTTATACCACAATTACACTTCTAGCCATGCAAGCGTTAATCACTAAATAAATTTATTATTTTTTGGCACTTCATTGGATAAACTTATCACTTGCATGCACATTAGTTTTTTTTTTTAATGGGATGAAACATTTTCTCTTTAGTTGGTTTAGGGTGTGTTTGTCAGTGTGTAAAACATGTCAAATTAAAACTTTTAAATCTAAAATTTTTACTCTTTATAATTATCAAAATTTTTAATCATTTTTTCATATTTTTCGATATAACTTTTTTACTTTTAAATCATTTTTACACTACTATTTATACAATTAATTAATTTATTTTAAATTTATTCTCTTTACTTCTAATCATTAATCCTATCATATCACGTCACTTTACAATTTTTACTCCCTAAAATTCCGAGATTGATGCACCCTTGATGTTGAAATTTGAAGAAATCCGGCGGGTAAAAGGCCCGCGAGAGCCTGGCTCCGGCTCGCACCTTTGTTTCATTCGACGTTACTTTCCATTGCCACTTACCCGCCATGACGCGTCAGCTGTTGTAACCGCGAGGCCCCCTTCATTTCAAACCTCACGTCCTCCTTTCCCGCAAGAGATAAGCCACCCGCCCCACTCTCATGGCCGAAGCTTCCAGAACCTTCCACTCCTCCCTTCTCCTCCCTCGTTTCTCTCGCTCCGCCTCTTCCTTCCACAGCTCTTCGACCTCTCCGTCAATTTCCCGAAAATCCCACCTCCGCTGCTTTGTCTCCGCTGCATCCAGTGATGGCAGCACGAGACTGGCCGAAATAGCCCAGGATGCCATCCCTTGGGGCTGCGACATCGACTCGTTAGAGAACGCTTCCGCGCTGGAGCGGTGGCTGACAGCGTCGGGCCTGCCGCCGCAGAAAATGTCGATCGATAGGGTGGACATTGGTGAGAGGGGCTTGGTGGCTCGGAAGAACATCAGGAAGGGCGAGAAGCTTCTGTTCGTCCCTCCTCCTCTGGTCATAACACCGGATTCTGTAAGTCTTCTACAGCTGCTGCCATTTAGTTTTTCTTCCCACTGAAATCGAGTTCGAAAGTTCGTTCGATAACGTGTGGAGAAAAAAGAACTAATCCTTGAGGGAAGTTTAGCTTATATTCCTGTCTGAGTCTGGTCATTGCAAAATCTGTCTACAAATAAAATGGATGGTTAAACGATTCGAACCATCGGGTGCTGAAAGTTGTCAATCGGCAGGATTTTAGTTCGCAGTTTGTGTATCTGTGACATTGTTTGGGTGATTGAAGCAATTGATGTTATTATGGGTCCTGATATGGGTGGACAGGAGCTCAACGGTTACAGCTGAATCCATGGTGAACAAATTTAGTCATTAAATGCACTGACATTACTCATATATGATCTGCTAAAAATATGTTTTTACACTCTTAGGGTGTGTTTGGAAAGTGATAAAGACTTTTGAATAAAAAGTTTTTGGTGTAAAAGATATTGAAATGAGAAAAAATGATATGACATGATAGGGGTAATAACGAAGAGTAAAAAGAATAAAGTTAAAATAGGTAAGTTAATTGTATTAGGTAGTTGTATAAAATAATTGAAAAGTAAGGTAATTGTATAAGAAGATGTGAAAAAATAATTGAAACACAGGGTAATTGTGGAGTGAAAAGTTGTAAATTAAAAAGTTCTAGTTTGAAAAGTTTTATTATTAAACAAATACATCCTCAGACTTGTGTCCTCTTATTTCCTTTATGATGAAGATGTACAGGGTAGTTGCTATCAGCGGACTGTCAGTAAAACACTGGTTAGTATGCACATTGGCTTTGGACTTGAATTTCCTTTTATCTTGAATCCATGAAAGCAGCATGTTGAGGCTCAACCTTTTGATTTTCACGACATCTGTAAATATTCAAGTATCATGGTTATCATTAGTGCCATTGTTACCGTTGACAACAGATGCGCATTAACTTTGGATGCTAGGAATGGAGCAATAAAGAAGCAGGTGATATTTTAAAGAGGAATTTTGTACCAGACTGGCCGCTCCTTGCAACTTACCTAATCAGTGAAGCAAGTCTCATGCAGTCGTCAAAATGGAGTAACTATATTTCTGCCCTGCCTCGGCAACCCTATTCGCTATTATATTGGTAAGAGACTAGTTGTATTAGGAAAGGTGCTCACTTTAAATTGTATCTCTTGTCTCCATTGCATAAGGGTCTACGCTCAAAATTTTCCTCCTACAGCTTCTACATATCATTGCAGGACACGTTCCGAACTGGATACATATCTGGTTGCTTCACAGATAAGGGAAAGAGCCATAGAGAGGATCATTAATGTCACTGGAACGTATGCATTTTTTTTCTCTATACGTTTAACATTATAAATTGGTTTACTGTTTTTTCTAATTCTGCTCTTGCAAATGGAGGGGTACTAGCAAGATTTGATTTGTTTGTCTAGCTTGCCCCCCACCACATATTACAAGTTGTTCCTATAGCCACTTCCATCATGTGGGCTGCATACTTGGCAACAAAAATGAAAATTTGAATAGGGAATTGGCCATTGGCCTACATCCAACTGAAAAATGTAGTCTTCATGAGAACCTATATTAATTGTCTTTTCCATTTAATGTGTGGCCTGGCAAGTGCAAAATGTTGTCAGGAGAGAAAAATCCAACATCCTTCTCTTTAAAGTAACCACTTTTCTTTCTTGGCTCTGTATCCCATATGGTTATCTGTAAATCACGCGATTTATACATGGCCAGAAAATGTTTTAAATTTTTTTTGTTTTTTAATAAATGTATGGCCTTGTCTGGATGTTGCCTCATGTGAAAATTGACAAAAATTTGAATTTATTTGATAATTTTTTAGATTTTTGAAAATAATGAAATGAGCATAGGTATATGGGCCCAAATTTCGTACGGGGCAAGATTTAGGCGGGCCTACACATTTATGAAAAAAACTATTTTTTTGGCTATTTACGGGTGGCCGCGTAGAGTCTCTGCGCTTATTTCTTTTCATTTTCAAGCTACAACCAATTTGGTACTGTTGTGCGAGTACTGGCTGGGACTCTCCTTTTAGGGGTTTATAGCTTATCCTGTTCTAGTTATAAGCATCTGATTTCTGTAGTTAAATCCAGTCTATAAATGCTTCTGCAGGTACAATGATTTAAGGGCCAGGATATTTTCCAAATATCCTCATCTATTTCCTGAGGAGGTAATGACTTACATAAAAAGAATCATGGTTTTTAAATTCTCCTTAAAAAAAATATTCCTATGTTATTCTCATGTCATTTGTTCTTCTCTTGACAAATTGAAAATGGTGACATCCAGCTGCTGTAAAATTCTTTGACTCTGTAAACTGTCTAGGATGTAGCTATTTATGGAAGTACTTTTTGAGTCTTTGAGACCATTGCCAAATATGGTTTTTAAATTCTCCTTAAAAAAATATTCCTATGTTATTCTCATGTCATTTCTTCTTCTCTTGATGAATTGAAAATGGTAACGTCCAGCTGCTGTAAAATTCTTTGACTCTGTAAACTGTCTCGGTTGTAGCTATTTATGGAAGTTCTTTTTGAGTCTTTGAGACCATTGCTAAATATGGTTCGTGCCACTTCAGCCATTGTTATTTTCCTCAGCATTTGTCGGATAATGCGATGATTCACATAAATTTTCTGCAATCAAAATCACATCAATCACTATTTGATAGTTGCAGATGTTGGTGGCTTTGAATAAAAATTGACACACTGCCTTACCATTCTACTTGGATGCTATGTTAGGTGTTCGAGCATGTAAAATCTATGCATCACAGTTAAAAATTTCTTATGTTCTTACTCTATAACTTACTAATCTATTTCACTGTTCTAATCACCGTTTCATCATTGATTCACACACTTGCATCCAATTTCAGGTGTTCAACATGGAGACATTCAAATGGTCTTTTGGCATTCTATTCTCACGATTAGTAAGTCAATTTGTTTATATTCAGCAGATGCTAAGTAAAATTCTGGTCCAACGTGTTCCTGCAAAGATGTATAATTCTAGTCCAACGTGTTCCTGAAAAGATGTATTAAGATGGAGGTTTCTTGCATATGTTTTTTCTTTACCATTAACTTTTCTGCGTGGAAGCGTTCAAAACAGTAACTTTCCTCTGTGCCAGGTTCGATTGCCATCAATGGAAGGAAGGGTTGCACTAGTTCCTTGGGCAGACATGCTTAACCATAGTCCAGAGGTATTTTCTTCACATGTGTAAGCAAGGTGGAGACAGGAGAAATTCCTTTCAGACAATTCAGTAGGCTATCCGAATATCTCTTATCATGTATTAATTGCAGGCTGGAATTCCTCCACAGCCCAAAAATGTGATTCCTGCTTATATTCTTGTCAAGTCAGGAATATTATTCTGAATACTTAAAACTAAAACTTCCAATTTTTTTGTATGGAAGATGAGAGATTGGAGGATTCTCTCATACAGTTGCTTCATGAAGCTTCTACCTTCACCTAGGTTACTTCATTGCATACCAGCACCATTAGCACCGGCCAACTTTCATATAAATAGATTTGGTGTTTAGATCCTTGATTGGGTGCTGCTGCGTGAGCATGTTTCCTTTACAATACAATGTTCTGTGCTTAACCACGGGGACAAATATAGGTACTTCTATATTTTCCTTTCTAAGCTTATAACCACGGGCACAAATATGGGAACTTCTATGTCCTTGCCTCTCTAATATTAATTTTTCATTAGTGGTGTATATACTTGAATTTATAGGTGGAAACATTTTTGGACTATGATAGATCTTCTCAAGGGATTGTCTTTACAACTGATCGGTCATATCAACCAGGTGAGCAGGTGAGAAGTTTCTAGTACTTCATGCAAGAAGTGGAAAGTGCAAGCTAGGAAGATTCCACAAAACATTAGGACACATCAGGCGTTAAATACACCTGTTTGCAATTCACCTATATATTTTTAGTTATGGAATTCAATATTTCCCGACTTTCTATAAGCTAATTTTGTTTACCAAAGACAAAGACATAATGTGTATGTGATCTTTATGGCAACAATATCTTAAACAGCTCTTGCTTAGCTTACTGGTTTAATTTTACTGCAGGTTTTCATATCATATGGAAAGAAATCAAATGGAGAGCTGTTACTTTCATATGGATTTGTTCCTAGGGAGGGAACAAACCCAAATGATTCAGTCGATTTACCATTGTCACTAGACAAATCCGACAGATGTTACAAAGAGAAGTCCGAAGCTTTACAGAAGTATGGTTTGTCAACGTGAGTAAGCGGCATACTGATTTATTTCTGGTTTTGAGTTTATTTGTTACTGGAGGATAATTCATGTCCGTGGTCTTTGAGAATTAACAACCATGATAAGTGCAGTGGGACGCCATAAACTCTGGTTACTAGCGTCCAATTTGAGTAATATAAGATATTTTATTGCTTACACAATGGATTGAGGATCCCTTTGGTTGGTGTTCTCATTTAAAAGAATGGTGATGGATGTAAATATACATTAATCAATTCATTTTTAGTTCCTATATCCTTTAAACTTGATAATAATGATACCATTTTACTGTGTGCTCAGGTCTCTATGTTTTCCTTTGCAAATCACCGGCTGGCCATTGGAGTTGATGGCTTATACTTACCTAGTGGTCAGCCCCCCGAGCATGAATAAACATTTTGAAGAGGTTGGACCACTTTTGACTTTCTAAAGTTGTATCCATGTCTGCTATATCAACACTTACTGCATGAAATTCGAAGTGCTGTTATGGGGGTGCGTCACTAGATGCATTTCTTCATGGGCTTCTGCGCAAGAAATCCGAACTTTGCAAAATGGAACTGGTGGAAGTTAGGGCCAGCCACTTTCTTAACTGGGTTGCAAACATTTGACCGGAACACTAGGAATTAAAGTTGTCCATCATCTTCGAATCTTATGCAGTCCACCTACTGCATCACCAGGGACAATTGGCCAGCCCTTTTCTGGGTCGGATGTTATACCCAGTGGGGCCATCTAATCAACTACCTGGTTGCGACTACACTGAAATGTAGATGCTGCATTCGGAGTTGCAAATTCCTGAGAAGATTTTAGTAGGATTGCGAAACCGAATGTTCACAAATGCTACCAATTTGAAAAATTGGATATCTGAAGCCTTTTCTCCCTGGCATTTAACTAGATTTATTTGCATGTTAAACACGGACCATTGACAAAAAAATTGTTTAGGAATGCTGGTTAACTTTTAAAATATGGCTAATCGAATTAAAAGACTTCCCTTTTTTGCTTTGCTTTGCAAACCCCATCTGATGAACAGCTTGAGGCATTATTTATGTCTGTTGTGCTTGTGCATGATTCAAAGTGTAGGGTTCATAGTCTCATTCAAGTAGGCACAATAGGTATTTTGTCATTTTGACTTTGAGATTTTAATTTTATATTTTTACTGAATCCCATTGTTTTCTCCTATAGATGGCTGCTGCAGCATCAAATAAGAGCGCTGGTAAGAAGGACAAAAGATACCTAGAAATTGAAGAACAAGCCCTTCAATATATATTGGATTGCTGTGAAGCAAGCATATCAAAGTACAGAAAATTTCTGCAGGTAAGCGGAAAACAATAAACTAGGTGGCTCAAATCAGCATGCTGCAATATATGACATGCAATCAAAACCATCAGAGGTAAACAATATTAAGCTAGTAATCAAAGAAGACAAATTGGGCCTTTACCATGATATTTCCTCTGATTTGGTATTCTGTTATGCTTAGCATGCCTTAAGATGTTTTTGTTGGTTTGGCAGTAGGTGATGGGTGGTTAGCACACATGCGTGCCTTTTTTATTGGTATTTTTTAAATTTTTTTTGAAGTCTTCGATTTGATCAAAATTTCCATTTGGAAATACTTTTTCCTGATGGCCAGGGAAGTGGATCTGTTGATTCAGTTGTGACTTCTCCAAAGCAAGTCAGTAGAAAAATTCTACTGAAACAACTAGCAATAGATTTGTGCACCAGCGAGCAGAGGATCCTATTTCGCACTCAATATGTAAGCTACTAAACCCATGCAAAATGCATTAAAATCCAACCATTTTCTCTCATTCTCTCACCCACCCTTGGCACAAGCTTTTGATTGTTACCTGAACCTACTTCTAACCTATATCTGCCAAGATAGGTGGACAAAAATGCTTATGCCTAACATACAACAGGCGCATGCATGTGAAAATTTTCCATCTGCAAAATATTAATTCAAAAGTATTTGTTTTTTGCCAAAGATACTACGGAGGAGGCTGAGAGACATGAGGAGCGGCGAACTGAGAGCTCTCAGGATATTCGACGGATTGAGAGATCTTTTTAAATGAAATATTTTTGAGTTATCCATGTGGCAGTGGAGCAGATTGAGGAGATTTCCCACGGCAATATGTTTTTATTTTTTTAAAATTTTATTGGACGGCAATATGTTTTTTGTGACATTGAAAATTATACTCCCAGGATGTGGTGGAGTAGATTGGCGGCTGCTCCTTTTTTTATGACACGCGTTATCAAGGTCACATACCCCAAATCATGGTTTTATTTTATTTTATTTTTTAAAATCTACTTGTTTGCAAATATCAAATGGTTTATCAATCCCTGTCATGACAGTCGATATTTGAGCGTGGCGCTAGCTTTGACGTGCAGAATTGGGTGCTTGGCGTAGAAATATTGTGGGCGTATGCATGAGCTCGACGCACTTTTCTATCTGCCGCATTAATGAAATTGTTCCACAAAGAATCAATTCCGCATATTTTATTCACCAAAACCTTTCGATTGGC
Source organism: Annona cherimola (assembly GCA_030490835.1). Lineage (NCBI taxonomy): Eukaryota > Viridiplantae > Streptophyta > Magnoliopsida > Magnoliales > Annonaceae > Annona > Annona cherimola. Next base: position 15,209,289 of record CM059977.1, on the reverse strand, counting down.
CACAAATAATAAGACTAATTTTAGGATCTAGAAAATAGAAATACTTCAATTTGCTTCCTAGCTTAGTGTGGGTGACGTCACCATTGGCCCGATATGGTCCTTTCCCTTCTGATACTATTGTTATGGAAGTAATCATTCCAACCTATTGCTTAGTCATTGTCGTATCATTTCCACTGCTCAATATGGATTTGAGCGAATGAGTACCGGAATTTAACATTGATAATTCATTTCACTAGCAAAGAAATATTTTAGCTGGGGTCTAAAGACGAGATGTCGATCCCGGGAGCATGCAGCGCTCAATGCTCTAGGGAGCACATATCCATTTAAAAAAAAATTAATTTTTTTTTTTATAAAACTGTTAATATAAGTGTATTTAACATCTTTATAAATTTTTACCATTTTTGGAGTTTTTTAGATTTTTATTTTTATTTTTAAAAATCAGCGGCATTTTAAGTAATTTTAAATTACCTAAAATGCCGCTGATTTTCAAAAATAAAAAATAAATATCTAAAATATTTCAAAAATGGTACAAATTTATACACATATTAAATACATATAGATTAACAATATGTAAAAAAAATTTGAAAAAAAAAATAGGTGTACTTCAGAAATGGTTGCTCAATGCTTCCGGGCGCATCCGGCCGGCGTCCCTAAAAATTTGGCAAAGAGACGGCCTCAGCTTCAGCCTCTTTTCCGAACAACAATGAGCCTGCAAGTTGAGCTTATGAAATTTAGGTTTACTTAACCGTAATTCTATTTATAAAATATTAACTTTAGTTTTATTTGTAAAATTTAAATTCTAATTTTATTTTTGAAAAATCGGGTTTGGGTTGAGTTTAGGATTGAAATTCATGTTGATAAATTTATATTTTATTTAAGAGTAATAAATTTAATAAATTTAGAATTATATAAATATATAATAATAACAAATCCTGTAAGTAAACATAATAATATATAATGAAACTATGAATTTTTTAAAAAAATAGTAATATAAAAAATAAGATAAAAGAATAAAATTAGTGGATGTAAAAGTATGTGATAGAAATAAAAGATAAATATAAATAAAAATAATATATTTTAATATAATATCATTACAATATGTCAAATATGTATTCAAATATAAATATAAATAATATAAATATGCAAAATATAAAAAAATATTGTTTAAATTCCATGCATATAATATATTTTATAATAAATACAAAATAAGAAATCGTGCTTGGTTTCATTTGAACTCTAATCTTATCATAATTACAAATCAAGTTTCTCGTAAAAAAGCGTTCGAAAACCATCCCCTCAAAATGGGCGTTGGCTGGCCGGGTCGGGCTCAACCCGGCCCAAATTTTACCCCTGTATGGGCCTTTTATGTCCTCCTTGGGACGCTGACTACCACCAATTGCACTTTCCGTTTTAGCGCGTGCCAATTCAGGTGGACCGCCAAAGCCCGGGAGGGAGAGGGCAGGGAAATTGGGATGAACGGCGGGACGGAGGAAGAGCGGCTGCCAAAGACCGAGGCGAACGTGCTGAGAGGGCATGAAGGAGCCGTTCTAGCGGCCCGTTTCAACAGCGACGGGAATTACTGCCTCAGTTGCGGCAAAGATCGCACCCTCCGGCTCTGGAATCCCCACCGCGGAATTCACATCAAGACATACAAATCCCACGGACGCGAAGTTCGCGATGTCCACGTCACTCTGTAATCTCTCTCTCTCCCCCCCTCTCTCTGTCGCTCGCTCGCTCGCTCGCGACGGTCTTGACTGGGAAAGCATCTGATTTACATGGTTATGGCTTGCAGCGACAATGCGAAACTCTGTTCTTGTGGCGGCGATAGACAGGTCTTCTACTGGGATGTGTCGACTGGGCGCGTGATTCGGAAATTCCGCGGTCATGACAGTGAGGTTCATTTCCTTGTGAAAATACCAAGTCATTGATTCAATGCACTTTGTTTTCGGTCCAATTGCATAATCCAGTAATCTACAAACAAAATGATACAAGATGACCTTTGTTGCGTAGAGTTGCCATAATTCAGTTTTTCGCAAGAGCAGTTCGCCATCTTTATCTTGACCGCTGACCATTGCTATTTTTGGTTATATTGCAGTGGTGTTGAACTGAAAGTGATTGATTGTGTTGTGGTTGCATTCAGTGAAAGTTTAGAAGCCTCTACATGTTTAGATGATACCCTTGATTAAGAGGACAACAGGGTAAAGTCTCTACATTTTGCAATGGGGACCAATGTAGGGAACTTAATAATCATGTCATTGTTAGTCCCATGAATCTATAATTGCAGACGGCTATAGAACTAAATGGATTGCGATTTTGCACCAGTAATGAGAGCCATTTGAAAGGGAGTAAGGGACTGAATAATACATGAAGCAAAGTGACTTGGAAGGTATGGTGGAGTGGGAATGAAGAATCCAATTGTTTAGTCTTAAAGATTCACAAACAATATAGGTTGAAATAATTTTGAAGTAAAGGCTTGAGGTTCCAGGTTTTCATAGAAGATATAATCTCTTGTGCTATGGAATGGTGGAGCAGGTTTCATACATATTAAGCAATTATTTTGGACAAGATTAGGTGACGATGATGACAAATAATGATGCATTTGAATGTTTCCCCTGCAGTGTCTTCTACTTAGATTTTAATTATTTTACTCTTTACCATGCCTGACTAAACATCTTACCTTCCTTTCAATATGTGTTGCCACCTCTAGTAGTTCATACATGCAGCCTGTAACTGTCTCTGATTTTGAACTTCCCCCGTTCAGGTGAATTCTGTAAAATTTAATGAATATGGATCTGTAGTAGTCTCAGCAGGGTATGATCGTTCAGTGCGTGCATGGGATTGCAGATCTCACAGCACCGAGCCAATACAGGTCAGATAGTTTGTTTGTTGTCCTTGTCTTGAAAAACTGAAATTTGAGTTCACATCATTCCTGAATTATCTCCCATTTGTATGCAGATAATTGACACATTTTCTGATAGTGTCATGTCTGTATGCTTGTCAAAAAGTGAAATTCTTGCTGGAAGCGTTGATGGAACTGTTCGTACATTTGACATTCGGATTGGCAGGTGTGTTCCCTCATGCTAAAGAGGCATGAAGGCTAAATTCTAAACTTTGAGTGTCAACCTTTTTCTTACTTTAGTTCTCCATTGTGTAACATAATTTCTAAGGTTTTTCTGCTGATGCATTCTCACTGATGTAAATTAGAGAACTTGTTGATGAGTTGGGGCAACCAGTGAACTGCATTTCAATGTCAAATGATGCAAATTGCCTGTTAGCAAGTTGCTTGGACTCAACTCTATATCTTTTGGATAGGTAAGTTCCTGCACTTATTCTCATCTTACTGGATGCCTTTTCTGTTAGTTGTATTCATCTGTGCCTATGGCAGGTCTACAGGGGAACTGCTGCAAGAATACAAGGGCCATACTTGCAAGGTTAGCATATATTTGATACTTATTTAGATTATTATGATGCTAGGAAAGGATGTTTTAGATTTTTTCTGTAACTCCATCCATCTGGTTTGAGTGGATACAGAAACAGTGCTTTTTAATGTTCCGGTAAAGAAAGAAACACAGTAGAAATTGGCCTAGCTGATTTCCAGCTGGGAATAGGACTTTTGGAGGTAACTGTTGAGTCTATTGGATTTCTCATGCACTAATCAAAGTTCGAAGGGATTTTTGAAGCTAGGGAGTAGCTCAATTCTCTCTTGCATTGATTATTTAGCCATGCTAATTGTACTTGCCTGTGTATGGAACTTGAGAACAGCTTGTCTTGTCCAAATTGGCAAGGATTTGGTCCTCAACATTGCATCCTGCTAATATAATTTTTCATCAGTCCATAATGTTGTCTATATTCTATAGTGGCGTGGGGCATTGAGGTATTCGTGAACATCTGCATGTGTAACATGACAACGAAGATACTCACTTGTTTTTATTGCTTCATCTTACTTCATCATGCATATCTGCCTCACTTTTATTTCTAATGTAATTTCCTGGAGTCCTCTTTCAGAGATTTCTGTTTTTGCCTTTTTTATTTGCTAACTATCCAAGATATATGAATTTCAGTCTTACAAGATGGACTGTTGCCTTACCAACACGGATGCTTATGTTGCTGGTGGATCGGAGGATGGGTTTATTTTCTTTTGGGATTTGGTGGATGCATCTGTGGTCTCAAGTTTTAAAGCACATGCTTCAGTGGTAAATTCTTGTTGAGTCTGTTTGTACGCTAGTTAGCAATGGGTGTGGATTGTTGAAGTTACAGAAACTTTCACCTTCTTACACATTGTTTATCTTCATGTTGGTTTCTATCACCCGTGTTCCAGAAGCATGACATTCCTCATTTATGCTTGTCTCATCAGTGAAATTCTGGTCTTCTTTGTGCTTATTGAAATGCTTATTCAGATTAAACCAAAATTTCAACTGCATTGGGCAATAGGTAGGATATTCCGATAAGGCCTTGTGTTTATTTGATGGCATCAGTTGATTATTTGATGGGCGATTCTCTTTATCTATTGAACTTAGGATAGATTGATGTCAGTTGTAAGCTAGAAAGTAATTTACATGAATATGGTCATTTAGCAGTATTGATTGTTTAAGGTTTTCTCAGTTTCTCTTTTTTTGCAGCATGGTCCATTATACATTTTCTCAGCTTGTGTCAGATCTGGATTTCTACTCTTTTGTTTTTCCTAACAAATGTTTACATTCACTTCTTTTTATTTCGTTTTACACATTAGCACGAATTAATTCTCAGGATTGCAGCCTCTGAGCAAAACTAATTTAATGTTTTTGCCAGGTAACAAGTGTGAGCTATCATCCAAAGGACAGCTGTATGATCACTTCGTCTGTTGATGGCACCATTCGGGTCTGGCAGGCATGAGTTTCATGGGAAATATTGAAAGGCCTTCCCGTACATGTATGTCACAAAGTTTGGAAAATGCTCTCTTCATTGTATCCCAGGTTAGATTTGGCTGTCTATTGCCTACTTTTCTGAAGAACTTTCTGCCAAGTATTTTTCCTTCGGGAATGCATGCTGGCGCAGGAGGGGAGGCCCAAACCTAGAGAGGATCATGTAGCATGGCAAGACAAACGCATCAACCACTACTCTACTTCGATTCCAACTGCCCTCTAGAAAACCATGGACTCAATAGGTTTTTTAAGCGTAATTTTTTCCTCTGTACTTTCTCGCCACTCAATGGATGCTAAGGCTTCATTTTTGGGGCAGTTTCATTGTGGCAACTGGGCAGTTACATCCCGATGTTGATAGGCAGGTTAGGCCTTGTGGAAAATTTGAAACCAATTCAGGTTGAGCTCAGGGCAGTGTGTTTGGACTCAAAAATTGTTTGGGGAAAAAAATCTCGTAGATGGTTTACCGAAAATTTACGCAAAGAATTTGTCCAGGGACTTTGATGTTTTTTCAGTGAAATTCGATCTGTTCATCATGCTTGTGCTCGCCTTGGCTAAGATTCAAAAAATTACCTTCGACTAGATGTTTGTACGGGCCACAAAGGAGCACAGAATTTCAGCCAAGAATCACTCAAATTATATTAATTCTAGGATATTTAAAAATTTAATTTAAAATTTTTATCTTAGTTAACCGTTGTCAATTCGGACGAATGGCGTGGGTTTAACCTACGCTTCAATATGGTTTTTAATAATCTTATATTGTCAAAGTATGAAAACGTTTTTAGTGATTAAAATAGTACGAGAGAGTAGAGGTGCAACTCAGGCTCATGAAATTCGGGTGTACTTCAATCTTAACCCTAACCTTATTTATAAAACATCAATTTTAATCTTAACTCATGTGTAAAACTTAAATCCTAATCCTATTTTTGAAAATCAGGTTTGGGTTGGGTTTCGGGTTGGAATTTAAGTTAATAAATTCACATTTTATTTAAGATTGATAAGTTTAAAATTTTATATGAATGTATAATAATAACAAATCATATAAGTAAACATAATAATATACAACTAAATCACATATTTTTTAAAAATATAACAATATAGAGAAGAAGAGTGATCCTGTTTACCTGGGTTAAGCAAATATCCTGCTTAGCCCACTTCAAAAAATTCATTTACAACAATTTTTTTTATTTTTCTCTTCATACACTTGTTTATCTAAGTATATTTAACGTATAAACTAAGTTTTACCGTTTTTAGATATGTTTATATATTTTTTTTGAGATTTTTAAACATCTACATTAAATATACTTAGATAAACAAGTGTATGAAGAAAAAATAAAAAAGTTATTGTAAATGAGTTTTTTAAAGTGGGCTAAGTGGAGCATTTGCTTAGCCCGGGCTAATAGGATCATTCATCTATAAAAAATATTTTCAAAAAAAATAACATTAAAAACAAGATAAATGAAGAAGATTATATAAATAAAAGATAAATAAAAATAAAAATAATATACTTTATTTATAATATAATTACAAATGTCAAACATGTATTTAAATATAAATATAAATAACATAAAATACATAAAATATAAAGAAATATTATTTAGATATTATATATAAAATATATAATATAATAAATATAAAATAGAAATCGAGCTTAGGTTTTTCGAATTTGGGTTCACTTTAACTCTAACCTTATTATATTTACAAATTGAATTTACCGGATTTTGGTGGTAGAAGAACGAGTTCTAACGTCATTGAAAATCGGGTTCGGCAGACACAGAGAGCGACCCGGTGCCTGCATTCCCTTCATCCAAATCATCCCGCCCAATTCTCTCAGTAGTACACGTGGAGACGCGAAATTTGGTTTTGCGGGTGGTTGCATTCCCTTCACCCAGGCCACTTGTCTCACTAGTACCCGCTGCCTACCTGTTTTCAGGTTGCGCGTCGGATGAGCTCCAGTGAACTCTCTTTACATGGAATACGGCATGTACTTGGGAATCGGGATGTCCGAAGCTTTGGAGTCTCAGCCAAGCTATAAACAATGATGGTCCTGGTAGCCAATCGGCCAATTTGTGTTTGGGCAGTGGTAAAATTTTATGAAATATTTAAAAAACCAATAGATGTTGCAGGATAAGGTAATATAAAAGAAAAAATAAATAGGCTTTTCAATGAAAATAGGTAGAAATACAAATAATTATGAAGGCATTGTTTGGTAACAATAGTAGGTGTGAAACTATCTTTCCCTGGCCCTTTTTGAAAATTAATTTAACTATTCTATTTTTTCCATTTTTACTTTTATATTATAATTATTTTTTTACATAACTATCTTATTTTTTCTAATTTATTTAAATTATATTACATTGTTTTAATACTTTTTAAAAATATTCACTTCTCTACTCCCTTACTTTACACAACAAACGGTGTCAAAAAGAGTACGAAAATTCTTTGGTCTTTTCCTCATATCCACATTTTCTTCTTATTTTTACTAGATATGCAGCGGCTCAGCTACCCCATTCCCTTTGATGCCAACATGACCCGTATATTTCTCATGCTTCCTCTTATTTTTTTTTGATTTGTAGATATTTGTAACCATCTTAATTTTTATTAAATTTAAGCCCTGAGACAATAATGTGTTATTTTCTTGTAATAATATATAGGTTATTGTTTACTTGGGTTTTTATTTTGTTTCTTTGGGTAACAAAATGGGTTACACATTGTAAAACTCAAGTGGCTGCTTGAGGAGTTGGGTGCTCGTATGCTAACTTGTTGCTTTGCTAAGGAGGGGATGTTCCTTGAGCATAGCATAGCGTAGGGATGGACATCTTTGTACTATCAATATGTGTTTGGCAGGGTGCATGTTAAGGAGGCATTTGAGCTACGTGTGCTCAAGTTGCAATGGTGCGATGAGCTGTGCATGGATGGAGTCCAAGTACAAGACATGGTTCTGTTGAGCCTATGGAGGGATCTAGTGTGGAGCTAGTCCTTGACTTGTCAAGCGAGACTTGGCAAGTGGAAGACAGTGGAGATTGAACCAGTGAAAGGATGACTAGAGTTCAAATTGTCGTACAAGCTTGTGCATGAGCTTGTGAAGGCATACGCAAAGGTGTTAGGAGGCGCCTTGATGTGTTGTGTTCTGTGTAGGAAGCTTCTATGCAGATGGATGATGGAATTTGTTAAAGGGTTCGAGCACAACTTGAATCCTGGGTCAAAATCAGGTTGGTCCAGCAACTTTGCTGGAAGGCGCTATGGTGGGCGTGGAGTTATGCAGTACTTGGATGATTTCTAAGTTGGACCGGAGGGGTTGGTCAGATCGAGTTGATCATGGTGCATAACTGAACTTAGCCAGGTGGGCTAAGTGTGGCCAAAGGTGGTTGGCCAGTGCAACATCAAATGGTGTTGCGACGTAGTCGAGCATCGATTAGACTTAGCGGTGAGCTAAGTGTGGCTAAGCGTTGGTCAATGAAGGCTAAGGGAATTAGCCAAAGCAGGATTGGGTTCATGCTATGGAGCAGTTTACCTATGTGTGGTTAGACACAATTTCCAGTTGCTGAAGAAGGAGCATGATCCTTTTTGTTCTTATGGGGGAGCAGTGTTGACAACGAACTTGTTAATCATAGTACAATGTCAGAGGATGTGAGTCTGTGGTGCTTGCATTGATGAGGGCATCAATGAATTTGAGTGGGAGAGGCATGTAACACCCCTACATAGTGGATCGTGTGGAGCGGAGCGGACGATCCATGTGGAGCGCTTACTTACACGAGGTGAGTAAGACGAGACATGATGACGCACGTTCGTGATTCAAGTCTTGGCGGACACGAGACGCGAACGAGGTGGATCGTGGAGAGGGACTAAGGGGGGATCATGAGGCGATCATGTGTGCATGATCGTGGATGCGAGATGGACGTGATATCAGTCATGGACGCGGATCACATCGGCAATGCACATTGCACGTAGGCAGTGATGTATTGAGGATCTTGCTGAGTAGGAATAGTGAAGTTCATATAAAGTAAGCTAAACACGTGGCAGGCAAGGAGGACTGCTACAATACGTGTGGCGCTTACGTGGTGCATGTGTGGAAGAGCTTGGACCAAGTCCTTGATGACTAAGCCACTTCCTTAGAAAGTGGAGGACTTAGTCATAGCCAACTCCTTGATGCAAGAGGAGGGAGACGTGTTATGGGAGGACACGTGTGCTTCTTGATTTGGGACTGTGTGACATGTGTCTTCGCAAGAGAGAACCAAGAGCATGTGGCTTGAGCTGGGCTTGACACGTGTCTAATTGGTTAGCTTGTGTATACTATATATACCTTAGGCTTTTCATTTATAAAGACACTTAAGAGAGACATAAGGACACGACACCAGCGCTGTTGGCGCCGTGGTAGTCACGCGGGCTTTTCATGCCCATGAACCGGTATCAAATCCCGGGTGGAGCAAGTGCTCCATAGTCTACGTGTAATCAAAAAAAAAAAAAAGAAAAAAAGAAAAAAGAGAGACATAAGGACACAGAGAGAGGCACACGTAGAAGAGACTCAATGAGGAGGCAAGGTTGTTATGGGGTGCTAAGTTGTGGGCTTATTGTATACTGTTTGCAAAGCATTGTTTCCTAAATGAAAGGTTGGGATAGTGTGACTTTCTTATAAGTTGTTTGTGTGACTTTTGTACTGCTATGCTTTCGTTCTTATATCTTGTATTTTGCTTGATTGGGTTGTTTGGTTTCATCAGCGTGGGGTTAGGCTGCCAAGATCGGGGATCCTAGGCCGGCGTGCAGTGCGGCATCATATAGAAGATCCGAACCTGCGACATATACTGATCCTATAAAATTTGGGAAAACACATTGCTTCTGTTTAAACAGGAAGACACATTGCTTCCAGGAAGAGGTCCGTGGGGATTCAGACCCCACGTCCGACGCCGTTTACCAGTACGCCGCAGGCGCTGGCCAGGCTTCCTGTTTTAATATTTGTAAATTTTTGTTTCTTTTAGCAAAAAATAAAACAACCAGACAAAGATTGTTAACAGTTACAAGGTGGAGCGTTGAATACAAGCAATGGGCCAATGGCCAACCTGCTGCTCTCGGCCCTGCGAAATAATCAAACGGACCACTTATCATGGGCAGCTAAGATGCTCTCTTCCACTCTGCAGTGGGCCATTTTTTTTTCTTTTTTTTCTGAATTTTGCAGTGGGCCACCTTTGGTTCCTCATTGAGTCATGAGTCAGGTTCATTGCACGCCTTGCCATTGACGAAACTTAGCCCGCAAGATCATGACGCGCGAACGTAGGGCTACAGCGTCAGCTATTCCGCTCTCTTTCGCTCGGCCGTCTCTCTCACTCTCTCTCATCTGTATACACGGCAAAGATCCCGCGCAAATCTCGCGCTGAGATATAATCTCATTAACTGCCCGGCGTATGTTAGAATCTATCTGCTGCGTCAATCTAGTCCATCCATCCATCCTATTTCTCTCTTTTCGAAATCAGATATGGTCCAAAGTGAACGGCTTATGAATAGCTGGATTGAATTTACATTTAGAATCAAAAAATTAAAATTTACAAAGCTTATATATAATTCCAGTTCCATGCAACTTACAAAATAATTTACATAATGATCCCATGGAACATATTTAACCCGAAATTGTCTTAGGATTCTTTCATTTTGAGCTTCCTGATTAACCATAAGATTCGATATCTTTTTTTTTTATGGCCAATAGCCAAGCGCCCTTCTGTAGGGGTGCAAATAAGGCTAATGAAACTTCCCTTCATCTTAATTTTAGCTTTAACTTTTTTTTGCAAAACTTAAATCCTAATTTTATTTTTGAAAATTAGATTTTAGTTGAGTTTTGGGTTGAAATTTATGTTGATGAATTTATATTTTATTTAAGAGTAATAAATTTAAAATTTCATATGTCAAATGTGTATTCAAATATAAATATAAATAACATAAATATGCAAAATATAAAAAAATATTATTTAAATATTATATATATAATACATTTTATGATAAATACAAAATGAAAAATTAGGTTCCGGTCGAAAAAAGCAAATTCAAATACTGTTAGAGTTCTACCCGCCCCATTCAGGCTCAACCTGCACAAATTGCACCCCCGCTCTTTTCAACGGTGTTTGCATTCAATGGGGTTCAAATCCCGATGATTAACCAAGGTTAGGTTCTCAGCAGTGTTGTTAGAACCGGATCGGACCAGCCGGTCGGATTGGTCCGACCGAAAACCGATCAAAATTCCAGTTCGCATATAAGCGGTTCGGTTCAGTTGTAATAAACCGTGCAAACTGTCAAACCGGACGTCACGGTTCGACCATATGCGGTTCGGTGGTTCGGCGGATAATAATAAAAAAGTAACGGGAGCAGAGAGAAGGTCAGAAACGGACGTTGTCTAGTCGATATTTGGAAGAAAACTTATGTGATTTTCAGATCTATTCCAGTAAATCCCTCTGTGGGTACGTCAATTAGGTAAGTGAAAATTTTTATGCTTTATTGTTGAAGATTTAATAAGAATTTTAAGTTTTTATAATTCATCAACTTTTTTCCCAAACTCCATAGATTCGTTAGATTTACGAAAAGAAAAGTATTGAGCGAATCTATATTAAATAAAGAACCCAGATATGTACCCAAAGGAAAATTCCGGGTTTGTTTGGGCAGTTTCACCAACTGCCGAATGTGATAGAGATAGGTGAAAACGGAGTAGAGAAGGAAGAAGAAGAACGGTAGCAATTTTGACTTTTGACGAAAATTTTACAGAAAATTACCCATGAATTTATGATTTTGCAAAAAGGTACCTATTTTGAAGAAATTATAGAAAAATCTAAATTTTTGCTAGAAAATTTGCAGGAGATATTTTTAAAAAGATTATTACAAAATAAACTCTTGCTTTGTGAAGGAATTTCATAAGAAAAGTTTTAAAAAAATTATGAAAAAGGCCCTTTCGAATGAAATAGTTTGCAAAAATGCCTTATATTATCTACTAATTCACAGAATAAATAGAAAAATATAATTTTCACTAAATAAAATTATGACATACATTGGAGAGGTCATAAATTAGAATTTAAATAATATTTATAAAAAAATAATAAGGTAAAATAATGAACATATTGCGATGAAAATTAGGAAAAGAGACTTAAGGCTATTACAAGAAATTAGAAAGGAGGAGTTTTAAAGTCTGCTTAAACGTAAGTAAATTTTTACCAAAGCATGACTTTGAAAATATTATGTGAATATTGTGATTTGCTATGAAATGTGATTATTTATTTAAATTGAAATTTTCTTTCAAGTTGGTTTATTAAAAAATGAGCATTATTATTTCAAAATCATGTTAAGTAGTGAATTTAAGTAGTGCATTAATCACAGTGCATGAGCATGATGCATAATTGCATATTAAGTTTGCCGCCAAGAAATAAAGTAGTATGGTAGTACCTGGGTAGCGACCTCAGGACTACTAAAGAAGATGAATTAGCTCACGAATGTGTAGCACAGCTGTACATGAGCATAAGATTAATGAAAATATATTGTGGTTTTTAAAATCTAACATATATATATATTTAGAATTTATGAAAATATAATTTTATCAATATATTTATTTAAAATTTAAAAATAATTTAATATTTATGACATCATAAATATGTCACGCTGACATCACTGGTTCGAACCAGACCAGTCTCTTTACCGGTTCAATTACCAGTTCGGTTCTGACAATATTGGTTCTCAAATTTGATATCTTTTGTTGGTTAAAAAGTTAAAGGTCATTTTAAAGAAAATCTTATTGAATCAACAAATAAAAAAAATTGCAAACAAATATTGCGTAATTCGAAGAAAATTTTATTTAGAGGTATTAATAAGTAAGAGGCTTATAAGCGTAAGGAAAAATTTCAGTTTTTTTATACTGAAATGAACGAATGATTCTACGTATTAAATCTAACAATGTCCTAAACTTTGAGTAAATCAATCTAAATATTGCCAGATTTTACATATAATCGTACACGAAAAATTATAGAGGTTGAACTAGTGCAACCAACGAAAGTCTGTTCTAAATACCACATACACAGAGACAAATTTATCTTCTAAAATAAATACTAATTAACGTCGGATTTTTTAGTCATTTATTTTTTTGGTTCGTAGTCCACGTAAGTTGGTTTTGCGTGCCGTGACTGCCGTCCAACGGACCAGCTGCGCTCCCACGTTCCTACCTCGATCGCCGCTCTCGCCGCTCCATTTTTCTGGATTTGAAATCTAGAAAGGAAGAGAAAGCCATGGAGGCAGCTTCTTCCTTCGGAGCAGTGCACAGGGTTTCAACGTCGACTCTCTTATCATTCAAATCCCAGCGAACTTTCAGTTTCCTGAGGCCGATTCCAGGAAATTTCATTCAGGACAGACAATACCAGAACCCCGTTTGCGTCATTCGAGCCCAAAAGGTCAGTGTCTTCCTTGAAATTTCGTATACAATCGAGATTTCTTTTCCTTTCCTCGTGCGGTCCTTGGACAAAAGTTCCACTTCGCGCCCTTTTATCTTCCGGGGGATCCGGTTCTCCTCGTGCACCGGTTTCGATTCGATCGCTGCTTGCGGATGTATGATCGTATGCATAACAGTGGAAAGGAACGAGCTTTCCTTTATGGGGAATCGTGAGATTTCTACTCGTGAGAGAAGCACGCAGTCGACTGTTTCACTCCCATCGGCATCGCGACTGCCCTGTTGTGCACTGTGCTAGTACGTGTAAGCCCGTGGTCGGCGGTGTAGCTTCATATGGCGTGTAGCAGCAGCTTATTCAGGTGCTGCAAGCCTGAAATGAGAAAGCGTCGTTTTTGAAGATTTTGGCGTGAACAGCTAGGAAGCGATTACAGAGTCAAACCGTAGTGACAGGGGTAGGTTGGAGGCGTTGGAACTTGGAATTGGACCTGTCTTTTAAAATTTTCACCATTCGGTCTGCCATCCACGTGTAGGCCCAAGGATCAAATCCAATGACTAGATGAATGAACTAAATCTTGCATTTGCAGTACTGCTTTGACAGATTTAATGTACGGCTTTATTAACTGAACCATGATGGTTGGTTTTACTCTTCTTCTTTTTTGAAGCCTAAGTTTGTCGCCAATTATGCGAATTCTATTGAGATCAAGGAGTGGGAACTTGCGAGAATGCAAGATGAATTAGCTGCTAGTCAGGGGATACGTATTAGAAGACGGCCACCCACAGCACCCCCTTTAAATTATATGGGCCCATTTGAATTCTGCTTAACGGAAGAAGACATTACACCTCGAAATATTCTAGAGGAAATAATCTGGCAAAAGGACAAGGAAGTTTCAGAGGTACTCTAAAGTTGCAAATGAGGTAGATTTAAAATTTTCTTTCATGGGGTTCTTGCTGATACTGTAAGTCTTTTGGTTTTACAGTTAAAAGAGAGGATACCTTTGTTGTCACTGAAAAGAGAAATTGACAATGCTCTTCCTGTTAGAGATTTTCTCGGAGCATTGAAGGCATCCTATCTGTCGACTGGTAGGCCAGCTTTAATAGCTGAAGTGAAGAAGGCTTCTCCAAGTAGGGGAGTCCTGCAAGAGGATTTTGATCCTGTAATTTTCTCTTTACTATTTCGGTCCTTCGTTGATAGTGTTACTTGCTTATGTGCCAAGTTAACTTGCGAGTTGGAACTTACGAATAAGATTGACCTCAGATTCTACTACTTTGGTACTCTGATTTGATGAGCAGCTAGCAGATCTTAGAAAGAGGGACAACAAATTCAATTTCGTGTTCGACTCCACATGTTTTGTCAAAGAACTTCCAGAAATATTGCTGTATTTTCTAATTACATGCTCAGTAGATAGCTTTTTTTAATCCTTCCTTTGGTGCCCACCTCTTGCGTTTGATTGATTTTTTTATTGGTTCATGATAGGTTCGAATAGCTCATGCTTATGAAAAAGGTGGAGCTGCATGCCTCAGCGTTTTGACTGATGAAAAGTATTTCCAGGTATGCTTGATTCTTAGATTTGGATTGACTTTTCAGGTCGTAATTGGAAAATCTACTACTGATAATCTGGTAGAATTTTTCTTCTTGCCAAGTGATTTTGCTTGTTTTTGCTAAAGGGAGGCTTTCAAAATTTGGAGGCCATACGAAATTCTGGAGTCAAGGTCTGTAGTTTACTATTTGTTGTTGCTCATTTTATCTTAATAGCTGGTCACATATGATAGTTTGTTTCTTTTACTAGTTGTCCATGTTTTGATAGGATAGTACTTCTCACTTGAGAAACAATTGCAGTGCCCTCTTCTTTGCAAAGAGTTCATCATCGATGCATGGCAAATTTACTATGCTCGACTTAAAGGAGCAGATGCAGTTCTTCTTATAGCTGCAGTATTGCCTGATCTTGACATCAGATACATGATTGAGATCTGTAGAATGCTTGGATTGGTTGCCTTGGTTGAGGTCTGTCAAATCCTCCCCTGTTGCTTGGATAACAGTAGTTGTTAGCTGAAGTTTAAAATAATTTATTGATGAAATCTGGCATGTGTTTGGGACATTTTTGAGTTCCTGACAATGAAGATGTTCGAGATATTTTCAGTGGTTGCATTCTACAAATCTGTTCGACTAGTAAAAATGCATTTCTTGTGCTGTTGAAGGTTGAATGCCTCCCCGTGTTGCTTACTCACCCGAGAAAACATACTTTAGATGTCTAATTACCTTGACAAAACCCAGGGGGTTGCACTAATTTTATTAATGGCCTTCTCTGGTTAATATTCAATAAATATTACCAGAAGCTGAAGTTTATCATGCTCTTTATTTTGGTCTGTCAAACATTTTTTATAGTTGAAAATAAACTATGGTGATTGATTTTCTAATTCTACATTTCAAGGTGCACAATGAAGGGGAAATGGACCGTGTTCTTGGTATCCATGGGATTCAACTTATTGGTATTAATAACCGTGACCTGGGTAAGCTTCTATATGCTCAATTCCTAAAAACTGGTTATCCATCTATTTTTCATCATTTTACAATTGATCATTTGAAAGATCCTCTGTATTTGTCACCAAATGCGAACCAAGTTTATTGTTCATCTTCTGCACTTTATCTTCTATTATTTCTGATGCATACGGTTATTTATTTCATTTGCTATCTTATTCTTTGCATTAAAATTGCTGGTGAACTTCATCTAGGTAACTTTGGTTGCCTTCTGATTATGTTTTGTGGTTCTGCAGAAACATTCAATGTTGACATAAGTAACACAAAGAAGCTTCTTGAGGGGGAGAGAGGCAAAGCCATTTGTGAGAGAGACATAATAGTAAGTGGCTTCCATTTTGCATCTGCTCACATGTAAGCATATCATTACCAGCCAAAATCTTTAAAACTAAGAGATAGTTCTCTTGAAGGGTAAACATGTACAATTTAGTTCCATGGGTTTACATTTTGATTATTCTAGTGTATTAGCAGTCATCCTCGAGTGTATCAAACATCAAGTGAATTTCATTTGTATTTCCTGCAATTTGGTTAATGAAATACACATGCACGTTGTGGCTTGAACATCACATACAGTTCACAAGACACACTTCCCTTTGTACAAGTAAAGTGATGACAAATCTATTTTCGTGTGGCTTCAGGTTGTTGGGGAATCAGGACTCTTTACTCCTGATGATATCACCTATGTGCAAAATGCTGGAGTTAAAGCCGTAAGCTTCATTGGTTAATCCTTTATTTCAGATCATCGAAGAATATACTTATTAATGACTTTCCTTAGATACCTAAGAAGAGGTCGTTATGGGGCAATACTAAAAAACTTGCAACGTGCACATCTGTGGTTCTCCCTTCATGTGAAAAATTAAATAAAACAAAATTGACGAAAAATACTTGTTAATAAAACAAAATTAATAAAAAAAACTTGATTCTGGTATAGTGGTATTTGATGAAGAGGATTGTCTAAAGTGCTTGGGAATTTGAGTTCCCTCCCTCCTCACTCTTGTTGCATATAGTTGGAAAATTTGGCACTGTTCCTACAATTTGGTGACAGAAAAGAATCCTGCTGTACTTTAAACTAATTGAATCAGAGCATTGTTGTTGCATTCATGCCTTCTTGTTCTATGCAGCTAGACTAAACCTGCATCCTCAGGTGTGCGTTCATGTGAAAAATGTTCATTAACAGCTGTTTGCTGTTACCCATTGATGGATTGCATCTTCTTTTAAGCTTGAGCTGGACCAAATGGGTAATAACAAACAGCTATGAAACTAGAGCTGGACCATCCTGAAAAGAAAAACAGAAAAGAGACCATGTCACAGTACTGTGTCCATGTTCTTTGTTGTAGCTCCACTGAAGGTCTTTTTAAGATGGTGGTTCTGTTTTCTGGTAGTCTGATTGGGTTCTCCCGTATGCACTGCCAGATTTGCTTTTGACATGGGGATAATGTTGTTGTTCTGCAGGTTTTGGTGGGGGAATCCATTGTGAAACAAAGTGATCCTGCGAGAGGTATCTCATCGCTTTTCGGTGCTGATATTTCTGTGTGACCATGGGGTTGATACTACTTTGGCGTTTGTACATGAATGATATGCTGGTATTAGGATGGATCTTTATCGATTTTTTCTCGCAGATGATGTGAATAGATAATAAAGGGCACCCACTAATGTGATGTTTGTTCCCGAGTGAGGCGTGAATGACATGGAGGTTGATGTGAAAACCCTGACACTGGTTAGGACAGTTCATAACTGTCCTTGCCTAACAAATCTTGACCGTAAGGTAGCTTGGTTAGCATGCTACTTTAACATATTAATTAAGGTAGCATGGTTTACTACCTTACACTGAGAACCGTTGTATGGGGACATCTGCCTCTCAAAACCTTCATCTTATTAAGTCCGGCCGGCATGCGCCTTGACATTGTCCTAGTCTAATCAAAGCCCTTGTGCCAAAGGCGCCCGTTGAGTGGGGCGTCCCCTTTGCAATCATTAACTCATTCCTGTTCTTTCATATATTTTTTCTATAATTTATTTGAAGTGGTTTAGCCTTTGTTTTGGTTTTGTTTTCATTTTTGTCGTAATTGTTTACAATTCATAGAAACTAGTCAACTACTTTCTATGATTGATTTTTTCTTTTCTTTTTCTTGTTCCCATTATGCGGTTTCTCACTTACATTATTATTATTATTATTATTATATTGTATAGTTATTTCTATTTTATAAATATTTTTGATACAATTAATTAGAGAGATGTCAACTCAAAATTAATTGAAATTTTAGAAAAGTTAGGATTGGATTGAGCAACTTTAACGGGTACTTGCATATGTTTAGGATGCAACTTCGGCTGAGTTAAGTTTGAACTCTGTCTGCTGAATCCGATTTCAACGGTGTTAAAACTTGCGTTTTTACAATCTGAATTCGAGGAACTTAATTTGTAAATATGCTAGGGAATTTAAAGAACTCGAGCCTGATTTCTTATTTTATATTTATTATAAAATATATTATATGTATAATATATTAATAATATTTCTTTTATTTGTGTATTTTATATTATTTATATTTATGTTTCAATACATGTTTGACATATTGAGATTATTTATAAATAAAAAATATTATTTTTATTTTTATTTATCTTTTATTTCTATAGTTTATCTTTACATCTATTAATTTTCTTCCTTTATCTTATTTTTTGAGTTAATTTTTTTTTAGAATAAATCGCTATATTTTTTAAAAGTTTATAATTTGACTATATATTATTATGTGTATTTATATGATTTGTTATTATTATATATTCATATGAAATTTTAAACTTATCAATCTTAAATAAAATGTGAATTCATCAACTCAAATTTTAATTCGAAACTACTTAGCCCAAACTTGATTTTTCAAAAATAAGATTAGAGTTTAAATTTTATAAATAAAGTTAAGATTAATGTTTTATAAATATATGAGCCTAAATTCGAGTTTTATGAGCCTGAATTGCACCTCTATGTGTCTTGAGCATTAGAAAAAATTGCATTTTCGTCCATTAGGTTTTATATTTGCAAGATGGCTTCAAGTTTTAGAAGTTTGCAGTCATGGTCACAAGATCAACCTTCCCAGTTCCCGTTCTACGTTCCAACAAATTCTTCCTGTTGCTGCCACCGTGCTAAACCCAATTTCAAATGATTAGATTAACCACCACCACTTCAAAAGTCAAAACAACCTCGTATTCCATCAGTCTCTCAAACGTTCCTACATCAGTGGCCTTACGCTTGTTCAATTATCATAGATCTTCAGGACAATCCCATCCTCGATTTTGAGGCAAAGTCAAATATGAGGCAATGAGTCTCGCTCACTCTCGCCAACCTAGCAAGGCTGTGAGGAGTGGGCCCATGATATGGACAATCCAAATGGACAGTGTAGTCCTCAATCAAAATGGAAACAAAGGTGGAATACCGTTGGATCCGAGCAAGTAGCTCCTATGAGTATGAGCTCGTTTTAGAAACTCTAAAGGACTTATATGCAATTTCCCTTTTTATACTTACCAACTGTGGGTTCAATTCGGGGTTATAAAACTCAAATTTACCTCAATACTAATCATAACTCTATTTATAAAACATTAATTCTAATCTTAATCATATTTATAAAACTTAAACTTAATCCTATTTTTGAAAATTGGGATCGAGTTGAGTTTCGGATCGAAATTTAAGTTGATGTATTACATTTTATTTAAGGTGATAAGTTTAAAATTTCATATAAATATATAATAATAACAAATCGTATAAGTAAAAATAATAATATATAGTCGAATTACAAAATTTTAAAACATACAGCGATATAAAAAATATTTCCAGAAGAAAATTTAATATAAAAAAGATAAAAGAAGAAAATTAATTGACATAAAAATAAATGATAGAAATAAAAAATAAATAAAAATAAAAATAATATACTTTATTCATAATATAATTACAATATGTCAAACATGTATTGAAATATAAATAATATAAAATACACAAAATATAAAGAAATATTATTGAGATATTATTTATATAATATGTTTTATAATATATAATGGGAAATTGGGCTTGTAACCTGATTATATTTATAAATTAGATTTTTCAAGTCATTTGGACTCAAATTGTAAAAAGTAAATATTAACAAAGTTGAAAATTGAGTTTGACCGGCCGTTTCCCGGCTCAAGTTGCATGCCTAGCAATATGCATGTTCTCGTGCTTTAGCGCATCTTATGAATCAACCCTGCTTTAATGGAGCTGGGCCAACGAGCGCACATAATGGGTACGTTTGTTGGCACAAAAAAATGTCAACCAAAACTTTTCAATCCAAAACTTTTTACTCTCCATAACTACTCTATTTTTTAATTATTTTTTCACATTTTCCTATACAAACTATCATACTTTTCAATCATTTCTACATACTATCCATACAACTAACCTATCTATTTTAACTTTATTCTCTTTACTCCTCATCATTACTCCTATTATATCACATCATTTTCTATCAATTTGACAACTTCTACTTCAAAAACTTTTCATCAAAAATTTACTCCTAACCAAACGTACCCAGTAGCGCGTTTTTGCGTGAACGAGGCGCCTGAGGGCGTCATAGGCGGGATGATGCTGACAACGTGGTGCAATCCGCGTCCCTCTCTTCCGATTGGACCCCATAGCCTCGAGAACAGCCAGGATTTGAATCCTACGGCACCTATGTGCTTGCCAGGCTCTATCGTGCTTGGAGCACGACACGATGAACCCAACGTGTCAGTTCACGATCATTTCTCAGCCAAAGCCAAACCAGCGTCAGAATGGCCGGCCGGCCATGTCGCGCGCGCTGTAATGCTTTCCTGACATCCCGGGCGATTTCTTTCCATTTAGGGTGTGTTTGGTTACGCACAAAATATGTCAATGAAAACTTTTCAATCAAAAACTTTTCACTTCTCATAACTACCTTATTTTTTAATTATTTTTTCACATTTTCCTATATAAACAACCCTACTTTTTAATCATTTCCACACAAATACTCATACAACTACCCTATTTATTTTAACTTTATTCTCTTTACACCTCATTATTACGCCTATCACATCACATCATTTTCTATCAACTTGACAACTTCTACTCTGAAAAAGTTTTCATCAAAAAGTTTTACCTCTAACCAAACGCACCCTTAATGCACACACTGATGCTTATCTTTTGTTTGACTCCACAGGTTAACCGCCACAATCAAAGTCACCTAAAATATTAAAGTGCAGCGCCACTAACGTCATGATTAAATTATAATTTATATCATTATTATATTTAGAATAATATATTTTATTATGGTATCAATTTTCATCTTAATTGAATATGTATATGGACCTTATCTGAAAATAATATAAATTCAATGTAATAAATTAATTGGATATAAATAATAATTTTAAAATGATTTTTGCAACGTGTAAATTATTATCTATAAAATTTATATATAAATAAATAATTATATAAAATTTTATTATATTTTAATATGTGTAAAACCCATTTTGAATAAATGTACCGCTGTTTTGGTGCAGCTGCACTGAAACAGCAGCTAGTGTATACATATATTCCTACCGCCCCAAAATTTACCGTTCGCTGTCTAGCTCGATCGCTTGCCATGGGTACACAAAAGGGCGAATCCCACTCCCATGCGGCGCAACTCTCAGAGTCAAGAGGCAATGAGAAGCACGCCAGCGGTGACGACGAGGAGATGACGATGCTTAGGCCTCATCCTGCAGTTGCAGCACCGAAATCCCATTCCCACCACAAACCCAAGCCCGTCTCTTCTCCAAAAGACGATCAGACTCGCCACGTCCACGACGATGGCTCTGCGGATGTCGGTGAAGTATGTGTTGGAGTCGCGCAGGCGCAGCAAGCAGATCACTTCAAGTGCATACCTCCCTTGTGACTCGTGAGAGACTGGAGGGCATAACACCACTCCGCCAAGCAACGTGCGTTGGCACTCACTTGCCAGGGCAGAAGGTTTTGCTACGTTCAAGTAAATTAATTACCGACTTAGCGTACAATATGCTTAAAATAAGGCCCTGTTCGTTCACTTTCTTATACATAGCTGGTGAATTGACATCGATATTTAGTGGCAAGTTCTTTTTAATAATCTCCGTATGTTCATGTGAGAACGAGGAAACGGGGAATGGAATGGCCAATGGTTAAATTGGAAATTTAGTAGAAATATATCTATGGTTGTTTAGCATTATCTTTTCATTAAAAAAATCAATTTTCATCAAAATCAAAGATATCACATCTTCATATAAATATATTCATATGTAAATAATGAATAAATAATTATCATAATAAAAAATATATTTTAGAATTAGTTGGTGCAAATGTAATAATATTCAAAGAGTTCATTATTTCTATTGGTAGATTTTAACCTTTGTTAATTTGAGAATAACTTGAATTTCAACCTGAAATCAAAATTGGAATTGATGTCAACTCGATTCAAATTGGACTTAAACCCAAATTTTAATATTAAGATTAAGGTTTTGGCTTATTTAAACTCAATAGATTTAGAGTAAGAGTTCATTCAAGTCTTGTACAACCCGACCCACATTGAAGCCTTGTGTATTCCTCAAAGTACAAGTGTTTGTAGTGTAAAATATATATTTTTAGGAAGTTTGGTATGGTACTTTGGCACGGGGTGATCGATGGAAAATAGAACCCCACGGGATGCAATACATTTTATAAAACGTGACTGATGAAGCGCGGGAATGGAAATAAATGTCAAATTCTAAATATATTTACGAATTTTATCTTTAATTACTATTATGCTTGTGAATTTTTAAAAATTTGTCATATCTATATATTTTATTAATAATTTCGCCTGTATCTACACCATTAGTTTATTCAAATTAAATATTTTAAATAGCAGAAATATCTTTATCTTCTCAATTAGGAGCATCACCCTCTTATCCAATCAGTCCAACCAGCAGCTGCCCTCATCTCTTATCTGTTTTAGATCCAGGTCCGCACATCAATCAATTGCAATAGATATGCATCATCACCACACGATCCTGCGGCTACGCATCAAATGCCAGCAACCATCATCTCCTCATCAGATTCTGCAACTGGCCATTCACCTACACGACGTCGCAGCACATGCCACGAGCAAGATTTGGACAAGCGGCAGGTGGATTAATCCTAGCCGTCCTTCAAGCGTAACAGCAGAAGAGACGCCTGTAGAAAGTAGATGATCATGACGTGATAGCGGTTCTCTTCAAAGAATTTCATGTGCAATACAACAAGTCAATAAAGCGGCAATGATCTCAAGCCATCTCTAACATCGCTAGTATTCCAAAGCCGCACAATTCCAACAGCACATAAGCAAGCAATCGAGTAGATTTTAGTGGTTTAGGGCTGCTTTTGTTTCTGGCGCTTGGAAGATTGAAGATGAGGGCAGATCGAAAAAGCTACCCGACCTCTCCCTCCGATTTTCACATATAATCGAGTGGCGGATTTGAAGAAAAGAGGGCGGACCTGCATTTATGAATCAAGATCATCATATTCGACGAAGTTGTCTTGTCTAGCTGCAATTATGGCTCATTACTTGTTGGATTTTAAGAAGAAGGTGGCTGTAGGCATATTGGTTGTGTTAGAGCTGACAGCAGACAGCCAGACAGAGCTGTTGTAAACAATGGAGGCTGTCAGATTGGTGCGAATTGATGATTCATTTTTGCCATTAAAATGGTTGGCTGGGTGGCAGTTATGGATGGAGAAGATGGAGCGGAATGTCGAAATTTGCCACAAATGGCTAGTTGTGTTTCTGAATTCGGTGTCTGCTCGACAATCGCAGTCATGGATCGAGAAACAATGGAGTAGGTATTTTTCGTCATTTCATACGTGGGAGAACCGAAACTACTTGTGTATGAGCAGAAATTTTTCAAATTCATAAATATAAGTGGAAGGGAAATTAGGGGCAAAACTCATGCATTAGCCCTTAAATAAATTTTGTAGTGAGAGAGTGATGAAAAATAATAAGATAAGCAATCATAAGCAGGTTAATTACATGAAAAAAGTATAAAAAATTAAAATATAAAAGTAAAAACAAAAAAAAAGTTAATCAACGAATACCCATATTAGTTGGGATGGGAATTTGGGCGGGTCATACCAGGTCAAGGTTTGCCCAACTCTAACCCTACTTTTTAAAAATTGAGTTTGATCGTTTTTTTATACCGGGTCGGGATAAGGTCGGTTTGACCATTACTTTTTTTAAATAGGTTCCAAGACAAACTTTAGGTTGGTATCAGACCAGTTTCGGAATAGTGGGTCGGGTCAAAAATACGGGTGAAATAAGATAATTTTCAGAATTTATATACCTATCAAACATAAGTATACATCTATACTAAATTTAAATATTATATGTTTCAATATTAAGAAAACAAAATATTTGAAAATATAGTATAAATTTATTAAAATAGATTAATATACAATTACACATAAGGGTTATATATGTACAAATTCTTTTTATTGATTCTTATATTGGTGTTTGAATAAATTGATTCTTCTATTGTTGATAGAGTTTATTATAAAAAACTAAGAATTTTGAAAGAAAATAATAATAATATTTAAATATAGGCTTATAATTTTTCATAAATTTATATATGTGGGGTGGGTCAGGATATGGTCGATCCACCTTAACTATATTTTTAAATTCGGGTCAAAATTTCTAATACATCCCTATACCGGATCAAAAATATATTGGTCCGGTCACGAGTCGACCTGCTACAATTCACACTCCAGCATATTAGCATATTTCATTTCATTTCATTCCACTGAACCTTTCTAACTGGACAAGTATGCTCACCGATTTGATGGTCAAGTAACATTCAAACTATCAAAGTCTCGGCCAGAGAACCGGAATACGTATCGTTGGAAAAACTTCAAAGATGTTACCTGACGTCACGTCGCACGCCGGTCGTCGCTCGAGTGTCAGCGACAATTGTGACCTACTTTCTTTTTTACAGTTAGATTGATTGAGCCATTTGCTTTCCTTTTTTCTCAACTTAGCTCAGGTTGTGGTTGTGTTTGGTTGGAGTAAAACTTTTGATAAAAAGTTTTCGAGATAGAAATTGTCAAATTAATAGAAAATTATGTTATATAATAAGGGTAATAATAATGAGTAAAGATAATAAAGTTCAAATAGATAGATTAGTTGTACGGATAATTGTGTAGAAATAATTGAAAAGTAGTATAGTTTATATAGAAAAATGTAAAAAAATAATTAAAAAATAGAGTAGCTATAAAAAGTAAAAAAATTTGAATCAAAAAATTTTAGTTAACATATTTTTTTTCTCCAAACAAACTCACCCTTGGTGTCACATGCAAGCACCTATGGTATATGGCATATGCCTGACTAAAAAATGCTTGCCGATTTTCGGTATTAATTTTTTTTTCTTTTTTCTGAGATAATATTTTTAGCATCACCTTTGAGTGATCTTTCATCACACGCCATTGACCGTTCCGTGAATGCGTCGCAAGGAAAGCAGATATCGGAGCCCGATTTTTTTGTATTTTTTTAAATTTTTTTTTTATAAAACTGTTAATATAAGTGTATTCAACATCTTTATAAATTTTTATCATTTTTGGAGTATTTTAGATATTTATTTTTTATTTTTACTAATTTTTAAAAATAAAAAATAAATATATAAATACTCCAAAAATGATAAAAATTTATACACATAAATTAATAATATTATTAAAAATTTTAAAAAAAATTTAAAAAAAAAGAATGTATGCGCCGGTAAGCGCTGCATGTTACCGGTAACATACGATCGACTTCCGCAGATATCTGCTCATGCGGAAAGCACCTGGCAGCTGGTCCGTCTAGGCATGCGAAACCATGGTATGCCGCACACCAATCATGCATTTATCTGCCTATATATCATTCTCAAGTCCTCAATGGTAATTAAAAAGAAAAAAAAAGGTCCCACGGCTCAAGTCGTCTCAAGTCAGCAAGCGTTGTAGGGGTGAAACTTGGTACCGGGTCGGTCCGAACCCGCCCGACCCGACCCGGTACCAAAACCCGGCCCCGGCCCGAATCCGGTGTAATTTATATAATTTTTTTTATAATTTATACATTTTTTTGTAATATTAATATATAGGTGGTTAATTGATTTAATATATATATCAGTCAAATGGTTTAATTTAAGTGATTAATTGATTTAAATTAATGAATAATTATGATTTAATGATTTATAATATATAGTTAATATGGATATTTAAAAAAAAATTTAAAAATATATGAGGGGTAGCCACATGTGTAAGAACTTGACATTCGAAATACAAATGGAAATCAAGGGAGAAATTACTTGAAAGTCTTCGAATAGTTTTTTAGTTTTTTTGGAAACTTTGGAGACATGAACTCATTTGAATTTTGAATTTATTTAAAAGTGGATGTAAACTTATTTAAACTTGAGATTTGTTTATTCGTCATTTTAAATTTGGATTGCACTTAAATTAGATTAGAATGTTGAACCATTATGCTTAGTGTATTTAGATTTAGTTGCTTTGAATAACTGTTATGTGGATTATGTTTGAATTTGAGTTGGCATGATAAATGTATTTCATATTATACTTTCTGTTAGTATGAGAAATCTGTTAGTTTGAATTTTAGATTGTAGTATAAATTTGATTCATATTTTAAGTTTATTGGTATGACAAGTGGTCAATTTCTATTTTAGCAATTTGTATGATAAATATTCAGTTTGAATTCAATTTCAACAATTTGTATGATAATATTTAGTTTTAATTACAATAGTTGGTATGATATGTTTATTTTTTATTTGCTACACTGGAGTCATTTCCATTAGCCATTTGCTACACTTGACTTCATAAACACAGGTATGTATATTACAATAATTTTCTTTTAGATTATAATTAAATTAGAAAAAAAACAGTTTATTGGTAACCCGAATTCTAACCCGAAACAAAACCAAAACCAATGCAAACCCGGTTTGAACCCGGTCCGAACCCGGATTAAATTTTTTGGGTTTGGGTTTACTCCAACCCGGTTGGATTAGGGTTTGGGTTCACTCCAACCCGGTATAACCCGACCCGAGTTGCACCACTAGCGTTGATGAGTCCCCCGTTGATACAATTACGCTGCCTTCCTGGACTACTAGTTCCATAGTCCCTCCTTCCCCTGCTGGGCAGCGGAAACTTCCGAGAAATGTCTTTGAACGTTACCGGTGATTTTTCAGCATTGGAATTCCGAGCGTCGGACGACGATGCTTGGTATGCCGCTAACATCGTCCTCGATGGGGAGACCTTGATCGTGAAGTTCGCGAACCACGGACCCGAGTTCGATGAGAAATTCCGAGCGACCGATTTCAGGGACGAGGCGTCAGTGCAGCAGTTCTAGGAACGGATTCGGTCCTCGTCTGTGCAGTTGCAGGACTCGATGTGCCGGAAGGCTATTGAAGGGATGACTATCTGCGCTTCATATGCTTTCAGTGACGGCGCCATCAAGTTCTACGATGCGGTCATTGACGACGTGAGTTCGCTGCTGCCCTTGTATACAAATTCCATTCCTGATTTTTCTTGTCGTCTGGGCGAAGAACCCCAGTGCTGAATGTTTGTGATTTTACTATGTGGCTATGCTCTTGCTATCTAGGCGCCACTTTTAATGTTCTTGCTGGGGTCGGGTACGTTTGGGCTGTATGGAAATTGGAATATGTGGTGCCACAGTTTAGCTATTTTATAATTTTTCTAATTTTGCTATTTTCTGTAATTCTGTGTATATTGTTAATGACTATGATTTTTTGTTATTTTTCTCCCACTTTTTACCGTTTTCCATCTCTTCGAAACTTCAACCGTAACTTTGATTGGAGGGCTTTTGCTTGGCTTTTCTTTGTACTGTTAGCATGAGGGTTGAATGAGAGAGGCCCCCGTTACATTTTAGATCAATTCTATCATAAATTTTTTTAGTATTGTTTTCCTGTAAAAAAAAAAAAAATAGCTCAAATAAATTGTCAAATTGTCAAAAACGGGTTGAGATTATGTTAGGACCCTAAATTACCAATACCATCTTGAAATTATCTTAGGGCTAAAAGTTATTATGTCATGTCATATATGCCATCTAAATGGTGTAATGATTTTTGTTATAAATAAACAAGAAATTTACACTGATAAAATTAGTCAGTAATAAGCATATAATTTATATGATTTGAAATATAGCCAATGTTAGCATCTCATTTGGACATTTTAATTTTTTTAGGTTAAAATGTTTAGGACATATTCTGGGTTTTTCACCGGAGCACGTTGGGATTTTGCTATTTTCAGTTACGTAGTCAAAGGGTACAGCTGATAATTAATATATATATATATATGTAAATATTCAGGTGCAGCATCGCTGAAATGGGCACCACATGATCATCAAATCATAATCTATTTCACCTGTTGTATTTAGAATAATATATTCTATTACCATATCAATTTTCATCCCAATCAGATGTGTATATGGGCCCCATCTGAAAATGATACAAATTCAACGTAATAAAATAGTTTGATGTAAATAACAACTTTAAAGTGGTTTTTTCAACATGTAAACCATTTGCTATAAAATTTATATATAAATAAATGATTATATAAAGTTTCATTAAATTCTAATATGTGTGGGGGCCTTTTTTTGATCAAATGTACCGCTGCACCGGAATAGCGGTACATTTGATCAAAAGTGAGTCTCGCATATATTAGAATGCAATGAAACTTTATATAATCATTTATCCATATATAAATTTTATACCCAATGATTTATATGTTGAAAAAACCACTTTAAAGTTGTTATTTACATCAAACTATTTTATTACCTTGAATTTGTACCATTTTAAGATGGGGCCCATATACATATCTGATTGGGATGAAAATTGGTATGGTAATAAAATATATTATTCTAAATACAATGGGCGTAGTAGATTATGATTTGATGATCATGTAGGGCCCATTTCAGCGATGCTGCACCTGAATATTTCGTATATATATATATATATATATATATATGGATTCTGTTACGGTGCAGCGTCACTGCACCGGAACAGCGGTGCAGTGGGCCCAAAATGGGCCCCACATGATCATGAAATCATGATCTACTCCACCCATTGTATTTAGAATAATGTATTCTATTACCATCCCAATTTTCATCCCAATCAAATACTTTAAAGTTGTTATTTACATCAAACTATTTTATTACGTTGGATTTGTACCATTTTCAGATGGGGCCCATATACATATCTAATTGGGATGAAAATTGGTGTGGTAATAGAATACATTATTCTAAATACAATGGGTGGAGTAGATCATGATTTCATGATCATGTGGGGCCCATTTTGGGCCTACTGTACCGCTGTTCCGATGCAGCGGCAGCATCACTGCACCGGAACAGCTCTCTCTCTCTATATATATGTGTGTGTGTTTGCGCGCTAAAGTCGATCCGTAATTTGACCGCAATTTAAGTGATGGAGATGGTCCAATTTCTCCGTATCCAAATCACAGCGGCAGGCCCGCAGCAGAAGTCGTTGAACGGAGTATTTGGGTGCCCTTCCTCAGCCTGCCAAGAAACTTCCTATGTATATAGAAGGCATGGCTGGAACTAGAATGTCTTTTTTCTGGAACTCTGGTATTGGAACTTGGAAGAGAGAAAATGATGCGGTGCTTCTTTCCTTCTTCTTTCTAAAGGACAGAGAAAGGATTTCGATGCAAAAACTCATTATTTAATTTTCCATTGCAGTGGCTAATGTTTCATCGTAATTGTAACAGTTTTTATCTTGGCTCCGGTCCGCTATGGTACTTCTATAAAATTTAAGCCGATTATTTTCTTTACTACTATTTATTTAACTAAATACTCAAAATTATTTCAATAAGAGGGCTTTATAAACATCATTTTTTAAAATATTTTAAATCATTATGTAAATTGCTTATATTATTTAGATACTCACTAAATTAGTACGAAAAAATTATAGAATCAGTCATTCAGATGTGGTAGGAAAGTCATTCAAGAAGGTATGTATACTTCGATTAGTGAGTCTCACAAGGAGAAATTTTGGTCAGTTCATACACATTATAGAATTATTATTCCACTTTTTTCTTTTACAGGGATGAATATGGGTATTGATAATGTTAACAATCTCATCAAATAACGGCCCCAAATCAAAAGGCTTGACTAAAATTCAAGGCCTGCTCCATTGCATCGCGGACCTTTTTCTATTGCTTATTTTGAGCTATAAAGAAAGTTTGTCCCAGGGTCATCTCTTATACAAGCTCCTTCTCCTCAAGTTTAGGTGTTGACGACAGTGGTGGAACCCTGAATGTTTACAGCAGAGTTATATTCCTCATGATTTTAGCTGAAGCGGATGATAAGCTTTAGATGATGGCATGGCCCAAAAGGAATTAAGGAATGGGGCCCTTGGGTTGGGCAGGGGTCACCCCGCCCTTACAACTTCATAACGAGAATGGGCAATATTCTTTCAAACAGTAGGACAAGCATCATATTCTATCTGATAGCAATACTGTAGTGCCATACATCTCTGTTCACCGGATCCTTTTTCTTGCTGTTTCTTCGTTACCCGTTTGTCTTCTTTCATATATATATAAATTTATGTCTGGTCAACTTTCTTGAATTTGAAGTTGCTAGCTGAGCAGTGAGGATGTGTCTTCCTGTTTAAACTGAGTGGCGCATTAATGGTTATTTGAATGTCCCATCATTCTGGTCTTTTCTTCATGGCCCACCTTGGTCGTTAATGATAGGAATATTCAGGAACAGAATGCAATACGTTTATCATTGATTGGAGGGCCTATTTGTCAATGTTATTTAAAGTGGCTTTATGTTCTATTTTTTTTTTTTTTCTGAAAGGATGTTCTAAAATTTTATATTTCTCTCGAAGTGTAGATTTTTTTAGACTACCCGTCTTAAGACCTGAATTAGAAACAAGTTTGCTGTGAAATGGGACTTTCACCTTTTCTTGAATAAATAACTGTGATTGTGACGTTGATTTGCACTCTATTTTGTGTATGATGATTGCATTATGATTTATAGAGCATATTCATAACAGTGAATGTTTAACTTGGTATGATGTTGCAAGTTGATTAAGGATTATTATTCTCTGTGATGATTTATATATATTTATGATAAATTCACTTTCTACGTTGGGTATTGAATTTGTTGAATTGTGTGTTATTTCAGGTAATCCCTAAAGATCATGCATTTGACAAAGGAAAGGATATGTGCTCATGCCAGTTTGTTCTTTTTTGGCAACATGGTCCAAATGACGGTTTGAAAACATATACAGGAATTGAAAACATTTGTTTAAGACAAACTGGGAGGGCGATAAAAAATCCGGCTCTGAATTCTTTCTTAGAAGTAACAAGAAAGAAGCTACAACGGGGCTCACAGGAGTCACATTCTATTTCTGATTGTGAAACCGCTCAGGTTAATGCTGTATTGCTTCATGAAATTTGTCAATCTACCAGCAAACAAGAATCTAATAGACGTCATACGCCTAAAACGTTTAAGGTAAATTATTCCAGAGTTTACCAATGGTAATTACGGGTGCGGTTTTTCTATTTTGGATAATTTGACAGCTTTTCATGTGAGTTTTGAGGTATCTTTGGTGATTGAGATTCCTAAATGATGGGACACATTTTGTGAATTGTGTGTCCTTCATCTGTTACCATTTCTCTGGTCTCAACTGAATGATTGTCTGGCCTCAGTAGGAATATTACAGGGAAAACATTTCCAAAAATAAAAAGCAACATAATATTTGTCCACGTAAGTATTTATGGTTTCAATTTATGAGAGTAAAAAGATTGTTGGTTTGTTTGGACTTGAATGTGTCTAACACGCATACTGTATGAGATCCCACCTCTTTTCTTCCATTCCTTCAGAATTGGGTGACCAATGGCAATCATAGGATTTTTCTTTTTCTGCTAGTGGCTTGAGGATGCATAATTGTTTAACGTACTTTCTCATGTCATTGTAGGTGAAGGAGAATCCTAAGAAGGGTCATGCCGCAGAAACGTTTGAAGGTTCCCTGTTGTCTTCAGTGAAACTCATTTACATTCAACTTATAGTACTCCCTTGGCTCTTGGTTGTAACTAGGTTTTCGCAGTGCAGGTTATATTCGAGAGAAGTTCGGACAAGATGTGGACTTGGGAAGTGAATTTTCTTTCACAACATTTCTACGAGAAAAAAGCGACTGGTTTTTTGTTATTATTGATAATGTTGAAAAAGATTTATCCTCTTCAGCTATAGTTGGTTTTATATATCAACATACATCCATTATATGTCATGCTCATGTATCCCCTAGCTTATCATGGGAAGTTTATACAAGGGGAACTATATTTGTGAAAGGCAGAAAGAAGCTTGAGGAATTACGTGGTTTTCTACAGAATCCTTCTCATCTTATAATATCCTCCAAAGGAAGGTATTGTTCTTTGTTTCCTTCGTTTTTGTTTTTAATGTTAGCAATGAATCATTAAGTCGAAATGATATTTTATGTAAATAAATACTTGTAGCGGAATATTACAAAATCATCAGTATTTTATTTTATTTTTGTTTGTAGTTATGTTATGACAGTATTTGATGTAACCAAAAGAACAAGTTTTTGAAGAAAAAACGGTCTAGGTTCTTATATGTTCTAAAACCATGTTTGCTTTTGTTATGCACCTTATGCAACCTACTCTAGCATCCTCTACCTATTTCTTTTTAAAAGAAAATATTCTGATGTTGAAACGAAACTTTTTTCTGTTTCTCCTTTTTGAAGACCATGGATTATAGTTGAGGAGGACTTGAGAGATGGCACCTTTAAAGGCTTGACACAGATATCTAAGGTCAGCATTCCATGTTGTATTCTAATGTCCAGTTTTTTGTGGGCATGAACAAGAAGTAAATGATATGTAAAAAACTATAAATTGACAAAAAAAAAAAAAAAATCTTGTATAAGCATATTGAAAAACTTTGACAGTTTTGAAGGAATCCGTGATATGGGCTAGAGCAAGCCTTGACTAAGCATATATCTCGGTCCCGCTTTTATGAAACATTTTTCTATGTAATTCTTTTTATATTTAAAATTTTGATGGTTGATAAGAAAATTCACTCAATCTATTATACTTAGCATCATTTATACATGGGTCCTATCCATAAATGTGTAAAAATCAATATTATAAAATGGTTTAATGCTAAAATATCAATTTTAAAGTAATATTTTCAACGTCTAAACCGTTTAAAATATCATTTCTATGTGAATAAATAATTTTATAAAGTATTATTACATTTAATACATGTGAAATGGATCTAAGCTTTTTTAATAATTTACACATAAATATATATTTTTCAATAAATGTGGCCCATGCATATACTTGATTTCTTAGCTAAACAAATAATGTTAAATACAATGAATGGATTGAATTTTCCATCAAGAATTAAAATTTTAAAATTTAAAGAGATTACATAGCTTCACTTTTATGTAACTTGGTTGCATAGAAGCGGAGACCTACACATATTTACATGTTTGGCAGGTGCGAGAAAGGATCTTCATAGTCAGCATTAATCATTGTTGAAAAGAGAAGGTCTAATCTTGTGAGGTGCGTGCAGAAATCATTATGCAAAATTCAAGGTGCTATTGAGGAAATAAAGGTTGTGCAAGAGGGAACTGCAGAGTATGACAGGGGAAAGAGATTAGCTGTCTTATTTTTAGAATTCGTTGAACATTTACAGCCCCTCCACAAAAGGCTTCTACTGGAGGAGAGGAATACAATTCTATGAAGTATGAACAATTGAACATGGAGGGGGCTGATTGGAGAAAGTATTGTGAATATTTCACCTATTCTGATGCAAATGATTCTAATCAGAGGTAATTTCTTATCTCGTATTTACATTAAGATGTACATCTATTGCATGCTTTTTTTTCCTTTTAGATCTGATCTAATTGCCAATGCTCGAAGATTCACATCCAACGAATAGTGTTTTGGATCTTGCTTGTTGAATTTGACATGATGCCATGATGGTGACCCAGATTTTCATGCGTCATGCATTTTTTATCTTTAGATTACAGTAGCTTCTCTGTTGTCTTCTTTGAAAGTAGAGCATTTATAGATTGGCAAGTTACCAATTCATTTAAAGGGCATATAAAACTTTACTCTTCACTGTATTTGTAGTAGCTAATTCAATCTAATGCTGATCTGCTGTCAAAGTCAAAGAGCGGTGCATCTAGGGCATAAACATTTTCGTTTGATTTCTTTTTGTGCCAGATACCTTTACGGTATATGTAAGTTATCTCACATAGTCACATTTAATAAGCTTCATTTTGATAAAGCTGATCATCGTTGATTACTGATTCAAACAAATTCAAACAAACTGTTCCTAGTCTTAGGCTATAGAATAGGTCTCCTTTAGAATAGGCTTTATTTTTTTTTTTGATTGGTAGAATAGGCTTTATTATTTTATCTGTTTTGTACCATTCTCTTGTTGGCTTCAGGTTCGGTAAGAAGCCTATGATATTAATGTAGAATGTATAGTGAGCGTAAAATAAAACTGCAATATTATTATTATTTTTTGTGTTCAGTCCCTGTTCTTCTATACATTTCAATGGAAACAGATCCCAAGTTCGGGGAGATCTTTCGTTACAATGAAAACGGACTCCAATTGTGGGGCTATGCCCAGGGGCTAGGTAAGTCATGAACTGTTTACGCAAGAATAAACCCACCAAGACTTCATGGGGAAAAAAAGGCTTTCCCGATTCAACACATTTATCACTTGCCCCTAGTATGATATGTCAGTTAATATTTCAACCCCTAAGTTCCCCAAAGATACTATACTATTGTAAATCAGAACCATGGTTTCCTTGTCAACTATGCCAAGGTTTGCATGGTGGGCGATTACTACTTTCCTGTAAACACCAGTACTCACTCTGTTACCCCGCAAAATTGGGAGACCCCAGGCCCCTTGGATAGCCCTGCCCGAGCAGTCTAACCCGTGATCAATCGGCCAAGTACTGGCTGCCTCATTACCCTACAGTACCCCATAGCCCATGTCTGGGTCAATTTCCACAACCAAGTTCGAACTGAACTTAAAGAATGACAAGACGCCACTTGGGAAAAATCAGGGGGAAAAGGAAGTCTTATGCTGGCGCTAAGTCTTTTGTATTTTTTTCGTGTTTCCTCCCCATGTGCAGATATTGGTGATGAGGATTTTGTTCTTCTGCTACGATGAGGATGGAACAGCCGGATATTCACTGCCGTGCCACAAACCTCGCAATTTTGTTACAGTTACAGCGATGTCTGGGTTGGGTGGTGGGGGGTTTATTTCATTGCAATTGTCAAATTGTATCGATGAGCTAGTGCTGTAACATTCCGGCTGGATTCCTACTGTTTGAGTTACGAACTTTCTGCCGACGGCGAGGCTCACCATCCCGCTTGATCAGAATCTTGTTGTCAAATGTCAAGGCAAAACACACTCATTGGCAGACATGATTTCATTTGGGAGAGTCATTTGCTCATTTCAACCCATCCCGATTGCATATGCAGGCCATCAGATAATGGCCCCTGATTCTATGCTCCCGGGCATATATACCTTTTTTTTTTTTTTTTTTTTTTGAAAATTTTTTCATGAACTTGTTAACTTAAGTGTATTTAACATATGTATTTTTAGGATATTTTAGATATTTATTTTTTATTTTTAAAAATCAGTGACATTTTAGTAATTTAAAATTACCTAAAATACCACTGATTTTCAAAAATAAAAAACAAATATCTAAAATACTCCAAAAATGGTAAAAATTTATACACATATTAAATACATATAGATTAACACTATTGTAAAAAAAATTTCAAAAAAAAAAAAGATATATGTTTTCGGGAGCATCGGATCAGGGGTCTCAGATAATGACTATTATGGGCCGCTTTCCCTCCTACCTATAGGGTGAAGAAAATGAGACGAGTTTTAAGTGGCTCTTATTAGCATCCCAAAGTTTTTTTAAAAAAAACGAGTACGTATTCCCTATAATAATGAATGGCATGTGCTGGTTTAGACTCCGACCTTTTTTTTATTTTTATTTTTACGAATGTACTTACGTCATATCTCAATTTACCTGAGACAATTCTTATGACTTTTCACAAAAGAGGCCACGAGCTCCTAAATATTAACGGAAAGACCACGGACTCCCGAATATAAAAGAAGATAAAACTCCCGTACATATAAAAGAAGATAAAACTCCCGTACCCAAATATAAAGGAAGACAAAACTCCCGTACCTGAGACGCTGTGGCAAGACTCGGACACTGACTGACTGTATGGCCGAAAGCAATGTTACCAACCAGGCAACGGCCTGGTTGGCAGTCTTCGATCGTCATTCCATGGATATTTTGTACTAAATGGATGTATTGCCCGTTTGGTTCCCTTCCGCTGTTTTTTTTTTTTTTTTTTTTTCAATTGTTATTTTTACCGTGACTTTTGGGATCTGTCGAATACTTCTTCCCTTGTAAACTCCAAAACACAAATCGGCGACGCAACAAAATATACATTTGAAGTTGTAGAAACATATCTGGCAATTTTATGGGCTACGGCCCAACTGTCTACATTGTTCACCTTCACCCCTGCGTTCCGTTCCACCAACTTCGATTTTTGTATACGGTCATCAGCAAACCTCACCATCGAGTTTAACTATATCAGGCTCATGGCATGTCTTGATATTTAACAGAGATGGTCAAGCTACGTGGGCTGCTAATCAGTCATAAGGAAAATACGGCTGAGCAAGCCAATCTTATTTCAATGACCTTCCGCAATGTTACGACTAACATCAACTTTCACGTTAGCTATATGGTTTTTTACGTCCACATCAAAAATAATATATCTTAAAGTCAAAAATAAAATCACTAAAATTATAAAAGTCTCAACGGTAAAATGATTAAAATTATAAAATTTATCAGCAATGGGAATGCAAGAAAAACAGAACCAGAGTACTTGTTTGGTTACCTGGGTGGATCCTTACCTTATCACTTCTCCCAAAGCAGCTGTCCAATAAGAATTCGTCCGCATTGAAAGCTTGTC
Source organism: Annona cherimola (assembly GCA_030490835.1). Lineage (NCBI taxonomy): Eukaryota > Viridiplantae > Streptophyta > Magnoliopsida > Magnoliales > Annonaceae > Annona > Annona cherimola. The sequence continues at coordinate 15,172,402 of CM059977.1, read as the reverse complement.
CGTTTGTCCCCCGTCCCGTCCAAATCCAAAGCCGAGGATGCAAGGAATTCAGGCAAGCGCGTTGCCACAAGGTGCGACAAAATAACACTTCTCAATCCATCCTACGCCCACGTATTGTATGGAAGAGGACAGTCCATTTTGAATTTTCTCCTGCTGGTCTGGTACTGATATGGATCTATCATTGAAATCTATGGCCCCATGCATTTTCCCTTCTTTTTATTTGGTACTTCTCAGCCGATTATCTTTATGTTATGCCCAATCAATAGCTTTTCAATTTGCCGCACAGTATTATTTGCATTATTGCTACGGGCTCACCACTAACATCGAGTAGGGGAAGAAAAGGCAGGATAGAAATAACAGAGCAGGAAAAGAAACATGAGATAAAAAAAAATAAGTTTTAAAAAATACTGTATCAACTTTTTTTAAATAGGAAAAACGTTTTAACGTGGCCGGATATTCATGTCGTTGGGGTCATCCTGAAAGGTAGACTCTGTTTATATATATATATATATATATATATATATATATATATCATTTTCTTCTTTCTCTTGTGGACCATTACAACCGTGACCAAAAATTTAAGCACTAAATTATAGCAAAAGAGATCTAAAGTGGACCGGACCTTCAGCAGCCGGTATACCAAACTACAGAAGTTGGCTCTCCTTTATCTTTCTATTCATTGATATTTTATCATTTTCTCCCTCGTAATTGTAAACAGCATTTTAAAAGTGAGACCGGACCAACCGCCTTGCCAAGCCCTCACAAGGGTTTTACTTTGGTCGATCCCGTGGCATATAGCAATAATCTTTCGATATGACCATTATAGGAGGCAGGAGCTGTGGTTTCCCATATAAGGAGCTTTACGAGTTGGTAAACAATATAAGTGGGGTGGGGTGAGAAACGTCTCATCCTTCCTATTTTCTTACCAATTATTTATTCATTTAATAATTTTATTTTTCTAAATTTACCATTATATTTTAATTATTTTTTCTTACAACTATCCTCTAATAATCATACTTATTTTAACTTTACTCGTATTATTTCATATTCAATCATACAAATTTCAAATATTCCATTTCATTTTTTACACATCCCATACTCTCATAAAAAAACACATTATCAAAGTCCCTTTAGTCTCCTCTTTAATATTATAAAGAAAATTTATAATGATTTTATAAAGTTAATTTGTAAGAAAATTTGTAAACATTCTCATGAATTTGATCTATAATACGTAGATGAAAAAAATGAGATATTATAAAGTATGATTTCAAAACCGGACCATCTAGCTAAATCAGTTGAATGATGAACCATTTAAATGATGGTCTCGCTAAGGTCTGTAGAATCACTGAAACCTGAGCGATCTGGCAATAGAAAAACCAAAGGAACTATAGCTCGGAGTCAAGGAGTTTGTTTGAGATGATGAGAATTATAATGAAAATGAAAATGATAGCCATGAAGTGAGAATTAAAAAAATAGATAACATAGTTATATAAAAAGGTACAAAAAATTAAAAATATTAAAATAAAAATATAAAAAGTAGGATAATTGAGTATTCGCCTTTACATTCTCCCTCTTATCCTCATTCTTATTATCCAGATATACTCTATTGCACAACATTTCATCAAAAAAATTCCCTTCCATGGCATCAATTGGGACACAACTATGAGCACAATGGGAAAAGAAGCCAAGAATTTAGGTGTTTTTGGTATTTTCTAAAACTTTTAAAATTTTGAAATAGGAGAAGTAATATAATAAAGTTAAAATAGATATGGTAGTCCTATGAATATATATAGAAAAAATTGAAAAATATGATAGTTGTATAAGAAAGTATAAAAAATAATTAAAAATAAGATAATTATAGATATTAAAAAGTTTTAGATTTATGAGTATATCTTTTAGGGTAGATTCACAAGTTTTTATGATTGCTAAACACACCCTTATATATTTTTAAATGAAAATTTTAAAAAATGGTATACTTTGAAAGACAATGTAGTCTTAATAAAATAACCCTTAATTAATCTCTTAATTATCTTATATTATTATTTATAGTTCAAAATGACTTTTTTTATGGCCAGTTCAAAATGATTTGAACTAACGTACAATTAAGCCGGGTCACAGCTCAGTTTTTAAAACATTGCTTGTCAGAATCCTTTCGCATTCAAATATAACCACCAATTTCTATCAAAAAAAAAAAAAGATTCCAAAAAAAAAAATATGACTACCTTTCGCATTCAAATATGACCACCAATCAGATTCCAAAATAGAAAATATATATACGGGATTTGTTACTGTGCAGTCCGCTGTAAAATGGGCCCCACACATATTAGATCATAATGAAACTTTATACAATCATTTATCCATATAAAAATCATACTTTAGACGGTTTAGATGTTGAAAATACCACTTTAAACTTAATATTTATATTAAACTATTTTATTACGTTGATTTTGCACTATTTTAAGATGGGGATTACACACATATTGGATTTAGATGAAAATTGGCACGCTAATAAAGTGGACAATTCTAAATACAATTGGTGGAGATGATTTTTCATTCATGATCATGTGGGGCCCACAGTGCATGGATTGCACGGTGCAGTCGCATGCACTGGAACAAATCCCTGTGCAGTTGGACAACACCGTAATTACGGTGCAGTCTACTGTAAAATAGGCCCCACACATATTAGATCGCAATAAAACTTTATAAAATCATTTATCCATATAAAAATCATACTTTAGATGGTTTAGATGTTAAAAATATCACTTTAAACTTAATATTTACTTTAAACTATTTTATTACGTTGATTTTGCACCATTTTAAGATAGGGATCACACACATATTGGATTTAGATGAAAATTAGTACTCTAATAAAGTGGACAATTCTAAACACAATGGGTGGGGAGGATTTCCCATTCATGATCACGTGGGGCCCACAGTGCATGGACTGCGCGGTGCAGTCTCATGCACTGGATCATTTCCAATATATATATATATATATATATATTCCAAAAAAACATGACCACCAAAATATATACACACACATGACCAGCTCCATTCGCTTCCGGCTGAGAAGAGAGGGTGAGAGATGAGAAAGGAAAAAAGCGATGGGCGTTTGCCTCTCTTTGAGACGAGAGAAGCAGCGGGTAAGATCGCATACAGGGTGTATGCGATCTGTGTGTTTGTGGGTATTTCTATGCTATGGTTGTACAGAGCTACTCATATTCCGAGACGAGGGGAGACGGGGAGATGGCTTTGGATTGGGATGTTTGCTGCTGAGCTATGGTTCGGTTTCTACTGGATAATCACTCAATCCGTCCGCTGGAATCCTGTCTATCGTTCCACCTTCAAGGACAGGCTCTCTCAAAGGTACACATCTCTCTCTCTTTCTCCTTCCCTTCTCCCTCCCTCCATATATAAATAAACACGGAAAATTATCCTGTACATCCGTTGGTTAGTTAAAAGATTGCGATGAGACGAGTATAGGATGGGGACGGGGATGTAAAAAGAATATTTGTATATTAGTAAGGGGGAAAATTATATGAAAATAAGAAAAAGTTAGATAAGAAATATAAAAAAGTAGGTTGATAGTTATTTGTATATATTTTTATAATATCCTAAAGATAAATAATTTTATCATTTTTTTCATTTGCAGGGGAGTTTGATGTAAAAGATGTATCAGAATATAAAAATAATAAATTTTAATATATGAACTAAATGTACGTGTACTCATATAAAAATAAAATATTAAAAATTTAAAAATATAAAATACAAGAGGTCACTAATGAGGTTAGTAACAACTGGGTGTATACGCTCATTATCCCACATATATGTACAGACGTATAGATTTCTAATTAAATGAATGATTTTAAATATAATAAATTTACTAGATTTTTTCGTCCACTCCTAAATGAGTTTCATGAGGCATGATCTAATGCATATAATTATGGTGCAACTAGATCAAAATGAGCCTCATATGATTATAAAACATAATCTATTCCGTTCATTATATTTAAAATTATTTATTTTATTGACATATTAATTTTTATCCAAATTGGATGTGTACAAACCCTATATGAAAATAGTACAAAATTAATGCAATAAAATATTTTAATGCAAATAAAAATTTTAAAGTTATTTTTTGATATGTAAACTATCTAAAATATAATTTATACATAGATAAATAATTGTATAAAATATTAATATTATTTAGCCACTTCGAGCTAATTAATTGATTTTTGTTATCTGACCATCTTAAAAAACAACGAAACTATTATATGGTAGTACAAATTAAAACAAGAAAAGTAAAAATTTTATTTTCTTTGATTAAGCTGATAATTTTATTCTTTTTATTAATTTTAAAGTTAAAATTATTATCACAATATGGGTTACATATATTTAATGTGCTCGTTAACTATAATATAAAACCAACTTTTAAATTTATATCTTAAATATAAATTAATACTGTATTGCTTTTAAATGTCCACACCCCATAAAGTCAATCAACTCATAATTTAACAAAAATATAATTATAAATCCAAATCTAGTATATTTAATACAAAAGTTGCTATGTAGATATTCGTTATGAGAAAATAATTCAAAAAGTTTTTGATTGTATGGTTTATATAATGATTTGATCACTTTCATTATTTCATATATATGAAATAAAAAGAACAAGACAATCTTATTTTAATTTTATTTATTTTAAATATGTTAACATAGTATTTTTGAAATTGAAACTGAAATAAAAACTTATTAATTTGTCGCAACTAAGCGTTTGCCAAACTACAAACTACAAGAAAAATACGTTTCATACTCTTTTTTTTATATATATTACGTTTATCTCAACTAGTATTACAATAAGGTCTGAAAAATTCTTAGAATATCCAAATATCATTCTACATGTATCTTTCTAACATTCTAAATTTCTGCACTATATCCTTAATATCTCCACCAGTGAACGCCCTCACAGAATTTTTCAGGAGGGAATAACGCCACTACCAAATCATCCAATTTAAACCAGGTCACCAGCTGTGAGCGAAATGTAGTTGCCAGATGAGGCAAAAGCCTCAGCGGCACACGTTAAGTGACATGTGCTTTAAGTGGCGTTATCTTCTGTCGAGATGGAATAATTTCGTTTCTGTAGTCCGTTTCTAACCTGAAAGTATGATTCTAGTTTGTTGGCTCTGCCAACTGCAACGTTTCTAACACTACTGTGGCCGCGCGTCATGGAGCGTGGGAAATCTGTTTATAATACACTTGAAGTGTTTGTCAATTCGTGCATTCGCATTCATTCGAATTACATGAATTGCGTTTTCAAATTGGGAGCTTAGCTTATAAATAATTGGACTACGCTTCTATGTAACCGGGTTACACAGAAATGAACTCATATAATCCTTTTAAAATTTAAGATTTTGATCTTTGATGGAAAATCTAATTCATTCATTATATTTAACATCATTTATTTATCTAGGAGATCGAGTATCATCTCATTCAAATATGTTTGTGGGCTACATTTATTAGAAAATGTATGTATTCATGTGTAAATTATGAAAAATACTAAAATATCAATTTTGAAGTAGTATTTTCGACAACTAAACTGTCTCAAATATTACTTCTATGTGAATAAATAAATCTATAAAATATTATTATATTCTAATACATATGTAAATAGACATAAGTGTTTTTTATAATTTACACATAAATATATATATTTGAACAAATGTGGCCCATAAACATGCTTAATTGAGATAAAACTTGGTCTTCTAAATAAACAAATGATTCTAAATACAATGAATAAATCAGATTTTCTATTAAAGATAAAAAAATTTAGATTTTGAAGGGATTACATAGGTCCGTTTCTATATAATCTGTTTACTTAGAGAGTGTTTCAAAGAATCTAATATACTTAATGAAGTTTGAATGGATGAGATTTTTTATGTTTAAGACAATTTTTAAATTTTCAATATAATATTTTATTATTTTTAATAGTTTTAATCAATATTATTATATTCGGGACATAGTCCTTCATCCCATTCAACCCTTATGTTCGGCTAAATAGATATGGCGCAAAAGAAACCTAAATCTTGCTAATTTAATCCTCTGATTAGTGTTTCAAACAATTTCTGAACAAGATTTGAAAAAGAATTACCTGGAGTGGATATCTTTGTGTGCACGGCGGACCCAGTGATCGAGCCACCAATCATAGCGGTGAACACCATTCTTTCAGTCATGGCCTACGACTACCCGGCAGCGAAGCTGAGCGTGTATCTGTCTGACGACGGAGGCTCCCAACTGACGTTCAACGCCCTCCTGGAGGCATCGAGATTCAGCCAGCACTGGATTCCGTTTTGCAAGAAGTTCAAGGCCCAGCCAAGATCCCCTGCCGCCTATTTTTCAACCATTTGTCAACCGCCTAATCACTCTACAGAGGCTGAAATCCTTGAGTGGGAGGATGTAAAGGTATGCATGCCGCGTCATTTCCCCAACCTCAGAATCTTTTTCTTTGTAATTTTCTAATCTCATTTTGTTTTGCGTGCAGAAAATGTACAAAGATATGGAGGACCGGATTGACACGGCGTGCGCAGTGGGCCGAATTACAGAACCAGTTCGTCAATCGCACAACGGGTTTGCCGAATGGGCTGTCGGTGTCACCCAACGCAATCATCACCCTATTCTTCAGGTTCTTATATAATTATATCAATCCCACTTAGTTCCTAATGTGATTCACTCCGATCAGACAATTGGTCGCCAATCGTGTTTTTCTTCTTTCTACCATTACAGATTTTAATCGATGGAAGGCGAGACCCAAATGCAGTAGATATTGAAGGAGTGACGCTTCCCACTCTCGTCTACTTAGCACGTGAGAAAAGACCTGAGTATCACCACAATTTCAAAGCCGGAGCAATGAATGCTTTGGTAATCGTTTGCCTTAATTTTCATACATTTTTCAGTTCACATTAATTTGCATCGTTGATTCCTATTACTTATGATATATGTTCGAACGTGCAGATTCGGGTATCGTCGGCGATAAGCAACGGGGCCGTTCTTCTGAACTTGGACTGTGACATGTACTCGAACAATTCGGAAACGGTGCGAGATGCGCTCTGTTTCTTCATGGACGAAGCGAAAGGCCATGAGATTGCTTTTGTGCAGTTCCCACAATGCTTTAGCAACCTCACTAAGAATGATCTTTATAATGCTTCCATGGCAGGCTTTTCTGAGGTCAACATTTCTATCCAGTATCTCCAGCTGATTTAGGATTCAACGAACACAAGTACTTCTTCATAATATATAAAGATAATGATCTTTTACACCTAATCGTTGCTTAGCCGAGTCATACTGTGGCATGTTTTAATTTTTTCATGTGAACCACACATATATTTAGTTCTTATACCAAATTCTATGGCTTTAAATTTATATATAATTTTGTAAATTTTCAAAAATTAAAAATTGACCAATTTCATGTGCAACATGAAGATAGATGAAATTTTTTATTTTTTAAATTTTATAAAGCAAAAGAATCCAAAATGATAAAATTTAATATATGGACTAAATACACATTCACCCACATAAAAATGGAAAAACAAGAATATATAATATAAAATACATGAGATTGTCACTTAGTAAGTAATAACTAGGTGTGCAAGACCATTATTTCATGTAGTATATATATATATATAGAGAGAGAGAACATTTCTTACGCATTTGCTTGCGTTGTAATTAACGGTACATTTGCTCAAAATAAGTACTACATTTACTTAAATATGTTGATACTTTATACAATCATTTATCCATATATAAATTTTATAATAAATTATTTGCATGTTAAAAAAACAACTTTAAAGTTGTTATTTACATTAAATTATTTTATTATGTTGAATTTGTTCCATTTTCAGATAGAGTTCATATGCATATCTAATTGAAATGAAAAATTGGTATGATGATAGAATACATAATTTTAAATACAATGTGTAGAATATATTATAATTTTATAATCATGTTAGGTCCATTTTGATGTAATTGCACCATAACTTTAGTGCAGTGAACTACACTTGAATATATCTCATATATATATATATATATATACACACACATACACTCTTCAATATTTTCCGTGTGTGTGTGTGACTTTGATTTCTCAGTGATGTTGGGTTGTGAAGGTTGATGATTTCCCAGGAATGGATGGCTATGGAGGGCCAGCATACGTCGGTACCGGTTGTTTTCACAGAAGGGAGACACTATGTGGGAGGAGGTATGATCCAACAAATAAGGTGGAATTGAGCAAGGGAACGAAGTCCAATGCCAAAGAAAGCTTACAGGATTTAGAAGACAGAGCAAAGCAACTTGCAACTTGCAAATACGAGGAGAATACCCAATGGGGAAAAGAGGTCTCTCTCTCTCTCTCTGTGATCTCTTCACGCAAACATGTATTGAATAGTTTGAATGGTCTGATCATGCTGTAATATTTTCTTTGTTTGGTGTAGATGGGTCTGAAGTATGGTTGTCCTGTAGAGGATATGATAACAGGCTTGGCAATTCAATGCAGGGGCTGGAAGTCCGTGTATTGCAACCCGGCGAGGAAGGCCTTCCTAGGTACCCCACCAACCATATTGGAACAGGTGTTGGTGCAGCAAAAGAGGTGGTCCGAGGGTGATCTGCAGATCCTCTTGTCCAAGCACTGTCCATTGGTACGCGGGCGTGGGAAGATACCCCTGCCACTGCAAATGGCCTACTGCATCTATGGTTTGTGGGCTCCCACCTCCCTTCCAACACTGTACTACCTCATCGTCCCTTCTTTCTGCCTCTGCAATGGAATTTCCCTCTTCCCAACGGTAAATCTCTCAATCCCCTTTCATGTTACAAATCAAACAGATGAATTAGTATTTAAATAGCCTGAATATATTGCCTGCTGCCAGAGCTGATCGGTCGATCGATGACCATTATATTGCAGATGAACAGTCCATGGTTCTCACTGTTCGTGCTGGTGATCATTATCCCACAAGCACACAGCATCGTGGAGGCTCTGTCGATTGGGATGACGCTGCAGGCCTGGTGGAACGAGCGGCGGATGTTACTGATGAAGAGGACGACTTCCTTTCTGTTCGCGCTGGTGGACACCCTCCTCTTCGTCTCGGGGATGTCGACGTCGGCGTTTGTCATCACGGCCAAGGTGGCTGACGAGGACGTGGCCAAGCGGCACAAGCAAGAGATGATGGAGTTTGGGTCCGATTCCCCCATGTTCACCATCTTGTCTGCTCTTGCAATGTTCAATCTATTCAGCTTGCTCGGTGGGGCCATCAGGCTCATCATCACGATCATGGGATCAGGTGGGATTGGGATGTTTGAGCCGTTGATGCTGCAGCTTGCTATCTGTGGGACTCTTGTGTTCATCAACCTGCCCCTGTATGAAGGCCTTTTCTTCCGCAAAGACGACGGCCGCATCCCTGCTTCCGTTGCAATCAAATCTATAGCTGCAGCAATGTCCGCAATTTTAGCTCTTCTCATTCCCATGTGGTAGGAGTTGATTCTTCTTTGTATGATTGACCTTTCGCTTCAATAAAAAATCTCATTGGCCCATATATATTTAATGGGCGGTTGACGCTGCAGCTTGCTATTTGTACTTGGCCCACATATATAGAAATTATCAAGTGAGTGGCGCTGAAATGGGCTCTACACGATGATAAAATCAAAATCTGCTCCACCCATTGTATTTAGAATAATATATTCTATTATCGTAACAATTTTAACCCCAATCGGATATATGTATGGATCCCGTCTGAAAATGGTACAAATTCAACGTAATAAAATAGTTTAATGTAAATAACAATTTTAAAGTGATTTTTTCAACATCTAAACCGTCTAAAGTATGATTTATATATGGATAAATGATTGTATGAAGTTTCATTACATTTTAATACATGTCGGGCCTTTTTTTTTTGGCAACTGCACCGTTGTTCCGGTGCAATTGTGCTACACCGGAACAACCCTCTCTCTATATATATGGAATATAATCAAGTGCACGCGACTGTGCAGCCCATGAACTATGAGCCCCACATGATCATGAATGGAAAATCCACCTCACTCATTATATTTAAAATTGTCCACTTTATTAGTATACCAATTTTCATCAAAATCCAACATGTGTATGATCCTCATCTTAAAATCGTGCAAAATCAACGTAATAAAATAGTTTAATATAAATATCAAGTTTAAAGTAGTATTTTCAACATCTAAACTGTCTAAAGTATGATTTTTATATAGATAAATGATTATATAAAGTTTCATTACAATCTAATATGTGTGGTGCCCATTTTACAAACGGACTCCACGAGAATGGGTCCCTGTACATATAGGGATTTGATCATGTGCATTCCGTTTGCAAGATAGCTGTTGTGCGGACGCTCCATCCAACCATTCATTTAGGCGGAGACGATCTCAACCATTGATTCTCGTATGCGTGTAAATGCAGTATGAACGAGCAGAGAAGTAGAGTACTACATGCAATATAAAAAGTTAAAATTTTGGAGGAGAGTGTTGAATATTACTTTTATCGTGTTGAAATTAGTTTGTTTAGAAGCATTTGAAAAATCACATTCTAATTTTACCTAAGACATAATTCTAATCATGTCATTTTTATATTTTTTTTATATTGAGCTTTGCTCGTTTCATGTTAGGAGATTAATGACAATAACAAAAGAAAAAGGAAAAGGAAAAGAGGTGAAAGAAGTAGCAGCCACAAGGGACAAAGGAAAAAAATAGAAAGTGACAACTAGAAAGGAAGAAGGCAAAATAATAGAGCCTAATATCAACAAAGATGAAAGATGTGAAGTCAAGAACTAACATTGAGAAAAAGAAACAAAAAGTCGTTAGGATAACACCCAAATTTCATGGGTACCCAATCTTATATTTCTCACATGCCTTAGAAGAGGAGATTTATAAGTTGAAATTTGAAGATCAATCACTAGCCAAGTCGAGAAAATTTTATATGGAACATTCATTCACTAATGGTGAGAGAGGCAAGCGAGGTCATTGAGGGTGGTGCTTCTTGTAATTATCTTAACATTATTAAATTTCATTAACTTTGTTCTGTAGTGAATTCTACTAAATTCTAAATCTATTTATATTTAATATTAGATATTTCTTTCAAATCCATAACTTTAAGAAATATTTCCTTCATAGAATGGATATGTGGAATGAATGTTTGAATTGATATGTGGATCGAATAGGTATGGAATGAATGTATGGGGTGCTTGTGTATGGTATGAATGTGTGGAAATGGATGGAATATATAGAACAAATGTGTACGATAACCAGGATAAACCACATACAGGTTGTCTGACTACATAATCCGTATGTGGATTCTAAAATAAGCATGTGTTTTCTATTACAAATAGTTGAAATGTAAAGCACGGTTGTCTTTGACTCTTAAATAGCAAGCGAAAAACGATACTGGCATGTGGATTCTACTACAGAGACTTGAAATGTCAAAAAATTATTACTAATTTGGAATTAGCATGTGGGCTTTGAAATATGTAGTAGAAATGTGATGAAGCGTTCATACTGATCCAAAAACAGAATGCAAAAAATGATATCAGCATGCAAATTGTACCATAGACATCTGAAATGGCAAGAAGAGTTGTTACTAATCTTGAATCAGCATGCAAGATTTGAAATCAGGATGCGGAATTTGCTGCATAGAGTAGAAAGCGATGAAAAGTTTATACCGATACATAAACAACATGTGGAAACTCAAATTAACACATGGAATATGACTTTCTTAAGCAGAATCTACTAGATTCAGCACATCTCAAATCTATTAGATTCAACCTGCTAAATGTGAAATTAGTATGCGAAATACGTTAGATTCAGCAAACCATTTGGATATGAAAAATAGCATCCAAAATAATGAAATTGCCAAAGCATAAACCATCAAGAAGTGTAAACATGACAACTAGAATAGAAATCGAATAAACAAAAACAGCCTGGAGTTCACAAAATTAAGTTCCACAAATAAAACTCATTGTCACTTGTTTTTACATCATTATTAAGGTCTTGAAAAAAAGATATACATATAAAAAATAAGACAAAGTAGTAGCAAATGTCTCCTTCATGCTTTCCCTATCTTTGGAATTCACGTAAAAATGAGCAATTCTTCCAGTTGAACTATGTATGCGGAGTTGGCCAAATTCAAGTGACTTCAGCCTTGCTGCTAAATTTGTTGCTTTGGTTCTGAATATACTAAGCTGCAAAACAAAGTTTGAATCGGTAAAAGAAATTCGTGTTAAGTTGCATATATGAAAAGGATCAATTCTAACTAGTTTGTGAGTCATTTTAGCATGAGAAATGAGGTATATTGGCGTGAGAAATAAATTATTGAGCAGGCTTATTAAGTAACATTCATTCAACGAACATTATAGACAGTTGATAGCACATGCTAAATGTGAAATACGCATGCTATTTTATTAGCAAAGTTGTACATCATGTCTTAGATAATCTATAAGTAATTCATTAGAAATAAGAATGCTTGGAAATTATATTAAAGAAATTTAGTCATGTTTTTATCCTTAAAAATTCATTCTAATCTAATGTAAATTCCACTTGCAAGTATCTGTTTAAGATGGATTCTGGATTTCTATTTAAATTCAATTAACTTTAAAATAAATGCAGCCGATATACATATTGAATATGTTGATCTTTGTTCCTTTCTTCCTCTACAAAATTCAAAAGTATAGGCCTTCTAAAAATCAAAATTGTGAATTCAAGTTACTTTCTTGCCAAAAAATGCTTCTTGTCCAAAAGTGCAAACCATTCTTCATTCAAGTAAATTTCAACAGCAACCAACGACAAGAATGCAATGCACAATTCAATTTGAGCATACAGCGCATGTCGTAGTATAGAAATTTCACGAATACCAAATGCATAGCACACTTATAGTGTATTAGATGCAACCTGGAACAAAGACAGGGATAGGGTCACGAGAAACGACAAATTTTAGGGGAAAATGGAAAAAATTAGCTCTTGAAAAATACACATAAAAATGTAGATTCTCAGAAAAATACAGTTTTGGCAAGAAAAAACTCACATGGATTTAGAAGAAAAATACATATGCTCAGAAACATATAGACTTAGGAGAAAAAAAACCTACACTTTCCTCCGGCCAAAAGGAAGAAATAGATTTGTTGGCATCAAATCTGAATGATGCTATTTCTGGTAATGTAGGTGGCAACAGATTCAAATCTTTCTAGTCCTCCCAATATCCGGCAAGGTATGGGGCAACAACGTCAAATCTGAATGACGCTTTCGATTTCCAACAATGCAGGTGGCAACAGCTCTGAAAATGGGGATTCCGTCTTCACCCGTACATCTCATTCGTCGCATTCTATCTCCAGCGCACCCTTTTCTCTGGTTCAATAGTAGATGGGAGCTTCCGACTTCTGGCACTACATATTGGCTATAACTTTGAAGATGGAGATTTGCAATTGGTGATTGCAACAACTCTAGCTATGAGGAGCTGCGATTTTTGGGCTTCTTGTTGGCAGGAAATCTTTTACCTTTCTGCTACGCTCCAGCCATTTTTAGATTCCCGCCCACCTCAGTTGCAGCTTGGGATGTTAACGGATGTAATTGAATCCTAATCCTAATCCATTTAAAATATCTCAACCCTAATCTATTTATTAATTTATTTAAAAAACCTCAACCCAGTCAACCGAGGCTAGCTCGGTTGGTCGACCCTGCTGTTGGTGGAGCATCCGGAGCAAAGGTCTAGAGTTCGAATCCCACCTTCGAATTTCGAAGAAAATTTGTTGTGGAAGCAGTTGGTCTCCCGTTCGGTTGGTGGAAGTTATGTCTTCCTAATTCTTTGGTAGAGCCATGTCTCCAGATTTCCTGGGGGAGCTGTGTGTCTACCGATTTGTATGAATGTCTCAGAGCACGGATCGATGAGTTATAAAATCTCAACCCTAATCAATTTATTTAATTAAATGGTTAAACAGGTTGACAGATCATAACCCGTTTACTCAAAAACCCGACCCAAACCCATTTATAAACGGGTTGGAAGAGCAGGTTGACGAGTTGACCATGACCATTAACACCCCTAATTGCAGCATACCCACACTACTCTTCTTCCTCTACACGCGTTCAATGAATCAGTGGCTTGGATTTACCTCGCCGAAATAAATTGTTAGATGGGCCGTATGCGTGGTAGTTGCTGTGCAGACGGAATGTACAGGAATAAGTTGCATATATATATATATATATAAGAAATATTCCGGTGTAGCATCGCTGAAATAGGTTCCACATGATCATCAAATCATAATCTACTTCACGCATTGTATTTAGAATAATGTATTCTATTACCATATAAATTTTCATCCCAATCTGATATGTATATGGGCCCCATCTGAAAATGGTACAAATTCAACGTAATAAAATAGTTTAATGTAAATAACAATTTTAAAGTGGTTTTTTCAACATGTAAACTATTTGCTATAAAATTTATATATGGATAAACGATTGTATAAAATTTCATTGCATTCTAATATGTGCGGGGCCCACTTTTGATTAAATGTACCGCTGTTCTCTCTCTATATATAATGGTGGATATATCCAGCACGGGAACTAAGATTTTTAATATAACGTATATTGTAATACGAAGATTTTTTTCAATCACGAATCTCCTCTTTTTTAATCTGTTAACAGTATAAAAATTTGCATTATTTCAGGCAGGCAATCCATCCATGTCATTCATTATGAATATTATATTTAGTCTGGAATGATTTAAAAGTATACCTTTAAATTTAATTAAACTCGAAAATCTTTATCCTATCCATTGTCAATACAGATTTTCCTTAAAATAATTTTAAGTGGTATTATTAAATAATAAAAAATGACTAGAATGGATCCCTTAAACTGTTGTAAATAGGGCCTCTTGAACCTGCTCGATATTTGCTTAATATTGAACGGGATCTAACTAATGTAAGACCAAAATGGTTAACATGCATAGATACGATCTGAAAATTAATACAAATAGGTGTAACATATATGTTTAATCAAATTATTAAATAAACTATTATAAAAAAAATTAATAAATAAGATGCAATATATATTGACATTAAAGAAGATCCAATACTATAAACTCACGTACGTCTCTTAATTTGAAAATAAATATCTTAACATTTATTATTATTATTTTGCAGCCTATAACTAATACTGCCCCGTTTTGGGCTCAACAGCGGCCCAATCGCTTGCCCACTAGGCTCGCGCCGGGATAAGCTTAATACGCAAGTGCAGATGAAACATATGGGTAAGGGTGAAATTTGGGCTTGGTTGAGCCTGAACCCACCCGCCCAACCTCAATTCCAATGACGTTTAAACTTAGTTTTTTACCACCCGAATCCGATAAATTCAATTTATAAATATGATTGGATCAGGGTTTAAGTGAATCCAAACCCAAGCCCGATTTCTCATTTTATATTTATTATAAAATATATTATGTACATAATATTTAAATGATATTTCTTTATGTTTGTTTTTTTATATTATTTATATTTATATTTGAATACATATCCGATGTATTATAATTATATTATAAATAAAGTATATTATCTTTATTTATATTTATCTTTTATTTTTATCATTTACTTTCACATCAATTAATTTTCTTCTTTTATCTCCTTTTTTATGCTAAAATTTTATTCTAGAAGTATTTTTTTATATTACTATATTTTTTAAAAACCTGTAGTTTGACTATATATTATTATGTTTACTTACATGATTTGTTTTTATTATATATTTATAGGAAAATTTAAACTTATCACTCTTAAATAAAACGTAAACTCATCAACCAAAATTTCAACCCCGAAACTTCCGAACCTAATTTTTTAAAAATAAGGTTAGGGTTAATGTTTTATAAATAAAGTTAGGTTTGAGGTGAACCTGAATTTCAAGAGCCTGAGTTACACCCCTAGGTATGGGAAAGGGTGGCAATATGACCAATTAATTAATGATTTTAACTTTCATGAGAACTTTGCATGTAAAATTCATCCATTTTGCCACTTTAATGATTTCTTTAAATGGAAAGGGTCAGTTTTTATACACAAGCAATTTTTTCATTTAGGAAGTGATAATACTTTTGGATGAAAATTTTTAACTTAAAAATTTTTGAAATAGAAAAAATGATGTGACATGAGAAGGTAATGACAATGAATAAAGATAATAAAGTTAAAATAGATAAGTTATCTACATAGATAGTTGTGTAGATATAACTGAAAGTATGGTAGTTATATAAAAATATGTAAAAATAACTAAAAAAGATGATAGTTATAAATAATAAAAAATTTAAACTAAAAGTGTGTTTAAAAAATGATAGAACTTTTGGATAAAAAATTATGAATGGTTAGAAAATGATGTGATATGTTAAGATAATAATGAAGAGTAAAAAGAATAAAGTTAAATACTCATTTTCTTGTATTTTTTTGAAATTTTTTTACACGAATGTTAATTTAAGTATATTTAACATGTATATCATTTTTTATCATTTTTTGGAGATTTTTAGGTATTTGTTTTGAATTTTTTTTAAATCAGTGGCCTTTTTAGTAATTTTGAATTACTAAAATGTCATTAATTTTAAAATATCTGAAAATCTCCAAAAATAGAAAAAATTTATAACATGTTAAATACACTTAGATTAACAATATTATAAAAATATTTTCAAAAATAATAATAAATAGGTTAAATACATCCGGGTGCAGTGAAGCAGAGTGCACCTGGGTGCATGAAATCATATTCCGTAGAGAAACAATTAAAAATAAGATAATTGCAGAGAGTAAAAAGTTTTAATGAAAGAAAAAATTTTCCTTACATCTAAACATGCTTTGAAAATTAAAATTTTTAGTTTAAAAAGTTTTTAATGTAAACAAAGGCACCCTTAAAATAATATATACAACTGCGTTGTCAAGCTTCTATCCAAACTTTTGTTAAAAATTGGGTTGATACTTAGGGGTAAGATGCATGGAAGTTTGAAATTAATGAGTACAATTGGAATTAGAGTTTGAAATTTGAAATTAATAGTATAGTTGAAATTAGAGTTCAAAGTAGTGGGTGTATTTGGAATAAACTCTTATGTTATGATCCGAACCTTATTATTTGTCTACTATCATTATGGATGGTCTCTTATCAAAAAATTTATAAAATCAACATAATAAAATAGTTTGATATTGAATATTAATTTTAAAGTTATATTTTTTACATCTAGATCATCTAAAATATCATTAGCAACCTTAAGATATTGTTATATTCTAACATATATGTGAATAAATATAATTTTCATAATTCACGCATGAAACATATATATTTTTAAATAAATTACTGTGACCTATGCACATTTAATTTGGATAAAAAATTAATTTCCTATCTAAAAAAGGGTAACTTTGCAAATATAACAATATAATTTGACCATGATTGAAAATATACACACGTATTTTGAGAAATTATAAATAACTCCATACAGAATTATTTGATATATTTGCAAAACTAAACAACCCACTTAGTTTTTAAAATTGAAAATATATTCATATAATTTTCATATATTAGCAAATATAACCATGTTGTGACAACACCATAACATTGTATTGACAATATCGAAACATTTACAATTATAGTTGACATATGTTGAACGATTTACAATTTGTAAAATTATATAGGTATATTTGTAATTATGATTAAACTAGATGAGCGATCTTGTTAACTGGAGCTAAGCAAATGTTCCGCTTAACCCATCTCAAAAAATCCTTTTACAACAATTTCTTTTTTGTTTTTTCTTCATATACTTGTTTATCTTAAACATATTTAACATATAAAATAAGTTTTAACATTTTTAGATATGTCTATATATTTTTTTGAGATTTTTAGAAATATGGGTATTTTAAATACATATATATATAGATGTTTAAAATTATCAAAATATATGTATATATCCAAAAATGATAATTTTTAGTTTATATGTTAAATACACTTAGATAAATAAGTGCACGAAGAAAAAAATAAAAAAATTGTTGTAAATAGATTATTTAAGGTGGGCTAAGCGGGACATATGTTCAGCTGGAGCTAACAAAAGAATTCCTTGGTAAACTATACGGGTATATTTGTAACCTACCCTAAAACATAATGTTGAGTATAATAAATGTATGGCGGATTTCCCATCAATCATTAGAGAGAGAAAAATATACAGGGTTACATGCGGGATTATTAATTAACTGATTTTTACATGTATGTATGTATGTATATATTTGATCAAGAGGACCGATCTTTTCAGACCGGTCAGAAATCCTGACCGGTCCAAAAATATATTTTTTTTATTTTTTTTTGAAAAATAATTTTATAAACTTGTTAATCTAGTTATATTTATTTTATAAACCAAGTTTTATCATTTTTAGATATGTATATATATTTATTTTGGATTTTTAAAAATAGGGGTATTTAAGTCATTTTAAATATTCTTAAAATGACTTAAATACCCCTGTTTTTAAAAATCCAAAATAAATATATAGATATATCCAAAAATGATAAAACTTGGTTTATAAAATAAATATAACTAGATTAACAAGTTTATAAAATTATTTTTCAAAAAAAAAATTAAAAAAATATATTTTTGGACGGGTCGGAAATCACCGGTCTGAAAAGATCATGCGTCTTTGATCAATGATTTTTATGTATATTAATCTTCTCGTTTTCGTACATAAAATTGTATATGCCGGAAAACGAACAAACCCACTACCTACCTCTTGGTGACGCATCCCTTCCTGTGCCAAGTACGATTTGCTAATTATTCTAGCTGCGTTAGATGCTCCAAACACACGTTCTGGCACCCCTTCCTGTGCCAAGTATGATTTGCTGATTATTCTAGGTGCGTTAGATGCTCCAAACACAAGTTCTGGCATACGAAATGAACTATTGATGCAAGCACGCCAAATCTACGATTTCGTCAGACAGTAACATGATATGCCCAACAGAGTTTCCTCAGCCCCTCTATCTCTTCCCAGCAATCCACCACAGATGCATTTTCTGAGTACTTAACAACTATCTCAACTCTCACATAAACATGCCACCAGCCAAGCGAGCGCGGCTCATTTGCTCACGGTTGCAGAATGGATTTCCGTGCACACGCAGGGGTGCAATTCGGTTCGGTTGGGGTCGAATAGTGGTATACCATACTTGTACCCTATTTATAAAAGACCTACCATATCCTACTAATTTGTCGGTTCGGTTCCTAGTATATCCTACCCTACCTATTACCCATATGGTCGGTTCTAATTTCGGTTCCAAATCGGTTTCTTTAATACTTAAATACAATATTTCTAAAAAAATTTATATGTTATTTTAAATAATGTAAAATAATACTCATTTATATTTTAAAATCATAAATACATATATTATTGTTAATATTATTATATAAAAATATGAAGTATAGACTGTCATGGCTCAATCATTAAAACTATTAATATATTATAATCATAAGTCACAAGCGTATTTATAAGAGTCTTTCGGAAGTAAATAATATATATATAAATTTATTTAAATTTATACTTCACAAGGTACAAAATTCATTTAAATTTGAATTTGTTAAAATATGTATGCACGTAAGATGTCAAAGACAAAGCATAATACATACTATATAATATATATTATATGTATATATAATTATGCATCTAATTAATTACCCATATGAGTACCTATGCGGGCCAGTTCTGGATATCCAACGTATCTACCCTACCCGTACCCTATTTGAGAATGTGGGTAATAATTTGTACCCTACCCATACCCATAGATAATATTTTTCATCTTAACCTACCCAAATTATGGTCGAGCCGATGGGTACCCATGAGTAAGTTGCACCCCTATACACGCGATTGTGTGGTTTCGAATCTCATTTTGCAAAGATTTCCAACCAAAAAAAAGTTTCTGCTGCAGCAGGTTTGTATTATTGCATGTGGTGGCATTTGTATGGTAATATTATTTCTCTCTTATTTGTGAGAGCATCATCACTGTCCACTAGTTAAGATGCTTGACATATTTGTAAAATTGTTGTGAGGTAAAATTATAAAAATGTCTCAGAGCTTATTTCTAATATTAGTTAAGATGATTATAATAGATGTGTACCCATCGGCCTTTATCGGTACTTTTTAGGAAAAAAAAAAAAAAACTCTTAAAAAAAAAATTCTTTGCCTTTACCGGACTTTTGGGAGTCACACACTAATTTCACACTAACATGACATGGCCAAAGTAGAGGGACTTTGACCTGCCATAAAACCTCATTTAAAAAAATATAAACTTGTTAATCTAGGCGTATGTTATACATATTTCAAAATTTTATCATTTTTAAGATATAGGAGTATTGTTATCATTTGTCTTGAAAATTCAAAAGATATAAATATGTGTGTATATATATATATTCAAAAATGATAAAATATAGTCGCTGACTAGATGGCATGGTGGTAGACACCTCCATGTGTCAATATGAAGCTTGAGGTTTGAACGACTCTCGGACTTGGGTGATGCTTGACATTAAAATTTCAGCTATCCGCATATGATCATACGTCCATGATGAAATGTTCAACTGCACAATCTTCTATTTTGCGTGTTGGTGTGACTCTGCTATAGGTTGTCATGTAAAATAAACTCTTTTTGAAAAACATCTTAAAAATTATGGAGGTTACCATAGAATCATTTATATATAACCGGTTTGCAAAAAAGCATCTGAAGAGTGTATGTCAGAGTTTGCTTCCGAAGAGTGTATCTTAGAGTTTGTCACGAAAAGGCCAAATGTCTGTTTTCGCACAGGCTATTGTTATCCAACTCCAGAAGTACAAGTTAATATTGAAGAAGGGGGCAACGTCAACTTTGAAATTCATCGTATTTATATTTTTTATGAGATATTTGTGCTCATGCCTATAACTTTTCATACAAAATGCATTTATACGTATGATTTAAAACTTATTGAAAATAAGCCTAAGAATTTTTAACATATTATACATATGATTTAAGACTTACTGAAAATAAGCCTGAGAATTTTTAAAATATTTGAAGTTATACCTATACATGCATGAACCTCTTATTTTTTGAAAAAATTAGGATGCTTTTTGACAAATCCAAACCATCTGTTCGCCATTAATGCAAAGTTAGTTAATATGTCAAAAATCGCTTTAATTAATGATTCCAAAAATCATTTTGATTAAATACCTTGGTGGGCTATGATTAACTTCGAAACAATTTATATTTATTACTACCGACTAGGTTATTCAATTTAACTTTTTTAGTATATTAACTAAATTTAAATTAATAAATAAAATGAGTGATTTGGATTTACTAAAATGTACGTTGGTTTTGTAAAATCAACAGATTAATATTTATCATAGGCATAACTATAAAATTTTAAAAAAAATCTTAGGCTTTTTTATGGAGTTAGGCTTATTTGCAATAAGTTTCAAATCATATATAAAATATAAATTGTGTAAAAAATACATACATGAGCACAAATATCTCTCTATTTCTTTTTTTTATATATACTTTTCTAGGCTCTATTTAGATAAGCTTTGGTAAAAAATTTACACATTTTTAACATCTATAGATTAGAATTTTTCTAATTTGTGTGTTTGTTAAAAAGTAAAACTTTTAAATTTAAAAATTTTCACTCTCTATAATTATCTTATTTTTTTATTATTTTTTTATATCTTCGTATACAAACTATCATACTATTAAATCATTTCTATATAACTACCAATACAACTAACCTATCTATTTTAACTTTATTCCCTTTATTCCTTATCATTACCCTTATCGCATCATATTATTCTTTCTTATTTCAAAAACTTTTATAGTAAAAATTTTTTTTATCACTTCCCGGACACACATAAAAATGAGCAAGTTTCAAGTGTTAGGGTACGAGACTTGCTTGTTTTTCATTTTGAAAACCAGAAAAAAAAAAAAACTAATTGTGCATCTTCAAAACTTTTTAAAAATTTATTTAGGCTTAACCAAATGAGGCCCACAAAAGTGTAATTTTTTTTCTAAAAAAAAAAAACGTGAGAGATGATTCCGGCGATCGCATGGCTGCTTCTCCGCCAGACTACAGGACCGCAAACTTTGCTTCTATGGTTGAAAGTTTGAAGGAAAAGGGTGCTCATTGGCTTAAACTATCGGCTTTTCGCTTCAATGAAACATCTCTTCCGAGCCCATTTTCAAGTTATTTTGTCATGAAATTATGTGCTTAATTACAAAAAAAAATGAACAACGCTATCTGCACATATATATATGTCTGTAGGATGCGGCCCAACTGCACTACATTATATTTCTGTATGAGAAATATTTAAGTGCAATTAGAATCCAATGTAGTTATAGTATCATCTGCTGAAAATGGAATCTAATCGATCATGAAATTAAAATCAGGATATCAATTTTTATTTAAATTAAATATGTGCATAAGTCCATCTAGAAATGATATAAAATCAGCATAACAAAATAGTTTAATTTACATATTAATTTTAACATCGTGTTTTCAACATCTAAACTATTTAAAATATAATCCCGATGTTATAAATGAATATATAAAGTATTGTTATATTTTAATATATATATATATATATCTCATTTTGTAGTAGACTACATTGTAATTATAAGATTCTAATACTTTGCATTAGGGTGCACTTAGATTTAATATACCTGCGTGCAAATTTTTATTTTTAAAATTTTTTTGAAATTTTTATACAAATGTTAATATAAGGATATTTAACATATATATTAACTTTTACCATTTATAGATATTTCTAAATATTTTAAAAAATTTCAACAACTAGGAAATTTTATTCATTTAAAATGACTAAATAGCCCCTATTTTTAAAAATATTTAAAAATATCTAGAAATCTCTAAAAATGGTAAAACTTATCTTATATCTTAAACACGCTTAG
This sequence comes from Annona cherimola, assembly GCA_030490835.1. NCBI lineage: Eukaryota > Viridiplantae > Streptophyta > Magnoliopsida > Magnoliales > Annonaceae > Annona > Annona cherimola. Next base: position 15,149,443 of record CM059977.1, on the reverse strand, counting down.
ATTAAAAGGTTTATAAAAAAAAAATTAAAATGAGTTAAATGTACCCAAGTGCATTTAGCTACATTTAATCAAAAACCACAATTACAATGTTGCAGTCCAAATTTGCTTAATATATTTCTCTGTATATTCGATGTGGGATACACATGGGGATTAAGATTTTTGATTATCCATATGCCACTATAAACCTAGTATCATTCATTTATTTTTCATTTTTAACCTGAAGTGCGTCAAAACAAGGTGTTCTCTTAGAGCAAGTTCAGCCTGTTCAGGTGGGCTCCATTTGCATTATTTCAGAAATCCGAATTATTGATTGTGTTCAAAATATTATGTTTAATTTTCATCAAAAAATATTATATTTAATTAAGAATATAAAATGCATACAAGTAGGCCAAAAATAAATGTAGTTTAAAGTTACCATAAATCAATTAACGTCTTGTATCTTAGTTTATTAAAATAATTTTAAATGGTATTATTAAATGAATAATAAAAAAGAAAATGACTAGAATGGATCCTAGTTTAGAATAAAACGAGGATGAGATAAAAAAAAATTCATTTTCAAAAATTACTTTTCTTATTCCCAATGTATAAAAAATTACTTTTCTCATTTAGTATAAACAACCTTTTTCACTATACTTTCTCAAATTACAATATACAATAATACTTTTTATTCAATCTTCTCATCTCATTTCCATTCCATTCTACAAACAAGCTTATATTTAAATATTAATGGAGACCAACTACTTCCATATCATCAAGGACTTTATAGTGAATGAGCTTGATATATAAACATCAAATGTCATGGTTTACAATACCAATACATATATTTTTTTATTAGTGTACAATATTGCATCTGATTTCATATTACAACAAAGCTCATAAATTTATATGGAAGATAATAACCTCCCACTTATCTACAAGAGAGATCAAACTCGTAACGACAAGTAATACTCACACATAAGGGGGAGAGTGAGTTGAACATGTTGTTGGGAATTTTCAAAATAACGTCTTTCTTGCTTTTATTTCTTTTTCCGTTTGATATGAAACGTTAAAATGTTTCTGAAATTGAATTGGGCCTCGGCAGTTTCATACGTTTCTCATTTAAACATCCATATGTTTCAGAATTTTACTATTATAAATAGGATATGTGCACGACAATTTCAACAACAGCCACAGAGTCTACAGAAGCAATTTTTTTTAACAGCTTTCATTCGTTCTTGGTATTTCATTTTTCTCAATTTTATTCCATTCAAAACTTGTTGTTTCCTTGATTAAGTGTTTGGAATCTAGAAGGGAAGCTGTTTCCATTCTAGATTAGGTTCACTCTTTGTATCCTGGGGGAAAACTGCTAAAACCCAAAACAGTTGTGAGAGTGCAAATATTGCCTTAAGGAAAGTGACGACTGTAACACGCCTAGAGGAGTAACCTATTTTTTTGTTTGCACAATTTTCACTCTCCTTAAATTTTCTCTTAATTTATAAGTAATTGTTCAAACACATGTGCTAGCAAAATATTTGTCATTGCGCACCAACGGGATGACACCTGAGATTTATAAATTTGGATTTTCTTCAACGTCAATATATAGTAGTCTACCAACGGGATGACGCGCCGTTAACAGGGTTCATCCTGCCGTCGACCTCGAAACCTAAATTTTTTTTTTTTTTTTTTTTTTTTAAAAAAAATTTGAGGCTTCCTTTTTGAGGGTTCCTCGAAACCTACATTAATACTCAAGCACATGTCATGATATTGGGCAATGCGCTGTTGACAACATTTTGTATTATTATTTTGCGGCCTAGCGAGGAGGAACTGATAGTATTTCCCGGTCTTGGAAATGGTGTGCCGACTCACGGATGGGCAATTATTGGATCTTGATTATAGAGAGGAGGTACGTGGAGAGGAGTGGGGTGGACCGTGGACCTTGTTGCACTTGAAACAATGCCCACGCTGTTCTGATCTTCCTCCTTTAATGTCTTTTTTCCTGGTAGTTGTTCTTACAACCTTGACTGTAGCTTGTGAATTGTAGCGTGTAGTTTTCTGATGTAATTTCTATTAATTCCATCCATTACCATATGCCCACTTGATTTCTTTCTCCACCTGACGCACAGATTTATTTATTTTTAAAAAAAAGAAAAGAAAAAAAAAGAATAGCCGGCCATGATTTCCGAGAAGAAAAGGTAGAATATTAGTAAGAAACGCGACTCTCACGGTCACCGAATCGGCGTAAGCATTCAGTGAAAGAATTGTAATTTCAACCAGAGAGTACAAAAGCATTTGGCCTTATTTTACCGTTAAGAAGCGATCGTAGAAAGGGAAAGGCATGTTCTCCTTGAATTTTTGAATTTAATCTGGGGCCATTTGTCAAAGCCATTTCGATATGTAATAGAAAAAACAGGGCTTGTGGATTCCAAGTAAAGAAAATGGCAATCATTATAAATCCCAGTAAGGTTGGCAGATGGAATAATTCCCCAGTAATTTGACCCGACAGGGCTGAATCTCGACGTGGCTGGCCAAGAGATCTGGTTCTCGTTTCTGTTGCGTTATCGAAATTTTAAAACCTTCTGCGTTCAATTAAAATAACAGAAAAATAGTATTAAAATGACTAAATAAGATTTATCCAACCTGGACAAGATTCCCCGCTCGATCTGATGACGCCGTGAACCTAAATCCACTTTTGACCAGCGGTGTAGCCAAATTGCACCCCCTGAATTTTTTTATTTTTTATTTTTAAAAAAAAAAGAAATTCAAAAGATCTCCTTGCAATCAGTAATTTTGAAAAATGAATAGTGTTAGAGAAAGCAAATTACTCAATTTGGCTGTGCGGTAATTAAACCTCAGGGCCTCACAGCCGGCATTCTAATCTCAAGATTCTCGACGTGAGCTGGCCTACTAACTATGAATATTTTATATTTTAAATTCCCTAACTTTATCTATTTGCATTTTAAATTTCAAAATTTTGATTCTTTTATATTTTAAATCCTGACTCGTAATGGTGTTAAAAACTACCTTTAAATCATACAAAATGACGTAAATATTCTCCAATATTTTTTTAAAAAAACACTTAAATCTGTATTTAAGGTGAAGATCTTATCGAAGTCTCTAATAATAAAATATAAAAAAGCTTAATAGTTAAGTTTAAAAAATAAAAAATATTTCTTCTTTCAATATTAGAGGATATTTACGTTATTTTGCATGTATTAACATTGATTTTTAACGTTGTTATGGATCAGGGTTTAAAATACAGAAGAACCAAAATTTTTAGGGTTTAAAATGCAAACAGCCAAACCTAAAGGTTTAAAATGCAAATAAGCAAATTTAGAGGGTTTAAAATGTAAAATACCCGTCTACCGCATTCACGTATAAATCCACACCCAATTCAAAGCCTCCAGTTTCCACTCACCTCAGCTCCGGTCCCTGCTGAGAAGAGACAAGGCGACTGAGAGATGAGGAGGGGAAGGAGCGATAAGCCTTTGCCTCTCTTCGAGACGAGAGAAGCAGCTGATAAGATTGCACACAGGGTGTATGCAGTCTGTGAGTTTGTGGGCATTTGCATGCTATGGTTGTATAGAGCTACTCACATTCCGAGACAAGGGGACGTGGTTAGATGGCTTTGGATTGGCATGTTTGCCGCCGAACTGTGGCTCGGTATCTATTGGGTAATTACTCAGCTCGTCCGTTGGAATCGTATCTATCGCCGCACCTTCAAGGACAGGCTCGCACACAGGTTGGCATGCTATGGTTGTATGAAATCCATCCTAATTTTTTTTTTTTCTAATTATTATTTACATTTTCAATTATTGTTTCATATTTTTCTTACAACGGCCCCAATGGGGGAAAAAGAAAAAAGAAATAAAAATAAAGCTCCTCTTGGTGTTTGATTTGAAGCCGTTGATTGATGGTTTCTATGTGTATAAAGATTTGAAGAGGAAGTGCCTGGAGTGGATGCCTTTGTATGCACAGCGGATCCAGTGATGGAGCCACCGATCATAGCGGCGAACACCGTTCTTTCGTTGATGGCATTCGACTACCCAGCGGAGAAGCTGAGCGTGTATGTGTCGGACGACGGAGGGTCAGATCTGACGTTCTATGCCCTGCTGGAGGCATCGTGCTTCAGCAAGCACTGGATTCCCTTCTGCAACAAGTTCAAGGTGGAGCCAAGATCGCCCGCCGCTTATTTTTCGACCATTTCTAAACCGCCTAATCACTCTACCGTGGCTGAAATTCAAGAGTGGGAGACTGTAAAGGTAAGGCTCATTTCGTTTCGTTTCATCTCCAACAAGCAGTAAAAATACACGGGTACTGAAGAAACGAGTTCGTTTTTTTCAAAAAAAAAAAAAATTTAAAGAGCATGTACGAAGATATGGAGGACCGGATTGAAAGTGCATGCAGAGTGGGGAGAATTACAGAAGAAGTTCGCCAAACGCACAAAGGCTTTGCGGAATGGACTTCCGATTTCACCCGCCGCAATCACCAACCCATTGTTCAGGTAACAAACACGCGCATCCATCAGGACCCTTCAATTTTTGGTCGCTACTCAATCTTGTTTTTCTTCTGCCATTTCAGATATTGATTGATGGAAGGCGAGACCCAAATGCCGTAGACAACGGAGTGAAACTTCCCACCCTCGTCTACGTATCACGTGAGAAAAGGCCTCGGTATCCTCATAACTTCAAAGCAGGAGCCATGAACGCTTTGGTAATCAGATTGCAGTTTGCTTTGCATGCATGCAGCCATTATTCATCTTTTATGCACCTGCATCCATAACATCGATTGATTCCTATCTTTATGATGTTGATGTATGACGACGATGATAGAATTAGCAGGTAAGGGTGTCATCGGAAATCAGCAACGGGGCCATTATCCTGAACGTCGACTGCGATATGTACTCCAACAATTCGGAATCCGTGCGAGATGCCCTCTGTTTCTTCATGGACGAAGAGAAAGGCCACCAGATTGCTTTTGTGCAGTACCCACAATGCTTCAACAACCTCACTAAGAATGACCTCTATTATGCTTCGTTGGCGTTGCTTGGTGAGGTGAGATCGAGCATCAATCAATTAATCATTGCCATCAACTCCCATCTGTTCTTTGCTTATCAAATGAATCAGCTACGAATTAATAACGCGGTCGCTAATTTTTCTGTTATTAAGAATAATTATTGTTATTATTGAGTAGTTGATTTTGGGTTGTGAAGGTGGACCTCCACGGAATGGATGGCAATGGAGGGCCAATGTACATAGGGACTGGATGTTTTCACAGGAGGGAGACTTTATGCGGAAGGAGGTATGAACCAAAAAATAAGGTGGAATTGACGAAGCCGGCGGAGAGGAAGGCGAACGAAAGCTTACAAGATTTAGAAGACAGAGCAAGGCGACTTGCGACCTGTAAATATGAGGAGAATACCAAATGGGGAGACGAGGTCTGTTTCCTTCCTCTCTCTCTCTGCGTCTCTTCATGCATGCAGGAATAGGCAACGACTTATTCTGTAACTTGGTTGGTGTTGATTTTGTGGCAGATGGGAGTGAAGTATGGGTCTCTTGTAGAGGATGTGATGACAGGCTTAGCAATTCATTGCAGGGGCTGGAGATCAGTGTATTTCAACCCCGAGAGGAAGGGCTTCGTTGGGTCTCCCACCACCACATTGGAACAAGTGCTGGTACAGCAAAAGAGATGGGCCGAGGGTAATTTACAGATCTTCTTGTCCAGGCACTCCCCCTTTGTCCAGGGACATGGAAAGATACCACTGCTACTTCGAGTATCATACTGCATGAACGGATTATGGGCTTGCAATTCCCTTCCGACGATCTACTATCTCATCGTCCCTCCGCTCTGCCTCTTCAACGGGATTTCCTTGTTCCCAACGGTAAATCTCTCTCTCTCTCTCTCTCTCTCTCTCTCTCTCTCTCTCTCATGGCATGATGTCTGTTCTGTTCATTGCTACGGTCCAGACGAACAGCCCGTGGTTCGCGCTGTTCATGTCCGTTATCATCTTTGGGCACGCATTCAGCATCCTCGAGGCCCTCTCGATTGGAATGACGCTGCAGGCCTGGTGGAACGAGCGGAGGATTACGCTGATGAAGAGGACGACGTCGTACCTCTTCGCGTTTACGGACAGCCTCCTCCGACCGCTAGGAATGTCCAACACCGCATTCGTGATCACAGCCAAGGCGGCTGGCGACGACGACGACGACGGCATCTCGAAGCGGCACAAGCAGGAGATCATGGAGTTCGGGTCCGATTCCCTCATGTTTACAATCTTGGCTACTCTTGCCATGCTCAACCTCACATGCTTGCTTTATGGGTTCATCAGACTCATCATAGCAGCCAGCGGTGGTGGGATTGGAGTGGTTGGGCCGTTGATGCTGCAGGTTTTTACGTGTGGCGCATTTGTGCTCATCAACTTGCCAGTTTACCAAGGGCTTTTCTTTCGTAAAGACAAGGGCCGCTTCCCCGCTTCCGTTGCTATCCAGTCCGTCCTCATTGCAGTGTCCACAATTTCTGCTTTCTACGTTCCGATCTCCTGATCACTCATTTTAGCTCATCGCCCCGCTTTGTTTTACTTCCCTTGAATGACTGAATTTGGGAGACGATCTTCGAAAATTTAGTTGGCAGTTAATACAGTTGCAATAGCAACTTGACTATCTTTATCTACACGAATATTCGCAGACAGATTCACGCCTTTGTGCATCACTATACTTTTACTGATGCCATTAAAATAATTATAAAAAAGTCAATGTTTACTCTCTTAAATTTCTAAACTCATAATTTTCCGAGGGTGCTTTGATTTACTTCTTTTTATTGGATATTTTTTGAAGATATGATAAGGTAGGGCCGTAGGGGACAGAGACATCTTTTCCAACGCCATATGGCTGTTTATAAAAAGTTAAAAATTTTAGCCTTTTGGAAATTATTTTGATAAGTGTAAGATTTTTGTTGACATTTTTAAAAAATTGGTAGAAATATAATTATGGGTAAAAGATGTTTGTAAATTTGCAATTATCCTCAACCAAATACTTCTACATAGAAAGCATTGATTTATTCTATAAAAATCCAATATTCTGGTGAAACCTAGCTTTGTGTTCATGCCAGCCCCTTCACCTTTTCTTTTCCTCGTGGTTGATTTATTCCATCATGAAAACTAGGGAAATGTAATTAAGTGGGTCATCCGAAATTACTTTAAGGTAACAGAAATTTGCCAGTCTTGGAATGGTGAATCTAAAACCTCAAAATGCATGTTACCATGAGATTAAGAAGATTAACAAAATTTTCTTGTGATTCAGTCAAGTCCAGAAGGACACCATTGAAAATATTCATTTTTGCACTGACACGCATGCAGATGCATTCACATACTCGTCGATTCCTTCGTACATACAATCCAATCTAATATTCATTGTTTGAAGTTGATTCTGTCAAGAGACTTAACAGTGTTCATTGATTCTTTTGTACACTCAACCTCACCTCTGTCAAGAGACTTAACACATACTTCGAATTGATACATATTCGTAAGTTTGGAGTCGACATTGAGTGCAACACCTTCAGCACCACTCTTTGCAAACTCTTCCAGCTCTTTGTTGCTCTCTCTTTCACGGTCTCTATCCTCTTTCCCAGGACTGTCTTCAGCAAATAGCGACAGGGGCGACAGACAATTTGAAAAAATTAGAAAATAATTTTAAAATCAAATAAAATTGAACTGAGCTGGATTGGGCTCTGACCTGTCAATTGGGCTGTACAGCAGCCAGAGAGACACTAGCTTATCAAAGGGATCTGCTTATCAACGGTGAACCCGGAAATCATGTTCTCTATTCGAAAAAAAGAAAACCAGGAAAGAGGAAGGCTCAACCATAGATTCAACAACATCAATGTAGATCTCAAAGTAATAAGTTCAGTCGCAACAAGTGATAAAATGAGTTGAACCTTCTCTGTTTGAGGGAATAGTTGTCTGATGTCAAAATCAAAGTATCTTCACCTCGTGTATGTGTCTGAAAACCCGCTGAGTTGAAGGTTTAAATTAGCAACGTGCCTCAGAAGAGAAAGACAAGAGTGTCATATGGATGAGTTAAAACTTCCTAGATTCAAGGGAATAACTGTCTGATGTGAAAATCAAAGCATCTTCACCTCATGTATCTGAAAACCTGGTGCGTTGAAGATTTAGATTAGCAACACCTCTCAGAAGATAAACATGGAGAGCACAAACCAGTTTCATCTCAACAAATAACCTATATTTGCTAGGCAATTTCTCTAGACAAAATCTGGTGCTTTTAAAGGAAATAAAATGGAAACAGATAAATCTGACACTTGAAGACTAAAATTGAAACAGATAATTGAAGGCATGCAGCACAACTCAACCATACAGCCAGGTTTGTGAGGAAGTAGCTAACAAGATCAAAAGCATGCTTCCTCCAAAGCTGAAATGACAAATACAGCAGCTTCAAAGACAAAATTTGATTGCCATGCACATGGTGACTCGTGCCAACATCCTTTTTTTCAACTGCACAATGATTCGATCTAGCAAATTATTAACAAATCTCAATTGGATGCACAGTCCATGATATATCTGGAAAAAATACATGTGAGCTGCCAGGGTGGTAATAAAGTCATTAATAAACATGCAAAGAATGAGGGTTACTAACGAACTCAAAAAATGATCCTCTCTAGTTTTAGAAATAGATTCTAATTAGATAACGTTCAAATCAGCTCATGCAAATTACCAGTCTCAAGCACAATGCAGCAAAATCGCACAAGCCTCCTGCATTGACATTTTCATTTCAGCAACATGCAGCCATCTAGCAATCCATTTTCTGTAAACTCCATATCCTAATTCTGGATCAGAGAGGAACAACTGAAGAAGAATTTAGAGTAAGATTGAAGTGACAAGCAAGAAATAGAGTAACATTGGAAGCTCAATCCAGGTTTACTTGAGGAACTGGTTACAGGCCTATGAATTCATAAATCATGTCAGAGACACAAAAAGCAGGTGGAAGGAGCTACTCTCTGTATAGCTAATCAATTTTTAATATTCAAGAGAAGCAGAAAGTGCTGAAGAAAGATATTCAAGATTCACAGAGACCATAATTAATCTACTCAGAGCCCCACTTCCCAGGCTTTTGAATGTATGGGACTTGTAGATTCAGTATTGATAGACTTTGAAATAGAAATAATCATTTTTGACAAGCAAATGATTCGAGACAAATAAACAGCAACCGAGTTACATGATACTCTAAATTGAAGAAGAATTTAGAGTAAAATTGTAGTGACAAGCAAGAAATAGAGTTTACGAGCCTCCAAATTCATAAATCATGTCAGAGACTCAAAAAACTGGTGGAAGCAGCTACACTGTATAGCTAATCAATTTTCAATATTCAAGAGAAGCAGAAAGTGCTGAGGAAAGATATTCAATAGACATTAATTAATCTACTCAGAGCCCCACTTCCCAGGCTTTTGAATGTATGGGACTTGGAGATTCAATATTGATAGACTTTGAAATAGAAATAATCATTTTTGACAAGCAAATGATTCAAGACAAGTAAATGGCAACCTAGATACATGATACTCAAAAAGTTTTAGAGAATAGAAGAAAGAGAAAATTATTTGGGTTGGACCTTAAGACCCAATTACTTCACACGATCAGGGCATGATGATTTAACAATAACAGTAACTCATAAGGTAGTATGGTATACTACCTTAAGACCCAATTGCTTTACATAATCAGGGCTTAATGATTTAACAACAACAATAACCCACAGGGTAGTATGGTGTAACTTGATGGACTGCTGGTGTAATTATGCTTATCATGTTCACAGCTGGGGTAAAACAGCAGGGTTTAAAGAACATTTTATGAACTGACTATATTTTCCATCATATTGACTCTCATTGCAGAAGAATGGCATATTTTGCACAGACGAAAGTTGCACATGGGTAGGAACAGAACTATTTTAACAAACATAGTAAAATTGTGAAAAAAACAGTTAGTCATTAAATGTGATACAAAACAAACCTGGTCACAGAAAATTGTGCAATCTCATCATTACTTTTGCAACATGAATGATGACATAGGCCATGGAACATCTACCCTCACTTCTTAATGTGACTTTTAACTTGTCCACGCCTTATAGAATTTAATCTCCTCATAGAACACAGCAATGCTTGACGCACATCTTTCATTTCTTGGTCATGAGAGATGAAGCCTCTCTGCTTTAAATCCATCAAAAGCATTTTCCCTTTCACAAGATCATTTTCTCTACAAATTAAATCAATAACGACACAGTATGTGGTGATATTAGGCCAATGACCCTTTTGTTTCATCTCTTCATATAATTTGAATGCCGCGGCAACATGACCTTTGGTACAAATTCCAGTAATTAGAACATTGTAAGTAACAATATCGAGTTCCAAATCAAAACTTTCCATCAAATCCCGCAAACTCAAAGCATCTTCTAGTTTGGATCCTTTGCAAAGTGCATGCATAAGGGTTGTAAAAGTAGCAAGAGTGGGAACAAGACCCCCTCGAACCATGCTTCCAAAGACTAACAGTGCTTCTTCTGTTTTCCCAGACTTGCAAAGCCCTCGAACCATAGCACTCTCAGCTACATGAGAAGGCACAAGGCCCAATACCTCCATCTCATCTTTTAATCTGAATGCTCCTTGAACATCTCCCACTCGGCATTTCCAATTAATCAGTGTAATATAATACCTATGCACGGGAATGGAACCCATCTCACACACTTCACGCAAGAACAAATGGGATTCTTGAAAAGCACACTTTCTATTAAGCCCTTTGACAATGGTTTCATAGGTCTCTTTCCTTGGTGGAACCCTTAACTTACACATACAATTAACCAGTGTAAAGGCCAGGGTCATCTTGCAATTCTCACAATACTTGGAGATAAGCATGTCAAATGATATGTTATCAGGAATGATACCTTCGATTATCATCTTTCCCAAAACTTTTACGCCAATATCCGGCATACCATAGTTACAAAGACCCATAAGTAATGCATGATATGTTAGTTTATCAGGCAAAACACCATTTTTTCTCATTTTCTTGTATAAAGCAAGTGCTTTCCATAATAATAAATTTTTGCAATATGCATGCATAAGAGTATTATAAGTGACAAGATTAGGATGCAAACCATCATGCCCCATCATAAGATAAAAATCATCTGCCAGTTGCATTTGTCCTGCCCGGGAGTATCCATTGATCATTATATTAATCGTAATAGCATCAGGGCGCAAGTGTTTTGATACCATCTCTTCATAAACATAGAAAGCAGCTTTATTCTGTCGTTCTTTGAAAAGACCATCAAGCAAACATGTATACGTGACATGGTTTGGAGAAAAATCTCCTTCCATCATTTTCTGAAATAAATGAAATGCAGGAAGGACCTTTCGTTTTCTAAGAAACCCATTGATGAGGATGGAAAATGTATGAACATCGGGATGAATGTTATTTCCAATCATTTCATCACATAATTGAAGTGCATGATCCAGCTTCCCTCCCTTGCACATCGCAGCTAATAATTCGTCATAGATAATTTTATCGACAACGGAAGGAATCCCACTCAGTTTACATAAAAATTTCCCTGCCTCAATCAAATGCCCTCCCCGACACAGTCCTTTCATAAGATGGCCATATGTAAGAGCACTTGGGCAACAATCTCGACTTACCATTTGATCAAAGAAAAAGAATGCTCTTTCTGCATCACCTCTGCTTCCATAACCATTTATGATACAATCGAAGCTAACAGAGTTTGGAAGTTGGTTAATCGTATTCATGTGCTGTATGAATTTCTCTGCATCTCCCAATCTCCCACTCCTACAAAGAGCAGAAATCAAGGCATTACATGTAATCAAATCAGCCCTGTGGCCCATATAGTTCATCTTGGCATAAACCTTCAAAGCTTCTATGACCTTTCCTCGCTTGCAATAGTCGTACATAAGTGTTGAACATATAATTCTGTTGGGCAGAATGCCCTTTTTGTACATCTTGCATAAGATCTCCTTTGCTTGGTGCATATTTCCCATCTTACAGCATGCATTTATAAGCACAGAATAGGTCACAACATCAGGAATCTCCCCAAGCTCTGACATTTCATCAAGCAAAGAAAATGCTTCATATAATAGACCCCTTCTGCAGTACCCTTCCATCAAGATTGTGTAAGCCACGCCATTAACAAGGCACTTCTTTCTCATTTTCTCAACAAGATTCTGTGCAGCATTGATATCATCAACCCTGCAAAATCCATACAACAGAGCTCCATAGGTCGCCTCATTAGGCATTAATCCCACAGCTTCCATTTCATCTAAAAGCCTTAGTGCTTGCCTCATGCTTCGATTTCGGCAATGCCCATCAATCAGAGTGTTATAGGTAATAATATTTGGGATTAGATGAAAGCTCAACATCTCATCAAACACCCGAGCTGCAACATCAATCTTTCCTTCTTTGCAGAATCCATTGACAACTGTATTGTAGGTGACCTCATTAGGCAATACTCTCTTGCTTCTTATTTTCTTCAGCAGTAAATAAGCTTTGGCGCTACGTTTATGTCTACATAAATCATCAATCAGCACATTATATGTACACAAATCAGGCTCAACACCCTTGCTGGCCATAAAGTCCATCAACCTCATAGCAGCCTTGAATTTCCCTTTCTTGCGATACCCATCAAGCAAGATATTATAAGTGGCAATTGTTGGTATACAGCCACTGTCTTCCATCTTTTTCAAAAGATAACCAGCTTTCTTGAACTTGTCCTCTGTACAAAGTGACTTTAGCAGTATATTATAAGTATATACATTGGGAAGAATCCTCCTTGTCAACATTTCCTTCAAAAATGACCACAAAGATAACATCCTACCGGTCTTTGAAATCATAGCAAGGATAATATTACAAGTACATATAGATGCCTTAAATCCTTGAACTCCCATCAAACGAAATGTCTCTACAGCATTGCTAAGCTTTCCTTCTTGGACATAAACCTTGATTAAAAGGTCAAAAACCGACGGGCTTGAATTGCAACAGCGGTATGTGCACATAAGTGCATTAAAAAGGGAACGGCATCCCACTCCCAACTGGGATAGATATATCAAAATTGATTTTGCAGCTTCATACACCCTCGCTCTAACAAGTACGTGAGTGGTGATACAGAAGATGGGAGTAAATTCATTGAAACCAGGTTGCTGGGTTATCCATTTGAGAAATTTGATGGCCAATTTTGCATGGACCAATCGAAGGGGTGGTAGCTTGTAGTTCATGTGATTAAGAGATTCCCAACGGTGAACTGTAAGTATTCTGTAGATGCTATTCTCTATTTCCTTGTCTGTCATTAACAGAAACGTTTATGAGAGAGAATATTCCATGGAAGTAAACACTACAAATTCCTCATTTTATCTTTTTTAAAGAAAATGATCTTCGAAGAGCAGTAAATACATAACGAATGTTCAAAAGAAACGATGCAAGCTAAAGAAAACAATAGTTTGATCAGGATTTAAAATAGAAGAAAATCGAGACCAAGTTTGGATGGGAATCTGAGTTGAACTGTGAATTTCCAAATAAGCCAATAGAACTTTATCATAATCTTATAGCAAGCTAATGCAGATGGAGTAACCTCAAATACCATTGCAGTCTTAACCAAAATAAAATAAATCCGCCAAAAATCCTAGTCTGTCCAAATGAACACGAATGACCGGTAGAGACTGATAGACGCTTGGATTAAAGGACCCGGCCCAAGAGGCCTCTTGCTCGAAGTGAAAATTGCGTTTTGAGCATCTACTTCGAAGCAACCCGAAGAGCAAATTTGAACCCATGACGTCAAGTGGTCAACGGTGAAAACAAAGGAAATAAATTTTTGAAAAATTCTATGTTGTTCTTCATCCAAACCATATCCTGAGTGGCAAGTGGCGACTGCCGTATCGAATCCGGAAGTCCCACCCCAAACATGCCATGCGATGAAATCATTGCGAGTTAATCCAAAAGTTCGCCCAAACACTCGCTGATAGTATGCATGAAATCACACACCTGAAGTTGGGTTGGCCCTCCTCGGATTCTTGCCAGGTTGAGCCAATGTCTTTCTGGCAGTCGTAGAGAAATGCAGCTGAGAGAAGGATGTGTACTTTGAGTATTTTGTAAGAAACAAGGCAAATATCCTAGCGCCTGAAGAAACTGCGGGAAGAAACGGTGGCATGTTCTTAGGTTCAGTGGCGGGATTTTTTTGCTTGGCCCAACTCCCGAGTCCCTAGAAAGAAAGGAAACGGCCGCAAGACCGTCCGTTGATCACTCCAGTATTCCGCACAGCGGTCAGCCTCGCTCGAATCGAAATGTAATCGAGGCCGTTGATTTATGCGCTTTAGTGATATGGCTGAGCAAAGACCTGAATTAGTGCCTACTTTTTTATTGTTGATCCGTATAGGCTGAAAAGATAACAGCAGTATCATTTTGTTGCTAACCCGTAGTAATCTTTTTTAAAAACCGCAAAAGATTTTGGTTAAATAAGGTTGGTGTAGCTAGAGGATTTTAGAATTCAAGCACCGAATTCGCCAATTGGAAGATATGTTGGATAGCAAGGTTGATCAAACTGGCCAGCTCCAGCAGCCTTTCGAGTTTTTTCATCACATTCGCATTTCACGGATAACAAATACCCTCGATTCAAGATGTCCCCGGGAGGCTTGAAAATGTTCAACATGAAAATTTCATTGCTTTCATTTTGGATCAGGGTGAGGTCCAGTTTATTTTGTAAAATCTGGAAAATCTGTGCGAAAAATAGTATTGGTGTTAACTAAGAACTTTTTTTCCAGGAAATCTAATCGGTAGAGAGATGATTTTTCAAAATAAAAATAGACGGGACAGGCTTTTGGTATCGTGTAAGTGGTGATAACTAAAAATATAAGAAATGACAGGAAAATAAAGTTGTTCGAGCGGTTAAATATCCTACTAAGTAAGGAAGGGAACAACCCCAGAAAGCGAGGAGGGGGAAAAAAATCAATGAAAGATTCGCTTACTTTCCTCTTTACCAACAAAAAACGCAAACACAGCGCTGGATCCGCAAATGATATACTAGTATCCATGCTGTGCTGTGTGCTAGTTCGTCATGCGCAATAGGAAGCAAAGGGGCAAAACATTAATCAACTATTTATTTCTCATTTCAGCAGTTGCTCATATTCACACGCGGGTGAGAGAATCATCCTCAGAGAAAAATACAAACGGCGCAAGATCTAGCAATTGATTGTAGTAACAAAAACGATCAAATTCAGAGACCCACCAGCCGAACAAAAATTATGCATGAACAGAAGGGCAGGGTCCTGCTACACATAGCCATATGGCAAAGAGATCCCTAAAAACTGGGGGGAAAGAATTACAGTCTGCAAGCCCCTGCTGCAACTATTTCGATCGCCATCTAGTAAGAATATTTTGACCGCAAACATTAGTGCTAGCAAAAAGCTCGACGCTGAGACATGTTTGGTATTCACATATTGCTGCCTCCGACTTCTACAAAATTCACCCTTGCCTAATGACAATCCATAGTCGGCCTCGGTTGATCCTTTTTGAATCTGCAAAATAATAGCAAGCAACTGTTAGAATTATGCTCTATAAACAACTAGTCCACAAGCTTCACAAGAATTGTTCTAAAAGCACAAACTCAATTCCTGGTCCACAAGCTCCGGCAGAATTGAGCCGATAACTTAATTTCAACTCACTATTTTGCCAGGAATTTGTACTAAAAAACTGCAGTGTGACGAATTGTTGAATTTAATTTAGGAATCAACCTATTAAATATCAGAATCTGAATCTAGATACAACGAAATGACTGATGAAGCCCTGAAAATAGTCGAATAATCAGGTGTCAAGTGTGCACCATACAATATTATCAAACCCAAAAAAAAAAAAAAATGCGCACCATACAATCATCATGAAATGCAGCAAACCGATGAAGGTGGCAACTAGAAAATATTCAAGGAATGTTTAGCTTACCTGTACATAAGAGAACTTGAGGAGAACTCAATGGCCTCACTGGCGGAATAATCATCCAGTAAACAGAGGATCAACCAAAGCCAAATCCTTCACTAGCTTCATGGATTGCAAGCAGCAACCTGTCTTGAAGTTGCTCTTTGGATGAGTACTCAGGGAGGTCAAGCTGGTTGAAACTGTAATCATATAATCAAAATGTTAGTTGCAATTTCCCAAACAAGGGCCAGCAGAGCTGACAGTAACAAACCATTTAATCACAATAAAACTAAGAAAAAAGAAATTTCAAGTTATTGAGCCATCGAATTGGTAGAAACTAACCAAGTATGTGCTGAAGGTAACCTTTCTGGGGCTCCATAAGCTTTGTGAATTTGAAATCTCTGGGGACCAGAGATACCCTGGAGTGCTTTAAAACCTTCCAAGGGAACCTATGATTTCCATACGACAACCATGAAGACAAAAGAAACATTAATAGATGTATCAATCTAACTGAACCATGCAGCGAAAGTTTGATAAGATTCCACAGAAAAAGAGCTTTGGAGAGAGAATGGCTCTCCATAACAAAATCCACCACCAGAGCATTTAGGATGGTTTGAACAGTCAAAATAACTAATAACTTCATAAAAAAGCTCTCAATTAATCAATTGCTACAAAAGAAAGTGGTCTTTATTGAACTGTGTGCACGACTCTCTTATACATATATATATATATGAGAATCTTTCCTGTGCAGTGAAGCTGCACCATAATTAATGGCATTTGGCCTAAAATGCGTCCCACATGTACTTAAATGTATTGATACTTCATACAATCATTTATCAATATATAAATTTTATAGCAAACGGTTTACATGTTGAAAAAACAACTTTAAAGTTGTTATTTACATCAAACTATTTTACTACGTTGAATTTGTACCATTTTCAGATCGGATCCATACACATGTCCAATTGGGATGAAAATTAGTATGGTAATAGAATACATAATTCTAAATACAATTCGTGGAGTAGATTATAATTTTATAATCATGTGATGCCCATTTTGAAGTAACTACACCGTAATTGTGGTGCAGTGAAACTGCACTTGAATATTTCTCTCTCTCTCTCACACATATATATATAAAGAGAACATTTCCTTTGCAGTAAAGTTTCACCATAATCAACAGTGCATTTTGCCCAAAACAGGCCCCTTAAATACTTTATACAATCATTTATCCATATATAAATTTTATAGCAAATGATTTACATGTTGAAAAAACAACTTTAAAGTTGTTATTTACATTAAATTATTTTATTACGTTGAATTTGTACCATTTTCAGATAGAGTCTATACACATATCCAATTGGGATGAAAATTGGTATGGTAATAGAATACATAATTCTAAATACAATGGGTGGAGTAGATTATAATTTTATGATCATATGAAACTGATTTTGAGATAACTGCACCGTAATTGTGGTAGAATAAAGCTGCAATTGAATATTTCTCATATATAAATCCATATATATGGGCTCCGCTTCTATGTAACCGGATTATATAGAAGTGGACCCATGTAACCCCTTCAAATTGTATAATTTTGATCTTTGATAGAAAATCTAATTCATTCATTGTATTTAACATCATTTGTTTATCTAGGGGATCAAGTTTCATCACAATCCAGTAAGTTTATAAGTCACATTTGTTACAAAACATATACTTTCATGTATAAATTATGAAAAATGCTAAAATATCAATTTTAAAGCAGTATTTTTGGCATCTAAATTGTCCAAAATATCATTTTTTTATGTGAATAAATGATCTACAAAGTATTATTACATTGTAATACATGTGTAAATAGATCTAAGCGTTTTTCATAATCTACACATGAATATATATTTAGAAAATAAATGTGGCCCATAAACATACTTGATTAGGATGAAATTTGGTCTCCTAAATAAACAAATGATGTTAAATATAATGAATGGATTGGATTATCCATTAAGCATCAAAAATCTTAGATTTTGAAGGGGTTACGTGAATCCGCTTCTATGTAACCTGGTTACATAGAAGCGGGACCGTATATATATAACAGTCAAAAGCTGCCAAGTTTTGCAGCTGCAAATGGCTTTCTGAAACCAGCATGCATGTTAAATGAAGTCATGAAACATCATGGAAGTCTAGGTGAAGTCATGCTCAATTGTTCACAGTGCAAAAATAATAATAATAATAATAATAATAATAATAATAAATAGTTCGCTGGAAAACACATGCATCTGAAATGGAAATACTACCTTTGATGTTCCTGTAACAAACTGCAGCAACCTTGCCATGTCCTCCTTACTAAATGCTTTTACAACCTCCCAGAACCACTGGACAACACCAGAAGCAGCTGTATAGCCAGTATACTCTGTATTGGCCTTCAAATCATCAACTGGAACAAGTGAAGAGAACTTGTAAGACGCAAACAAATGGAAAATTGAAGAATCAGAAACCATGCTAAAACAAAGGAACTCACAATCAATTTCTGGAAGTCCACTGATTAGAAGCTCAAGCTCTTTGTCATTAAATATGGAGATAAGATCTCGAGGCACCAATTCATTGAAGCCCTCTAGGAAACTATTAATTTGAGGGCGGATAGCTGTTGTCAGAATGTGTTCAGCAACAAGGTCAACATAATCGTGCTTAGATTCTTCAGTAACCCTAGTATTCCTTCCTCCAGGAATTAGCTCGTAGTCGGTCACCTTCAAATAAAGAAGGAAAAGCTCAACTCAATGTCCAAATTCAGTCACAGAAAAGAAATCGTTTTCCTTTTAACAAATCGTATCCAATTAGGGATGTCAAACTCATTTTGGTAGTTCCCCTGAGGCAGCCTTTGACTTGAAGTTTCTTGTAAGCTAAACACCATATTAGCAGTGTAGGACATTCAATAGTCAGTACCTCAGTTTTCTCATAAAGGATGTGCTTCTCCTCATCTGCATCCATGCTAAATGTCAAGTCAGGAATATCGCTCACATCATTCTGCATCAAATTAGCATTACGATGTCATTATTTCCATGACCGCAGAACCTCCACAAAGGCACATTAAAAAAAAAAATTGCTGAAACATGAATATTCTTGCTGAGTGACTAACCTCCAGCATCCACTTCAAATTCTTGTAATAATCAGGATCAACAGCCTCTATATCATGGTAAGTAACTTTCACACCAAGAATATGCTTGTAGAATGATCGGGTGAAGTAAACATCCAAAAGCTGACCATCAAAAAGTGCTTTTGCAACCTGTAAAGGTATTTGCAATGCAAAAGTGAGAGGGAAAACATTGAGAAACAACCAAAATAACAACGCAAAAAGACAAAATGATATTACCACACGACCCACAAATTTGAAGTAGGAAAGATGCTCAGTCTGGTAAACAGAATTGGGGTTGGGTTGAAATGTTGAATTGTTTCCCACTGTAGTAAAAAGCAAAGCGCCTTTATCAAAGATGACTCTTGACAGAAGTTGGTACCACTCTCTTGTCAACCCACCAGCATCAATACCCTCCTCGCCTTGAAATTGCACTGTCAGTCTACCCTTCAGATCCTGACTAAGATGCATTCTTAACTGATTATAAGAATCCTCAAGAACATATGCCCTGCGAACATTTATCCTCAGTGGAGCAGAAGGGTGCTGCTCATGTTGTTGTCTGATTCTGGCACGGAAATATGCCCTCTTGTTGTCAAAATCAATAAGCCTAGGTGCTTTGAGCATCATTGAAAGTGACTTCTCCAGCAAACCTGGATTCTGTCTGATGAATGCATTCAAGAGGCGCCGATGCTTGTCTGCAAACCTTCCAAATGTCATACCACTGTCAACACGTTTCTGTCCAGCTCCAGTAACCTTCACAATCGGTGTCAAAGAACTCCCAGTCCCAGCAGACTCTTTGACTTCTCTGGCAGTTGCATTAAGATCATGTTGAGCAATACAGTGATTTGCCTGAAGCTTCTCACACAAGACAAAAAATGCTTCTATGAAGGGTAAAAGCCTCTGAGTGCCAGGTGGGAGAGGTGGTGACAGATAAGAGGCCCCTCCTAGATGCTCTGCAGTATTTGAAGTGGGTAAAGGAGATGAGAAGGCAGATGTTTGTCCTAGTTTTGCCTCAGTTGTGCAGATGCATTCACTCAATTCTTGCCATAATGGTTCGAGTGCCGTATTTAACTCCCACATGACGGCTTGCTCAGCCTGCTCTCCATCATTCTCCCGGTCCTTGTTTCCATCAACAACAATAGCAGTCAGCATGCAGAGTGCTTGTAGCACACGTAAAATAGCAGCTCCAGCCATAGAACCAGAACTCAAACCCAGCATGTGCGTACTCCTCAGAGTCACAAGCTCAGCCACAGCAGACTGACTCAAGCCATGAGCTAAACCTGCTAGCTCTGAAGTAAAGAATTTCCGATGGGGAGCAGCAACAGAGGCTAGCTTCTTCAGTACCTCAGCTGCTAGTAAATATACTTTATCTGAGAGACTGATAAGTTAGAAGATCAATTAGCCATCATATATCAAGAAAGACAAATCGAGACAGGCAGTTACTTCTCATGGTTTCAAATCCATATGACCATCTTTTCAAAATACTAATATTTTTTAATTAAAACATCTAATATGTGCAAAACAATAGGCAGATACAGAAGTTTGTCCAGCAATATAAAAAGCATCATGCTATGAGTCCCATCTTTCTGAAAGAACAACCCTCAAATCCCCCATGGCAGCACGTCTATATAACATTTCCAAACAGCTTCAACTAAACAATTTTCTATGAAATATTGTAAAATATATGATGGAAATTGGTTCATGGAAAATAGAAAGCATCATATCATTGACAATCTCCAAATGTCCATCATCCATGATCATTATTGTCAACTCTTTTAAGTTATTTATACACCTAACCATGTTGCCGAAAACCTCGAAAATGACATCATGTCCTACTATGCTATGAACAAACAGAGTCGAATTTATTGTCCAAAAAGAGGACAATAATACACACAGTATATGGTTGATAATCAACAAAAACACAACATTAAATTGAGGTCCCTTCACTCAAACCATGCATAAATTCATTTTGCAGCATGATACCCTAAAATGTGGCAGCGCACCCCCAAGAACCATTAAGAAAGAAAGTTACCCCTCATGAGCAAGAAGACTGCAAAGATGGCGTAAATCAGTTTCTGGAAGCTGCAAGATGATATCATACGGATTACAACTCTTTCCGCCAGTAGGGGGCGTTTCAGCATTCATAATTTTATTCTTTTCCTGCTCAGTGTTCTGATCAGATTGGAGAGGATTTGGAGTATCATCAGAAGATTCCTTTTCAGAGGAAGGAAGAGAATTTGCAGAAACCTGCTCAGTTTGAGGTGGCTGAGACTCAACTTTCAATGCAGCATTGTTAACAACTACTTGGATGAGACCCATGACCTGCGTGAAAGAATTCAAACTAGGAGTTCTTACACGCCAGACATTCTAAAGCAAAGAAAGCTTCTCATATCTACAGGAGCTTATTATTACCTGTTCAAGATGAGCATTACTGCGTAAAAACAATGAACGGTTCAGAAGTTTCAGAAATAAAATTAGTGGGACATATCCCTTCGAAGGTGCATCAATTGAGCTTGATGATGGCATTCCTTCACCAATTTTCTCTTTCCCCTTCTCCCTCTTGGCTTCTGAATGACCAGTACTTCTTGATACTAAATCTGATGGAGGTTCAAAGTAGAAGAGAATATTTGCAACAGCCAAATGATTTGTTGCCAGATAGGTCAAAAACTCAAGCACTCGACGTGAAACAAGGGGTGGAAGACCTTGAAAATTAAAAAGAAAAAAGGGGGAAAAAACAAAGAAAGTCCAGGTTATAAAGGCACAATTCCGGAACTCAGACTGGCAGAAAAATGAAATATTACATAAGCCAAAGAGATACCATCTGACTGTTGTGATCTGCCATAAACAACGTTCCATTGGCAACCGTAAAGCCTTTGAGAAGTAAAAGCAGCAGATCCACCAACAAAGCCCTCTGCTTCTGGTTTTATCATGTCAAGCAAAAGGCTAACTAGAATGGCCCGTGTGACACTGTGAGCACAAAGGTTCAACAAGAGTCTCTGCAAGAGGCCTTTCCCAAGAGGCTGCCAGATGACAAGTAGGTAGAAAACCAATTGAGTCATTAATTGAAAGTTCTAAAACAGAGGTCAAAACAACATGATTGCTAGTTAACACAACAAGAAGACTTGCCAACTTGATAATGGTACCCTTGAAGAAGAACCAAAATAACTTGGTAACTTGGTAGCATTCTATTGATTCAAGACATTCAATCAAGTTAATAAGATCCAACAAAATCCTGCTATTTACAACAAACCTTTGTTTCTCCCTAAATTCCTCTACGTTATCAGTGCCCTATCCCACTCCATCCATTTCCTTGTTCTCATGTAGTCAAATTCATTTCCAAAAGTTAATTCCAGATTAATTTCCACTTCTCATAATGATACCAATTTCTCTTCCATGGCGATCTTGTCTTTTCAATGTCGTTTCTCATAAAAATCCATAATATTCCCAGAAGATAAAAAACGCAAATCTACTAGAAACTTATTCTCTCTTTTATTATTACATAAAAGCAAGTAAAAGGACATTAAAGCAAGGAAAAGGACATTTGTCATTCTTATAAAAATGATAACACAAATGGTGAATTCTTCCATTTGACAAGAAAACCCAAACCCACTATTTTAAATTAATTTTATGAAATTACATTCATTATTAGAATCTCTATATTACAATCTTGACCTACAATATTCACGAATCTCTCTTTAGAATCCACAAAAGTCCCATGTTCACATCCTCACCTTTCAAATGGTGCAAAGTACCAGTAAAAAGGCTATTGTCCACACAGAAATTTTCTTTTTATAACAATTTACTCCAACATGAACCATTAATCAATTAATTCAAATATATTAAGTGATCTCTCTATAATCAAAGAGAAACCTGATCCAAGTACAGGAGAAAACATGCAGCAAAAGATATTGTCTCAATAAAAATAACATAACAAAAATATTAAATTTAAAAGAACTACCTGAGCTAATCTTAGGAGTCGAATCAGAGCTCTCAAAGCATTTGCATCTAACAGAGGCGTTCCTTCTATTTCTCTAACTTTCAAGCTGTTTGGGATGGCAGGAACTCTCCGACCAATTGTAACTCCAACGCCTCTATCCATTACTGTCTGCCTGTCCATTCCCAAGCTATTCCTCCTGCCACCAAGCCTATGGCTGCCTCCAAAAAGGCTGCGGGCCTGATAATGGCTCATTGCTCTGTCCCTAAGCATTTGCGCCTCAGCCAGTAATGGTGAAGGTAATGCTGATAAAACTGCCTCTGAGGAGGTCAACAGAACCTGAAACCAACCAAAGTACTTGATAAGACTGTGTTCAAAAAGATATTGGTAGAAAGATTAACATCAATAGTTCAAATCACTTGTGTTCCTTGATCTAGTGTATAGGAGAACAGAGCCCTCCTGTTTGCTGTGACATGACCTAAAAGCTGATACTCTAATTGGATATCCATCTAGCAAAAGCCTTGAATGTAGATCAGCAATGTAATTCTCTGCATCAAGGGGTCAGAGCGGACCAGGGCAGAAACGTTTTTGACTTATATTAACACATCAGAGTAAAAACCTGCCCGCACTCATGTGATCTGAGCTGCCACTCGCACCAAACATTTGGCAGAGACCTAAAGTGAGGTAGACACCCAAGAAATTGAGGGCAAAAAGACATTGTTTAACAGATAATTTTAGCAATCTGTTTTTCCCCTAAATATTCTACTCTATAATCATAAGCCAATCAGCCTGATAGTGAGATCATTGCTTCAATCTTGCAAGTTAGGTAATGCTTTCCTTCCAGTGAAGATATGCAGGAACTGGTGCTCTTTATCAATGTTATCTTCAACATACCTTTTCAAAAGCTGGCTGATAAATTTCTTACGGAACCTGTACATCGTTACATCAATCCGATCTAGATCTTATCAATAATTTTGAGTATCATCTTTAGTATCTCCAATATTATCAATATTAATATCATCACTATTATATCTAAGTTACTGATATCACTGGAGATATACTTAACGCTGTCTTCAATTTTTAATAACATCAAAGCATAATTGTTTTTATTCCAAGTTCTTGCCTGAATATTATTTTGATTATTATTCCCTTATTTCTTCGCAAAGGACTAATAACCTATCCCATCTCATGCCATATTTGTTTATATTATTATACATCTAACTTTCATATATAAAAATCATAATTAGCTTATGGGAGTCGTCGGTACAGGCCCTTTTATGTATCTTTATTGGCCATTAAAATGTTGAGCTATCACCTCTAGCTTAAACGTACGTTTATTTTCATCTTAATTGATTACACAGATTTATTTTCTAAAATTTCCCTTTATTTTTCTGATAAAGTTCACCAATACCAAAGAGATTGTCAGTGACAAAAGCAATAGTATCTTTATTGGAAACAACCAAAACATCCAAGATATTCTTAATTATCAATAAAGAGAATACTGGCAGGAATTACGCATTTTATGATCTAGTTGTACACAGGCGAAAAGATACCTCTTCACGCAAATCAGCAGGAAAAGTGGCTATGATGGATGCATTATCCATGTCAACTGGTTGGCCTTCAGTCTGGGACTGTACAGCTCTTTGCGCTCGCTGTTGTGCTAGTACTTCTGCTTGAATATCAGGGGGCAAAGCAGCTAGGAATTCAGGGTCAATGTCGTCAGCAGAAGGCGGTGCATAGCTCGGAGCTGGAACAGATTGAGCCTGTTGAGAAGCTAGTACTTCGGCACGGAGATCTTCCGGCAGTGCCTCCAAAAAGGTCGGATCAATAGTATTAGCACTAGAACCATCATTATTCATGTCAGTATGGTCGGGCTGGTTGATGCCGTGAGCAACTATTGTGCTTTGCTGAGGAGATGGATCCTCTGCAGCATTGTTAGATTCAGGAATTGTCTGTTCCACAGGGGTGCTGTCAGGGTCTACGCCAATCATATCAACATCAGCACTAACTGGAATTGAAGCAGCAGCACAATCAACTGTATGCAGCATTTCAGAACTGGAATCAACATGCCCATGACTACAAGACTGACTCTCTGCTCCAGATGGTCCACCGCCAGATATCTGAAGCCCCGCTTCATGAGCATCAGCCTGCATGTTAGAGCCAGCTTGATTCACAGGATCAACGCTAATTACATCAGCAGGAGGAGTTGTAACAAACTCAGGGATAGTTTCCAATCGCCTAGTGCCAGGACCAGGAACCTCTCCAAGTTCCATAATTTCACCATCATTGGATGGAGGAATAATACCATCTGGATTTGTTGAGATATGCTCTGCTGCTTGGGAACCTTCTCCTTCTCTGGGAATAGACAGTGGATTGTTCTGTTCATCAATGGGTGAGTCAAGAAGGCAATGTTCACATTCAGTATTGAGATTCTCCTGAGGATGTATGGAACTAGCACCCTCAACGTGACGCAGACTGTGAGTTTGTTGGCTAGAAACATTAGCATCTGCAGATTGAGGTTCATTATCACCATTTGGTGGCAGAACGTCTGATTGCTGCTTTTCTTGCCTGCCAGTATTTTCCAGTTGCCTCTGCGCGTTACGATTACAGGAAGGAGTCACGCTGCGCAATTGGGAAATGAACTGTTCCTCAACGGCTTGGGCTATAGCAGCAGCCTGACTGCCTGCTTGTGGCTGACCATCATCAGTCCATCGACCATCACCTGGACCTCTTCTTCCTGTCAGGTGCATGGGATCCATGCCTAGAGAAAAATCAATTAAAGGCGGTGGTGCACCACCAACCAAACGGTCACCAAAAAGAGAGGCTGCTGCATGCTCAGATGGAAGAACAGGAGCATCCAACATATAGAAATGGGCAACATCAAAACTTCCAACAGATAAAGCTTCCAAGTCCCGAGATGCAGTACCACCAGAGGACCACATTGAGACATTTGAATCTCCTGACTGGGATGGCCTCAAAAGAGGATGTTGAAATGGACTTCCATCGAAGCTGGATCTCTCAATGAAATTCCTGTTGCCAGCCTGGCGGCGGCGCTCGCCTAGGGGCCGGCGAATACCAAATATATCATCCACATTTACTCCTTGAAAGGGCTCTGCTGCAACATCAATTAGACCACTGGCAGTCCCAGGACGCCCCAAAACTTGTAGATGATCTAAACCATCTAGTCCTCTCCATCTCACCTCTATGACCCGATTCTCATGAAAATCATCATCATCTTCATCATTATAGTCATCTGCCAGACCGTTATCATCATGATCCTCCACATCGGTATCAGCAAGAGACATCAGTCCGTTACCCTCCTCAGCAATATCCTCATCCTCCTCATCCTCTTCATCCTCTTCATCCTCCTCCTCACCTTCCTCTCCCATATCATCATCATCTTCATCAACCATATCATCATCTGTCCTACGCTCAACTCGAAATGTCATCCCAACATTTGTGTTGTGCAGAACACCACCTTCGATCTCTTCACGCATGAACTCCACCCCATGCTCTATCTGTGGATGAGCAGTCATAGTCTCATCCATTTCTGTTCTCATATCTCGCTCCATGGAGTGATTCGGATTTCCATCATGATCAGTATCATTCTGGGAAGTTCCTTGAAGTTGCTGATCGGCTTCTGCTGCATTTGGTATCTGATTCTGGCTGTCGGTATTTTGACCATGGCCCACTGCTTCCCCACCAGCAATGGGATGTGTCTGCTCTTCAGCAACGGTATTGACACCAGAAGGCTTTTTCTTACTGAAGCTATCAGATTTGAAAACTTGTTCATTAGCGTTTGCAGCCCTTGTTAGACTCTCCAATGCCTTGATTATAAGATTCACAACTTTTGGGGCATCGGGATGATCTAGATCAATCACCTCAAGAATACCAGTTAAAGATTGAACCATTCCTCCATCTATCATCGTTTTTGCTATGTCAGGTGAGCATCCTGGACTAGGCAAGTTGCTTGAAGATGAATTCTTTGACAAAATAGAATTCACTAAGTCAGCAAAAGCCAGGACCTGCTTACTTGGTAATAGAACTCCTTTGGAAGAATTGCTTGCATAGCTTGAGAAAGAAGACAAGGCTCTTACAATTTCACTAATCACTCGTCTACGTCCTTCACCAGAGCGACCACATAACACAACCAAAAACCATGAAGCTTTTTCAGACAACTTGTCTTTCCACTCATCAGCAACTTCAGCAGTTTTATCAGAAGGACCAGCAGTCTTCTCTGAAGATAATGGAAGCAGCTGATGCAAAATATGGTGCAGTATCCCACTAGGCCCAGGGCCATCCACTTGGCCAGATGCACGCAAGTGACTAGTCTCTGAATCCCGCCTCAGGACAACCCCCACAGCATGAACATACATGAGAAGGATATCACTCATCAATTTGAGAACAAAAGTCACCTTTGCTAATGCTGTGGATCTTTCAGAAACATTGTCATGTTCCGACTTTGTATCATCAACCTTAGACTTTCCCTTCTCCTTTGTAGCAGGTTCATCAACCTCCATAGCGGCAACAGAACTAGAAGGATCTTCTTGTTTTATTTTTGGTGGATAGCTCAGAACTATTTCCAGAAGCTGATCTATGACTTGTGTAAGATTGGCGGGGATTCTTCTGTGTCCTTTCAAAAGTTTACCACCTTCCTGTTGCTTATTTTCAGGCATTCGAACACCATCATTTAAAGGACCTCCAGTTTCTACACCAAGTGATTTTGATTTATCCTTCTCCTTATCTCTCTCTTTCGACAAGACAATATTAATCCTTCCACCCGATGACTCCATTTGACAAACTGCAGCAGCAGCTTTCATGAAAATTACTGGATCTCTGGAGATGACAGGAGCCATTGATGTTAAAAAAGTCCTTGAAGAAAGCCGGCCTGCATGGCGGCTGAAATTACCAGATAAGGTTTGTCGTATCTCCAGCTCCATAGCAGTTTGCAGGGTTTGAGGATCTTCAAGGAGATGCCTGATTATAGCAGATGCAACACTGTCAAACCCCATAAAGAAACAATTCCTTGGAAGACCAAAAAGTGCAGCCAATCCACCATGTTCTAGGAATTGCATAGCAATGGCATGTGTTTTAGTCAAGCGTGCACATAATTGCAAAACAGCCTGCATGACCATTGCCGGAACATGCAGTTTTATGAACTCACAAGACATCTCCAGCACCTTGTGACACTGATCAAGTGTCAGATAGCCAGTTGACTTCCCCAAGATCTTCTCAAACACATTGCCACTATCTTTATCACCATTGTCGGAAGCAGATTTACCCTCAATAACAGAAGTAGAAAGCAACAAGGAAGCATCGCCAACAGAAGAGTCCGTTAATGACCCTGTTCCTTCAGCATTTTCAGAAGGAAGTTTGGGCTTAGATTGCAACATGCTATCCAAGATCAAAAACAATGCACTTATGCTTTTCAACGCTGAACCCTCTTCTTTTGATTCATTTCTAACCTTGAAGTTAGTCAATATATCCAATGCAGCCGAGACGATCCCATTCTCAGCAGCAATCTCTCTTGTACCACCATCCTCACTGAGAAGTAATGCCAAAATATGGGAAATCGTACAAAGGACACCAGTATCCTTTGACAAATCTGATGGACAAAGTTTTAACTGCTGGATGAGGTATACAGCCACTCTTGGTCTATCTTCCCCTTTATTTCGGTTGCAAAGTGTAACAAGCAAATCTGTCAATGCATAGGCCATAGAATCACTACTCTGAAAAAGCTTCATTGCTGCAGCAAGAACATCATCAATAGGAGGAGCCTCCGCCCCTCTTTCTTCAGCCATCACATCTTTTGTCTTATCATTGCTGTCTTCTTTAGATGCCTCAGATGAGTTTCCTAATGACAAGGCAAGTGCTCGAGCAAGCTCATCATCCTCCTGTACAGGATCTTCAGCATGACTAAACAACCATTCCATTGCCATCTCCACACTATTTGTTTCCACACGCCGCAAAGCTTCCTCTGCCCTGGCTCTGCTGAAACCCATCTCGACTATTGTAGCAATAGTAGATTCATCAGGAGGAGGACCTGTAAATCTCTGGGTTGTACTCCCTGTGATACCATTCCTGCTCCGCTTTACATCTCCAACACCTGAGTATATATGAGTGACAATAGAAACCATGGAAGTAATAAAAGTTGGGCTGCAGTTCGGAAACATGGGATGATTCCATACAGGAAGAATCACATCCAGAACCTGTGACTGCAACATACGAACAAAGACTTCTGGATCCCTTGGGACAGAAAACAATCCTATTGATAATCCTGCGGCAACTGGCTGAACAAGCAACTGTGCTTGGGAAGATGAAGATGATGATAAAAGAAGCGAAGAATTCACAAAATATTCCAGCATACAACAGTAACTCTGTAATGTATCCAGCAACCATGAACTGTGAGACAGCTTATTTCCTTCAAGCACCTTTCCTTGATCAGAACCAGCGGCTGGAATGGAATATGGGAGTGTCCAAAGTAACTGACTTGTTGCCTCAAATGTGGTCAGAAGTTCCTTGAATGTCCCATGGACATAGAAGTTGTTCACCAAAGCTGTGTTGCATGCACGTCGTCTGCTGTCAAAAGTAAGTGCCACCATATCATCCACAACCTTCCCCAGATACCTACACTTTACTGATAATGACATTTCAAGACCAGAAGCAGACACAGAATGCCCTGAGAAACTAAGAGCCTCGTGAAATATCTTGGCAAGAGCAGTTGCAAGGCTCCTAGAAGCTGAACTCAGTGAACCGGGGTCAGCTCTTCGACGATTTGGAGCAGTGAATCCCTTTACAAGAGTGGCATGGAAAGAGCGAACAGCAAAGGCAAGTTTATTCAAAATCTCAGAGATGAGAACATCAGGGCTTTTCTTTTTCAAATCTGGAACCAATGAGGTTTCTGATGCAGTTGCAGAACTTTCTGAATCATTAAGCGAGGTGTCCAGATGTCTGCCAGTCCTACCACCCCTTGTCCTTGTTAACCCATGCCGAGAGTGACGAAGCACACCACCAGAGCGAAATGCAGAGAGGAATTCTGGTTCTCCACTCCAAAAGGATCCAGGGCCATTTCTTAGAGAGACAGGATTCATATATCTGACAACTGGTACAGGGTTCCCATCATCATCACTCTCTCTCCCAACAGCATTTGGAAGTGCAGTATCGGCTGTTCCAGTCTCCGTCTCAGTGTCCCGCTTCTCACCCACCTTGTTATCACTAAATAAAGAAATATGCCAAAGTATTTCCTTGTAAGCCTTCCCTAGGTCCATCAACACATCAGCATCGGCAGAGCTCAACTCGGATAACATTGTAGTTGTCCCCTTAAGCAAAAAATTTGCCAGTGATAGAAGACCTTCAAGGCTAGAAAGACATCTCAATACTTCTGTCTGCTTTACAGTTTCCAGCTGAGCAAGCTCAAAACCACCAACTGAGGACAACAAGTCATTTGTTAACTTCAGATGTTCCTTCAGAAATGAGCACATAACACGGGCTAGAGCAGCAGAATGCTGAGGCGAAAAACTTTTGAAAGCAATAGATACACTCTGACCTACTGATGCTGAAAGAGGCGCAAGTGGCAAAGTAAATAACTGAAGAATGGCTTCAATACCCTTCTTCTCAATGAATATGCGACAAGTATCAGCATTCTGGAGGACAGTTTCAAGGAGTCGTGCAGCATTGCTTATGCATTCTGGAAGGAAAGATTCAACATTTGCCAACTCAGTAGATGCAGATAAACTATCAGAAGCGGCCTCAGTTGTCTGTTCCATGCTTTCCACTTTCAATAAGTCTCCTTCATCATTCCTTTCTTCTGTGTCAGTATCCATGGGAACTGGAAGAGAAGGGCCCTGTTGTTCAGCAGAAGAGGAAGAAATATCCACCCCCGATCCAATCTTTGCAATACCGTTCAAGATCTCAATAAGCATGTCCACTCCAGGACTACGCAGTGAAGATGCATGGCGCATCAACTCATCTAATCCACTAGACAAGGATGCTGTAGTATTATCCCCAGCAAGGGCACGTAAATATGTTCTAGAAGTGAATATTTTCACAAAACATCTTAAAGCATTACGATCCTTCACAGCCTGCAAGCCACTGTTGTTTAGGGACAAGGCATCCAAGCACTGGGGAATACATGTTACCGCTTCTGCAGAGCATAGAACACCACTCATAATTGCATCCAGAAATGCACAAGGCAAACCAGCTGCATCTAAGACAGGAAAGCAAGTAGGATCTTTGTGGATTAGATCACTCATCACAGTTGCAGCCAATGAAAACACACCACCCCCAAAGTCTTTTGCTCTCTTGAAGATAATGCACAAGCAATGAGGCAACAAGCTCTCCTCTGAACCATATATGCGTGCAGTTGTACCAGGGGCATAGGTACCAAGAGATATAGCTCGAAGCAGTGCTTTCATTAGTAGCCTGCGGTGATAAGAAACCAGAGCTTCAGAATACAGGGGCTGTGTATCTAGCTCAGTTGAAGCAACGACGATCTGCTTGCCCTTATTATCACGATGAGAGTCTTCTCCTTGTTGATGTTGCTTCGAACCCCTCTCTACACAAGACACCTCTACCTTTAGGCGTGCAATGGTGTCATCTAGACCACCCAAGTCTCTAAATAATGCAGCAGCTGGATTGCTGTAGTCCATGAAAGCTTCCAGAACATGAACGGCAGTGCTCACCAAGTGCAAGTGTTGCGGATTTGTGTCTTTAAGCAGTGGGAGAAGAGTAGGTATAAATCCTGCCTCCCGTAGAGCTGAGCAACCCGAAGATGATGAAACCAAAACAGTCACAAGGGATAAAAGAGCCTCTGCAAAACCAACAGACCATCTTGAGGAATTGCTGGTAATAGAATCTATAGCCTTCTGCATGAGACTTGGCAATATCCCACGGTGCCCACCAGATGTCACAGCAGTTAACACTGTTGGCTGGCGTGACCTGTCTTGGCAAAGAGCAACCAGTGATAAAATAGCCAGAATGCGTATTTTTTCAAGCACTGCATCCTCATAGCTTAATAAGGACACCAGTTCATTAACAAACTCGGGCTCGTTATTAAAGAAAGCAGCCAAATCATCAGCATCATTACTTGCTTGTACAAGAACTACAAATGCGTACAACCGAATGCAAATATATTGCTGTCTA
Source organism: Annona cherimola (assembly GCA_030490835.1). Classification (NCBI taxonomy): domain Eukaryota; kingdom Viridiplantae; phylum Streptophyta; class Magnoliopsida; order Magnoliales; family Annonaceae; genus Annona; species Annona cherimola. The sequence goes on along the minus strand of CM059977.1, from coordinate 15,117,319 downwards.
GATGCTAGAGAACCAAAAGCTCGTGCAAACCGCAACCTTGTCAACAACGAAAACCTTAAATTGGGTGGTACTTTGTACTCCATAACTAACTTATGCAGAAGCTCAAGATCATTTTCATTGCAAGAATTAATGTTAGGCAGATGAATCACTTGTAACCCTCGGCTTGAAGCTTCCGAATCACTAACATCCTTTGATGTGTCATTAACAGAATAAAACTCAAAATGAAGGGTGCAACCCAATGCTTGCGCAACAGAATCACAACCATTCTCTATAGAACAAGCAATCAATCCAAGGCCTTCTTCCTTGCCTCCCCATCCTTGTGAAAAAGCAAATAACTTTGAATTAAGAGCAGCATCTCGTATAGAGCACTTCCCTACGGTTTTCTTCAGAAAAGCAGCCAATGTCTGCAGGCTGGCCTCAACAACATCCGCATCAGTGGAAGCAAGGAGGGATGAAAGATGCTGCTGCGTTATCATAAAAGCAAATATAAGGATCAAAAACGTTTTGCAGCATTATGTTAAACAAATGCCAGAAAAAGACAACAATGCAATGAGATAGAACATACTTCATAGGAACTATAGAAATGCTTGTTTGTACAGTTCTCCAAGATGATCCTTATGACACGAAGAATTTGAAGAACTGCCTCCCTAGGGAAGGGAGGATCTGCTTGCAAAAAATTATCATCAAACTGTAGATCCTTCCTTGGCTTTACATATTTCTCAAAGTATGAATCAAAATGATTGAGCAGATCAACCCAATGGTGGAAGTCCCCCTGCCAGATAATATCAATTTTGTAAGAACGAACTGGAATATTTATATATTACAAAGCAACAGATATCCACTAAAATGCATCAAATGTAGTTAAATGGTGCAAGGAGTACCTTGTCAAACTCCCAGACAAATTCTTTTAGAGGTTCCGCTATATTCTCAAATGGAGTAGCAGTAACATTGTTGATGAAGGACTTGATTTTTGGAGGCTGAAATAAAAATATTTAGGTAGAAATATTATGCTTTTATTCCTGGTAGCATGTTATCTAACAAAAGCACACATCAAGGCTAAAAACTAGAAAAGCGTTAACCAAAAACCATATGAAGCAACCTCACATGTAAAAGGCATTGAAGTAGAATCAATGTGAAATGAGATTACAAAGTGCATTGAGGAAGTAGGAAAAAGCATCTTAGAAGTGTCTAATTCTAGGTACTTGCATGGGGAAATCCAATGGTGGAGTGAAGATGTCGAAATGGCTATCAATGACAGACAAGTAAATTTAAATTTAAAAATGCTAAAAAGTATATTAAGAACCATTATAATTGAAGCTGAACTATAAAATTATGATTATCTCTGTAATAAATTATAAATTGATCAAAGTACACACAAAATACAATTAAGTTGGTAAAATAAAGATAAAGAGAAGTAAAAACATGGCTCACTTTAGATGCATTAAAAGTGAATACCAAAGAATCTTTACAAAGGCTATGACATTCAGAAAAGACAAAATTCATTTCCATAAATTACCAACGATAATCCATCATAAATACATACAAGAAAATAAACAACAAAAAATGTCATTGATTTTTATACAATTAGAATATCCAGTTTTTTTTTAAAAAAAAAAAAAAAAAGGCAAGGAAAAACAATAATAGGAAAAGATTTAGGTCGAGACAATACAGCACTTGACGAATGAAAGTGCATAAAAATGTGTATTTACATTGGTTGACAAATTTATTCACTTGAAATTTTAAGATTTAAAAAAAAAGTCACATGAATTTAAGGAAAATATGGCATTATCAAGTTGAGAGAGAAAAAAAGAATTTTAAAAATTCACTAATTATAATGAAGTAAGAGTTATCAGTCATACTACTGATCTTTGGGAAACATTACTTCAGTAAAAGTTAAGCCATAAAATAGATATTTTAGAAGAATCAATTTTTGTTTGATGTTGGGAGATCAACAGCTAAAGCTATTTTCTTGTAGGCAGTTAGTGGAAAAGTATAGAATAGAGGAGCACATCATATGGATGTTCTTTTTAAGGCTAGAGTTGATTAAAGGTCCCATCATGGGGCAATTGACTAGGATGTATCTATACATATATAAAGGGACATGTTAGCTGCAGCCTAGTAAGGTGCTTTGGCTGCAAATGAGGTCCACATCAATCATGAAATCAAGATCTAACCCACCCGTTGTATTTAGAATCATTTATTTCATTAGCACACCAGGTTTCATCCAAATCTCTCATCCAAAAAAAAAAGTTTCATCCAAATCAAATGTGTATGTGTATGGGCCCCATCTGAAAATGGTGCAAAATCAACCTAATAAAATAGTTTGATTCAAATATCATCTTTGAAAATTGTATTTTCAACATACCATCCAAAACATCAATAATATATGGATAAATCATTATATAAAGTATTACTACATTCAATACATCAGCATGTAGATATAAAGTATTGTTAAATTATAATACATCGGCGTGTGAATCTAAGCATTTTTCACACATGAATATATACATTGTTAAGCAAATATAGCCCAATGAAGATTCTGACTAGGGTGATTTTTGGAACCATTGTAAGACAAATGGTGTTAAGGTCATATGCCCAATGGGATTTTAATTGTATGATCGGTGTAGGCCCCATCTGTAGCCTGTAGCCAGCAGCAGGTGCTGAAATGTTAAAGTGCAGCCAGCAGCACCCTAATCAAGTTGTTGCCACCTACAAATGGGGCCCGCATGATTAAATTTGAATCCAACCAGTCATATTATTTTAAATTATTTGTTGGGTAATAATCATATACAAGCAGGTCGTTACTTAATAAGTAAAAACACATTGCTTGCAAAATCTGTAATATATAAAAGTTTCCAATCGAAGTGAATATTGGCATCATTAATATATGCAAATAGAATAATACTGTAAATGGTTTCGATTTTTTATAAATATATATAATATAGAAGTAAGGGGTTGTTACTTGTTAAGTAACAACTCAGTTGTACATGAATATTACCCTTGTTTTATCATGTGAGAAAAATTACTCTAATTAGAATCCCAAGCGAGCCACAACTACTTGAAAAAGCATATAATCATGTGTAAATTATGAAAAAATCTTAGATCTATTAACAGATGTCTTAGAATATAATGATAGATCTATTAACAGATGTTCAAAATTCGACTTTAAATTTGATATGTACATAAAACAATTTTATCAAATGAGGGCTCGTAAATATCTTTAATTTCAATGAAACTTGGTTTGCTAATTAAATAAACAGGTGGGTTGGATTTTGATTTCAACCTGAAATAGGGCCCATTTGCAACTGGCAACACCTAAGTAGGGCGCAGGTGTAGCCAACTATACTCCAACATATTTCATATATATGATCAATGCACCTAGGTGTTTTAAGCACTTATCTCATTTTTTCCTTTTCATTTTTATGTAGGAGCACATATGATCTTTATGTGTACCAAAATTTACCTTTTTCAATTTTTGTATTTTTTATAATTTCAAAAATCAACAGTTTTCATCCCTACTTAACATTCAATGAGCATGAAAAAACTATTATTTTTTAGAAGATATATCCAAATAGGTAAATTTTGGTATATAAATTAAATATGTGTGGGCCCACATAAAAATGAAAAGAGAAAAAAAATGGAAAAGGGGCTCGAAACACCTTGGCGTATCAAGGCTTGGTACATATGCATATGAAATTAATGGGTAAGATACCAAAAAAGAAAAGAAGTTACAGAAATTCATGGACGTTGTTAAAGATGTGTAACATTGAGTTATAACAAACATGAGAACTAGGACTAGAGAAAGAGGCGAATTTCAAATTATTGGAGATTTACGCTAACGTTTGACTTCAAGCCCTTATGTTTTTACATTAGAATGAGAGACCAACTAGAATTACATATCAAGTTAGTTATGAATAGTTCAGGAAGGTGATGAAATTGATATTAGATTATACATAAAATCTACATTAAATTGAAGAAATGGTATTATGATTTTAAAAGTTTTATGGAACTTCAAGCATCGACTATATTTTTCCTAAAACATATCTATAAGATATGAGTCATAATACTTTATGGGGCAACAATTTAGAATATATATAGATCCATCCAAATTATATGTGATGGCATCACATGTGGGCGTACATGTGATGCCTTTTATTTTTTATTTGTTGATTTCTTAATAACATGTCTTCTTAAGTATATTTAACCCATATAGCAAGTTTTACCATTTTATAATAATTTATATATTTATTTTCTCCTTCTAAAGGTTTTTAAGAGGTAAAAATGTCTTATATGCAGCCGAAATTGATGGTTTTAAAAAGTAAATGATTTAAAAATTAAAAATACATATATATAAATATTGTAAAATGGTAAAACTTTGTATATGGGTTGAATGCACTTAGGAAATCATGTTTAAGGAAAGAATCAAAAAAAAAAAAAAAAGTGGGCCACATCCAATGCCATTGCATATAATCAGGGTTGTATATAGATAAGACATGCTAAGATGGAATCAGGTGATTTGGTCAAACGAAAACTAAAAACTACAGAAATTACCACAAGAAAAACATACATAACTTAGAGGAACGGAAGGATATAAAAGAAATAGAGGAATTTCAACAAAAAAAAAAAAGATTAGAATTAGAGGTGATAATAGATGAAAATGCTTGAGTGTAATTTGGATATAATTCAAAATCAACAGAAATGGTGCAACAAAATCCATGTGGCCAAACCGCCCTTCGTAGAATGATGATGAAAGATCATACAAACAGAAACAAAACCATATTATATTTATTTAATCGAATGATCAAAATAGACCAACTACGAGAAACGTAAGTAAAATGGGATCAGATAAAGTAAGAAGGATAAGCAAAGGAAACATCTGCTAACGAAAATAAATGCAACCTATTCCCACTCAAAATATTGTCGTTTTACCGTCAATTACTAACTTAGACATAGAAATTGAATCAAAAGACCCAGACCGATGAATGGGCTGTACATCTTTGGAATAGGACACAGTCGCATATAAAAAACAGCTCCCATGTACCACAAATACTATTCATCCCATGGTCCAATTTAAACAATGGTAATACATGGCAATAAGCATATCTTAAGACATGGCCAGTAACTACAGAAATGACTTGAACAATTCAGAATCAAGGTCTCACATCACTTTTTACAAGATCCACAAGCCATATGCAAAAGTTTGAAGCAACATGGCCATGGTATAGTCCATGTTGCTCATCCTTAGGGAAAGAGAGCAAAAGAATTAAAAAAAGAGAGGGCATCACAATTTGTGAACAACATCATGCCATCCATGATAACCGAGTATGAACGAAATGACTCTAGCATATTGTGCTGCTTCTCTCTCCATACATTTTAATACAATAGCTTCAGAAATTGTTAAACACCTCACACATTAGTGAATGATTCAGTGAATTGAGACTCATTACTTTGACAGAAATCAATTAGAAGGATAAGATAAACAAGCCAAAACTTAAATCCGGCCACCAACAGCAGACTATCACCCTATTGAACAATATGACATATCCATATTGGTCTTTGTCACTAAGGGGAAATGTTAGTTCAAAATCTAAGAGACTAACTAGATCAAAAATTAGGCCTCTTTATAACCCAAGTGAGCATGATCAAGTAACTACCAACTGATTTGAGTGTAAATGAAGCAGAATCAACATACACAACCATCAATGGACCCAATGATGAAGGAAGAGAGGAACCAATAAATCAACTAAATGACTGCAGATGACAGAACAAATAAAGGAGAGCAACAGCAAACACCTCTTAGATTTTTACACCATAAAATCCAGCCTAATATAGAGAATCATTCATGTTTCAAAAACAAAAAACAGACTGACCAGTTCAACTACAAATTCAACAGACTGTGAAAGAGTGAGAAAGGAGACCTTTTAGGTTTTTTAACCATAAATTATAGCCTTGTACAATGACATCTAGATAATCTTAGCAATCGTATCATGCTTTAAAACCAGACCGGACTGCGGAATTCATCGAGGAACCAGAAAATAGTTGGCCTGGTCTAGCAAATATCCAGTTTTTATATCAACATTTAATTTAACTAATATCAACATGAACAAATGTTAGATTGCATTAGCCTACTTGAAAGATTGTGAATTCTACACTAATATCTATGGTTCAAATCTTTATAGAAGCTTATTGTTATCTGAAAAGGTTAAACCAGTTAACCAAAACCAGTTTGACACTGATGACGATGGTAAAAATGATAGCATTTCTTCTCCCTGAATACACAACAATCCATCAGAATAAATGGTTTGGATCCACTAAGTGTGACTTCAATAGGTTCACTGTATGGACATGTGATGTAATTTTTTTTCTTTCTGCATGCTCTAATTTTCCACAAGTAGAGAAACCATTCCACATCAATATTTCTAGTTCAAGGCACATTTTCATCTACTGAAAAATAGTTCTTAGTCCATTTGGGAAGATGGAACAGTAATAATGGGAAAGTTGAACTATAATGTGAGATGATAGAGGTAATGATTAAGAATAGAGAGTATAAAGTTAAAATAGATAAGAGTAGTTGCATGGAAAGATGAGAGAAAAAATACTGAAATGTAGAAGTAATGATAGGAGAAGTAAGGTATTCGGGTAGTTAAGATGTCAAATCATATCAAAAGCGTAGGAAGGAGTAGAGAATTTTTTTTATTTATACTTTTACATAGTACCAATCGGACCCTTAATCTAATTTTGTAGTAAAGTTTTCTACAAAATTGTGCTCCTAGTTGCTCTTTCTATCAATAGCAATGACATGAATGCTTCAAATTTTTACTTCTGTCTAAAGCATTTATACTGGGGATCCTTAGCATGGGTGTGAAACCCAATGACTATCCAGAACTCAGTAAAGTCCAACAAAAAACAATAGCTGGCAAAAGTAATAGATGCAAGCTGATTTTTCCAAAATGAACTTTTGAAAGTAACATCGCTACCAAATTGCTTCAGATGAAATGCAACCAAAAGCTAACAGCAGCGACGCAGCAACAAACCAAAATATAAGAAATAAGGCAAGAAGTAAGAGCATCTACATAAATTCCTCTTCGCTTTAATGGATAAAACTGAATCCTCAACAAATGCTTCTTTCTCTTTGTCCTTTTCTTGCACGCAGAGGATTTTGGAGATTGATAATTGGCAAGAAGACAGAAACCAGACTTGATGGTAGGTTGTGTGCATAGAAACAACAACTATGCCAATATAACAAGTGAAATTCGATTAAGTTAAAAGCCATAAAATGGAAGAAAAAGGCCCAAAAGGACCTGACCAGCAATGGTAAAAGATGGGTATCATGGGTCGAGTATACAGGGAGCTGATGATTGTGATGACCGTATCCGGTGAAACAACATAACAAAGGACATGTATCCATCCATGCACTCACTCACACAAATAAAGATATATGTATATATTTTATCAATCTGAAGATTCTGTCATGGCTGGAGCCCCAGCATAATGCCACTTATCAATCCCGGCAGCCTCATTTAGGGGCATGAATTGAACTGTGAAAAGCAATAGGCCAAACTAAACAATTCTACTTCCCAACCACGCCCGTCCAGGAAGCAGTTCATGGATACTCTCCACCAATAACGAAGCAGGCATTTCGTCCTAGACCAAACCGAATTTCTGTTCTTGAAATTATACACTTGCGAGATGAATTCCCAAATCAATGCAATGCTAACAACAGCAACGATGAAAACACTTGTCTTGTAAAATATGACACGCAAATCAATCCATCAATGAGCAAAGGAAGAAGAAGAAGAAGAAGAAGAAAAAAAAAAAAAAAGGCGATAGGGCCACAACTTGATATTCCAATAACTGACACATCTGTCAGGAAGAACCCACCCATGCACGCAATCAAACATATAAAAGAAAAACGCTAAAAAAAATCTACCTCTAAAACATATAAGTAAACAATCTAAATGTTAATTCACAAAATTACAGCAAAAGAGGATTTCAAAACATAAAAAGAAAAGAGAATTGAGGAAGAATTTATCCGCACCGCTTCTAAAACCCTCCTCCTCTTTAACTTCATGTTGAATGATATGACAGAAGAAGCATCTCCAAAGAAACCAAAATGCAAGGAAAGGCGATCGGAATTCGGCGCCGATCGCAGATTGACGGAGACAGAGAAATGAATCCAAACAGGCCTTCTGCTTGGAGAGAGAGTTTAGGGTTTTGGAAGGAAAAAAGAGGTTGATTTTGGCCGATCTGATCAGAGAGAGAGGAGCGAGGAATTCCAACTGTGAGACGAGAAGCTAAATTGCGGTGGAAGAGTATAAATCGTGTGCATAGAAAAGGCCGAACCGGTTCGGTAGTCCGCGGCCCTGCCTCGCTCAGCGCTCCTCATTGTCGGACTGGGACCGCCTTCGATCACCGCCCCAAGGGCCCACCTGAAATTCCATAACACAAAATTTTCGATGTCTACTAATCCTTAGACTCGAACCATCGAGATCGTTCATTTTCCTCATTATCTATTGGTGGGCTTAGCTAGTGGATCCAATGTAAGATGGTGAATGGACCTGGATCGATGTACTCTTTAATGACTAGCCACCACTTTAATGCCAAAGCAACTGACGATAGAGAGAGATCATCGGATGATGGCATTGAGATTGATAGCTAGTGGCCCACTGAATGAACGGTTGAGATTGCCGCTAATCAAAAGTTGGGGCCCGCCAAATTGGATTTACGAGGCGAGCCTAACGAGCTACGGGAACGAGAGTGAGAGTAAAAAAGGAACGCAAGAGAAGCCCAATCACGCAAATGACCGGCAAGAAAAATGAACGAGACGATGGTATTCTTTCTCGAGATGGGACCCACCTTTTGCGCGGTCCGGATTCTCGCGATCGTCGCTCCATGTAATGGACCACCCAGCCCTTTGCGCTGTTCCAAAACAGCGGCGGCTGCAGCTATTAAAATGGATAACCTGTTTGTTTGCCTTTTTCTTTTTTCTTAGAATGCGTTTGTTTGTATCAAAATTTTAAATTTTAGAATCTTTTTTACATTTTTTATATGAATATTCTACGTTTCAATTATTTATCCACAAATACCCTTTTTTAAATCATTATTTCTATTATATCATGTCATATTATTTTTCTCATTTCAAAAACTACTATGTAATGATATGTTTGGGAAGTGATAAAACTTTTAAAATAAATATTTTTCGTGTCAAAGTTTATGAAATATAAAAAAGATGGTGTAATATGATAAGAGTAATAATAAAAAAATAAAAAGAATAAATTAAAATAGATAAATTAATTGTAATGATAATTGCACAGAAATACTTAAAAAGTATGATATTTGTATAAAAAGATATGAATAAATAATTAAAAATAAGATAGTTGTACAAAGTGAAAAATTTTAGATTAACAATTTTAATTTTAAAAGTTTAAAGCCTGTTATCATTTTTCACGCACGCCCTTAATTGACCGAGATAGAATTTTTGCAGTGGCGATGGTTCGATGCAACCGGTTGGTCCGGCTGGACGATGGGAAGGCAAAACTGGGTCTCAGGCGCTGATCGCTTAGCAGCGAAGCAAATTGGCTTGGAGAAGGAAAAGAGCAAAAAGCAACGATTAATAAAGGAGTTGCACGTACACGAGTGTGAGGTATCGAATATTGTAGTATATGGACCAAAAAACTGGGCACATGCAGGGATTGTATGCGTCAATTTGCATGGTATAAAAAACTGGCTTGATTTTTACTGCGGTGGATTTCCATTCGCTGCTTCAGAAACAGTTTTTCTCCCCCCTTTTTCTTGTTTGGCCGCTCTTGCTGAATTGGGCGGTAAGAGAAGGATTTCGCCTTTGCTCCTTGAATGGGACAACTGGAGTTACTGGACAGGGGAACGCAATGACAGAAGTCCCATACCTGCTTTACGAGATGTCCAAGTTACATGTGTTGTTCCTGTTTCCAAGGGAAGAACCCTTCTCAGCGCCCATTTGAACACAGAAAGTGGCCACTGTCATGGTGTCATTGCAAGATCGATGACTTTAATCATGTCCTTTCAATGCTATATTGCTATAGACTGTGTTATATTTCTCATGACATGTTGATTATCATAAATATTCTTTTGTCCCATAAAAAAATTCAATGTTATTATGTCTTTTTAATCACTGTGAACACATTTTTACGGGAGGAGTTGCGAAAATTGACCTGTAATTTTTCAAGCATGATATAGTACAATTTTACCTCATTTTAGGGTCCGCCTGGTAATAAGGGGAAAAAATTCCCTTCACCTTTTACATCCTTTTGATGTAATTAATATAATATTTTAATTACATAACTACCTGTTATTTACTTATACAGTTTTACCTTATTTTAGGGTCCGCTTGGTAATAAGGGGGAAAAATTACCTTCACCTTTTACATCCTTTTGATGTAATTAATATGATATTTTAATTACATAACTACCTATTATTTACTAATTATTATCTTTCCATTGCGGTTATTTTTTTACAACTTTTCTTACTAATGTACGTCATTTCTATTTTGGGTGTGTTTGGTTGGGGGTAAAACTTTTGATGAAAAGTTTTTGAGATAGAAGTTGTCAAATTGATAGAAAATGACGTGATATAATAAGAGTAATGATGAGAAGTAAAGAGAATAAAGTTAAAATATATAAGTTAGTTGTATAGATAGTTGTGTAGAAATGATTGAAAAGTAGGGTAGTTTGTATAGAAAAATGTGAAAAAATAATTAAAAAATAGAGTAGTTATGAAGAGTGAAAAATTTTAGATTGAAAAGTTTTAGTTGACATGTTTATATCCCAAACAAACACACCCTTTATATTTATTCTTTTTACTCTCACATAATTTTCTCGCTTTTCTAGAAACTTTCACTGCAATCTTGTCCCCGGTACCAAACACATTGATGCTACATATAATGAATTATTTTTCCTCACGGGCATCCTTGAATAATATATTATTCGCTGTTGAACATATTTTAAAAATAAAATGGCCAAGCGCACACACGTCGATCATTGTCAATAGGTTAAATGACATGATCAAAGAACGCAGATTCTACAGTAAATTGACAGGACTAGTCTTTGCAAAGCCACGTGTTAATAATGGATTTAAACCTTCGCAGGTTTGACCCAATTAAAATTCATGATTAATGGGAGGGGTGCAACTTGGGTTAATAAGTCATTCCAGGTTAAATCTTTTTTTATTTTCAAAAGCTTCTACGCTACTATATTTTAAGTCCGCTTGGTTCTTCATGTACTATATCTATTTTTTATTTTTTAAAGTCAGTTTGATTCAGATTCCAATTCCAATTCCAATTCCAATTCAGGTTCTAAATCGGTTTTTTACATTAACATTCATATTATAATTAAAAATTATTATCCTAATGTAAATTTTTAGTACAAAATTTATAATCGATATGATAATACTATAATTTTAAAATGCATTTATTAGATATAATAAATAATAGATAATTTTCTATATTTTAAAATATTTTATATCGTGGATAATGTAATATATTTTATAAAAATATATTGAATATATATATTACTAAATCAAGTTGGTTCTAGATATTTGGACTTTGTAACCTACCATGATCTAATTACATCACTATTTTTTATTTGAAAACTAATATAGTCCATAAATAAGAAAATAAAAACTTATCTTAAATATTTTATGGCACCTGATAATTCAATCCACATGTACTTTAATTAATTGGATTTCAAATCAATGCACGAGGTACCTAGTTATACATTTCAATACATTCCCGCCAATGAATTTCCTTTGTTGCTATTATATCATCCTCTTTTTCTTTGATCTAGTTCTTTTTTTCTTTGTTTTCTTTAGGCAAGCTCTTCCCTCTCATTTGGGGACTCCAGTTACATGCACTCAAGTGTATTGAAACTAGATACACTCGGGTGCAAATATTTATTTTTTGAACAAAAATTTACACGATCATTAATCTAAGTGTATTTGAATTTACTAAAAATGCCAATAACTTTTAAAAATCCGAATTTTTTTTAAAAATCTCCAAAAATTATAAAAAAATAATACACAAGCTAAATATACTTAAATTAACAAGTTTATGAAAAAAAAAAAAAATGCACCCGAGTGTAACGAGTCTAAATACGCCCGAGTGCATTCAACTGCTTCCACTCCTTTGCTCTCCATCAAGAGAACCCTTATTAGTAGGTCATTCAACCAAATGACACCCCCTCATCCCTCTCTCTCTCAACATCCACTTGCTTAGTGTTGTCATTTTACCGAAGTTAAAACTTACTCTCGACAATATCATCACATTCATGTTAATTTTCACGGTGAAAATGTTGCAGATCTTCAGTGATTAGCCCTTGTCGCGCTATGGGGGAGATTATAAAAATTGATTAAAAGCTGATATTATGCTCTTATATTGAGTATACCAATACATGACATCTTGCTAATCTTAAATAATTAATCCTTGTTCTACCATAATAGATACTGTCATAATTGATTAACAGTTTATATTACGCTCTTCTACTAATAACACAATCATAGGGCAGTTTACTAAGTGGCTAAGATCTAAATACTCATGAAATCTCAATAAAGACTATGTCACTGCACTCCAACTTGATCATAAGTTATCCTCCTACCAAGTCAAGACGGGAATTCTCTAAAATTTAACGTAATCTAATAATTTGGAATCTATAATTACCCTCTTTTAAGTGATTATAGTCAGTAATATTAGAACTAAAATCCTTTCACATAGCTCACATATTTTCAAAACAATGAGCTTCTAAAGGACTAAAGCAAACTTATTCAAAACAATGTAATTGATATATTCATAAATTTTTAAACTATATATGACTGATTAATGTAATTTCAACAATGGGCGGATTTGCAAAATCCTATATTTCCACGTCCAACACATGTCGCATATAAGTACAACGAGATAAGTAGATGGCCTTATATAAAAAAATAGTGCAACAACTAAAACAATGATATGTGACCAGTATGTTGTCCACAGGTCAAAATAGTGGTGGTCATGTGTTTCGAAAACCTTATTGATTAAAAATCATGATCATCACGGGATCTTCCATATTAAATCACAAAGAAAACAAAATCATAAGCGGTATCTAATTCCATAGGATTAGTTGTTGTTGAATCCGAAGATTTTTTGGTCTTCCAAGTTAATACTCTAGAGTTTTCTGGAGAATGTGGTTACTTCATTCTAAAGATGGGATGTTAGAAAAAAAATTATAAAAGATGCATTACCTGAGGACTACAACCATATATATAACGTACATATCTTTCTAATTTCTAATTTAGTTCATCGTAAAAATAAAAATTAGAATAGAAATAGAAATTAGAAATTAGGCAATGAAATATCTACGCATAGGAGACCCATAATCTATTAAATAATTTGGGTTCACAAACCTTATGCGATCGCTTCATAATTTTGGACTACTATTTATGATAGCGTATATATAATTATTATATATGCGAGTCTAATAAATCAAACACCATGAACTTTAAATTGGTGTGTGACTATGATTTCAATAAAAAATGATCATATTTAGTCTGAGCTAAATAATGATTTACTTAGTTTATCTCAAAAAATTCATATATATATATATTTACTTTTTCTTCATAAATTTGTTAATATAAGTGTATTTAGGATGTGTTTGACAATTGATAGAAAATATCAAGTTAAACTTTCAATTTAAAATTTTCACTCTTCACAATTATCATATTTTTAATTAATTTTTCATATTTTTCTATACAACTACCTTATTTTTCAATCATTTCCACACAACTAATCTATTTATTTTAACTTTATCCTCTTTACTACTCATCATTACCTCATCATATCACATCATTTGACAACTTTGACTCTCCAAAACTTTTATCAAATGTTTTATTCGTTACCAAACACACCCTTAATATATAAATCAAGTTTTACTATTTTTTGATATATGTATATATTTTTTCAAATTGTTAAATATAAGAATATTTTAGCAATTTTCAACCATTGATAATGACAAAGATACCCATATTTTTAAAATCTAAAAACAATTATATATACGGGTCTGCTTCGGTTCCATATAAGCCCTCAAATTTTAAATTTTTGATGCTTGATGAAAAATATAATCTATTCATTGTATTTAATATCATTTATTTAATTATGAGACCAAGTTTTATCCAAATTCAATATATACATAAGCAAAAAATATATACATTCATGTGTAAATTAGAAAAAAGCTTATATCCATTCAATTGAAATGTAGTACTACTTTATAGAATCATTTGTTCATGTAATAATAATATTATAGACAGTTTAAATTGTGAAGATACTAGTTGAAAATTGATATTTACCATTAAATCATTTTATTATGTTGATTTTACATGCTTGTAGATGAGGCCCATATACAATTATGTTAGAAAATAAAAGATTTTTCATAATAATTAGTGATGTTAAACACAATAGATGAAGTTGATTTTTCATCAACCATTTAGATGTTGAAAATAGGGTTGGTTTTAATTCCAACCTTACTAACCCAACTCAATTATAATAGAGTTGGGTTAGAGCATTTTTGAAAAAAATATGTTACATAACCCAACTTGAACTGGCTTAATTTCAAAAGTAAGTTGATTTTGATTAGATAATTATTAACTCGATTCAATCTAATTTTGTATAGTAATACAAACCATAATAAATGATTAAAAATAGTCACATATCAGCACATAATATAAAAAATTAACTATACATTATTGATTTAAATAAGATTATTTAACAATTATATTATTTTGTAAGTCATAAATTGAAAAATATTCATATAAAAAGGATTAATTTTTATTCTTTCATATCAATTTATATTTAAATGTAAATTTAATTAAGCAAAATATTTTTAAATATTATATATTCATAACTTAATTTTTAACATGAACGAAACCGATTTTCGTAGGATTCAAATAAAATTGGGTTTAACCAATGAAGCCCAACTCATTTGTCTTTTACATGTCTTAGGAGTGTTTCAATGCTTATCATCTACATTTATGCCTAGATCATTTGTCTCCTCAAGTAGTGACATTATTCTCCCCATTATTATTGTGGGAGTGTCCACTTTACGAAGAATTTAGTAATATTGTTAAATGTTTGTTAGAATAATGTATAGAAGTTTTGATAATGTCTCTGAGCTTAATTGTAAGAACAATTAAGATAATTGTAAATAGTCATAAAAATAAGGTTAGATTATGATATGAAAATAGAGTTGTATTGATATTTTACAAGATGAATTAGGACTATATTTATTACAACTCAAGTTAACTAGACCCAATTTACGCTCTTAAATCTCTTAATAGACTCATGGGCTTTAAAACCGGTAATCTCCGCTCACACCGTTACTAATCCGGAAAAGGCTGAGCCCGGCTTTGATATGGGTCGATTACCAACGGGTCATGGGCTCACGCCCGATGCGAGTGCCATGTACAAAGCCATGTCACCAGACGCCAGGACTGATCGCCGGCGGATGTCCGAGAGCCTTTTGGAAGATCTCTGCAAGCTCCTGGTCTTAGAGCCCTCCTCTTCTTATCACCTTCCTTTCGCGGGCCGAAAGAGATGAGGACATGACGAATCATCCATGGCTGGTTGGGGCATTCTCGAGAGCCCTAGCACTGGCCAGCTTTCGTTCCTCCCGTCGGCTTTTCTCATCTGAATCTCCCGCCTTTCCCTTGAAGACAGTCACGAGGTCGAACTTTGAGTCGTCGCTCGAAGACCTCCGCCACCGTGTCCGCGCCGCAGATTTTGTGTCGTTCGATATCGAGATGACAGGCGTCACGAGCGCACGATGGCGGGAATCTCTGGAGTTCGATCGCTCCGACATACGGTATTTGAAAGTGAAGGACTCAGCTGAAAAGTTTGCCATCGTTCAGTTTGGAGTTTGCCCGTTCCGCTGGGACGGGCAGAAGGAGTCCTTCATTGCTTATCCGTAAGCGCCCTCTCCGTCCTCCCTCGAGCTCTCCAGCTTGTTGGCTCCCACTCCCTTCATCTCTGTGCGTGCGGAATCCCATAAAGTTGGGTGTTTTTTTGACGTCTATCAAGCCTTTTTGCAATTGGACTTAGAAGCAATATAGCTGTGTAGGAAAGTTTGTATTTTTTCCACGCGCACAATCCGTAAAGCCGAAGAAAGGTTACTAGACGCTTTGAAATGTTTGTACACCTGATTGCCGGGGAATCTGTCCATAAAACGTCCATTGTGCAATGATCCAATATCTGAAAAGATGAGATCAACGCCAGCATTGCTGTTCTTGGACTTTGACAATCACCAGCCACGAAGAAGAAGATGACCCTGACTAGATAATATCTTGCTCGTTTTAAGGGAGAAATTGTTGCCTTCTTTTCCATCCTAAGCTAGGCCTTCGATAGCACTTGCATTATATTCGGGATAATTGAACCATTTGCTTTACACATTCTAATTGATGCATTGGGAAGTCTGGGTTGTCTCTAGAATTACTGTGTACCAGTGGTGGTTTGGCTCTTCGGCAAGCTGTCGTCAACTTTCTTTATTACTGACCAGTCTTCTTACTTTTATTGACCACTGCATTCTTCTCTGCGAGGAATTTATCCTGATACAACTCACATCGTTCTCCTAGCAGGCACAATTTTTACATATTTCCTCGTAAGGAAACTGCTGTCGATGGGCCGTCCCATGAATTCCTTTGCCAAGCCACGTCACTTGATTTCTTGGCTAAGCATCAATTTGACTTCAATGCTTGCATTCACGAAGGTATCTATTTTATCCACTTACATCTGTTATTGCCACATCCATTTTTAAGACAGGATAGGTCAGGGTTACTTGCAGGAAATGTGTTGGAAATTCTGCTGGTTCATTCCTGCTGTTTATGACCTTATGCCATTTGCTATAAAGGCAGCATGCTTGGAAAAATCTTATTGTGAACATTGTTTCAATGTCCATAAAATAGGAACACAAAGAAAATGTTATTACTGTAAAGGTTTTACAAGGCTCACTAGTTTCAAGCAGAGTTTGTTATGAGTAAGAAATTTTGAATCTGATACTTTCACAGGTTATAAATAACGAATTAATAATGTCAAAGGAAACTACTATTACTGGCGTCAATACTTCTGAATTAAAATGGTTACTTCTGACAAATCTAGGAGAATATCTAAAAAAATATATAACAAAACTTTCTTCTTTTAAATTTGGCAATTGTGGCTTTCCTGTACGGCTCCAAATTCAAGGAGAGAAATTTCCTTGATCACTTTGCTGTGATGATAATTAATCATGTTACGTTGCTGCTCCTCTTTTCACATGCATTCCCAATAAATATTTATAAGTCACACCTTGGCTTCATGGCTTGGGAATTGTCCCTTTCTCTGGGTGAATTCTCAATGCATATATGTCACATTGCTGCTTCTCTATCCTCTGCAACTGTGGATATGGCACATCTCAGCATCATAGATTCATTTCTGGGTAAATTATCAATGCACCCAAAAGTAATCCTTTGATGTTGGTCCCTGTTGTTGTGGCTAGGATGCAACCATCATAATTTGCTTTAGTCTCTGGAAGATTTACACTGTTTTGTCAATGACAGGTATATCTTACCTGTCCAGAGAACAAGAAGAACAAGCACTGCGTGCCCTTGGTTTAAGATGTAGTGATGGGTTGGTTAAGTCTCAACATCTATTGAAAGATGTGGAAATACCACTAGTGAGTACATTTGATATTCTCTTTACTGAACGAATAAAAAACAGATTCCGCGATTGGCGTGATGCATTATTACAGAACACAAACAGAGGATCTCAATTTGAGGAGAAATCTGATAGCTCCAGTCCCCGTCTTCAGACTTTGTTCTTCAAGATGCGCCCTGCATTGAAGCTGAATGGCTTCACTTCTCATCAACTTAGATTAATCCAGCTGGTAACTTTGATCTTCACTGTCTGTCCAATCATTTTTCTGTTGTTTTTCTCTCCCTGTAATTATTTTCTGCTTGGACTTCCAAATATCCTTTCTATTTTGCATTTGATGTCACTCAAAACATAAGAAGGACACACAAGTTTTTCTGCCTGGATTTTTTCCCTCAACATCTCTCACCCCAAGCTTTCACACAAACAAGTGATGAAAATGAAACCGTGCAGATAATAAGGAAACATTTCGAAGATCTAGCATATGTTCGGGCGGCGGATGAAAATTCCTGTGAACAGAAGTTAGTAGTGTACACAGATACAGAAGACGATAGGGTGTTGCTTATGGTAAGAAAAAGAGAAATTAATTGCAAACCCATCCCGAGAATTATTTTTTTTCTCAGTTTCTTATATTTAAAATGTCTATGTATGTGTAAGCATGTGAAAAATAATTATATGTACACAAAAATTCAATGCCATTAAGCATGCCAACCTTTTGGCACTCTACATCATTCTCTGTGTTGCATGCGTGCGCGCGATGTTGAGATTTAACAATTTTGGACAAAAAGGGAAGAACAAACATGTAACAAACAACTTACAGTTTCCTGGAGCTTTATCTGTTATTATGTCATGTAAAACTTCTGGATTCATGCATTGTAGAGGAGCTGTTTTGGATGCGTGCTGTTGTGACAGGAACTTTCATTTCTTTAATAATATCAATGTTTTCTTCTATAATTATAATATAAATTGTGTTTGCAGGCCAGGATGTCTTGTTTTCCTACCACCAGACACGCCTCCCCTTAATCAGTCTTGGCACAAAAAATCAGCCTGATAAAAAGGCCCTGATAGCCTTACTGGATTTCAAATGAAACTTAGATTAAAATAATTATTGGTTTTTTGTTGATTGCAACATCTAGGATAGATTTTTCTGGTTGTGTTCTCCAGAAGACTAAAAGGAATTGATCAAATTAGCTCATGGTGATTATTTATCAAAAGCTGTGGCTATTAAATGATTGAACAACCAGGATCAACTTATGATCCTTGGTCGAAATTCATGAAAACAAGTTAATGATTAATGATTTGTAGGTTCTACATATCTTGTTTGGCAGAAAGATGGATATTCTTTGCTAGCTAGCCAGTTTCAAATTATCAATCACACATGCACAGATGCAATTGTCTGTTGTTCTCTTTCCCATTTGTTGTCATGGATGGGTAGTTGGGTACATATCTAATGCTCTAATATGTTATTTGTTCATGAAGTTCATGTGACTGACAATGGTCTACTTTTTTTTCTTAGAAAGAGGTCAAGGAACATTTCCTCAAGGAAGCAGAGGCAAAAGTTAAAGATGCAGTAGGTTTTCGCCATGTTATTGATCTTCTTGCCTCAGAACAAAAATTGATTGTGGGTCACAATTGTCTTTTAGGTATGTATGTCTCAAGTCCTGCAGCCTAGCATGTATACTTCGAACTAAATGCGACTCTTGAAGATTAAAAGAAAAGGGACATACCCCTCGGATTTTTCATGCATGCAACCCTATTTGGAAAGAGGATGCTTTCTTATGTGCATGGGTCCTACAGATTATGGACCAGTTGGCCCATTTTGTTACTTATGAGTAAAATTCATCATTGCCTGTGACTTACTTTCCATGATTCAGATCTTGCACATATCCAGAGTAAATTTTTTGGCTCCCTTCCTCCATCAGTAGAAGAATTTGCTGCTTCAATTCACAGAAGTTTCCCATATGTTATTGACACTAAGGTTCTCCTGAAGGCCAGCTCTGTCATTCAGCGCATGATGAAGAAAAATAGCACATCGCTGTCTTCAGCCTTTGCTACTTTGTGCCCGCAAATCGCTTATGGTTCCAAGAGTCATGGTTTGGCGGCTTTGGCCTCTTACAGATGTGCGAAAATTGAAGTTCAAGTGGAGGATATGAGGTTGCTTTTTAACCAATTTCATCTGTTAGCTTTTGATTTTTTAAATGATCATTTGCCGTCCACATTCCTGAAGCAGCTTTTATTGTTTCATGTTTCATTGCATAACTCAATGGGCAACAACAACATTAATGCATCCAAAATGCATAAGTTGTCATAGAATATCCTATTCAGGGTGTGTTTGGTAATGAATAAAACTTTTGATGAAAAGTTTTGAAGAGTAAAAGTTGTCAAATGATGTGATATGATGGGGGTAATGATGAGTAGTAAAGAGGATAAAGTTAAAATAGATTGGTTAGTTGTGTGGATAGTTGTGTAGAAATGATTAAAAAGTAGGGTAGTTGTATAGGAAAATGTGAGAAAATGATTAAAAAATATGATAGTTGTGGGGAGTGAAAAATTTTAGATTGAAAAGTTTTAACTTGACATCTTCTATCGATTGCCAAACACACCCTCAGAGTTTATCGAAGTTTCTTTTGGTTAATAAAATACTCACCATGCATGGTATTCTGATGTTTATTCCTCTACAGGTCATCTTGCTGGAACTCAGGAGCGAAGCATGAAGCTGGCTATGATGCTTTTATGACAGGATGCATCTTTGCTCAAGCATGCAGTCTTTTAGGCGTTGATTTCAAGCAGCATTCATCATCTTCACGATTAAGTGAAAATGAGGAGCTGCTGAAGTACATCAATCTTCTATACCTTAGCTGGAATGGTGGATCAATGGTCAATTTGAGCACCGGAACTGAGATTCCAGAAGTGGGTGTTGAAAACTATAAGAACAGATATCCAAAAATTGTGTTTGAAAATACTGTCCTTGTCTGGGGGTTCCAATCCAATGTAAAGCCCGGAGAATTAAGAGAGTGCATCTGCAAAGTATTTGGCCTGGATTCTGTGAGATCAATCTATTACTTGGACAAAACTGCAGCATTCATTCAGTTCAGCGAGGAGGAATTTGCCTCCAAATTTCTTAATATGAGGGATTCTCTTGGAAGAAGGAATGATCTGATATCAGTTTTGCACCCTCTCACTAAATTTTTTGAAGGTGGTCACACTGATGTTGGCAGTTACGATATTTATAAACAGATTTGCAGCTCACCAATTTCAAAGTTCTTGTTTGCAGACCAGGCCAAGGCAGTTGGCATTAGAGGTAATTTTGAAGTCGAAAGAGAAGCGCCAGAAAATATGGGAACATGTCTCGGCAATGTATCATCAAAGCATTCTAATTGGGACTCAGAACAGAAGAAAGATGAGCTCATAGTGGATAAGAGCGGTAAAGTTTCCTGTGAACAGGTTTTGGACTCCCTGTACTTGATGGAGTCTTCAAGGATGAAATGGACAAGAACTACTTAAGGAACATGCGGAACAGAAAAAGCCGCTCAAGTGTTAAATGGTTTCTCCTCTCGAAATGTGTGTAGCTTGACCAGCAATTTTCCTGCACTCTGAAAATCACGATTTTGGAGATCACGGCTTATGCCTTATGGATTCAGGGGCGCATCAGGCTGTTTGAGCAAAGCATTACCCACGCATCTGCAGTGCTGGAAGGTTCCATTTGGAGTTTGAATAACACGCTCATGCATCATCCACTTAACAATACACAAAGAAAAGAAGGATTTAGATCCGGGGGCTCACTGAGGTACAATTCATATTTGCAAGTTCTTCCCAGACCTTGAGGCGCAAGGCCTATGAGCTTCTTAAGGGGGAAACCAGGTTTCTGAAATGAGGAAATTTCTCTGGGCTTGTATGTTGAAGTTTACTGATTTTTCAGTTAGCAAATTTAGGGGCTTAGCCATATTAGAATTTGTAACATGTTTATTGGAAATTTATGAATGGCTGTAAAATCAGAATTTTTTGTTAACCTTAAGTCTAACCATGATGAAAATAGCTGACCGGGCTTTTTTACATATAGGATGGGATGATCATGAAAGAGAAGCCCCCCGTTTTTCAAGACAGGCTAATTTTTTGTTTATTATTTCTAATAAAACTGTTTCAGTTCCGATATGCATTTTTCCATTCCAGATACACTCAGCTTTTTAATGATGATATCGACTGTGAAAATGGATGATTAACGTTTGCAGTTTGCTTGAGTTAGATTGTGCAAGAACGTGGGGTTATGGCTCAATCAAGCGTTATTCTCTGGTTGTCCTTGGCGTTGGACGGTTCGTCTGATCGGGAGTCTGGGTCTGCGGTGGGCCGAGTTACACAGGGCTTGTAAGAAAATGATGATGCAATTTAAGGGGGCTGTTGTTGAGTGAGGCAGCTCCGTTGAAATTTTAGTTTAGCTTTTCCATCGTAGGTTGATCGGAATATTTTGATTAATCAGATATTCAAAATCGCTTTGATCTGAACATGTAAGCAGAATATATCACTTGAAAATGTGTTAATTTCAAATACGACTACAAGTTTTGGCCCAGTTTTCATACATGACCGTACGGTTACTCCAGTGGGGTCAACCGAAAGGGACCCCAGCATTTTTTCTAAAAAATTTATATATGCTTACACGTGAGCCCAGATTAAATGTGTTCAAACAAATTTGTTTTTAAAAAAATTCGGACTTGTCTAGATAGGTGTTTTGAATTTTTTAAAATGAAAAAAAGGATTTTCATTGTGTTGGTGCACGATAAAATTTCATTTTTTTTTATTACCAGTGTGTTTGGAAAGTGATGAAAGTTTTGATAAAAAGTTTTTGAAATGAGATAAAATTATGTGATATGATACGAGTAATGATGAAGAGTAAAAAAAATAAAGTTAAAATAGATAGGTTAGATGCATGAGTACTTGTGTAGAAATGATTAAAAATTAGTATAGTTGTATGGAAAGAAGAGAAAAAAAACTAAAAATGAGATAGTTATAGAAAATAAAAAGTTTTTTATATTAATAAATATACTAGAAAATTCAAAAAAACTTATCTATAAAAGTCTAATTTTTTTTAAAGAAGTTATTTAAACACATCTAAGCTGGTCATACATACGAGTACAAAGAATTTTTTTTAAAATTACATATGGGGCCAATCCGGGTGATTGCACGGTTAAGCACTGGGAATCTTAATCCTTCAAATGTGACTGTGCACTTTTATAATAATTTCATGTAGTATTTTTTACATCGCTACCCATAAGGTTTGGATGAAATAGGAAACGTGCGTAAAAAGTCATAAAATTTATATCCATACTTATATGGTTTCCTTAAAATTATAAATGAGGAGTGATCCTCTTAGCTCGGGCTAAGCAAATGCTCCGTTTAACTCATCTTAAAAAAATTATCGACAATAATTTTTTTCTTTATACACTCGTTTATCTAAATGTATTTAACATCTAAACCGAGTCTTACTATTTTTGGATATGTGTATATATTTTTTCAAATTTTAAAAATAAAGATATTATATGTACATGGATGTTTAAAAATCTCTAAAAAATGTATACCTACAAACTTAAATCCTTTTTAAAATGACAAAATATCTGACAAACAATAAAAAAATAAAAACCTTTAAAATATCAAAAAATTATTTTTTTACAAATATTGCTCACTTCCAATGGATCTCTTTAATGTGAAGAATATTTTAGCATCTTAAAGGTATTTTTTTATATTTTCTGTAAATGAAAAATACAAGAAAATTCTTTTAACATAGCAAAAAATTTATTTTTACAAATATTTATTACTTCCAGTAGATATATTTAATGTGATAAATATTTATAAAAAAATAATTTTTTTGATATTTTAACAGTATTTTCTTATATTTTTTATGCTATTATATCCAGGGTATCTTTATCGTTTTAAAAAAATATTTAAGGCTTATAGATGTGCCTATAATTTCAGATAAATATTGTAGGTGTAGATTCAAATTTTATAGCAATCATAACACACTTACAAATTTGACAAACCTTATAGGTACGGATGTAAAAACCTCAAATTATGTAAATTATATATTATTCATATGCTACGTAATCGTTTATAAATTACACCATGACATTCATAATACCCACCGAGTTATAATTATAATAATGTTTTTAATACAAGAAGGATGTGTTTGGTAATCACTGTAAAAAAGTGAGGAAATTTTTTGGAAATGTGATAAAGTGGCATGTGATGAGTAGTGAAAAAAAAAAAAAAAAAAATAACATAAACAAAAGTGTAGTTATACTCGAAATGTCAAAGAATGATGACAAATGATGACAAAATAAGTATAAAAATTTCATATCTCGGACGGAATGGAGATGGGATAGAATGAGAAGTAATGTTTTATTTTTTAAAAAATATTTTTTTATTTTAAAAATAACAACTTGTTTTTTTTATGTTATAATGTAATTTTTTTCAATTACAATATACGTTTTTTTTTTCCTTCAAAAAACAGCCACACTTTTTCCATCTCACATCCTCAACATATCCTCGTCCCATCCAAGCTGTCGATAGAGCCGTTTTTTTTTTTTTTTTTGAAAAAAAAAAAACCTAATGCCAAATGAACGCTTCTGATTATGATGTCCGTCCCACAACGTGTCAGAATGCCTCGTGGTTAGTTTTCCTCGTTTAGCAAGTGAAACGGCACCATTACTGCGGCTGGCCCGCCAAGATTCCCTCGCCACTTTCAGTCATCGGACCGGTACGCCGACGGACGACATCTCCCCGCACATCTGCAGAAACCATTTTACACGCAGTCTAGGAAGATTTAGATCTTCACCGTTGATCAAGTGGGCCATACATATGATTACTAAAAGAATCAAAAACTACTCCCAGAGGACGAATTCTACCTTCTCGGAGCGCAACTCATAGTGAAAATTTTCTGTGATTGGAATGTGGATATGTATCATCTGATCTACTTTGGACCATCATTTTGGGCTATTGGAAATTGGAATGGTGTAGATGTGTGAGGATCATCTCCGCAACTGCACCTCGACAGTCGCCATCCGCCCGCCAGATCATCCATCACTGCCTGATGCGCGACTACGAGTTCAAAAACAAGACGAGCCTCGCGCGCTCCTCCTTGCTACTCGCAAGCGCCCCGACGATTTGCCGCCGTTCGTCAGGTGAACCCAACCATGATATCCACGCGAAAAACGTCTGTTGGAAATAGACGGTTAGCATCCATTCTAAAACATGAACGAATTTCTCAAAAAAATTATGATTTTTCCAGAAATTAATAAAATGTAACTTCAGTATTGGGCCCGAAATATAAACGGATCAGATACTCGAAAGATTTGATCAATTGGATCTCATAGGGTTGGCAGTGTTCTTATGACTAGTCTTGCGAGTCGCAAGTCGCAACAGGCGGCTGGTGGAAACCTGGGACAACCGGTCACTTTCACCGATAATCTATTTTTAGCCCGTGACAGTAAAAGCACGGACTTCGGTTTCAGAAAATAATAAATATGACAGCTGAAAATTAGCTAATTTTAGTGGAATCTCTAATTTAAAACTACCTGCAAAGTGCTGTCGAAAGCGGGTTACCAAGGACCACTTTAACTTGCTGTTGCCGGTCATTGTATCTTGGCGGACTATAGCCGGTAATCATGCCTATATAAGGCGGGGCATCCGCCATTCAGTATCGGGGAATTCTATGCTCGCGAAGTTTCTTTCTTAAAATTTCATTAATAATTTCTTGTTATGGTCACTTTCTTACATTTTTTTTTTCACTTTTTGTTCTTTTTTCCGTATATTTTAATCGAATGAATTTGAGGCAGATTATATATTTATTCGTCCATTTTTCACCAACTCCAAGTCTTAATTGAGTACCATAAAGCCAATCACTTTTAATCTTTTCATCTTCTTTTTTAGATGAGGTTTTGTCCATCTGAAAATTCATTGGCTTCAGCATTTTTTGGGTTCTCTTCTTTCACGCCTTTTTTTAAAATTCCCCGGCAATTGTTACTATTTTTTTTCCGATCGTTGTCAATAGATCATGTTAGTTATGGAGGATTTGTGCAGCAGGAGTACACACAAGGCAAGCTTGTAATTAAATCATGATGCCTGCACCAAGTTAACATGTACATGCGCTGAAATACTGCCATGCATTCGTGCTTGTATGTGTACACTAATTGAGCAATTCGATGTAAGTGGGATGCGTATGCATGCTATGATATGGATACTTGCGTTTGCGTGCATGCTTTTCGAAAGTGGGATTTGTGCTTGGCAGCATTACGTATTTGATATTTTTTAAAACTAGATTAGAAAAAGAAAAAGCGTGCACGCAAAGGGAGGTTTAAAAAGCATGCATGCAAAGGGAGGTTCTTCAGGAAGGATCATTGATACATGGATGTTAATGCATGCATTCACGAGTTCATCTCATGATGCTGACGACGCTAGGTAATGTTGCAGGGGCTTTGCATGGCGAGCACGGGGCCGGGCGTGGGTGGTGAGATAACGTTGACAGAAGAGAGAGAGCACAACCCATCATCTGGAGAGGCGGCTTTGCTTTTGCTGGGCGTGTGCTCTCTGTTCTTCTGTCATCCTCTCTCTCTCTCTCTCCCGTCCACAGAAAGAACCTTCGAAGAATGGTGGGGAAGCAGTCTAGCCAGTTGCTTAGAAATGAACTGCTTTTGTCATGCACTCTCTCTCTCTCTCCCGTCCACAGAAAGTAACCTTCGAAGAATGGTGGGGAAGCAGTCTAGCCAGTTGCTTAGAAATGAACCGCTTTTGTCATGCACCATATTCTTCTAATTCTGCATCTTTGATTAGGAAGAGACAGAGACCAGTTTGTTCTCTCTGTACATAGTTACGGCCAGACTATTCTTACACATAATTACATATCTACTTGAATTTCCAATTTCATCCCATCTTTATGTATTTAGGTTATGTAGAAGTAATTCACATATATGTTCATTCTATCATTTCACCAGTATTTTTTTTTTCTCAGCTGGTGTGCGAGTCTTACGTTTATGAGTTCTGTCAAAATGGAGAAATGGATTTATTACAATAGGTTTACATGTATCGATTGTGGTCATTGGAAAAAAAAAATTTCTATGTTATTATTTTCGATATAACTTAAGACGGTTGTCCAGAGCAATGGGGTTTATTTAACCCCAGTTAGTCGTTAAAAAACATACCATGATGATGATGATGATCGGCTGATCAATACATAACTAATAATTAAGCTGCTGGACAAGCTATTTCAAGACACATGACACCAGAAGGTCTCACGACAACCAAGGTAGATTGTTCTCCTTTCTGCATACCGGAAGCCCACAGTAAGTCACTGTTCATTTTCCACCGGCCTAGGAATGATCGATCCATCTGATCTTCAATTCCAGCTGACCGGACTCTACATCCAAAAGCTTCAACCAGACATCTTGCACGATTTCACCGTCAACGCATCTCACAAAACTTTCCCTCATCAGGCAGTTGTCATCAGATGGCACCATCTTTCTTAATCTTGTTTCACCACTAGAGGCCAGGAGGACATGTCTCAGCCTTGACGATGTCTCAATTGCTTGAAGATTGACATATGCATGGCCCATCTTGTCATCAGACTTGAATCGATCCTTGTCAAACACCTCCTGACAGTAATTAAAACAGCCATTTTGAAAGAATTGTGTTTAGTTTAGTCTATTGCATTGATACAAACACCGCAGTAAAAGGAGACAATGGTTGCATTGTTTCTGACAGTGATTTATCAAAAGCAATCTGAGCTGTGCAGTCATTTTTCTCTACTGTCAAAGTTATCAGCAGTGAATGGAACATGACAATGGAAAATGACATGGACGATTTGATTTCCAGGTTCTCTGTGGATGGATGGAGTACTGCCAGAAAATTCAAATACTATTATGCCATCTGCACTATCACGTACACAGACAACAAGAAGCTGGATGCATTAGTGCAAATAATTGGCTGGTGATATGCGACCAGGAAGGTTAGAAGGATGGTTAATGCAAGCCTTGCCAAGAGTAAATAATAGGATAGATGCAATACTAATCAATCCAAGAGTATGTAGACAAGATCAAGATCTTAACACAATCCTGTGATGCACATGTAGGATTGATCTAGCTGTTTTAAGAAGAGATTCAATATCCCATGTAGCAGTTTCGTTTACATATATCTGAATGGGCTCTCATGGTTTCTCTCTCTTTTTTTTTTTTTATATATATTTTATTTTGGGAACATACTCATGGTGTCTCTTTGAATGAAAAGAAAACCACATTTTCTCAGTTATGATATTCTACCAGGTGATTGTCGGTTCATGAACCATCCCTCATGTGAGGTCCTTTTCCCCAGATATCACCACTAATGAGCCACGATTTTGTTGTACAAAACACAAACCAAATATGCAATTAAGAACTTGTGTGAGCACCGCACACTGCATGTGGGCTGTAATGAATCATGATCCATGCATCGGTGTAAACGGGAAATAAAGTTCTGCAAAAAGGCAGAGATACTTCAACAGGACCCTCCATCTGGTCTTGGACCATCATATATACATCCACAACTAGTCCAATAAATTATTAGTACTGATTACCTATATGCATATAAGATTTGTGGACCACAGGTCATGGAATGAGGCATGGCTGAAGACAAAAAATGGGCCTCCAGAGATGAAAACGAACTTTTACAAGAATGTGAACTGTAGAAGCAATAGTGATCATAATGATAATTACAGAAGCCACCCTATGGTTGAGAGGAAATTGAAATATCAAAAGCATACCAAATTTAGAACTCCTAGATGATCTTTAATATTGAAAGTGAATTCTTCATTCCAAAGAGGATTGAGAGAACAGTTGATGACCTTCGTTTTTGCAGTCTGGCATAGAAGACAAACAACAGCAATCTTCAATGTTATAAAATATCATGCAGTTAAAAAAGCATTAATAAAGAGATAAATGTTCAATGCTTCAAAAAAGGATAAACCATGACATCTACAGTTCACCTGGCAATGATTTCTCTTGCCTTTTAACATTTGATTGTTAATGGTGACTACTCAGTGTGAGCAAAAATGAAGAGGGGACGATGTCTAATTGATAAGAAGAATAAACTGAGAAAGACCTGATTGCCGAGCTTGAGAATTACATAAGGATCACTGCTTGTGAAATCTCGGACTGCTAGTTTTTTTCCTTGCACTATAGTCACTTTCAGTATGCCGTTCAATGGCTTATCACCCATATTTTCTTCAGACCTTGCACCTAACAGAAAAAACATGAGCAGGCACCGGAATTCTTAGAAGTATAGGCTTTTGTCTATCCTCATGAACAAGGCTAGCAGAATTTGTGCATAAGAAAAACCATATAACACACCCGGCTGCTCAAATGTATGAGGTAATTTAGGTCACAAATCCCCTAGAGCTCATTACGTCACAGGTATATGCATATACACATACTCTGCAGAATGCAAGATGAACATGTCCTCGCTGGAATCAACATGAAAAATGATCCAGGCAATAACTAATAAAATGAGCATCCTTGTACATGCTACACTACTATCGAGGTGATTGGTCAAATAGTTGTAACAATGTGGAACATTCAGGATGGTATTTGTTCTATATAGTTTCCTGCTGCATGAATGGAAAGCAGATTCTGCTAGCTTTTTGACATCCCTCAGTGGCACTGACCATACAAAACAAATCCATGCCCCAAAACACCTTTGCACATTGGGAACTTCTTTTGCGCGGGTTCCTCCATAAAATTTTATTTTTTATTTCAAATAATTCATCAACTACTTTTATCTTTTGACATCCAATTTTGGGCTCAACGAAACGGATGACAGTGTCCTTAAGTGAAACTATTCCTTTTCTCTCATACTCTATTCCGATTCACGTTGCCTAAGCAGACCTTCGGGAAAAGGCAAAAGAGAACGTTAAACAAATAAATAAACAGAAAATGTTACAGTAAAAAAGGAAAACATAATTTTCTATGAAGTCTTGTTCGGATTTTTGGATGGCATAGGAATTGTTTTTGAAAGCCACGTTTCCCTTGGTTTGGCTTTGTTTTCCCTGGAAAAATGACAAAGGAATAGGGGTTTCCCAAGGGAGAAAAATGCATCTTTGATTGGAAATTGGTGTGGACCGTGAAAGGTGTTGCATAGCCGCCTCCACTGAGAAAGAAATTCAACCAACTATTCCAACTATGGTTGCCACATGCCGCCAACTGCAGCCAAAGCCAAGTGCAAAACCATTCATGCGTGAAGTCTGCCCAACAAGAAATTTCAAAATCAAACCAAATTACACTCCAAGTTTGAACTTTGGAGCTGATTCTACAACGGATCATTACAGAAAAAGCATGTTCAACAACGGTTGCATGTGAGCAGCCTTCAGGTAGGTTCAGTCCGCCAATGTTACACACAGCAGGAATCAGTTTGATTGAACCGTCAGGATCTTGAAGGATATCTAGTGGATTTTCCCACATTTTTCTGATGCCGTGGCCAACTTGATTATCAAAAACTCCCCATTTTCGGGAGAATCCCTTCGCAGTCGAAGAATTTGAGGGAAAAAAACGCATGGTACAAACGCTACAGGAACGAACAGCACAAAGAAAAGCTCCCGTTTTTAAAAATTACACGGAAATGAGTTCTCCCCAAAATTTCCAGGAAAACAAAAATAAGTAAATTAGCAAGATGATGATAAAGAGAACAGCAACCAAGCAGAAGAGTCCGTACAAAGGCAGAAAATCCGTACCTGCAACAGGCTTCCGCTCCATCCTTCCCCACCTCTCTCTCGCGCTCTTCCTCCTTCCTTTCCCTTGGTCGACAGAGCAGCAGAGAACGAACAAGCGGTCGAGCGGTAGCTCTGAAGTACTGTTTCACACCTTCGTGTAAAAGGTGAGCGAGCCAGCAAGCAGGGGCGCAGCAGCTGATGGTTTTCTAAGGATGGAATCGAACCGATTCACCGGCAACTCCCGGTCGTCGTGTGCCGTAATCTGAAAGCCGAGTGGGGAAGACGGAAGAGACCGCTTCCGCTGTCTGACGTGTCGGTGGCCACTGCCAACGAAGACGGCGGAGTCTTCTTCTCTTGGTGGGCCGCCGGCCCGCATTTTCCAGCGATTGCGCCAACGTGGTCGGTGCTACAGGGCCTAAGTTCCCGTTATCCAGTCCGTCTACGCTCGAGACCGACGTCCACGTGTACACATTCCCATATACAATTATAGAGGCGTGAGCTCTAATTTCTCGTGGTCCGTATTTTCGGGCAAAAGGGTATTTTTAGGGTGTGTTTGTTTTGGGTAAAAAAATGTCAACTAAAATTTTTCAATCTCCATAACTATTTTATTTTTTAATTATTTTTTCACATTTTTCTATACAAACTAGTCTACTTTTCAATCATTTTTACACAACTATCTATACAACTAAACTATCTATTTTAACTTTATTCTCTTTACTTCTCATCATTACTCCTATTATATCACATCATTTTTTATTGATTTGACAACTTCTGCTCAAAAAACTTTTCATCAAAAGTTTTACCTCCAACCAAACACACCCTTAATATACATACGGATTTTACAAGTCCACTTATGCACATGAAACTTTCAAAAATTAGCTTTCTTACTTATGAATTTTTACTATAATTCATATATATATATATATGTCCATGTAGATCTGTTAAAGAGACGGTTAATTCTCAGTAAAATAACAAATATGCATATTCTTAATTATGATTTTATAATTAAAAATTCATATTATAACGAATCTTTAGTAATTTTATATTTATAAAATAATACATTATTTGAATATAATTATTTAATTTTTTAGCAAAACAACTTCAAATTATATTAACGCTGAGGCTTATTCATCAGTTATAGTAGTGTTAACGGTCCATTTAATGGATTACTAACGACATATGTATATAAAATTAGGATAAAAATTGAGATATTTCTGAAAATTTGTGATAAATAGAGTAAAGGTAAAATTCAGGAAATATATGTGGAATTTGCCCACATTTAAATGAAATGAAAGAATCCAATATTATCTTTGGAATACGAATTTAATATTAACGCTTGGGTTTGTTCTTAAAGTCAAGCATGGCTAGGTGTGAAGCCGCGTTCGTTGGGGTTGGGTTGGGTTGGGTTGGGGGCGGGGGGCGACTGTGTAGTGGCAGAACGCGGAGGAGTGAGAAAAAAGAGAGAGGATGAATACGCTGCCCGGCCGCAACAACGACCATTTCGACGCTGCTACCTAAAATCTAAATGGAAACCAGACTCCGTCAGTGTAGGCTGGAGGCTGAGTCAAGATCAGCTGCAACGAATCAACAGTCGTTTATGGCATCTGACGTTTGTTCGAACAGTTTTTGCCCTTTCAAAGGCATCTAACCACTGACAATGTTGGACTTCGTAGTCAACACCAATTCAGCTTCACTCGTATCCAGACCAGGTCGCAGGCCATCTTGTGAAAACGAGATTGTCCCTGCTTCTTCCATTTTCAATAATAATAAAAATTTAAGTATTATAAATTTTTATAAAATGGGGCATTCTGCTGCGCTGCACCGTCCAAGGATGCAGATTGGCAGCCTCTTGTCGTTGGGCCAAAAAGTTCATGCTCTTTGAAAGTTGTATTCTAACTGCAGAGAATTAGCAATAAAATACACCCTGAATTTTCCAACCTGAATAATCTTCGTTTTTTTTTTTTTTTTTCTTCATATCATTGTCATATATGCAGCTCTTCATCTATCATTACTTGTAGTTCTATTAAATAATCACCTCGTTTATGTGATCAGGAACATGATTTGGAAAAGTTTACCGGAAATTTTCATTTTGGAAGGGTTGAACATCTTTCATTACAGCTCTTTCTTTCCTAGAACTTTGAGTACAATATCCCTAATCATTATCGTTAATCCATTTCAGTGTGATTTGCTTTGTGGTTAACATCATTTCTAATAACATTGGCATCATTTTCTTTCCTTTTGATTTATATGGGGTTATTTGAGTTTGTGTCAACTCAAAAATAAAATATTTATATTGATGTCAGTTGCATTTTATTTTTTAATATTTACACCAACGATTTATAATATATTTTGCATGGATAACCCTAAATGCTATTAAGTATTCTTTTGGAAATTCCACTCCACAAGTCAGCACATTATCCACGATTTTTTAAAATTATATAATAATATAAATATATTAAAATAAAAAATTATGACTAATATATAATATTTATCATATACTCTTTTAAAAAGTCCTAGCGAGTGTGCTCACTCATAGAATCTACTCTTCGAGAAGTTGTTAGTCAGAGGCTAATAGGGTTGGTGTTGATGCAAAATATTTTAAAAATTATTGACTTAATGGAAAAATAAAAAGTGCTATACATTGGTGAAGATCAGAATCGTCATAGGTCGATTCTTGTATGAAGTTGGTGTATGAACTGCATAGCAAAAAGAAAAAAGATAACATACACAGAAATTGACATGGAAAAAGGAAGTCCTAATGAAGGTGAATGAGAAAAGATCTTGAGAGGGGTGATTATAATGCTTTTTGGAGTAGAATAAAAGATATGTTGAATAATTTGTTCCTGACACCTTTGCTGTTATAGTTATCATTGATAATTTCAAGATCAGATCCTCCTCAAGTTTTCGAGTAGTTTCATGAATAAAACTAGGTGGTTTTGGTCAAAAGATGAAGCAAGAGTGTTGGACGTTGGCTCGTCAACAGGGTAAGGCGACGTCCATGTGGCCTAAAAATGAAAACGCGCGTTCATTAATCTTAATTTTCCAAAGTCCAAACCGCGTAGAAAAAGAAAAAGGTTACCCATGTCCTTATGCTATAGTTGAAGGGAGGCAAATTGGGGTGCAACTCGGGTCGGGTAATAATCTAATCTATCCGTATCATATTTGTAAAAGGCCTACCTTATTCTATCCATTTGTCGGTTTGGTTCATAGTATACTCTACCCTACCCATTACCCATAAGGTTGGTTCCGATTTCGATTTTAAATCGGTTTCTTTAATACACAAATACAATATGTTTTAAAAATTTGTATGTTATTTTGAAATAATGTAAAATAATACTCATTTATGTTTTAAAATCATAAGTACATATATTATTGTTTATATTATTATATAAAAATATGAAGTATAGACCATCATGACCTAATCATTAAAACTATTAATGTATTATAATCATAAGTCACAAACGTATTTATAAGCGTCTTTCAGAAGTCAATGACGTATATATAAATTCATTTAAATTTATATTTAACAAAGTACAAAATTAGTTTAAATTTGAATTTGTTAAAATATGTGCACATAAGATGTTAAAGACAAAACATAATACATACTATATAATATATATTATATATATAATTATGCTCTTGATTAATTACCCATATGAGTACCTATGCGGGTCAATTCTGGATACCCAATATATCTACCATACCCGTACCCTATTTGAGGAGGTGAGTAATAACTTTTATCTTAACTATATTCGTGGATAATATTTTCTATTATACCCTACCCAAATTAAGGTCGGGTTGGTGGGTACTCATAGATACCCTACCCAAGTTGCACCCGTAGTGGGGAGTCTCCAACTCTCAAATAGTTAGCAGCTTTACTTAGAGATCGAATACGGCATCGTGGGCCTCCAAGGGTTGCAAGTAGGGGTGTTAACGGATCGGGTTGGATGGGTTGGAGTCTAATTCTAATCCTAACCCATTTAAAATATCTCAATCCTAATCCGTTTATTAATCCATTTAAAAAACTTCAACCCTAACCCATTTACAACCCATTTAATAAACGTGTTAACGGGTTGTATAGCAAATAACCTGAAAATCTAAACTCTAGTAGATGATGATCTCGCAGTGAGAGACGAGAGGGTGTTTTCAGCGTAGGGGAAATGAAAATAAGGGCAGTAACGGGAAAATAGAATTATGATAACAATAAAAAAATGAAAAATTAGGTGACTTGAGGAAGACTTAGAGAGAGAAAATAACCAAATGGTTTACATGTATATATATATAACTTTAATGAGTTAAGGGAGTTAAATGGGTTGAACGAATTAAATGATTTGAACAAGTTATATGGGTTAAATGAGTTACTAAACGGGTTGACGAGTTATAAAATTTCGACCGTAATCCATTTATTTAAGTAAATGGTTAAAAGGGTTGACGGATCATAACCCATTTATTCAAAAATTTCAACCAAAACCCGTTTATAAATGGGTTGGACGAGCGGGTTGACGAGTTGACTATGACCATTAACACCCCTAGTTGCAAGGTTGTGCACAGCTCCATGAGAAGTCGACAAGCCCGTATCATACATAAACACAAAATTTAACTTTCGAGTTGGTACTCGACTAACCCATTTTCATAAGATATTATTTTTATTGACATCTATAAGAAAAAGACAGGACGTGTTTGTTTTAACACAAAACTTTTAGATTAAAACTATTTAACGTAAAAAATTTTATTCTCCATAATTACTTTATTTTTTAATTTTTTATTCACATATTTCTATATAACTACCTTATTTGTAATCATTTCTATACAACTAACCTTCGTTTCAAAAACTTCTGTGCCAAAAACTTTTTTATCCAAAAGTTTTATCACTTTCCCTCTTTTAAAATTTTTTTTATTGCTTCCCCAAATCAGTGTTGTTAGAACCGGATCGGACCGGCCGGTCCAGTTTCCGGTTCATTACCATGCGGTTCGGTTCATTTATGTAAAACCGTCCGAACCGGAGAACCGGCAGTCGAACCGGAATGAGCGGTTGAACCGGGTTCGCCCGGTTGGACGGGTGGACCTAATATATACTTAAAAAAGAAACGAACGAAACATCGAAAAGTCAAATCCCACTCGCCCGCTCACCCTCTCTCGTTTCCCCCTTCCCGAACGAAAGTTTTGAAACCCTAGCCTGCCGTCCTCACAGCGCCCGCAGAGCCCGCCATGCCCGCCGCACCTGCTGCCCACACAGAGCCCACCGCCGCTCGTCGTGCCGTCCACAACGCCCCCCGCGCCTGCCACCCGTATGGAGCTCGCGGCCGCCCGTTGCCCGCAACACCCGCCACGCGCGCCGCTCCGTCCGCCGCGTCGTGGGGTCGCTTTCCAACATTTTGGATTGCTGAGACATTCCCCTGTTGCCAATGAAATAGTCTTTTCGCAGTCGTAGGACTGGAGGAGATTCTTTGCTTTCTGCTTCTTGGTGGGATAAGGAGGGAATCAAGGATGTGGATTTTCAGCTGGAAGGGGCAATCTGGGTTTTCAGCTTGTTCCACAGCTGAAGAAGTCACAAATGGAATCGACAGAAGTGGCCTGGTTGCCATTGTCACTGGCGAAAATTCTGTGCTTTTTTTTTAATGCTTATAACCAGAAAAGACCGCATCTTTTTGTACTTTGATAAAGTGGGGGTTAATTTCTGCACTGATTTTCTAAGTCCCGCCGAATTGAAGATTTTCTAAATCATTGAATTGGGCTATATTGTATTTTTATTTTGCTTTCTGATTGGTTGATGATAGTTTTTGAATGCTTTCTGATTGGTTGATGATAGTTTTTGAACTCTGTTTCTGTTGCATGCTATTCTTTTTTTGATTTTTCTTTGTATCATTATCAATTCATTTTTCATGATTTGGGCTTATCGAAAAAAAAAACGTATATATATATTTATCAATATATATTTTATCAATATATTTATTTAAAATTAAAAAATAATTTAATATTTATGACATCATAAATATGTTATACTGACGTCACCGGATCAAACCGGTTGAACCGGTTCGAACCAGACTGGTCCTTTTACCGGTTCAATCACCGGTTCGGTTCTGACAACACTGCCCCAAATAAAGAGAGAACGAGAGCATAGCTCCCACCGGAAAAACTAAAAAATAAAATTCTTCTGCACAATTACACTTACACAAACGAAAGAATATATTTCAAATGGTTTACTTCCAAAAAAAAATCACATATCAGAAAGAGGAAAGGAAGATTAAATGGCATCTTGCATAACATATAAACACAGGAACGAATACACTATGACTTTATGGCACAGCTAACCTGTTCTAATCACATCGCCCAAAACATATAGACAAAAAATAAATGGCACCCAGTTACACACACACTGACTAGATATAAGGGTCAGCATCTAAGAACAAATTGCTTTCATGATGTCGTATGTCCGGAAATTTAAAATGAGCAAGGCAGCCGTAACCTCTCAGCTTCTTTTGCAGTACCTGTCTTACAGAAAGAGGAATACAAAGATGAAAGAACAGAATAGATTGTCAGCAAATGACTAACAGCAACCGTAACAAGCTGCACAACTTCATTTGGAAAATGCCGCAGGTTTCTGAATGCGAAAGAGAAAATTGCCAAAATGAATGTGTATATGTGTGTTTTTTTCAAATTTTTGGCCACGTAAGCCAGTATAGTTACATGTGTAACATTCGTCAAATCCAAACTACAGGCCACTACGTCCATAACCTAGCTTGTGAACAACTCCAGAAGCGGTCTGCGTTGTCTCATGGCTCTTGAAAGAACTTAATTGGGTGACCGGTCAATGAAAATTGGGTTTGCACCTTTTGAAGCTGTTTCTCTTTCTATGTCAAACTCGAGTGATCAGCAGCCATGTAAATTTCTGCAATCAAGTGAAGTTTTGAAGCCTGCAATTTGTATGACTAACATGTTAATGACATCTCACAGACAGCAATGAACTACTCCCAACTTTCCGGTTGACAATCCATGAATGTGAATGGTGACTGGCCACTTGGTTTCATCATGGAGTCTGGGGTAGATGTTTGGTGCAAATGTTGCGTATGAAACTAACAAGATTACCAATTAATCCTAACAAAGAAATCCTATATTCAATTAGCAGCCCTCGAATCAAACACAAAAGGCAAGCGAAATTCTGGTACCTCAAACAACTTTCAGATCACACAAGGGGCTCGATCTCAGGCTTTCTTCGCAATCTGAAACAATCTCTTCTATGCTCAAAGGCAAACTACAAGAAAATGTGAGAGTTGGCTTCAACCTTGGAATGGTTTGAGGCTCGGATTCCTCATTAAGAATCTGCAAGACCCTTCTCATGGTGGGCCGCTGTGAGTAATCTGGATTTGCGCAGCTAAGACCCACAAGCAACAACCGCCTCATCTCCTCTTCCTCGTATTCACCACTCAATCTCACATCTGCGGCTTCTAGGAGCTTGTCTTCTGCATTCAAGCCCCACACCCAATCGACTAAATTGATTGCATCTTGACTGTTGGCAGCTTTCTCAATAGGCCGCCTTCCACAAGCAACTTCAAGTGCAACTACTCCAAAGCTGAAAACATCTGTCTTCTCAGTTGCTGTTCCATACTGGAGATACTCTGGTGCCAGGTAGCCCATTGTCCCAGCAGTGAGGGTTGAGACTGGGCTCTTGTCGTGATCCGTGAGGCGGGCAAGACCAAAATCGCCAAGCCTCGCATTGAAATTTGCGTCAAGCATGATGTTGCTGGTCTTTATGTCCCTGTGGATGACTTGCTGTTCACAGTCTTCATGTAGATACTTCAGAACAGAGGCAATGCCAATGATGATCTTGTATCTTTGGGGCCATTTTAGAACCGTTCTGGCCTCGAATTCCTGGTAAAGGATTCTGTCCAGACTCCCATTTGCCATGTATTCATAAACAAGTAGCAATTCATTCTTCTCAGAGCACCAGCCTTCGAGCTGAACAAGATTCTTGTGCCTCAGGTAGGCTATTGTCGACAATTCAACCATGAATTCGTTTTTGCTTCCATGGGTGTGCTTTGATCTCTTCACCGCGAAGGTGAGTCCTGATTTTGGAAACACAGCCTTATAAACGGACCCAAAAGCACCGCTGCCCAAAATCCGGCTGGGATGGAATCCTCTCGTGGAGTCCTTCAGCTCTTTGTAGCTGAATGATCGCGGGGCTTTCACAATCTCCGATCCGAAGCTATTCCGAGTTCCAATCATCTTCAGTCTCTTAACAAAAACTAAGAAAATCAATATCGAGATTACGCAAGACAGAATCGAACCAGCAATTCCAAGGCCCAACATAAGCTTCTCATGGGATACGTGGCTGATGTTTGAAACAGGATGCGACGGTGGGATGGCAGTCTGCGAGCAGTCGGACAGGTTGAACTGAGTGCTGGCATTCAGAGGCCCGAATCCGAATGTCCAGAAGCTCCAATCTTGGATCGTGTGGAGCTCCGTGCTTCCTTCTGTGGAACCCGAGAAACCCGCATACATTCTCTCATCAAGATCCCCAGAAAGGTCGATGTTCACAGACAGGAGCGGCTTCTTGGGCTTGGAGCTAGATTTGCTCAGCCACACCGTCAGCATCTTCTGATCATTGCTGTAATCAATCCACGCGGTTGTCAGATTCCCGCTTTTAAGGTCAACCCCTGACAACCTAGCGTCGGCCGTCTTGACGGAGGTGAGGCCGGAGCTGCCCAAATCCAGCCCAACGTGGTTCGAGTTGGGATCGTTGAACTGGCTGTCCAAACGGGTGTCGAATTCGACGGCGATGGTCTTGTTCCTGGATGGGTCCGAGGCGTTGAAAAGACCCAAATATCCGCCGGGACTCCCAAGCGTGTTGTTGTGGGGGGAGAGGAAGAAGGTGAGACCGTCTCCGTAGGAATCGGGATTGACGTTTGAGATCGTGAAGGAGAACCTGGTCGAGAAGGAAGCAGTGGAGTTCGTCAAGGGGTCGAAGAAGAGAATGGGGTTGTTGTAGATGACGGTGCCGGAGCTCGACGAGGGTACGCCAGTCTGTTGGGTGAGTCCGACGGCGCCGTCCCGGAGATAGGAATCACCAAGGAGAGTGACATTTCGGAAGGTGAAAGAGAGGAGTTCGAAGCTTTGGTTTTTGGCAGATGTCAGAAGAGGGATGGAGAGACTGAGGAAGAGGAAGGCAAGGAAGGAGAAGAAAGTGGGAGCGTTTCTTTGGAGAAAAGAAATCATATTGGAATCGGACTCATGGGTATTGTGGAAAAGAGGATGTAGAGAAGGAAATGGAAAATTCTCCTCAAGAAATGCGAATGGGGATCAGAAACTTCAAGAAAATGGGCGGACAGAGAGAGAGAGGGAAAGAGGGAGATGGAAAGGGGGAAAAGCTGGGAATAATAAAATGGCGTTTTGACGGTTGGAAATGGGCGCGTTGGGTTTGAAACTGGGTTCCGATAACGGTCGAAAAGGGTTATGGGCTGCCTAAGGAAGGCCTATCTCGCTGCCCTTAGTGATATATATTTTTTTCTCTTTTTTTGATAAAGGGCCCTAGTGATTTTTAGTCAACATGCTTATGCTTCTAAGTTCTTTCTTTTCTTTTTATTGTCTATGTTCTTTCTTTTCTTTTTATTTTTCTCGTTATTGTTGGTGGCTGATGGTCAGATAATTAATTTCATAACAAGAGATTAGGCTTTTTTTTTTTTTTGGGGGCCCTTTTCAAAGACATGATCTAGATATGATAGATCCCTATTGAAGGCTGAAAAGGGATCTAAATGCTTTCTCTTGCGGACTCTTTTTCCCTCGATCTGCTGTGAGAAGTGAGAACACGACGGAATTTGAATTTCTGACACTAGTGAGCAGTAGAGAGGGTAAGAACCGACGGCAAATGCGTTATCTCGTATGGATCTTCGTTCACCAACGATCTCGCCTCTTTTGGAACTTGCAGCAGCGTTGGCAAATGGGCTCAATACGTCGGATCCCAATCATATACACCCGGGTGCATTCAGCCTCAATGCACCCGGGTGTACTACACCCATTTTTTTTTATTTTTTTTTGAAATTTTTTTCATGAATCTGTTAATATAGGTTTGTTTAACATATGTGCCAATTTTTACTATTTTTGGAGATTTTTAAATATTTTTTTAAGATTTTTAAAAATCAGTGGCATTTTCCGTAATTTTAAATTACGGAAAATGCCACTGATTTTTAAAAATCTTAAAAAAATATCTAAAAGTCTTCAAAAATAGTAAAAATTGATACATATGTTAAATAAATCTAGATTAACCATTGTGTAAAAAAATTTTCAAAAAAAAATAAAAAAAAATGGGTGTAGTACACCCGGGTGCATTGAGGCTGAATGCACTCGGGTGTATATGATTGGGATCCCAATATGTCCAGCTTCAGACAGCAGGAGCAGAATGCGGGATTCCAATCGTATGCTCCCGAGAGCCTCCATGCTCCTTTTTATTATTATTATTATTATTATTATTATTATTTTATAACAATGTTAATCAAGATATATTTAATATGTGTATAAATTTTTAATATTTTTCGAGTATTTTAGATATTTATTTTTTATTTTTGAAAAATCAGTGGCATTAAATTACCTAAAATGCCATTGATTTTTAAAAATAAAAAATAAATATCTAAAATACTCTAAAAATAGTAAGAATTTATACACATGTTAAATACACATAGATTAATACTCTTGTGAAGAAATTTTCAAAAAAAATAAAAAGATGAGTATATGCACTCGGGGAGCACGAAGGCTTTCATGCTCTCGGAAGCATATGATTGAAATCCCAGAATGCGTGGATCCACCGACAATCCCACCACCCCTTATGTCTCTTACCATGGGTTAGCATGTATGTCTCGTCACAATACTGTTCAGTATAGTGGAATTAGAGGTGCAAATTGGGGCTAAAAAAACTCGGATTCACCTTAATCTTAATCTTATTTATAAAACCTAAACCTTAACTATATTTTTAAAAATTGAGTTTGAGTTAAGTTTCAGATTGAAATTTAAGTTGATGAATCGAACATTTTATTCAAGAGATATAATTTTAGAATTTCATATAAATATATGATAATAATAAATCATGTAAGTAAACATGATAATATATAGTTAAACTATATATATTTAAAAATATAACAATATAAAGAATATTTTTAGAATAAAATTTAACATAAAAAAGATAAAAGAAGAAAATTAATGGTCTTAAAAGTAAATGATAGAAATAAAAAATAAATACAAACGAAAATAATATACTTTGTTTATAATATAATTGTCATATATCATACATGTATTCAAATATAAATATAAATAATATAAAATACACAAACTATAGTTTAGATATTATACATAATATATTTTATAATAAATATAAAATAGAAAATTAGATTCGGATTCATTTGAACCTCAACCCTATCATATTTACAAATGGAGTCCTTCGGGCAATTTCAAACCATTAAAATTCAGTTTTGGCGAGCCGGGTTCAGGCTCAATCTAGGGGTGGGAATCGGGGCGGGTCGGGACGGGTCAGGTTTGCCCAACCCTGACCCTACTTTTCAAAAATCTTGTTTGACCCTTATTTTATACCGGGTCGGGGCAAGATCGGTTTGACCCTTACTTTTTTCTGCCAGGTCTAGGGACAATTCGGGTCGGTATCGGACCGGTTTCGGGATAACGGGTCGGGTAAAAAATACGGGTCAAATAAGATAATTTTCAAAATTTATATATCTATCAAACATAAGTATACATCTATACTAAATTTAAATATTATATGTTTCAATATTTCACTAATTATTAAAAAACATATAATTAAGAAAATAAAATATTCAAAAATATAGTATAGATTTATTAAAATAGGTTAATATACAATTACACAGAAGGGTTATATACGTACAAATTTTTTTATTGATTCTTATATTGCTTTCTAAATAAATTGATTCTTCTATTGTTGATAGAGTTGATTATAAAAAAGTGAGAAATTTGAAAGAAAATAATAATAATATTTCAATATAGTCTTATAATTTTTAATAAATTTATATATGCAGGGCGGGTCGGGACATGGTCGACCCACCCCAACCCTATTTTTGAACTCGGGTCAAAATTTCTGATCCATCCCTATACCGGGTAAAAAATATATTGGTTTTACCCGGCCAAAAACGGGTCGGGTCAATACCGGGTCACGGGTCGACCCGCCCCAATTCCCACTCCTAGCTCAATCTAGCTCAAATAGCACCCCTAAGTGGAACGGGATGAGAAATCAAAAAGTAGTATTGTACATTAAGATGTATTAAATTATTTTTAGAATGAAAAATTAGTAGTGCAAATTGAAAAGGTAAAATTAGTAATGTATTGGAAATGAAATTTTTGTTTTTGAGAATGAGAAATTTCAACTCATCCTCCCCAAATTAGAAATGAGTTATAAATGTCGCCCACAACCATATTTTAAAATTGAGCTGTTTAATAATAAAAATATTTCTTAATATACATTATTAATTACAAATAGATTTTATAGCATTAAAATGCAAACAAGTTTCAAAATCATTTTAATTTTTATTTAATATAAAAATTTCTAACAAATTTTATTTCACATGATTTTTTATTTTTATGGTTGAAATTTGGTTATAATTATGCATATTTCCACAAGTTGGGTTTGAAAAGGATTTTTTCACCAATTTATATATCTATTTTTGAATTTGACCATATTTTAAAAGAGTACCATTGTTTTTAGAATTTTCAAATCAATGAATAAAAGATGAAATCTCATATCACCATTATGACTAATATATTGTCCAAAATATCTAGTTTTTAGCTTATAGTATTTAAGTTTGTAGTGACAATTTTAACTTTTCCAAGGCAATGTGTGAGAGTAGATTTTATAAGTGGCAAAAGCATGATTTTTTTAACTGGGATGGAATTTAATGCTCTAGTTCAGTTTCGAACTTCGAACCTCTTACATTTGTATATGCACACACACTAGTTATTCAAATGTTAATAAGAAATCATGAATTTTTAGTTTAATTGCGATGGCAAATTTTCATGATCGTGATTTGAAATCGCTATTTCATATGTTTGATTTCAACCATTTTACAAAACTACATTTCAATTAAAATAGGCATAATTATCTTATTTAAACATTGGGCCAAACAGGCATATAATGGATCAAGTTGTTCTACTAGCAATAATGTTAATAACATCTTTTTTCACTCTCATACTTTCTATTTTAGTGTGTTTAGAAAATGATAAATTTTTTATATAAAATTTTTTTGAAATGGTAAAATGATGTAATATAATAGTAGTAATGAAGAGTAAAAAAAAAAAATTTAAAATTAGTAAGTTAGTAAGTTAGTTATATGGATAGTTATGTAGAAATGATTGAAAAGTAAGATAACGGTTTATAAAAATATAATTAAATAATTAAAAAATAGAAGTTTGTGAGAGTGAAAAGTTTTTATGGAAAAAGTTTTTATTTTATCTAGACACACCCATAGTTTTAGGAACTAATTTGGAATCTGAATTCAAATTTATTGGAACTTAAAATGAAGTGCTCTGTCGTTCACATGGACAGGATAAACTAAAATTAAACTGAATCGATCTGTGAATAAAGCAAAGTAAAACTTTTACGAATGAGGTATTAATATAAAAGAGCAAGAACTCGACCAAGCCTACAAAGTTTCACCCTCAGTGGTTGCACCAATGCCACCGCATTTCACACACAACCAGTAGAATTTTCATTTGCCAATCCTGAAAGGCAATTTAGATATATGCCCATCACAAATCAGGATATGCCATCGCTGGGCTTCTCATGAGTGAGTAGTAAAAACCCTGGGCTGACTCATTCCAAATACCGCTGATTTCGAGTCTTCGATGTTTGGTGCATATGGGGCCACAACTTTACAAATGATACGTACCATAGAGACTGTTAAATGTCTGCCCACATCTCAGAAGACCGGGCTTCATGTCATTCATTGTCCAGTCTTCTCTGCATGTGTACATACCATGTTATCCCAGTTCCCACCGCGCTAGTATAGTAAATTGAGCTGATCTGTGCTTTCATTTCACCTGGTCAGCGGTCCCTGCACATTGGTTCCTG
This sequence comes from Annona cherimola, assembly GCA_030490835.1. Taxonomy (NCBI): domain Eukaryota; kingdom Viridiplantae; phylum Streptophyta; class Magnoliopsida; order Magnoliales; family Annonaceae; genus Annona; species Annona cherimola. Next base: position 15,072,847 of record CM059977.1, on the reverse strand, counting down.
CTAATCGGAGGGCTAAAGACTCGACGAACGAAGACTATCTAGTTGTACTGGTGGTGTGGTCCCATAATTTCCATGAGTCCTTCCATCTATGGTTTGGAACCAAAATGCACTTTGATCATTTCACGCTCGAGCTGTAATTCAGCTATTGATTAGTGGTCCACATTTGATTTTTTTTTTAATGGTACAGGTTCAAAGTTCAATGAATTCTAGCAGTTGATCACCTGTACAGTGTCATTTGTAACCCAACAACATCTTGGTTCTGGATTTTAAATATAGGTTGTGGGAATAGATGTGTGAGAGAAGAAGGAAAGGAAATTTGGAGAAATAGAGATAAGAATGGCTGAAAATATAAATAATAATGAAGAAAACTGTTTCGGTTATTTGTCACATCAATTAATATAATAAAAATAAAAGGAAAATTCATCACTTTTTTCAACTTTTAAAACTAGTGGGATTCCCCGAAATCATCTAAATATCAGACATTTAGATGAATTTGGATTCTCCAATTAAAAAGAGGAATAAAAATGTCAAAACTAAATTTACTCCAATTAAAAAGAGGATTAAAAAAGTCAAGACTAAATCTGTAATCTGTATATCCTCTCTTCATAATTCTCTGCATATCGTCTCTCTTCATAATTCTCAAAATAAGGAAGTTGGGCGGGCATTGCCACATTAAATAAAAGCAGATTAACCAATAAAACAATAAACGCAGATTAGGACATTTTCCAAACTGTCGCAAGAGGACGATCGGTGAAGCCTGTTAAGTCCACGTAGCCGGCTGACACCCATCTCTAGCGTGTATCCATGAGCTTGTCCTTCATGGCTTTTTAGTCCCCTACACCCAGCTACATATGTACGTTATAGAATTTGTGAAATTATAGTTAAGCCCCAATGTCATGTCAGATCCCTTTAGGTTTTAGAAATTAGCCAAAGGAATCCCTTAAGCCTTAATACAAACACCATAAGAAAATTGATTTTTAACGATTCTTGTTTACAGCTAATTAAAAATTTGTATTTGTTAGAAAAGAAAAATATATATAAAGAAAATTTTTATTAATTATGATCATACTTTTACAGATAAGAGATTTTTTTCTTAATTATGATAATGCTTTTGTTACCGAATCGTTCACGTTGGGAACATGTGCAAATGCACCTGAGTGGATAGAAAGCTGGGGCACGTTTGGATAGTTGATACGTGGGATGAGATGGAGAAGTATGGGGCACGTTTTCTAATGAATAATTTATTGATCCAATAATTTTATTTTCCAATGGCTCTTTTGGTAATAAAGATGGGTAGTATAGGATGCTAAATTGTGGGAAAGAATCTCCTATACAATTTTTCACAAATGATTTAACAACTTAACAACGTTATTTTTTTCAATTTTACATCTATATTTCGATTATTTTTCCTTCTAATTATCCTATTTATTATAGCTTTATCCTTATAATTTATATCAATCATATAATTCCTAAAATGTTTCCTTTATCCCTCATCCCATCAAAATCTATTTTATCAAATGTTCTCCAATTTTACCTTCATATTCCAATGATTTTTCCTTTCAACTATAATATTTATTTTAGCTTTATCCACATCATTTTATATCAATTATATAATTTTCAAAATATTCTTTCCCACTTCTCTCTATCTCACAATTCCACAAAAGTTTAACATACCAAACGTTATCTTGGTGTGTCATTTTTCAATAAATTTCCTGTTCATGATTTATTTTTCTCCTTCTTTTTGTGATATAGTGTGGAGTCTCTTTTTGAGGGCTGTTGAAATTACTTGTGTTTCACTCGTGTGTTACCGCACTAGATTGTTCGAATGCTTTTGTACAATACATACCTTTGTCATTACTGGTAGCCTTTAAACTATATCTAACTCTTCCTCTCCCAATTAAGGTTCTGGGGTTGACGTTGTGCTACTGTTATTTTTTATCTGAACATATTCTTAAATTAAATAGCATGGATCCATGATATAAGATGCCGCAAGTCATTTCAAGACACATAACAACAATGTAACATAATCTACAAAATAGACAGTATAAATTTAAATGAAAAGAGTTTTTTTTATATATGATGATGATGTATTCGTAAACCATCTAGTTATTGGCATTTGTAATGAGAGTTAGCAAGGTATATGTTATAGAGGATTATTTGATACCAATTTTAACTAGTAAGGGCAGCATATGATGTATGTTTCTCCAAAATTTTATTTTTGAGGCCTCTTTAGTAAACTATAAAACTTTTCACTTTCTATAATTATTATATTTTTTAATCATTTCATCACATCTTCCTATATAATTGTCATATTTTTAATTATTTTTACACAATTACTTATACAACTAACTTGTTATCTATTTTAACTTTATTCTCTTTATTCATTACTATTATCCTTATTATATCACATCATTTTCTATCAATTCAAAAAATTTTATACTAAAACTTTTCATAAAAATTTTATCACTTACCAAACATATCCTTAATATGTTAATTTTGTCTTGTAGTAATATTCGAATGAAGATATATACTGCAAAGATCTTTTGCGCTAGCTCTCACCATTGTTATTCAAGGGTCCCATGACTCATCACGGAAAGCGTGCAATAATTTTCCTACATGGATATTCATTTTGGCCTAGGACCTAACAGTATAAGCATACTACTTTCAAATTTACTAAAAGGCTACTAGGAGGCGTATAGTTAATTAGCTACAAAGGGGCCATCACCTTCGCTTAAGTATATGCCACCAGAAGCAGAAGTCATTGGAACAGAGCTATTATCTACTGAATACTGATGTTGCATGAAAGACAACAAAAAAAGTCTTTGTTAAGATCTTGAAGATCAAAAAAGGGTTCAAGCATGGAGCCACGGACCATGATCAGCTGAATATCCCCCTTTTTGCCTCTTAGATTTTCTTACCACATTAAGAATGCTTTTCTTGTTGAGTGTTGATGATTGTAGGCTGTTTCCCCATGAATCTTCATGCAAACGTGGAGGATTCAAAATAATCCATTTGTAATCACTAATTAGGTGTGTGAACATGTCGTCACATCGATGAATGAAAACACCTATGAAATGATCAAACATCTTTATCCATTATCATTCTCAAACCATTATTCTGATACACCCACATACTCCCAAAGACATGCTACAACACTCAATCCCGAACCGTTCACGTTGACACACCCAACTCTGCGGTAGTGATGGAACAAGGTAAATGGAACAATGTCCATGCATGATATGTATAGGGCGAACACGTCAACCACACAGGCAGAAAAGGTTAGAGAGGTTCAGATGGAAGGGTAAGTGCAAGTTATAAGAGATACCTGAGTATGGAAGCTAGCATGAGGAGAGCAACAAAGAGTGATGGAAGCACTTGGCTTGATATCAGTGACACTACCATTAGCGTTAACAAAAGTATGAACAAGCTATGCATGGAGAGAGAGAGAGGATGACGTAACTAAGATGTTTGAGCTTGGTGTGGGATTATAAAGACGTAAGAGACCTCTCTATGCTTAGTGCAAAGTCTTTGGATGTGGTGCAAGCGAGTGGAGAGCACGAGTCTTTACTTTTTATAGGTAAGTGGGAGAAATGTTAGAGTTGTGTGTGGGAGGGGGGAGTAGGTTAGGATACTTTTCTTGGTGCATGAATATAAGGATTCTTTTCCTTTCCTCCTCGTTGCAATAGTAGGGTATGCCACAACCTCTAAAAGGTTTTGTGGTTCAGTGGTTTAGTTATCTTACATGTCTACAGGGACTGTTCTTCATTTCCAGCATGTACCATACATGAAAACCAAAACAACTGACAGAGCCATATATTGAATTCTTATCTCAATCTAATTTCAGTGCAAATAGATATGCACAGTTAGCTTTTTTGTGACCTAAATGTTTAAGATATTTTAGAACCTCTTCTGTCATAGCAATTACTTCCAAGAAAAGATGAGACACTTGAAGGTTAGACCAATGACAAAAAAAGTCCAAATAGTTAATAGAGTTTGAAAACATGTAATCTCTAATGTGGTGTGAAACTCTACTTATGAGAATCTTTCAGAAGTGATAGTGAAATTATTTTTAGAAGGAAGATTGTTAATTGTACACGAAATGTAATTAGTAGTTAAAATTAAAAAAAGGAAATAATATTCATAAAAAAAGAAAAGGAAATGATAAACAAGAATATAATGATAGAAATTGGGAAGAAATGAATGTATATATGTTAGATGTAATTCATTAATAGTTTTTGAGACCTCTTAGGTTAGACATAATATGTCTAATTGATTTTAAAAAATAGCCAAAGAAGTTGCACTAATGCATGATGGATGACCCGAATGATTAATTTTCATGAAAATTGACAAGTTAACATTATCAAGAAATTATTTTCCTTAAAAGGTAGAGAAGTTTTTCTATCGATTTTTGACTATTGATTTTGAGAATAGATATATGTATAGTTCAAGACTACTCCTTGATAAGCTTGCATGCATATGCTACAAGTATATGATGGTCTTTTGGGGCAGTTCTCTTGTGTTGAGTATTCAACAAAAAAAGCATTTGAAATAACAGTTAGACGCTTGATGATTTTTCAAGCTGGAAAGTATTTAATTTTTTATTTGTGGTTTATAATGGGTCAAATGTGATTTTATTAGCACTAACCATTTCATGATTATATATATGTACATGGTTTTTTTTTGGAAGAACCAAATGCTTTAATGTGGGAATTGAACCATCACCATAGACTGATTTCCAACATTGACAATAGCTTTGATGGACTGATATTGTGTCATTCCCTTTCATGTCTCTATGTTGGAATTCAACTACGTAGCATGAGTCAAATTAAAATATTTGCCTAGACTTGCCCAACGAAATAATAGTTTTCGATTCTACTATGAGACATTTGTTGTTCATGTGTAGTGTCTAAGTAGGGTTTTAATTCTTGTTAGAATAAAAATAAAAACTTTTTATTAGGGTATTTACATGATATCTTAATACATCTTACAATTAAGTCTTGAGATAATTCTCATAAGATTCAAATAAAAAGACTACAAGTTCCTAAACATCAATAGCGGTGACCATAAATTTCCAAGTATTAAAGGAGAGACCACAAGCTCTCAAACATTAAAAGGGAGATAAAGCTCCCATGCCGGGTTTCAAAACCAGATCACTTGCCTAAGATGACATGTGATAATACAAAAACTTGGAAGTGTGTATATTCTTCCTTAAATAGGTGGCCTAATTCTTTACGGGTTGGAATTAAAATTTTCTCAAGCCCGTTCTTGTCTCTTTAATCTCTATCGAATTGTTCTTTAAAATTTAAACCATCCGTTTGGCAAGAATTTTGAGGGGCCTGGTTAATTATTACAAATGACTTACTAAATCATTTTGTTTGAGATGATTCTCACTTTTATAAGGAATGAACTTATATTACCAGATTTCTAAGGTCCTTAATTACATTTTGAAAACTCTTGCATTAGTTTAATTATTATCTTTTCTCTTCTTTGATAAATTAACTTAGATATTGAAATTCTTCAAGGCATGGGACATAATTAACCTAAGCTCGTCGAATATATGGATCTAGATAACCATATACTAAAGAGTACTTCTAATGAAATCAGTAGTATAGGGGAAACTGTTGTATTTAACTAGAATACGTGTAGCTAAGATACTAAATCAACCAACCCATTTTGACATTGAAAATTATAACATGTACATTAGAATACCATTTAGCTAATTTTGTCCATTTTTATTACATGAAAAAAGCCCAAAGTTAAAAATTGGTGAATACAGTTTTAATCGAGTGGCCCATTAAAGCAATATCTAGTCAAGGACATATAGACCAAGTGTCAAATGAATTGGAAACAATGATACATTTTCAATTCGCTGTCCTTTTTTGGCCTGTTCTTCAAAATAGTGTATTTTTAGACTTTTAACATTGGGAAATGAACAATAGACAAGGGTGGTACATAAACACTATTTTGGAAAATAGATAGCCCAATTAAATGAATATGGCAACCATTTATTACATATAAACAATTCTTTGATAAAACCTAAATGGTAAGAATGGAATGAATACGATGGGATCAAAGTATGAATAGATAGATTATTAGTATAGAAATATAAGAGAAAACTATTAAAATATAAAGGAAATAGAAAATTAAGATAGTTAGCTAATTAATTTTGTTAACTTTGTGCTTTCATCTTAATTAGTATAATTTACATTCCACTCTTACAATGTCAAATACTCCTTAAATTGAAACGCTGCGAAGGTAACTCGAGTTGAAAAATAAAAGACACATACCTAGATTTCAATCTTGGCGATGTTACTTCTGAATTTTAGTTTGGGTCTTTTATAATTGTTAACTGTCCGTTTTTATCATGCACTTATATAAATATATATATATATACAGAGAGAGAGCTGTTCCGGTGCAGTAGCCCAAAAATGGGCCCCATATGATCATGAAATCATGATCTACTCCACCCATTGTATTTAGAATAATGTATTCTATTACCATACCAATTTTCATCCAAATCAGATACTTTAAAGTTGTTATTTACATCAAACTATTTTATTACGTTGGATTTATACCATTTTCAGATGGGGGCCATATACATATCTAATTGGGATGAAAATTGGTATGGTAATAGAATACATTATTCTAAATACAATGGGTGGAGTAGATCATGATTTCATGATCATGTGGGGCCTATTTCAGCGATGCTGCACCAGAATATATTATATATATATATATATATATATATATATATAATGGCCAGTTTGCATTTCTTAATATCAACATTACATGAAGCATTTGCTGTACGCATATGAAACAAATGTATGTTGTTAATAGCTTGGATTCTTCTTAATTAGTGTTGGGTTAGGGAAGGAGAATCACTTCCTCTTTTATGCTATTCAGAGTTAAGCCCGGGTTCGCGTTAGTGGCTATCATTTCTTCGGCACGGAGATTCCAATCGCGTTGATTGGTTGCCTCCACTTTAAAAAATCATTTTTTTTCATTGGTGTACAATGTTATAACATGCTAACATTTATCTCTACTAAAGATAATGCTCTACCATAAATGTTACTCTCACCATGGGAAGAGTCAAACCTAGGCAAGGCAGACATTTGTTGGCACCTACGGCTAATTAGGATTACTCCCAATTGGTACTTTGCCGTCGTAGTATAAATTCATTTCCCATATAGGCGAAACTCTGGTTTGACCAATGACAATGGTGTTTTTACCTGAAATTTTAGTAGTGACATTTTGTATGTAGAGTGATAACGTTATTCTCTTCATTGAGAGTATCCACCAGTTGAGACAGGAAGAAAAATAAAAATATTGGAAAGATGTTTATAGAGTATTATTAGTAAAAATTGTAAGAACGTGTGTAAAATCTTGTTAGTAAATTATAAAAATATCTTAGGAGCCTAAATTCAATATAACTTGAGATGATGAATATATGAATATCCATAAAAAATTACCTTTTCTTTCTTTTTAGATTTATAATATGAAAAAAGTCTTGTGCTGTATCTCCTCACCAACATTTATTTCAGAATAAGGTAGCTAAATTTTCTTTCTTTCTTTCGGTTTTTTTTGAAATGTTGGCTTGCATAATCAATGCAAATGCATTTATGTGGTGCAACTACATTGCATTCTATTGTTGCAAGGGACTTTGAATGATTGTAATTAGAAAGTTGACTACATTAATAATTATTTATTATTTACAATAAAAATTATAATAACTTTAGTTATCAATAATAAAATGTATCGTAATTGCATTCAATACATAGAAAGTACAGTATATGCTTGTGTTATTAAAATAAGTTTTTATTAAAAAATAAAAAATGATTAATGGTAATATCTAATAATGAAAAAGAATATTTATAAATGGTAGAGTTAATTAAATTGCCATGTCACTTATTGTTATTACATATACACTATCTGCTTTGTACAAATTTACATTTTCAATAGAAAAGGCTTTTTATCATGATTTTTAGAAAACATTTTTTACTTTGAAAAGAGTGTGGAATATCCTTAACCGTTCCTTACGTAAATCTTTTAACCTTCTTAATCTTTTTAATATTTTGTTAACTTTACCTTTATCTGCACAATTTCTTCATGTGAAATGACATTCATACAAAATGATTTTTGCTAGAGTCGATTATAAGTAAATCAATCCACTAAAGAATGTATCTTTACAAAAGAGAATGCTTTTTATTCCTTTCTTATGACCTATAACAAGCATTATGCAAATAAAAAATATTATACGAAATTTAGATTGAAAATCTCTTCAAATAATTTTAATCTACATGCAATTCAAATGAAAGACTTCAAATTTTGACTCAATTAAAAAATATTCAAGAATATGTTAAGTTTTATAAAAAGTAACACTAAAAATAGTACTTATAGAATAAAAATATTCTAAAATATAAAATATTTATAATTACGTTTATCATAATATGTCGTCGTCGCCGTCGCCGTCGCCCTTAAATTACCACATGGCTTAATATGGGAAGGCATTCAATGATCATCTATCTTAGCAGACAAGTGTTGATAAATTAGAGGATAAACTTGATGAAAGATGGATTTTTTACTTTGAAATTGTTTGTCTATGTGTGCAACTTGCCAGCACCTGAGCACCGGGCATCCTATTCCGCTAGAGCACTAGAATGTTTCACCCTCCAATTTTCTCTTTTTTCGTGTTTTCTTTGCGAGTTTTCTCCTATGTTATTTTGAAAATGCAACCCCAACGATGTAAAACCTGCAACCGTGTACAGCCGGTGGATGCGAGGGTGCAGGGGCCCTCATCAGGACCCGCTTCCACCGGCTCTCGCCGGTTCTTCGTTTCCAACGCCAGTTTTTGCCAAGTGGATTATCTTTTTGCATGGCATAAATAGAGTTCTGCTCTGCCAGCCGAGCTGCTCTACACACCAAATCACCTAGAGAAGCATAGAAAGGAAGGGTGATGGAAGGTGGAGCTTTTTCTGGCTTTCAACGACAACACAAATCCTGCCCTGGTAACTTTCTGTGAGAAAACCCATTTCATTCTCCATTCCTTCCTTTTTCTTTCGTAATATCTATTGCTTATCTTGCCTTTTATTTCGATGTTGCGTCCATTTCCTTGCATGCAAGCACCAACATGTAGCCTTTTTTTTTTAAAAAAGAAAAAGAAAAAGAAAAATAACCGTCTCCCATTTTCAACAGATGGGCGTTTTCTATTTTTCCCTGAATACCACCTCCAAGAACCATGGTTAGGCCATCCACACCGTTGATCTGATGTCAATCACTGTGGATTTTTGCCGGAGGTTTTTGAAAATGACTAGAATAGTCAGATCAACGATCTGGATCACATGTCAAACAGCCCCTGTGGGTGGAAGGGTGATGGGCTCTTATCCATGTCCCTTCTTGCTTGCATGCAACCGCGGAGTCCATCGGCGTCGTGTATGCTTTCATGCATGATCTTCTTCATCTTTCTCCACTGCACATCTTTCTCAGGAGGCACTCATTCTAGCTTTTGTGTTGCATGCCCTGGAGTTTCCTCTCTCTCTCTATGTATGTGTGTAGATATATCGCTTTTATCATTCTATATCTGTTCTTCTGGATTTCCGATGTCCGACCATTTTTCAACCATCCAAACCATCTAAAAGACGAACAAAATTTTGAAAGATAATACCATTCACAATAAAAAGATAAAATATGGGTGTTTCTGTGAAGAATATTTTTATTTTGAGTCCCTTTGAAGATATATATTATCGTTCGCTATATAAATCTGTACTTCAGTGTTTTCGACGTTTAAGCATTTTTCAATGATCTGAACCATCCAGAAGATGAATTTTCCAGCTTTCTGGTTGATTATACCCGATAAATCCACCACAAATAAAAGATAAAAACATGGATTTTCTGTTAGATATCTTTTATTCTTCTTAATCCTTTGAATGTCGATGCTCTTCTTTTGGCTGCTTCAATACGCATGAACATTCATGGTTGTGATGGAAAATACTTCCATCCGTAAATTCATCAGCTGAACTTGATCACAAATCATTCAGAAAATAATCAAGCCAGATATCGTTGTGAAATTGCAACATATATTGCATGCGTCGTCTTTGCATATATTTGGTGCTGAAACGAGTGTCGTAATTGATTTTGTTATCCTCGGTCCGATATTTGCATGTTGTAACGATCTTAGCACGGTCCATCCAGATATCGCAAATTTGCAAAAGATTATATTTTGAGATGTTAAGTTTGCATCTATTTGTTGGGCCGTGGGACTCTCATTTCCCGCATTAGTATGGGGAGGGCCGTTGATTTTTCTTAAATGCCATGTTCAACGAATACGATTACATGCAAAATTGTTCTTTTTTTGGCCCTCCTAGTGGAGGTGCGAGATGTGCTTCCGTAAGCGGTGGGTGATGTGCGGTTGAGAGTCGAGAGTCGAGACGGAGCAATGGCGGGACGCGGGGGGCGGGGAACGTCGCCTTGGGAAGCAGGACGTTCTATTAGTAGGTAGAGACTAGCGCATGAGTCCGCCATACTTTTCCAAAGCCAGATCACTTCTGGATTTTTCCCTCCCTTGAGCGGTTCGGACTTCGGACGTAGAAATAGCGGTAGATGCCCGCCAGGTGTACGGTCTCGGAGCAAACACGGTCTTCGTAAGAAGATGACAAACTATCATCACCTCGCCTGATTCGTGAGATGTTTCACTTGCGATATGACGTATAAGGGTAAGAGTGTGTTTGGGAATGGATAAAATTTTTGGTGAAAAGTTTTGAAGAATAAAAGTTGTCAAATGATGTGATATGATAAGGGTAATGATGAGTAGTAAAGAGGATAAAATTAAAATAGATAGGTTAGTTATATAGGTAATTGTGTAGAAATGATTGAAAAGTAGGGTGATTTGTATAGGGAGATATAAAAAAATAATTAAAAAATAGAAAAGTTATAGAGAACGAAAAGTTTTAGATTGAAAAATTTTAGGGTGTGTTTGTTTGGGATATAAACATGTCAACAAAAACTTTTCAATCTAAAACTTTTCACTCTCCATAACTACTCTATTTTTTAATTATTTTTTCACATTTTCCTATATAAACTACCATACTTTTCAATCATTTCTATACAATCATCTATACAACTAACCTATCTATTTTAACTTTATTCTCTTTACTTTTCATCATTACTCCTATTATATCACATCATTTTCTATCAATGCGACCCCCAACCAAACACACCCTTAGTTAGAAAACTTTTCGTTGTTGCCATACACACCTATCCAAAGTGAGTCGTTTTTCAAGTATTAGCAGCGCATTGTAAGGAGAGGGTCACTGGAGTCATTCTAAGGCGCCATGCGCATGGTCCTTGTCCTTTTCCTAGATGACGCTTGTGGGCCCAATAGAACTTTTTTGGAATCTTCGTTGTACAGGAGCGGAGGCGGGTAGCCCGTATGATATACCGGAGCGCGTCTTACACACGCTTGAGAATGGGGACATCCATTTTTTAGCCCGAGTGTGGACTATGGAGTGCCTTATAAAGTGGACCATAGAGCCTGAGATAGATTTGGCCGTCCAAAATATCCAACCAAGTGTTAGCCCCAAGATGCGGGTAGGATATGGTTTAACCAGTTCCGCCCCTTGCCTTGAAGTGTTTGATGGGAGTTTTTGGTCCCGTATACGCTTCTCCTATTGCCTGTGTAATTTGTTTAATTAACAAAATTTAAGTGTTTCTATAGATACAATTGGAGAGAATGTAATGAAATGAACATGATATAAATAAAGTTAGAGTAAAGTAAAAAAATGAAAATAATTATATGAAAAAAATATAAGAGAATAATTGATTTTCTCGTCCTACTCTCACTTATTCCATTTCATCCTCCTCTGTCCAATCATTTCCTTAATGATTGTGACCACAATGTTCATATGTCCCTCGTTATCTATGCATGCAATTGCCAAACTCTGTTTTTATTACTGTTACTTAATTCGTTTGTAGAAAAGGTATAAAACCGGGAAAGCTTCCTCAATAACAATAAATAAACGAAGATGCTCTATCTTGTATATTTTTCTTCGAATTTGTCTGTTGATGTTGCATGGGATTAACCCCTCCCGCCCAGGTGATTAGTTTGCGTTGTTGTTGGCATGGATTGACGTGATTCAGGTACGTCAGTCATGTCGGAAAACGAAGGCGCTGGCGCTCCAAAGCAGTGCTCAGCAGGAGCATTCGACGACAACCCAGAGCGAGAGAGCGTGTGCACGGTCCGAGAGCAGGACCGCTTCATGCCCATCGCCAACGTCATCCGCATCATGCGCAAGGTGCTTCCCACCCACGCCAAGATCTCGGACGACGCCAAGGAGACGGTCCAGGAGTGCGTGTCCGAGTACATCAGCTTCATCACCAGCGAGGCCAACGAGCGGTGCCAGCGCGAGCAGCGCAAGACCATCACCGCCGAGGACGTCCTCTGGGCCATGAGCAAGCTCGGCTTCGACGACTACATCGAGCCCCTCTGCGCCTATCTCCACCGCTACCGCGAGCTCGAGGGCGACCACCGCGGCTCCATCAGAGGCGATCCCCTGCTGCCCAAGCGCGCCTTCGACATGGGCCACTTGGCTACTGCTGGTGCTGCCGCCTTCGGCCAGACCTTCCACATGGGCCATCATCAGGGTCTGTTTGGAGGCACTGGAATCGGTGGTGCCTATTTCAGGGATGCCTCCGCTTCGAGCTCATCCCAGGCTGCCGCAATGGCGGGATATGATCCATATGCGCCCTACAAGTAATTTATATACAAAATAAATGGCCTACAGCCTACTATCAACAAGACTATAGTATATAATACATATGAATCATAATCAGGTTTGCAAGTCGGACATACATGCGCTGGCCACTGCTAACGTGCGAGGTGCGAGCCATCCGTATTTGTATGGTTTCCAAACAATGTCCATGATGGGGGCAGGTTTATCCTGATCAATTTTCAGCAGATTTTGGTTGGGCTAGTTTGAATTTTGCACCCAGGGGATTAGGCAGTAGAACCCATTTAATGGATGGCTGAGATCTCATGTCCATGAGTTACGTGGGCACGTGTTTAAGGGCCGCCTTTGGCGAACCGACGAGTAGAGTTAGTAGTGTTATCTTGGCTCTTTTTCTTTTCTTTTCGTTTCTTTCTTTTTTTTTTTTTTTGGTGTCTTGACTCTCGAGTGGGTGTATATGGAGAAAAGAGATTTTAAAAAAAAAGAAGGAAAAAAAGAAAAAGAAAAGCAAAACTCTAAAAAACAAAAATGGGGCTCACTGGCTCAGTCTGGGTTGTGGTCCCTTTTCTGGGTCTTTTTTGTTGTTTATATACATGCGGAGTCGTGGATATGCTTGTTTTGACTGTCTTCAACATCATACATGTGCGGTTGAATTCTGAATTTTACTGCTTTTTTTTTTTTTTGAAGTCTTTACCATTAGGATTACGGGCCTTATAGCTGACTGCCGACCCGATTTGCACCCGGTTCAGGGCCTAGTACAAGAAGCTGTAGGCTGTAGGAAAGCAGTGACTAGTGTGAATTTTCTTTTTCTTTTTGCCTTGTGGGCATGGTACGTCGAAAGGGGAAAAAGGCAAAAGAAAAATAAGTAAATGACCGTTCATTTACATCTTTAAAATATCTCTACTTCCATGGTGATTCTCTTAATCACGACTTAAATCTTCCGATAGCAGACTTAACGCCATAAAATCTAGATAGATAGTGGCAAGGGAGTGCCAACCGTCCAACGATCATTCATAAGGTGGTCTCACTGCTTGGATGTTCAAGTTGTTTACTTGGGTTGTGTGTGTGGAATAGTATAGTAGGAGATCTAGAGTTTAAATATTGAGTAGATATATCTAGGTGTATGATTTGGGTTTGGTTTACTCGGGCTAAGGTAAATGCAACCAATCTTACCTTGTAAAATCTCAACTCAACCCTACTATGAATCTTATCTTTCACACTTTAATCCAACCCTATTTTAACCCCGTAGAAATTGGTTTGAATTAGAAATCAGGTTAATAATTATATAATATTTTAAAATATTTTACTTAATTAAATTTACTTTAAAATATAAATTTATATAAAAAAGTAAAAATTAATCCTTTTTATTGAATACTTTTGACTTGTACAATAATATAATTGCTAAATAATATTATGATTTATACAATAATTTAATTGCTAAATAACACTATTTCACAGCAATAATGTCTAATTAAATTTTATGTATTATGTGCTAATATACGACTATTTTTTAATAATATTTTATGCTAATATATGAAATCAGGTTGGGTCTAGTTTACTATCATCTAACAAAAATAATCCGCATTTGAAATTAGATCGGTTCAAATCGGGTTATATAATTTATATTTTTCCAAATGTCGAATCTAACCCTTTTATAAATCAGGTCGGGTTAGCCAAGTTTGGATTGAAACAACCTAGTTTACACCCCTGGATACATCCATTAGGTGTTAGTCATCTAATGTGGGTAACACCATAAAAAACATTGATAAAGTGGGCCATTCGATGCTCTCGTGAAATTTTGATGGTTACTTGAATACAATTTTCCTAATTTATTATTCATGAAGATGGCCGGGAATGAACATTTTATTTCATTTTGTTATGATTAAATATGAATTTTTATAACATCTTCGACCACCAGGTTCTGGACCCAATCTGGTTAGCCCAAATACATAATCGGGCCATGTCAACTGCGTTTGGACGCAGGCCTTCATGTTTTCTAATTACATGGGTGGTAAAGGCCACCAAAAGAAAACGTATATGAAAACATGGCCTGGTCATATAATATATAATGGGTTGTTATCTAGTTAAGTAACAACCTTATGTGTTTTATATTATCGGCGTACTTGAGAAGTGGTAAAATTTTTGATGAAAAAATTTTAGTAATAAAAGTTTTTGAAGTAGTAGATAATGATGTAATATGATAGGAGTAATGATAAAAAGTAAAGAGAATAAAGTTAAAATAGATAAATTAGATATATGAGTAATTATGTAAAAATGATTAAAAATAGGACAATTATATAAAAAGTAAAAATAATTAAAAAAATGATGGCTGTAAAGAGTGAAAGGTTTTTTAGATGAAAAATTTTAATATGAAAAGTTTTTGATGTACACAAACACCTTGTATATATGTATATTTCTCTTTACCTTTATGTGGGTTCACATATATTTAGTTTATATATTAAACTTTATCATTTTTAGATTCATGTGTAAGAAAGAATGAAAATGGTGAAAATTTTAATTTTAAAATTTTATAAAAATATGTAAAAATTTAAAAATAATAAAATTTAGTTTAATAAAGTACATGCAAACCGATATAAATATGACAAAAAATAGATATGTAATATAACAATGCATGGCTGTTACTTAGCTAATTAACAACACATCATACATGATCAAGATATATATAGAAAAAGAGAGAAATATTCAGGCGTAGCTTCATTGCACCACAATTACGGTGCAGTTATTACAAAATGAGCCCCACATGATCATAAAATTATAATCTACTCCACCCATTGTATTTAGAATTACGTATTCTATTATTATACCAATTTTTATCCCAATTGGATATGTACATAGATTCCATTTGAAAATGAAACAAATTCAACATAATAAAATATTTTGATGTAAATAACAACTTTAAAGTTTTTTCAACATGTAAACCATTCGCTATGAAATTTATATACAAATAAATTATTGTATAAAGTATCAATACATTTAAGCACACGTGGGGCCCATTTTGGATCAAACGCACCATTAATTATGGTGCAACTTCACTGCATAGGAAAAGTTCTCATATATATATATATATATATATATATATATATATAGAAAGAGAGAGAGTATGACTTCTATATATTCGAATGTACCAATTCATTTTGGTTCTCTCATCTAGTTTATGCATTATTTTGATGATTTTGTTAAATCTAATCCATTTATTATATTTATCACTATTTATTTTATTTAGGTACCAAAAATTATATTAAATGGATGTATGTGTATGTCACATCTTCTAAAAAAGTATAAAATTATATACATATTTAGAAAATCATTTGATTCTATATATCAAAGTTTTAGAATATTATAAAATTCTATAGAATCATTAATCTAAATAGGATACATATTGTAAATATTTTAGATATTAAATTAAGCCTTTATAATAAACAAATTATTTTTAATGGATTTAAAGTCACTCTTAAGAGATTGTTAATTTTCAGAATGATGCAAGTTATGAATTAGGATAATTTTTTGTATTTAAATAAAATAAAAAGTATTAAATATAATTGATGGATTAGATTTAACAAAATCATTAAAATAGTGCCAAAATTAGATGAGAGTACCAAAGTGAATTTGTACATTCGAATGTACAGAAGCCGGACTCATATATATATAGGAATATTCACATGATGATAAAATTATAATCTACTCCACCCATTATATTTAGAATGATATATTCTATTACCATACCAATTTTTGTTCCAATCGGATATGTGTATGGACCCCATTTGAAAATGATACAGATTCAATGTAATAAAATAGTTCGATGTAAATAACAACTTTAAAATAGTTTTTTCAACGTGTAAATCATTTTCTATAAAATTGATATATGGATAAATGACTGTATAAAATTTCACGGCATTCTAATATGTGTGTGGTTTATTTTGGGCAACTACACCACTGCATCATAATATCGGTATATTTGTCCATTTTTGAGCCCAACACATAACAAAATGTATTGAAATTTTATATAATTATTTATTCATATAAAATAGCAAATAATCTACATGTTGAAAAATCACTTTAAAATTGTTATTTAAATTAAACTATTTTATTACATTGAATTTGTACAAATTTCAGATTGGGTCCATACACATATCTGATTTAGATGAAAACTGATATGGTAACAAAATCCATTATTCTAAACACAATGAGTGGAGTAGATTATAATTTTATTATCATGTGAGGCCCATTTTGATGCCAACGTCTCTATATATGTACACATTTGTTAGGCGGCGAACGAAACTAAAAATTCAAATCTTCCGAGTTTCAAAAACCTTGCTTGTGAGATTGTACGTTGATAATTTCAAGCTCCTGTCCAGTCTCCATCCGCTGGCAATTCAATTTTTAAGTAATAGCTTTTTAATAAATAACGATATTATCCATTGCTAATGTTACTGTATTACTACGCTAATTATCTTGGCAATTAATTGCGCTGATTGTTAATAAAGAAAAATGGTTCAAGTAAGCGAGCTGAAAAACATTTTTTATGAGAAATAACAATTTTATATGGTATGAGTATGACATAGAAGTTTGTCCCACCGGTATTCATCGTACCGTTTGTTGATTGATGTTATAGAGTATAACAAAGATCAAGCCTCATCTCGACGCTTGATTTTTTCAGGCAGGACGCACGGTATTTTTTCCATGGGACTAGAAAATTACGAAAATAATAATATGTTTAAAAATTCAAAAAAATATTTAAAAGTGATAAAATTTAATTTATAAATTTAATACACCTAAATTTATTTGCCAAAAAAATAAAAAAATAAATTTCTGGCGGGATGCACGGACAGGCCTCATCTTAACCTAACATCTTATATTAACAATAGGCCCACTCAGCAGAGAGTCTACAAGCTCGTACCTATTTTCATGAAAGAGAATAAGGGTGTGTTTGGCAAGGAAGAAAAAACGTCAACTTAAAACTTTTCAATGTAAAACTTTTCACAATCTACAATTATAATATTTTTTAATTATTTTTTCACATTTTCCTATACAACTATCCTACTTTTTAATCATTTCTACACAACTATCCATACAATTAACATATCTATTTTAACTTTATCATCTTTACTCTTCATCATTACCCCTATCATATCACATCATTTGACAACTTTTACTCTCTAAAACTTTTCATCAAAAATTTTATTCATTCCCAAACACAGCCTAAATGTTACTTTTGACTTTCGAGCCATATACAAACTACCCACCGACACCGGAGACAAAGTTCCCGTGTACACAGCCTACTTAACTTTCGAATCTACTTAAATATTTATTTTTTATTTTTTATTTTTTATTTATTTTTTAAATCTTTCAAACCTACAAGCCACTTTGCCAGCCTTCGTGGTTGCCCGAGCGGCGTTTGCGTTTGGTTTGGCGTTGTTCGCGGGATTTTTGTATTGCGTCCTTCGCAGTTGATTTGACAACATACCTTGCATCAGAGTCATTCAAAATTAAGCTAATCTAATACGATCCAGACCGTCCATTTTTTCAACGTTTTGCATTAATCCAAATTCGAAGCTAATAATACTCATAATTTATAAAAACATTATGAAATAGGTATTGCATTCAGATGAAAATTCAACCTGCCTTAAATGCTTACTGCATGTTACACACCATAAAGTCCATAAAAATCACATCATTCGCATTCCGCTCATTGCCTATCAGCGTCTGCACCCCTTTAACAAAGTCCAAGCTAGCTCCCGTTGTTCTTTGTGCATGCTTTTCTTACGGGAGACGTACGTACCGTGCGCGTCTCTGCTTCTTTAGGGTGTGTTTGGTTGGAGGTAAAACTTTTGATGAAAAGTTTTAGAGGTAGAAGTTGTCAAATTGATAGAAAACGATGTGATATAATAGGGGTAATGATGAGGAGTAAAGAGAATAAAGTTAAAATAGATAGGTTAGTTGTATGGGTAGTTGTGTAGAAATGATTGAAAAGTATGGTAGTTTGTATAGAAAAATGTGAAAAAATAATTAAAAAATAGAGTAGTTATGAAGAGTGAAAAGTTTTGTGTTGAAAAATTTTAATTGACAAGTTTTGGCCCCAAACAAACACACCCATAATTGGCAGCGTCGCCTTTGGTCATCTTTCTAATTTCAGGAAGCTAGCCAATCAAGATTCTCAAGCAATTCCGTGAATTTAGATCGATCAAGTTCCTTCTTCTTCTTCTTCTTGTCTTCAAACAAACAAAAAAAAAAGTTCCTTCTTCTTCTTTTGAAAAAGAATATATATATATATATATATATATATATATATATATATGGGATATGATCGTGTGCAGTCCGCTGTAAAATGGACCCCACATATATTAGATTGTAATGAAACTTTATACACTCATTTATCCATATATAAATCATACTTTAGACGGTTTAGATGTTGAAAAAACCACTTTAAACTTGATATTTACATTAAACTATTTTATTACGTTGATTTTGCACCATTTTAAGATGGAGACTACACACATGTTGGATTTGGATGAAAATTGGTATGGTAATAAAGTGAACAATTATAAATACAATGTGTGGGGTGGATTTATGGGAAATGATCAGGTGGGGCCCACAGTGCATGGACTGCACGGTGCAGTCGCATGCACTGGATCATTTCCCTATATATATATATAGAGATCCGATCCTGTGCAGTCGGACTGCACCGTAATTACGGTACAGTCCGCTGTAAAATGAACCCCACACATATTAAATTATTATGAAACTTTATACACTCATTTATCCATATATAAATCATACTTTAGACGGTTTATATGTTGAAAAAATCACTTTAAACTTGATATTTACATTAAATTATTTTATTACGTTGATTTTGTACCATTTTAAGATGGGGACTACACACATGTTGGATTTGGATGAAAATTGGTATGATAATAAAGTGAACAATTCTAAATATAATGGGTGGGGTGGATTTTTTATTTATAATTAGGTGGGGCCCACAGTGCATGGACTGCACTGGATTATTTCCCATATATATATATATATATTTGGTAGGAATTGAATTTTGTTCACTAACTTAAAACCATTTTAATCGGTTGGATTGCTTTCGATCTGAATACGCAAAGAACCGCATTTTATGGATGTGGGAATTAATTTCTACTCATTATTCTTGGGTTTATGCTGTTATGCATCTGTTTTCTGATTTTCCTAAATCCACTTGAATTTCAGGCCTCGGGATCTTTTGTAATTACACATGACAATGATACTGGCTTCGTATGGCTACTATCACTGCAGTGTTGGTCGGTTGGATCTGGGACGAGGCTCTGTATCAGTTCGCAGTCGAAAACTTCAGAGGGTAGGTGGTTCTACGCATGCAAGTAAGAGGTGCTTAAGATTCCAGGCGAAAGCAGCACAGACCGAGTTTGCGAGATTGGGTACCCATGGACAAGCTTCGAGAATGGCGCCCACAAAGGAGTTGTCAAAAAACAGAACAGCTTCCAAGGAGTTCCAGGTCGTTGATGATGTAAAAGTTCTACAGTCAGATGAAGGTTTCAGCTGGGCCAAGGATGACTACAAGATTTGGCAAAGGTCTATAGATGTGTGGTCCTTTGTTATTTCCTTTCTCCTTCATGTCCTTTTTGACAACGCAAAATGGGCATATTTTAGCGGCTTCACCGAAGAAAAGCAGGTGAGTTTAGGCCAGAATGACTGCAATATCTCAAAGTCCATTTTTTTGTGGTGAGATTTCAACTGTGAAACTCTTTGAATGAAATATTTCGTTTGGTGGTACTACCATGCAGAAAACTAGGAGGCGAAGGACAGCTTCATGGCTGAAAGAACGCGTATTACCTACACTGGTTTACTTTAAATTCAGGAGTCATCAAGATCCATGTCTGATTGATGCATGAGTGTCATAGATAAGGACGTGAATTGCAATTCTCAATACACGTGCAATAATTCTCAGTACAATATAGCATGTTACCCTTTGTAAGATGATTGTTATGGTAGGACAATTTACGAACTACATTAATAGAGTAATTGTTAGCTGATGAATAAGGCCCGTCACAGAAATTCGTTTTTTATTTGTCACGAAGAAATTCCTAGCTGGTCCTCGTTTTACATAACAACTGTTCCC
This sequence comes from Annona cherimola, assembly GCA_030490835.1. Taxonomy (NCBI): domain Eukaryota; kingdom Viridiplantae; phylum Streptophyta; class Magnoliopsida; order Magnoliales; family Annonaceae; genus Annona; species Annona cherimola. The sequence goes on along the minus strand of CM059977.1, from coordinate 15,051,994 downwards.
GTTGGCTGTGTATTTTTGGGGAATAGTTGGTGAATTCAATAAATGTTGCTAATAATGCTACCTAAATCTTGGGAGCATATTGTCAAACTTACAACTTAGCGTCGTTTTCTTCTATGCTGAATTTGGTTGAAGTCCAAATGTCCAATCCTAACAACAGTAAGTCAACAACAACAATAACAATAAAGGATATTTGAAATGACCCTAAGTTTTTGAAAATTTGCAATTTATACCTCCATTCAACGCGCCTGAGTGCAAAATCTATTTTTTATTTTTTCAAATGTTTAAATAACATTGTTAATCTAAGTAGATTTAATTTTAATTTTATTAATAAAAAGTATATTTTATGCATTAAGATTTACCTTTTTGGAAATATGTATATATTTTTTATTTTTAAAAACATAGGTATCTTAGTCATTTAGGAATGAGTAAAACTCTTCCTATTTTTAAAAATAGTATATTCTAAAAAATGGTAAAAACTTAGTTTATAGATTAAATACACTTAAATTAATAATTTCTAATTTTTTTTTAAAAAAAGAAGAGTTTTACAACTGAGTGTCCTAAAGTTTTAATGCAATCACATTGAATTGAGATTCTAACTTTTAAACTTACAAATAGAATTATATACTTTGTTTGCTAAACGCCCCGCAACTTATTTATTCAACATAAGAGATGGATCTAATTTTTGCATCTAAGTGTATTGAAGTTTTGATGCAATTGGGTGCATTAAATCGAGATTCGAACTTATAAACTTACAAATAGAATTTGTAAACTCTATTTGCTAAATGCCCTCACAACTTATTTATTCAACATAAATAATCAGAGATGGATCCTTATAAATCCATTTGAGAAAATGTTATTAGGACGAGGTTTGAATTAATTTTCATTCAAAAATCCAAAATTAAAAACTGATTGTAGGGTTCTTTTGCAGTTAAATTTCCAAAGTGGATGGTTTTTTAAATAAAAAATGGTGGCATTTTTAAGAAAAGCTTTATAATTGGGGGCTTTTGCATCCACATTTAAAACGAGGTGTTATTTGCAAGATCAAAGGTGATAGGTATAAATTTTAATTTTAAAACTTAGGTCATTTGCAAATAATAATCTAATTTTATAATTTCATAAGATTTCAAAGCAGTCACTGAAACGAAGCAAAGAAATAAAAAAACGAGGAGTTTTTTTCCCTGAAATTCTCAAACTAGAAGTGGGGTGTGTTTGGCGGATCCCGATTTGATGCACTTGGGTGTAAATACCCATTTTTCTAAATTTTTTACACAACTGTTAATCTAAGTGTATTTAACATGTCTATTAATTTTTACCATTTTTGAAATTTTTAAATTTTTGAATTTTTAAAAATTAAAATATCTAAAATTCACCAAAAATATTAAAAATTGATGCCCATGTTAAATACACTTAGATTAATAGTTTTATAAAAAAATTTAAGAAAATAAAAAAGGATTAAATACACTCAGGTGTGCAGAAGCTAAGTGCACTTGGGCGCATTTAATAATAATCCGATGTTTGGGAAGTAATAAAATTTTTGTTAAAAAGTTTTCAATAAAAAAATTTTGAAATAAGAGAAAATTGTGTTATATGATGGGGATAATGATGAACAATAAAGAGAATAAGTTAAAATAGATAGGTTAATTTCATGGGTAGCTAAGTATAAATGATTAAAGAGTAGGTTGGTTTATATAGGAATATGTAAAGAAATAATTAGGGTAGTTGTAGAGAATGAAAAATTTTAGGCGAAAAGTTTTATCTTTTAACAAACACACTTGTAGCATGTCTATTTAGGCTTTTGATTAAATGCACTCGAGTGTACTTAGTTTCGGTGCATTCAGGTACATTCAATCTTTTTTTTTTAATTTTTTGATAAAACTATTAATCTAAGTGTATTTAAAATATAAGACAAGTTTTACCATTTTTTGGAGATTTGTATATATTTTTTTGATTTTTTTAAAAATAGAGGCATTTTAGTCATTTAAATGATTAGAATGCCCTTTTTAAAAATCAAAAAACAATCTATAAAATTTTAAAAATAGTAAAACTTAATACATATGTTAAATATACTTAAATTGACAGTTGTATAAAAATTTTTAAAAAATAATTTTTTTACACCGGGTGTCCTGAAGTTAAGTGCACCCAAATGCACAATATTGAGGTCTATTTATTTGATATCCAGTATTGTGTCTTTTGTGAACATTAACCAACTTTTGCAACATCACAGTTTTCATCTCTCTCTCTTGCTATTATTGCATATTAATAAATGAAATTAATATTAAGCTAGAAGTCTTACGATTGATGATTATCTAAACGAAAATTTTCTTGGGTTATTTGCATTCATCAAATTTAAAACTAAATTATTTACACCAACGTCAACAATTTTACCAACTCTATTAGATTTCACCTAATGGTTGTTTATTTAGGAATCAAACTTTTTTGTAAACTCAAACACCCCTGAGGAGTACTTTCAAAAATAAAAAAATAAAAACACCCCTGAGGAGTCAACTCCTCATGGGGACATTAAACAGCTATTGGGTATAACTTAACAAATTGATATGGATGCAAACTTTAAAAAAAAATCGTTAGTATGGCTATGTGCAAATGATTTAGTTTTGGGTTTGCAAATTTCTTTATAATTACGTGTAATCTCAAATTTGTATGGATTTTGTGCAATATATTGCAGGATAGAGTCCCTACATTTTCAGCGAATAGTGCAAGAGATTTTATAGAGAGAGAGTTGGGGGCTTCAGTTGACATATTGTTCAAGAAGTTTGAATATCAGCCAATAGCTGTTGCTAGTCTTGGTCAGGTGCTCTGTCTCGTTTCATTGCCATATCCTCTTGATCTGACATAGCAATCACCGTATTATATATCATAGCTGGGAAATTAAGAATTTTCATTCGTTCCCATCGCAATCTTTATCTACCTTCCCAAACAAGATATTTTGTTCTAATATCAGCGATATGGGATTTGGTAGTTATTTGAATATTGATTATTTAGCGTGCTTTCCCTTGGGAAATCTATACCAATTTGATTTGTGATGTTATAGGCCCCGCTCTTGTTTTCTATGATTGCTAGTCCCTTGACGACAAATTTGGGTTGGGTAAGATTTTCATCTTAGTATGTTGTGTCAGTGTTTTTTTTTTATGTGCTTTTTCTTATAATTGTCTTAATGTTCTTTTCTATGCTCGAAGGAAAAGTTCTTATTCCTTGTTTCCTGCAGTTCTTTGCTTTTCTTGTTTCATTTTATTTGAAGTTGATTCTCCCTTATGAGAAATTTTTAATAATATTGGATGGATACAAAAATTTCCTTTTTTTTTGAAAAAAAATGACTGCTTATTGCTGGTTCAAATCTTGATAAGCAAGGAATGGTCATCACTCTCCAATGATCGCTTCTTCTGTTTGATTTTTTTTTTCAAAAAAAAAGCCCATCTTCACAGAGAAACTACTCTCTTTTCATATAGTACCATTGCAGCATTGCTGGCTGAGTATGTCTTTTTTTTTTTTATGTTACAAAACAAAGACTTCGATGAATTTGTTTCTTGTGTTTTTCATATCCTTTTCTTCGTCATGGTTTGGAACTTTGACATTATCATCAAACAAATTTTTATTGGGCCAACCTTCTGAGATAATTCCATGGGCCTTGAGTGAAATTAAAAGCACATAGAAAATAACCTTTTTTTCCCTGCATCTATAATTCTATACCTGAACATGTAGTGGAATTTGGAAAGCTATGATAAGCAATGTGCCTGGTAGCTCTTTCTATGGCTCCGAAGTGAAGCTTGTAACTCATTGTAGTTCAAGAAATCAAAATTAGGTTTGCTATCTATATTTTTATTGTCTACTTCTTTCTCTTTAAGGGCAATAAGTCTCTCATGGATCTGTTTTAAGACTTGAATGCCATGTCTAATTATGCTTAAATCAGAGTAGGCGTCCACGGCTATATTTTTGGTATTTTGTTTTGATAACTTTTCACGTTTTTTCGATTTTGAGATTCGACGATTTCTGACTTTAGGTACATCGAGCTATTCTGCACAGTGGAGACAAAGTGGTTGTCAAAGTTCAAAGACCTAGCCTGAATAAACTATTTGACATCGACTTCCTTAAGTAATTAGAATCCTCTCAGTGAAAAGTTACGATGAAATGAAAAAATGTTGTTGTATATTTGAAATGAGGAAAATGTCCTTTGGGAATAAGAAATTCTAATCTATTGGCACCTCATCCCCATCCATCCCCAATCAAAAGTTTTACACGGCAAATTTTTTTGTTAAGCTTGTCTTCTCGAAAAGTTTAATTAGGAAATCATTTTGAAATCTTGTGGGTAAGTTCTATAATTACTGGTGAGAGGTACTTTTAAAGTTTCTTCCTCTTCCTGTTGTTGTTCTTATCGACAAGTGTTATTCATTAGTCTATTGGTCTGTGTGGCATGAATTGCATTTACTAGAATTTTTGCACAGTCATCATTGCTAAGAACTTGCAACCCAAAAACCTTCCATATGTTAGAACCAAATCCAACCTTTTATTTCATTCAATCAAAAAGCTACAATCTAGGAGATTAGGACACCTATCTTACAAGAACTGACATATGCAAGAGGATGTTCTCCCTCTCTCGTACAACTAAAGTACTACTGAAAACTATGCAAATCATCCACGCCCCTTTTGATCTCTCTCACCCTATTTATACTGATGGCTAATGACAAGGCCCACAGACTGGGCCTACGCCCACCTTCTTAATCACACACGCAAAAGCACCCCCCCTACACACCTCTTGGCCATCCTTTGTTGGACCCTATCATCATATGCATAGTTTGTATAAACTCAAGTTTCAAAATTTTTTAATGATTGTGTGCTCTTTTTATTTACACTGCTTAGTACACTTGATTTTATCTAGAAATTATTTATACTTTTGTTCCTTGTGCCAAGGTTGTAACAGTATTGTCTCATTTGTTCCCTTGACTTTATAAAGGAAACTTAAATATTTTCATAGAAATGAAGCTTTTGGTGGTCCAATGAGAGACTGGATTGCTATATATGAAGAATGCTCAATGTAAGTGGGTAGCATCAACAGGCTTCTATGTCATTTTCTATGAAGTTCAGGCTTCCATGCCAAGAAATCGACCCTGTGACATGTCACATTTTATGAAATTCAGGCTTCTGTACCAAGAACTCGACTATATCAATGAAGGGAAGAATGCCGATAGGTTTTGCATGGATTTTCGAAATGTGAAGTGGGTTCGTGTTCCTGTAAGTTTCATATGCTTCAGAACCATGATTTATGACAAAAGTAGTTGAGATAATTAGATCTTGCTTTATGTTGTTGTGAAATTTTGTTAACTTTCAAGATAGGATTTATATAGAATAGTAGTTCTTATTTTTAAGAAGCCTTAACATGATATTTATTCACAGATGGTCTACTGGGATTTCACTGCCTCGAAAGTTTTAACCTTAGAGTATGTTCCTGGTCAGTGTTACTGATGGCTATCATTTTATATGGCACTTGGTGAACTTGTTTGGTAATTTTTCTATTTTAGGTGAAGAGGAAAATGTTTTTAATTAAGAGTGTGTTCGTTTCAATATAAAACTTCTCAAATAAAACTTTTTACTCTGCATAACTATCCTATTTTTAATTATTTCATCGTATCTTTTTATACAAATTATTATGTTTTTCAGTCATTTCTACACAACTAACTTATATATTTTAACTTTATTCTCTTTATTCCTTGTCATTACCCCTATCATATCAAATCATTTTTTCTTATTTAAAGTGTGTTTGAGAAGTGATAAAACTTTTGAATGAAAAGTTTTTGGTGTAAAAATTGTTAAATGATAGAAAATGATGTGATATGATAGCAGCAATGATGAGAAGTTAAGAGAATAAAGTTAAATTAAATAGATTAGTTGCATCAATAATTGTATGGAAATAATTGAAAAATATGGTAGTTTGTACAGGAAAATGTGAAAAAATAATTAAAAATAGAATAGTTGTAGAGAGTAAAAAGTTTTAGTTATTGTCAGAAACCCTCCTAAAAAAATTTACACTAAAAATTTTCATCCAAAAGCTCTATCTTTTCCGAAACACACCCTAAACGATTGATTGTGGGAGTTCCGTGGCCTGCTGGCCTCTCTCAAGCCCGATAAAGGAGGTCAGTCAGATTGGAAGGTATACCTAAAATGGTCCCGGTTCTTGTGAGTCCCACCTGACCATTTCTGAACCAAGTCCCTTGGGGTAAGAGCATGATGATGGTGATACTGTGATGATCAGCATTACTTTTGTCCGTCACATTTTGATTATTATGATTTGTGACCTATATCCTTAAGTTCAATAGAACTTTAAGCATGGTCTAAAAATTAATATAAAAGATTTTTTCATTTTAACAGGTATTAAGATAAATGACTTCCATATGATTGATGCATAAGGCTATAATCGCGCCTTGATCTCTTCACATGCCATTGAAGGATACTTGATTCAGGTCAACAAACATTATGCTTATTCTTAACTGCTACCTGTTTGACAATTTTCGCTTGTCTATCATAACAGTTTTTGTTCCTTGTAACTGTCAAAATAAATAGAAACTAGAATTTCCACAAGTATCAGTTTAGCTTGCTGAACCATCTAAGCTGACTGTTTGGACGATTGTGAGCTTTATCATTCCTGTTAGTTATTTCATCAAATTCTCCCAACTATATAGCGAATGTTAGATTCCTGGTGCAACTGTAGCTTTAATCTTAAGTTCTATGCAGTCCAAAAGTATCTTTTTGTGTATAACTTTTGGGTAAGAGATCAAACAGTCACTATACAAATTTCAAAGTGGCTTCTTCTGGAATTTTTTACCTTTTATGGATTATGTCATATGTTTACCTACTTCCATTGTCAGGCATAGTTTGTTTTATTTTTGTCACGCTGATCCTCATCCTGGGAATCTTGCCATTGACGTGGATGGTTCGCTTATATATTACAATTTTGGATTGAGGGGAGACATTAAAAAAATCACTAAGAAGATGTTTCTTGAATTTTTCTATGCAACTTATGAAAAAAATGCTAAAAAGGTAAATTCTCTAGTTAATCTCTAATACTTCTTAGTCAAAGGCTATTATTAATAGTTAGGGTTTAGAAGTTAGAAAAGCATAAAGTGCTGGAAATAAAGGACCAGGATTTCTCAACATTTAGCACGTCCATCTCGCAATGCTTCTTATCTGCATCTCTTAACTTATTAAGAATTTTATCCAATGGGCATTTGACTATACCTGGCATCAGCATTCCTCCTATAGCAAGCATGGATTATTTGGATATATTACTAGTTTCCATGTATTAAACAAATTAAAAAAGAGGGAGCTTGTCTGAAAGATACCTCATTTCCGACCAAATAAACCTTCAAGTTGTGATAAGATTAGTTCTCTTCTTTTGCTTCTAAAACCTTTTTCATTACAGAAACTATTATAAAAAGATTTTGATTTTTAAAGAGTTTTTGGTTGGGTTGAGTTGTGTTTTAATCATATGAATGTGGCCTAATGAGTAGCGAACATGCAGGTAATGGAAAGCCTTATTGATCTTGGAGCACTCCAACCCACTGGAGATTTGTCATTGGTATTTATTGCATGCTTTTCTTGCTCACTAACATCTGATCAACAACTTTTATTTTCTGTACCTTTAAGGGTTACAGGCACTCAGCATGGCTCTGAACTGTGCAATAATGTATCTCTAGATCAGGAGATCAATACAGTTTTTCCTCGACAACTTGCTAAATCAGACACTAGATCAGCAGCAGACTTTGTCTGCAATTGGTGAGGTATGCTAAAAGTTCTACGATATCTTCCTAAAACTGAATTGAGTGCTGTGACATATGAAGGTTAGAGCACCTCTTTTTCCAATGAAGAATCTGTGGGTCGAGTCCCATTTATGAATCTGATAAATTTATCAGGTTATATGTTTTCTACGGACAAAGGAGGGGTACATAATCTAATTAAATTGAGGTTAACAACCAACTCCACGTCAAACTATTTAACATTCATTTGTGCTCTGATCTGTTTGGCTAGCTAGGTTGAGCTGCAGATGGGCCAATAAAATTTGGAATGTCATAGTGGGATTCATGAAGGTCCCAATTATGCAGGGGAAGAACTTAGATGATGATGTTGATGAAAAAAATGTTGAGGCGGGCTTATTAAGACATGAAGATGTCTTTTAGGTGGGTAAAATAATACTTGGATATGGAAACTTAAAATTTGAAATTGGCTTATTTTTACTATTGGATTTCTAAAAATAATCTTATGAATATTGCATACAAAGTCTAAACATTGTAACATTTTGGAGCATTTTTATAGGACTTATTTGCAATGGCAACCGATCAGTCATTCTGTTTCCCAGCCACTTTCACGTTTGTCTTAAAGGCATTCTCAACAATCAAAGGTGTGTTTACTAAAATCATAAAGATGTTTTCAGCATTTTCCTTGATGGTTTAGCTGACAGCAGATTCCCTACATGAAATTGGTCATAGTAACCATGCACAATCTTATGCTATGAGAATGTGTGGGATATTCTTTTGAGATAGCAGACGTCTACAAGATGGAAATCTCGTCATTTTTTGTCAAAAGTATGATTTTAGGAGGCGGAACAAAAATGCTATGTAATGTATGCTAACAGTTGTATTATTCAACTTACAAGTCTTAAACTAAATTTTAGCACAACATCTGTTTTTCCATACGAATAGATTATCAATCATGATTATCTTTTTTCCTTGTTTGATATTAGTTAGATGATAATATCAATGTCTTTAATTGATGGGATACATATTTTGTCTGTGTCTGGCATGTGTCCAGATTCACACCCATATGGATCACACTGTTGTCTCTGTAAACATGCATGCATATGCATATGCATGTATACTTGGCTTTTTAACATAGGCTTGTTGAATCTGTCATTCGCACTTGTAATTTCATGAAAGACTGGACAAGTTAGTTGCCAAGTAGCAGATGTGAGCATCAAATTGAACAATGCGAACTTTCTACTTAACTCTGCAATCTGCATCATATTGAGATGTTTTCTTCCACTTTCTATAATATGAACATAATATATGAATCTCTCTTTCCGTCTTACCTTGGCCAGCTATAAAATAATTTATTGGTGCCTTGCATAAGACAAATACATGAGTTGAAGGAAATTCAGGACTGTTGGTTATAACTTGTAATGATTTCTCTACAGCTAATGCCATTTCATGATTTTCAAATTGCAGCTGGATTAAAAATTGTTTATTTGTCAATTCATTTGATGTAATTGTTCAGGTTAAGTATAAGTTGTTTGTTATAGTTTTCATTTTTTTGTGTGAACTTTGCAAAGGTTGCAGCACCCTTTGCCCTGGTTTAGGTTTGTTGATGTTACATGTTTTCATTAATGATTCTAGAAGCATTCTTTCTTGCTAATAATCTTGCATTACTTTTATGGGATTACAGGAATTATTAGACATGAAGCAGACGCAGCATAGTGGAACACAACTAGTGGGAGAGTTGAGAAAACAAGCAGATGATGTATTTACTTGTACCCATCATCTCAATTCTTCTCTATTAGATTTCATATTATTTGTTGCAGCCATGGGTTTTCCCTAGGGCGGGTTTGGTCATTACGGTTAAAAATGCCATGATATTTAAGTTGTGGTTTTACTTGAGCATATTTTGAAAAAGTGATACACAATTTTCTGAATAAAAAATACTAGTAGAGAACAGGAAACAAAGTGTTGAATAAAATTATTGTGATCTCTGTCCAACTAAACATTCCTCTACAGAATACTGGTTTCAAATCCCTAGCCATTTTCTCGATTCTTTCAGAACTCTTTATTCTGATGATGAATAATCAGTTGCAATTGTTTATTGTCCTTTTGAATTTGTAGAAGTAATAAAGAATTAACTTTCAAAATGTTCAAGGCCTGACCTCTTAGTTTTGTTGTGGCCTTACCAAAATTTATTCGCCATTTATGGTTAACCGGTTAATCTTAGTTCTTTTCTGCCATTTCTTTCTTTGCCTTTTTTTCCTTTTTCCTTTTTCATTGTTTAAACTAATTGCTGTTGGTTAGCCATCAATACTGTTACTTTAGTAAATAAACTTGAAAGTGATATTCCTTTTTCAGTATATTGAGCATTGTGGAATTCGTAATTGCCTTTCATCTGTTTATTGACTAATATATTAGAAGCAATCGTTCCAGGCTAGAAACCATACTACCTCGATGCCATACAGAATTCACCGGATAAAGGAGTTTGTGAAGCAGCTTGAGGCAGGAGATTTGAAACTCAGAGTCAGAGTTTTAGAGGTATTCATTTTGAACTAGCTACTAATGAAAATGGCCTATGATTTTACAGTAAGGATATGAGGAATAAAAATGCTTTGCCAGTAGAGCTTTTGTTCCAATGTAGTGTTCCAAGAAATCGGATGGACCTGCATTAAGCCAAGATATGTCACACTTGAACCTGATGCATTGGGCTCTTTAGCACTCTTATTTTCCTTTTGTGCGTGCTCTGTATTATTAGTCATTGTAGGCTGACCGAGATGTGCACGTTTTGTCAGTCTGAAAGAGCTGCTCGGAAAAGCTACAATACTGCAAATGGCTACCATATGTACAGTTTTGGGGAAAGCCTTGTTAAATATTGGGGTAAGCTTTAGTAGCCAAGGAAGCCAAGCTATTGGAACTGTAGCTTTCATTGGTGCCGGTATGACTCATTATTATACCCAAAGTTTCCCATGATACGAGATATAATGCATGCTGCGTTGAAGTTGGGTTTTGTATCCTTTCTCCGGGTCTGCAAAACTAGTAGTCAGTTCAGTGGAGCAATGTTGGATACTGCATTACTACTGCCTCCAAATGTCAATGTGTCACTTTATCATGCGGGTCGTCCAGCCTCATGGTTGCCCATGTTTTTGCAAGAAACATATTTTTGTTATTGAAAGAAAATGACCAGATCGGCAGAGATTATACTTGTATTTATCACATCAAGGAGACCAAGGATGGTGAATGGCTGAGGCCCACTATTTTAATGGCATGGGTTTAGGGGAGGGCAGATGAACATCCCTGGCATCAATATCTTAATTTAAATGGATTTGATCCTCATTCCTTGTGTTTCCTATCCAGTTTGAGTCATTATGATAATAATCTTTTGCTTGGTGCATTTAAGTTTCCCTTTCATATACTACAATACGTTTTGAATTCTAGTCCACAAGATCATTCTAGTTTAGATTGACTTTTCCGAATTCGAAGGAAATTAAGGGTGTGTTTGGCAATTGATAGAAAATGTCAAGTTAAAACTTTTCATTCTCTACAACTATCATATTTTTTAATCATTTTTTTTACATTTTCCTATACAACTATCCTACTTTTCAATCATTTATACACAACTATCCACATACCTAACCTATCTATTTTAACTTTATCCTCTTTACTACTCATCATTACCCCTATCATATCACATCATTTGATAACTTTTACTCTCCAAAACTTTTCATCAAAAGTTTTATTCATTACCAAACACACTCTAAGTTATTATGTGTTGTCTACTTTTTTTTTTTTTGAAGTGTTGTTTTGTCTACTTGATTGAATGGATAAACATCAATTCATTTTGCTGTTGTTGCCTATCTTGTCCTAGTCATCGTAATTCCCCTGACACACTTCTCTGCAATAATGCAGGCTTTTTTTTATATGGGTTATCATTGCCATGCAAAGAGTGAAGGGGCTTGAAGAGTTTGAGAAGATGATCTAATAAATATAATTTTCTCTCACCATAAATCGCTGATTCTTTTGGCCTTACGTTCTTGTTTTTCTGCTCAAGTTCAAGGCCAAGGTCGCGCTGTTGTATTCTTGCACAAATGTGCCAAATGTGCTTCTTGTATGAAAATCTGATTTAAAAAGTTTAAAATAACAAAAACAAGGACGTATTTAATCATTGCCTTTTTTGTGATAACCCACTAATTTGAATTACCCACATTATTCTCAATATTATTATATATTTTTAATTGAAATTATTTATCTCACGAGATTGACTGCATCAGCGCGGCTAGTCGGGATAAACTCACGTTAGGGTTAGTGCTGAATGATTGAGCCAGTGACTTTTAAATGGACCCCACAAACATGTTGATAGTAGGTTGAAAATGAGTTGAATAATAAAAGATAAAAATAAAATACTATTCAAAATGTAATCATGAACAATCAAAACAGATTTTTAATGTCGATTTCATTATTAATAACCATTCATGATTTATAAAATAATCACCAACAAGAATCTTAACTATATTAATGTACAGGTTGTAAATGTTTTATTCAAATTGATGCGTTAAATAAGTTAAATTATCATGTTGATGAGTTAGATCATCTCAACCAATACTAACTTATTTATTTAAACGGGCAAAATGGGGCATACAAATGGACTAGTATCATACGGATCTTCTATATGATGCCGCATCGCGCGCCGGCCTAAGATCCCCAATCTTAGCAGCCTAACGGCCAAGCTAATGAAACGAAACAACCCAAACTAGCAAAATACAAGAGATAGAAATGAAAGCAAAGCAGTAAAAAGGTCACACAAGCAACTTACAGGAAAGTTATACCATCCCAACCTTTCATTAAGGAAAACAATGTTTTGTACATAGTATACAATAAGTCCACAACTTAGCACCCTATAGTAACTCCTCACCGAGCTTCTTCTACATTTGCCTTCCTTTGTGTCCTTATGCCCCTCTTAAGTCCTTTTGCAAATGAAAAGCCTAAAGTATATATAGTATACTCAAGCTAACCAACTAGACACATGTCAAGCCCAGCTCAAGCTACATGCTCTTGATTCTCTCCTGCGAAGACACTTGTCGCACACATGTCCCACATCTAGAAGCCCACGTGTCCTCCCAGAACACATGTCTCCCTCCTTCTTGCATCAAAGAGTTGATTATGATTAAGTCCTCACTTTCTTTCTAAGGAAGTGGCTTAGTCATCAAGGACTTGGTCCAAGCCCTTCCGCACGTGCACCACGTAAGAGCCACACGTATAGGTGCAATCCACGTCATCGCCACGTGACTGCCACCTAGCAGTCCTCCTCGCTTGCCACATGTTTAGCCAACTTGGTATGAACCTCACTGCTCCTACTCAGCGAGATCCTCAATGCATCACTGCCTACGTGCAACGTGCATTGCCGATATGATCCGCATCCACGATCCATATCATATTCATCTCACATCCACGATCATGCGCACATGATCGCCTTATGATCCCGCCTTAAGTCCTGCTCCACGATCTGCCTTGCTCACGTCTCGTGTCTGCCAAGACTTGAATCACAAATGTGCGTCATCGCATCTCATCTTACTCGCCTCATGCAAGTAAGAACTTCGCATGGATCGTCCACTCTGCTCCGCACAATCCACTATGTAGGGGTGTTACAACTAGCAAGTTGAAATTCTTTAACCCAAAATTTCAACCCTAGTCCTCTTGAAACCGGATTTGTCTGGCTGGTTATTAGTTGACCCACAACCACTTGTTATATCCTCGGTCGTATGCATTACCATGGTGTACAGCGTTGCTGCATATCACCAGCTTCACCTCTTGCATTGATCTTTACATTCGAATAGATTAGGAGTGTGTTTTGGAAATGATAAAATATTTGAATGAAATTTTTTTTGATATAAAAGTATTTGAATTGTAAAAAAACGATGTAATATGATAGGAGTAATGATAAAAAATAAAGAATGGTGCGTTAGTTTATAATAAAAAAATTTCAAATTAAAACTTCTACTCTCCATAATACTCTATTTTTTAATTATTTCTCGACATCTTTTTATACAACTAGTTTATTTTTAAATCATTTCTATATAACTGACGTATTTATGTTAACTTTTTTCTCTTTATTTCTCATCATTACTCCTATCATATCATATTATTTTTTATCAATTTAAAAACTTTTCATTCGGAAGTTTTATCACTTTCCAAACGCATATGTGATATTTGAAAGTGATAAGTTATAAAAAAAATTTAAATAAAAAAAACAATACGATATGATAAGAGTAATGATGAAGAATAAAAAGATAAAGTTAAATGGATTAATTGTACAAGTAGTTGTGTAAAAATAATTGAAAAGTAAAGTAAATGTATAAGAAAATGCGATGAAATAATTAAAAAATAGAATAACTATAGAGAGAAAAAGTTTTATACTTAAACAAACACACCGTAGTTCCGTGAAGTTTTTGAATCCTTCCAAACAGGTCATTTCCATCAATTTCTAAAGTTACGACACAAGAATTGGCCAGTTGATCATCGAATTCATTTGGAATATGCTTTGGTATGAAGTAGTTTTTGACTTTTTTGCGTACACATTTTCCAAAAAAATAATTTGACCTTTTTGATTTATATTTATTTCTTTTTTATTTTTATCATTATATTTTAATAAATGTTATTTATTAAAGATATTTCTTCTTTACTTCTATCATATTACATCTCTTTTACATTTTTAAAGATATTTTTTTTACTTTTTTACTTCCCCTTACATCCATTTTACACTTTTAAAGATATTTTTTTTACTTCCCACCATACTCGCATTGTCAGATGATGAACTTTTGGTTTCATTTCATTTAAGAGGTAATTAAAATAGTTATAATTATAACCAGTGTTACCGAAATGGGCCCGGCCAATCGGATCGAGACCGGTCCGGTCCAATAACACTCGATCTAGTCGGATGTGTTAGAACCGCTTGAACCATGTAAAAATCGTGGTTGAACTAGAAATGGCGACCGGCTGCGGTCCAACTAGGTTGGCAGGGGAGTAAATGGGGAAAAAAAAAAAAAAAAAGCCGGACAATGAAAATCTAAACCAATTCGTGCCTCATCTTGCAATTGTTCGTGAATGCATGTGTGTGTTCTACCTCCCCCGCACCCAATAATCGGTGCAATATAGCTGCTAGTTGCTGCAATTTTTGCCGCTGCTTGTGTCTATACGCCTTGCCCTTCCTCCTTTGTTGTCGTCGGCAATGTCAGCCGTGTAGATCATCAGATCGTTGCTCGTCTTATCTATTGTCGTTGATTAGTTGCAACGTAGGTATTTTTAAAAACAAAGCAATAAGAAATGGTGACTGACAATATCAATAACAATAAAGATAAAATAAGCCCTATGAAAATTCATCACGTAGCTGCTCATGTGGAAGCATGTGATAAGTTGGTAAAAACAATTGCTGGTTTGTACTAAATTGGTGCCGCACGTTGTCAATCTCATTGCAGAATTGTGAGTACCGGGTCAGGTGCAAGGGGGATGCAAAATATGCAGCACATTTTTATTTGGATAACTATTCAAACATATACTAAAATTTATTTTTTATATTTTTATAATTTCAAAAATCGACGGTTTTCACCTCCATTTATCATTAAAACCGGAGCGAAAACTGAAAACTGTTGATTTTTTAAGTATAAAAAAGTATACAGAAATTTAAAAATAATAAATCCCAATATTTATAAATATTCCAATTTACAAGTGGGCCATATAAAAATGAGAAGAAAAATTCAAAACAGTTCAAAACACATATAGGTATTGAGGATTAATACATATGTAATTGTTAAATCATTATCTTTTTTTAATTTCTAGAGCTTGTTTGACTACAACAAAAAAATTTTAAATCGAAACTTTGTAAAAAAAATTTTATTTTACAAAGTGCTTTACTTTTTAATCATTTCTTCAAATTTTCTTATGTAATTATCCTACTTTTTAATTATTTCCACATAATTATTCGTATAACTATCAAATTTATTTTAATTTTTAATGGGATGAAAAATGAGATGAGAATGTAAGTATATGCATTGAAAATGCAAAAAAATATATTAAAAATTTTATGAAAAATCTCAAAAATTGAAAAAGTTGTTTTCAGGATTGGAACATACATTCAATTAAAGAATCTTGGATATTTTGGGATTTACTAATTTCTAATTTCAACAATAAAATGAAGATGTGTTTGAAAATAGATAAAATTTTTGAAAAAAAAATTGTTATAAAAGTTTTTAAAATAAGATAAAATAATGTGATATGATTCAAGGAATAATAGTGAGTAAAGAAAATACAATTAAAATAAATAGAGTAGTTATATAAATAATTGTGAATAAATGAATAAAAAGTAGCGTGAACTTATAGAAAAAATATATAAAATAATTAAAAATAAAATAATTATAGAAATTAAAAATATTAAATGAAAAAAGTTTAAGTTGAGAAGGACAGCCCGGCATTTGTAATCCCTTTCATTTCAAGGTTACGCTGCCGACACGCAATCTATTGCGTACGCGCGACATACATCTTAGCTGGGCTTTCGATAGGTGCACTAGTTGTCGCGGTCCCAGGAGCCGAGATTTTTCGGACAGCGGACCCTAGGACTGGCTACTGCCAGTGCGACGTGCGGAAAGAATGCAGATGAATTATGAAATTCTCACAGCCAGCATCATCGGCCAACCAGGGTGTATTCTGTAAATTATGTATTATTTGACGAATAATCTATATATATATATATATGCATAAAACAGTTAAAATAATATATGCATAAGACGATGCAGGATTCCACTACTAATATCTTATTTATATTCGGCCCGTCGCCTTGGTCTTTGGTCACACTTAATTTTTATTTTTATTTTTATTTTTATTTTTATTTGGAGCAACGTGTTTTACTTACTTTGCCTCTTATTCTGGGGAGTACCTGTAAGGCCAATATTCCAAGTTTCAAAACCTTTTTCTATGATTTTTGTTGATAATTTCAGACGCTTCTGCATTCTGATTATCTTTGCAATTAAGCACGCTTCTCGTGGTTAGAAAAAAATCATAGCTACCTTTTCCTTTTCAAATAACTGAACGAAAAATCTTATTATTTTTTATGAAAATCCTCGGTAAAATAGTATGATTGTGGAAGAATTTGGATTTTACAGCATACACTGTAACTGTGTAAGTGGAATTTGCCCTACCATAATACCATTCGATTATCTGGTTCCCGGCGGAAGTTGAAGATTCGCGGTTCGCGGGACTTTTCCCTTCTGTGTCCGCACACGAGGGGGCGAATCCGGGTTCGTATCTGTGTTTCGCGATTGATATTTTTATGTACGTTGCACAATTGTTTTCAGCACTAAGATAATCCAATACGACCTAGACGGTCCATATTATGTTAATTTTTCATAAAATTGTCAAAAGTATCATAATGAGTCAAATTTCGGATTTTAAAGTATGGAATATATAAAAATAAATTTGTCTTCAATTCTGCTTCCATCTAAATTCAAAGCTAATAATATTTGATACTTATACGTTGATATGAAACAAATATTGAGAAATGAAAGATTGGGATGTAGATGCAACCAATTAAACCCTTTGACCAGAGATAGCAAACGGATATTATACACGGTCAAGTCGGTAAAAATAACTCATTGGTTTTATGCCACGTCCCGAGTCCAGAACTGCAGCGCTACGCTTCACACGTTTCTTCGGGTCCTTTCCAACTCTCAAGCCTTTTTTCAAAACCAGGCTCGCGCTGATATTCGTGTGTTTCTCACGATTTCGGAGCGCGTTTTAGATTCCACCGTACACAGTTGCAAGCGTTTCAACTTCCTAACTTCCTGGGAGTCAAGTCACTCCGTTGAAGATTATCAATCAATTCCGGCTCACGTACGCCATTTAAATCGAGTTTCTTCGTTGTTGTTGAGTAGAAATTGAATTTTGTTCTAAGAAGCAGTTGGATTGTTTTTCCGAATATGCAAAGTAACGCATATCGGTGAATAGCATTAATGATTTCAGCGTTGATCCGTCCTATCCTCGATGATGCAACTGAGCCGTGCGATTGGCGTATCGCGTCTTGCATGGATGGCAATTTGAAGCTGTGTTGATTAGAATTTCGACGAAAACTTTAGCAAAATTGTTAATCGTTGGTTGAAAACGGTGTATTGATACATTTCAAAGCTAAAATAGTCTGTTTGGTGTTCCCGACTGGAAGCAGTTTTCAGATGCAGGAGTTAGATGGACCGCGCATGTTTGTAGAATAGTATCTTATAAAGATGCTAGCTCTGAAGATTGTCGATTGTTCATTTCCTTGAACAAGGTTGGATCCAATGTCCGACCCCGAAACTGTTAGACTGAGGTTCCTTGAATGTTCAGGAGCATTTAGTTGATTTTCTGTTTTCTCGATCTGCCAGAAATAAGAATTTGCACTTGGTAGTAAGAATTTGCAGGTTCCTGACAGACATCCTATCAAATATTCCTTTGACTGAGGTACTGGGATCAGATCAGAAGAATAGAAGCTATTTGTTTCTCTGTCAAGTTCTGAAGCTGCTTGCTTTCATCTCTTATATTCATTTTTTTATCATATTTCTCTATAAATGTCAGTTTGATCACGTATGGCTTTGCGAATTTCTGTTTTTATCCTATGGGTCGTGTTGCTATATATCTGTTGTCTGAGTTTCCAAAACCCACTTGTATTTCAGGCCTGGGATATTTATGGCAGTGATACTGGCTTCACATGGATGCTATCCCTGCAACGTTGGCCGGTTGGAGCTGGGGAAAGGATTGGATGATCCTGGTTTCTCTGGATCAGTTTGCGGTCAAAAACTTCAAACAGTATGTAGTTGTACACATACAAGTAAGAGATGCATAAGGTTCAAGGTAAAAGCAGCACAGACCGAGTTTGAGAGGTTAGACACCCAGGGACAAGCTTCCAGAATGGTGTCTACAAAGGAATTATCAAAAAACAGGACAGCTTCCCATTATAAAGGACCCACAGTTAATGGCTCAAGGCCATCTGTTAATGGGGTGAGTCTGGTTAAAAAAAATGTAAATGGAGCAATAGTCAATGCTTCAAAAGCTACGTCCTCCAAGGAGTTTCCATTTGTTGATGATCTAAAAGTTCTGCCATCAGCTGAAGGTTTCAGCTGGGCCAAAGATGACTACAATATTTGGCAAAGGTCTTTAGATGTGTGGTCCTTTGTTATTTCCTTTCGCCTTCGTATCCTTTTTGACAACTCAAAATGGGCATATGTTGGTGGCTTCACGGAAGAAAAGCAGGTGAGTTTAAGGTTTCAATTGCAGAATGCCCACATTTATTTTCTGTAATTGATCAGTAATATGGTTTTCTTTCTTCTTGTCTTCCCCTCAGAAAACAACCTTAGTTGTTGGGTTCTCTGAGCGGAGAGAGAAATTGGAACGAGTATGGATTTTAACTTATCACTTGTCTGAATGAAATATTTTGTTTGGTGGTATTACCATGCAGAAAACTAGGAGGCGGAAGACTGCTTCATGGTTGAGAGAACGTGTATTACAGCTTGGGCCAACCTTTATCAAATTGGGGCAATTATCTTCAACTAGGTCTGATTTATTCCCTTCAGAGTTTGTTGAAGAACTTGCCAAATTGCAGGTGTGACTTTCTCAGCCACCTACATTAGTATACTTCAAGTCTCAAGAATATCTTCCATCGAAAAAAAAAAAAAAAAAAGTCTCAAGAATATCCATGTCTGCATGAATGCATGAATAAGCCATGGGGCTGTCACATAGGAATTATTAGCTGATGAATGAGACTTATCACAGAGGAATAGTTGATGAATTCAGCAACTTAATTAACATTGATCTTTACACTCTATTTTTCTTCTTCCTAGAACTAGCACAAAAATTTACTATCAAACTTCGACATAAAAAAAAAAAAAAAAAAATCAAACTAGGAGTAGAATGTCCATTGAGTATAAAGTATTGTCTTTGTTGTGAGCATTGACATTCCTCAGCATCACCATTTTCCTCTCTCTCTCTCTCTCACACACACGCGCGCGCGCGCGCGCACACGCACACGCACACATTAAGGGAATTAATATTGATCTGGAAGACTCTTATTGATCATTAACACTAAAACACTATCTATAATAATGTGTTTCTCAAATCATGCAATATAATGCAGGATAGAGTCCCTGCATTTTCAGCTAAGAGTGCAAGAGATTTTATACAGAGAGAACTGGGAGCTCCAGTTGACATACTATTCAAGAAGTTTGAAGATCAACCAATAGCTGCTGCTAGTCTTGGTCAGGTGCTTATGTCTTGTTTTATTGCGATATATCCCTTGATCTAGCTTGGAAACCACTTTGCCGCATATCATAACTGGGAAATCATGTATTGTCATTGGTCATCCCATCTGAGTTTATGTTCACCCTCCCAAACAATGGACATTGTTTTAATATCAGCAGTCTGAGGAACTTGGGTAAAAAGAGAGCACCTGAATTTGGTAGTTATTTGAAGATTGCAAGGAATGCTTACAACTATTGACTGGTCACTTTCTTATTTGATCTTTTTGACATCTTCACTGGAAACTTTCTTTCTTTTTGGATTGCACAATTGCTTGAATCGGGACCCATTTGCAATGGACCACACCGTAATTATGGTACAGTCTGACTACGCTTGAATGTTTCCCCATATATATTGGAGGCTTGATCCCCTACGGTTGACCACCGTCGGCCCCCAACTACATCTGGTTGCTTAACATAATTTTTTTATGACCCTATTAATCTAAGTGCATTTAATTTATAAACTAAGTTTTACTATTTTTGAAGATGAGTATCATTTTTTTGGATTTTTATTTTAGTCATTTTAACCTTTAAAATAACTAAAATACCCCTATGTTTAAAAATCCAAAAAATATATACACACATCTCCGAAAATGCTAAAACCTAGTTTACATATTAAATACATTTAGATTAATATGTTTATAAAAAAAATAAAAACATATGATTTGTGGCCCGCCTTTAGTGGTATATATATTGCGGGAATACTTTTATGAAACCTCTCTTCCATGTAACTCTTTCCATTTTGATTATTTTGATGTTTAATGAAAAATCTACTTTATCTATTATATTTAATATTATTTATCGTATCTTAGAAACTCTTTTATTTGTTTAGTATTAGTGTGCACGAATGATTTAATGTTAAATATCAATTTTAAAGTTGTATTTTCAACATCTAAACTATTTAAAATATTATTTCTACATGAATAAATGATTCTATAAAATATTATTACATTTTAGTACATATGTAAATGGATTTAAGAATTTTTCCCAATTTACACATGAATATACCTATTTTTGAGCAAAGGTAGCTCATGCGCATCTTTAATGTGGATGAAACTTAGTTTTCTCAATAAACAAATGATGTTAAATACAATAGATCTACTAGATTTTCCATCAAGCTTAAAATTTAAAGGGGTTATATGGAAGCGGGCCCGTATATATTGTATATCCTTGATATGTTATAAAATGAAGGATTCCTTAAATTTTTTTATTGTGTTTTTTCCATTTCCTTTCTCATCATGGTTTGAGACTTTGACATGGTCGTTAAACAAAGCTTTTATTGGATCAACCGTATGGGCTGATTCTATGGACCTTGAGCAAATTAAAAGCACACTGATTCTTCCGTGCTTCCTTGGCTAAAGAAAACCAGTTTGCTCATGTGATCCAAAAATATGTGCAGGAATTTGGAAAACTATGATAAACAATATGACGTTTAACTCTCTCCGTGGCTTTGCAATGAAGCTTCCAACTTGTTCTGGTTTGAGAAATCAAAATTGTGTTTGTTATCTATATATTTGTCTACTTGTTGCTTTTTAATGGCAAAAATAAATTTCTCATATATCTGTTTTAAGACTGAAATATCACTTCTAATTATGTTTAAATTGGTTGTAACATTCAGTGACTATACTTTGTTACTTTGTCTTGATTATCTTCATACATTTTTCTGATTCTGGGATTCGATGATTTCTGACTTTAGGTACATCGAGCTATTCTGCATACTGGAGACAAAGTGGTTGTCAAAGTTCAGAGGCCTGGCCTGAAGAAACTGTTTGATATCGACTTACGTAAGTAATTAGAATCCTCTAAACACCTTCCAAAAGTTTTACAAAGCAACCGCTTGAAGGTTTTCGTTTCATGGTTGAGTTCTTCGAGAGTTTGGTTTGCAAATCATTTTGAAACCTTGTTTGGACAAGTGCCATTATTACTGGGAAGAGGTACTTTATAGTTTCTTCCTCTGCTTATTAATTTCTTATCCAAAAGCATTGCTCATGAAAGGGAGCATTGGCACAGCAGTAAAAGTTGCCGATGTGTGACCTAGAGGTCATGGGTTCAAGTTGTGGAAACAACCTTGGACCTTGCGCAAGTTTTCTCTTTTACAATTGAGTGCTTTTTTTAAAATTTGCATGTTTGAATTCCACTTTTCTGTTAACACACTTGAGTTTATTTCAAACTTTTTTATATTTTGTGCTTTCTGCATTATTTCTAATGCTCTTATCTCATTTATTGGCTTTTTCATGCAGGAAACTTAAAGCTTATTGCTGAGTATTTTCAGAGAAGTGAAACATTTGGTGGTCCAACGAGAGACTGGATTGGTATATATGAAGAGTGCTCAACGTAAGTAGGTAGCATCAACTTGTTTGTTATCGAGTTTATTGTTCATTTTATCTTCTATGGATTTTAGCATGATATATAACACATTAATTTCTATAAATGTCAGCATTTTGTACCAAGAAATCGATTACATCAATGAAGGGAAAAATGCTGATAAGTTCCGCAGGGATTTTCGAAACGTAAAGTGGGTCCGCGTTCCTGTATGTTTCCTTTGCTACAAAACCACGATTTATAACAGAAGTAGCCAATAGAATCAGATCTTGCTTTATGTTGTTATTGAACTTTTGTTAACTTTTAAGAGGAGCCTAATTCTATGCACCCGGGTGCATATACCCATTTTAAAAAAAAAATCTGAAATTTTTTTGCACAATTGTTAATCTGAGTGTATTTAACATGTGTATCAATTTTTACCATTTTCGGAGATTTTTAGATATTTAAATCACTAAAAATGCCACTGATTTTTAAAAATCGAAAAAAAAAAATCTAAAAGTCTCCAAAAATTGATACACATGTTAAATATACTTATATTAACACTTTCATGAAAAAAAATTCAAAATAAAAAATAAAAAAAAGGGTGAAATACACCCGGGTGCATTGAATTATGCTCCCTTTTAAGATGGCCTTTATAAGCAGCATTTATATTTTGAAGAATCCTTCCTTGATTTTGTTTCACAGATGGTCTACTGGGATTACACAGCCATGAAAGTTCTTACCTTGGAGTATGCTCCTGGTCAGTGTTCCTGATGACTATCATTTGATATGGCACTTGGTGAACCTTTTTGGTAGTTTTTCTGTTTTAATTGAACATGAAAATTGTTTGTACTGAGAAGCTTGGTCGTGGGAGTTCTGTAGCCTGCTTGTGTTTCTCAAGCTTGATAAAGGAGATTTTTCAGGCTAGAAGATGTATCTAAAATGGTCCTTGATGGAACCCAACTCTGAACCAAGTCCCCCAGGATAATGGCAAGATAAACACGAGATTAGCATCTCTTATATTCTTTACATTTTGGTTATTATGATTTATAGCCTGTATCCTTAAGTTTAATAGAATTTTAATCATGGGCTGCATATGGAAACTAATATAAAACATTGTTTTCTGTTAATAGGTACTAAGATAAATGACTTGGATGTGATTGATGCACGGTGCTACAATCGCGCACTGATCTCCTCACGTGCAATAGAAGCATACTTGATTCAGGTTGACAAATATTATACTTATCTTTTAAAAACCTGCTTGACAATTTTCACTTGTCCATCATTCCAGTAACTGGTAAAACAAGCATAAATTAGAATTTCCACAAAGTATCAGTTTACTCTAGCTTGTCCAATTCTCTAAGCTGATTATTTGCATGATTGTGAGTTTTGTCATTCCATTAGTTTTCTTTCATCAATCATTCAACAGCTATGTATCGAATATTAGATTCCTCGTGCAACTCTGTAGTTTTATTTGCAATATCCATGCAGGCCCAAAGGTATCTTTTTATGTATAACCTTTGGTTCGGAGGTTGAACCGTCACTATTCGAAGTGGCTTCTTTTAGCATTCTTAACCTTATACAGATTATATCACATGTTTCCCACCTTCCAGTGTTGAAGATATTTTGTTTCATTTTTTCTCTAACTAAAGCTGGCTATCTGGCATAGATACTGAAGACTGGCTTCTTTCATGCTGATCCTCATCCTGGGAATCTTGCTGTTGACGTGGATGGTTCACTGATATATTATGATTTTGGAATGATGGGAGACATTAAAAAATTCACTAAGGAGAGGTTGCTTGAGTTGTTCTATGCAATTTACGAAAAAGATGCAAAAAAGGTAGTTCTTTTGTTTTTAATACTTCTCAGTCAAAGGTCCTCACTAATAGTTAGGAGTTAGAAAAGTATAGTGTGAAAAACATAAAGGACCATTATTTCCCAACATTTAGTGCATCCATCTCGTTTTCATTTTTATCTGCATGTTCTGTTGAGATTTTTATCTAATGGACATTGACTACATCTGGGATTAGGGAACCTCCTATAAAAAGGATGGGATTATTTGGATATGTAAGTTTCGTGAACATAATTAATCACAATAGTGGGAACTTGTCTGAAAGATACTTCAGTTTCCAACCAAATAAATATTTTTGTGATGAGGTTTGTTATTTCTTCTTTTGCTTCTAAAAAGTTTTCATTGCAGAGTTTATTATTTTGAGTTTTGGAGATTTCATTTGGGTTTAGTTATGCCTTAATCGTATGAGTGTGGTATAACAAGAAGCTGACATACAGGTCATGCAAAGCCTTATTGATCTGGGAGCACTCCAACCCACTGGAGATTTGTCGTCGGTACGTATTACATGACTTTCTTAATAACCAACATCTAATTAAGAATTTGAATTGAATTTTCATCATTATCTGCACCCTTCTGGTTACGGGCGCTCAGCATGTCTCTGAATTGTGCAATAATGTATATTTAGGTGAGGAGATCAATACAATTTTTCCTGGACAATTTGCTAAGTCAGACACCAGATCAGCAGCAAACTTTCTCTGCAATTGGTGAGGTATGCTAAAAGTTCTGCAGCATCTCCCTCACATCAAATGAAGTAATGTAATACGTGAAAGTTAGAGCACCTCTTTTTTCAATGAGGGTAATGTGGATCCAAGCCCCATTTATGTGTCTTAATCTATCAGGTTCTATCTTTTCTATGGAAAATGGACAAGGGTACATAAGTTGTTCAATGACAAACCAGCTCCAGTAATCCACATCCTACTATTTCACATTCATCTGTGCCCTGATTTATATGGCTAGTTAGTTGAACTGTCAGATGGGCCAGCATAGTTTGGAATGCCATAAGGGAATTTAGATGGCCAACATAATGTTAAGGTGGATGAGTGGTAAAACAAGAAAAGATAAAATTATAAATGAAATAATTCGAAAAAACTTAAAAGTGAGACCAATTTGTGATGAAATGAGAGAAAATAAATTAAGATAGTTTGGTCATGTTAAAAGGAGGTCTGAAATAGTACCGGTTAGAAGGACAGTCTATTCAAGTAGAAGGTGGTAGGAGAATGAGAGAAAGACCCAAAAAAACATGAATGAAAATAATTAAACAAGTTACAAAAAATTTAGTCTTAAATCGCCAAGAATGGCACAACAGAATCCATGCAGCTGACCCCACCGAGGTGGGAAATGGATTATGATGATGATGATGATGATGATGATGATGATGATGATCCTGATTATTCTAGGAGAAAACTTAGATGGTGGTGGTGGTGGTAATAAAAATGTTGAGATCGGTTCATGGAAACAAGAAATTTTTTTCAGGAGGGTAAAATAATATGTGGATATGGGTACTCGCAAGCTTGAAATTCATGTACCTTTACTATTAGATTTCTTTATGATTCTTTCATCACATGCAAAATGGAAATGTTGTAACATTAGAAGTTTTTTTGCAGGACTTATTTGCAATAGCAACCGACCAGCCATTTCGTTTCCCATCCACTTTCACTTTTGTCTTAAGGGCATTCTCAACACTTGAAGGTGTGCTTGCTAAAATCATCAGGATGTTTTTAACGTTTTTCCTTGTGCATTTCTACTCATTTCTGCAGTAGCAAATTCCCTAAATGAAGTTCATCATAACTAGGGGTGCAACTCAGGCTCATGAAACTGGGGTTCACCTCAACCCTAACCCTAACCCTAACCCTATTTGTAAAACTTCAACCCTAACCCTAACCCTATTTGTAAACCTCGAACCCTAACCCTATTTTTGAAATTCAGGCTCGGGTTGAGTTTCGGGTTGACATTCTCCTATTAATATGTCCTTGTTACTCATCCTATATATATAGTTTTTATCATAAATCTGTTGTATAAAAAAGTTTAAAAAACAATTTATTATACGAAAGCAAAAAAAATTCAAATACTGCTTAAGAGTAGAAAGAAGGAAATCTGTTTTGAGCCTTCTCTTCACAACGAGTAGAATAATAGCTTTATTTTTGACAATGTAGAAGTACAACTGTTTGTCATTCTGCAATTTAACATCAATATGATAATTATATACATCAATTTACCATCCAATTGTAAGATAAACCTTATCATATCAATTGCAAATGTATTGAACTTTGTATTTACCTGTCTCTCTCTCTTCTTACTTTTCCAAAGGTTTTTTTTATTTAATTTTTTGTGTAAAATCTTTTAAAATGAGAAAAATGGTGTCATATAGTAGGGGCAATGATAAATAGTAAATATAATAATATCAAAATATATATATTAGTTGTATGAAAATGATTTAAAAATTAGGATAATTATATAAGAAGATATTAATAATAATTTTAAAATAAGATAGTTATACAAAAGTAAAAAGTTTTAAATTGGAAAAATTTGGCTGAAAAGTTTTATAGCTAAATAAACTCCTCCTAAATTTTATTTATCTTACGGTTTTCGTCGTCGTCATAGTGCGACGTTATTTATTTTACGTGTGGGTTTCACATTTTCTTTTGTAAAAAATATCCATAGAGGAATTTATTGGCTTATAGCTATTAATTTTGCAAACCCAAAAAACGAAAAAAAAAAAAAAAAGAATACTTTGATAAAGACAAATTCACCAGGTAAGAATTTGATTGGTTAAACTTTAATTTGTATATAAAAAACTATGCGGGAGCGTTCTTGCTTTTCAAATTACAAGAGCTTGGACCAAATCGCAAATTTGGAATTCAGATTAGCTAATTTCTTAATTACATTGGTCGAATTTTTCTTCAACTCTGCATTGTCAATGCTGAGTTTTGAATTGATAACCTTCAGGAATTGAACATAATAGGTAGGGCTTATCTTTTTTTTACTCGTATTTTTAATAATTATTTTTACTGTAATTTGTCTTACGCACACAAACCTCTGGATTTAGGGGGGAAACTGGACAAGGATAGTAAATGTGAAGAGCAAATCAAATGGAATAAATCTTTGGAATTTATGGATTTTTAATGGACTTCCAGGTTCAGATATTATTCGGACAATAATTCCTTTTAAATTTCTGTTCACGTTAGATAGTGGTTTTGTTATCATTTACTGAAATATAACTTAAAAAAAATAGAAAAAAGGGTATTCATGCCAATGAAAAACTAAAATATTTCATCCATGCCAACAGTTCAAATATAAATTACATCCATGCCAAAAAAAAAAAAAATTTATGGGATGCCAAAATCCTTTTTAAAATCGCAAAAATACACTTGTATATCCTATGTTCCTCCGTGGGCCCGAGCGAGAAGAAAGGGGAAAGCCAGAAAGGGCGGGCCGAAAATCAAAATTGAAAAGGCTGTTGCCTAGACACCTGCGGCCTGCCTACCTGAAATCTGAATATGATATTGATATATTATTATTATAATAAAAAATATATTTTTTACGTAAATAGAAATTCGGGTTCGGGTTTACCTAAACCCGAAACCAAGATCTTTTTTAATTTGGTCCGGGTTCGGGCCGAAAAATCCAGAGTTTCAACACTGCTTCTGGCCGGGTTCGGCGGGCCGGATTCGGGCCGAACCCGGCCCAAGTTGCACCCCTAATCATAACCATGCATGATTTTATGCCATGATAATGTATGTCTTTTTTTTTTTTGGGAGGAGAGAGGTGAGTCTAGCATGAATCATGATGGAAATCACATCGTAGTGTCAGATGATGTTATTAATGTAGAATAGAAGCTCTAAATAGGCTAATATTCATAATACCCAACTCAAACTAAGGATTTTAGCACAATATCTGTTTTTCTATACAAATACAATGGCCTATTTTTCCCCAAATAGCCTGTATAGTGGACAGCTCTTTTCCATGCAAATGCCTCAAAAACAGAACATTGCATGTCATCTCAATGTTTGATTAAGCAAGGTTACCTAGAACTCTCACTCAGGGAAATTCCTCTATTTTTATAGTGAACTTAGACTAGTGTCCTTAGTTTTTGAGGTTATAGTGTCCTTAGTTGGTGAGGGTACAGTGTAGCACTTTCCCCGACACATTCCCCCTTGCATTGTTGTCTCTAATTTCTATGGACATGCATGTGTGAACCAGTCATCTTCCTTTCTATGGTCTTGTTGAATTCTATCATTATGTAACACAGATCTAGAAAAAATAATCCCGAGCCCATAGGCAATGAGTTTCATAACATGATATTATCTGCTTTGGCTTGATAGCTTAGTCATACGGTTTTAAAATACATTACAATTATGTTTACCTAAGACCCACTTATAAACTACTAGAAACTCTTCTCTTTTCGATATCCATCTGATTCATCCCCAAATCACAATAGGGACTTCTGCTTACCGCCTAGCTTTCACTAGATCAACTCTCCGAACTATAGCTATAAGAGAGGGTCCTACTTTGATACCATTTGTAACGCATAGGCCAAGAAAAGTGATCCTAAGCCCATGAGCTATGGATCCCACAGTGTGATATTGTTCACTTTTGCCTCACAACTCGGCCACATAATTTTCAAATGCGTTACATTGTTTAATTTAAGATCCACTTATAAACCATCAGAACGCTTTCCTCTTTTAGATATGAAATTTGGTTCGCTTTTATATTAGGCTTTCACAGGTATTGAATCCCACATCAAAATGTGATGCATTTACTGGCGGTTTAAGAGTAAGTCTCAGTTAAATATAATGTGATGTGTTTTAAAATTGTGTAATTGAGTTACTAGGTCAAAGAGGATAATATCATACTGTGGGACTCATGGCCCACGGGCTCATGGTCACTTTCTGGGTATGTGTCTTACAATGCAAAGCAAGAATTGCTTAGTAGAGCTATGAAAAATCCTAGTTGATGTAGTTCAAGGGTGAATTAGGCAAAAGCTAGTGAACCTGTGACAGCCTTGATAACTACAAAGGGTAAAATGCCTGATATAGTAGAAAATTGAATCCTGCGTCGTCAAAATTTGGCATGTTTCCTTGTTGTTTAAAAGGTAAGTCTTAGTTAAACATGGTGTGACGCATTTTAAAACTGTGCTGTTGAACTGCTACACTAAAGCGAATATCATACTATGGGACCCACGGGTCACGGGTTCAAGATCACTTTACTAAGTTTATGCATTACACATTACCAATTTTGAAATTTCATAAAAGACTGAACAAGTTAGCTGTCAAATTGCAAATGCGAGCATCAGATTGAGCAAGCTGTCTGTTTGACTCTCTGCTCCTCATCATTTTAAGAAGTGTTTCTTCTTTTTTCTGTATATGTGGACAGTAACTGAATAATCTTTTTGCTGCCTTACTGTGGTTAGCTGTAAAGAATTGCTTCGTGCATTGCATAAGACAAATATGTGTTGAACAAAATATAGACTGTTATTTGTCACTTCTAAATGATTTCTTTAAAGCTCAGGCGATTTCATGGATTTCAAATTGCATGTGGATCAAAATTTTTTATTAGTCAATTCATATATTATTATTATCATTTCAGGTCATGTATTATCGTTTGTAATGGTTTCCATTTTTCTTGTGCTAAAACAATTGTAGGTATTGGGTATATGCTAGATCCAGATTTTTCCTTTGTGAAGATTGCAGCACCTTATGCACAGGTGTAGACTTGTTTGTGTTACATATTTTCATTGATGATTTTAGAAGCATTCTTCCTGCTAATGATCTTGTACTAAATTGGATTACAGGAATTATTAGACACAAGGCAGAAGCAGCGCAGTGGAGCACAGCTAGTGGAAGAGTTGAGAAAACAAGCAGATGATGTATTCCCATGCACCCATCTTCGCCATTCTTCTTTATTAGTGACACATTCATTGTTGCGCCCATGGATTTTCTCTAGGGCATGTTTCGTCATGGTGGTGAAAATTTCCATGATATTTAAGTTGTGTTTTTACCTAAGCATATTTAAATTTTGTGATACAGTGTTATTGCATAAAAATATTGAGCAACTACTTACATCACTCATGTAGTAGAACACTAGGAGAAAACAAGAAGCAAAGTGTTGAATGAGTTTATCACAATCTCTGAGCAGCCAAACGTAACTCTGTTGAATACTATTTTCATATGCTTAGCCATCACGCTTGATTCTTTCAGAATTATGAATTCCGGAAATGAATAATCAATTGGAATTATTTATTGGTCCTTTGAATTTGTGGAAAGTTTTAACTTTAAAAATGTTTATGGTCTGACATCTTAGTCATGCTGCTGCATCACTAAAATTTGCCCACCATTCATGGTTAACTAGTTAGTCCTATTTCTTTTTTCTTTGCCCTTTTTTAAAAAATCTTTTCCAGGGTTTAAACTAATTGCGGATTTGCAGTAGGTTAGCCATCAGGGCTGTTGCTTCTAGTAAATAATCTTTGAAGTGTTTTCCTTTTCTGTATATTAGGCACTATGGAATTAGTGATTGTCTTTCATCTGTTTACTGGCTGATATGTTAGAAGTAATGATTGCAGGCTAGAAGCTATACTATCTCAATGCCATACAGAATTCAGCAGATAGAGGAGTTTGTGAAGCAGCTTGAGGCAGGAGATTTGAAACTCAGAGTCAGAGTTTTAGAGGTAATTCATTTTGAATAATCTATTAATGAAAGGGGCCTGTGATTTCGCAGCGAGGTTAGGAGGAAGAATACCACCTGCACAATTCCATCGAAAAAAAAAAAACCACCTGCACAAGTAAAGCATCCATTCCAAAGAAGTATTCAGAGGAACCGGTTGACCTGCATGAAAGCCTAGATACGTCACACTTGAAGCTGGTGCATGCAATAGCACAAGCATCACTGGTCTCTTTTTCATTGTTCTTTTCCCTTTGCGTGTATTCGTTTTATCAGTTGTATGCTGACTGAGATCTGCACTGATTTGCTAGTCAGAAAGAGCCGCTCGAAAAGCTACAGTATTGCAGATGGCTACTATTTATACAGTTTTGGGAGGTACCTTGTTAAATGTTGGGTTAAGCTTCAGCAGCCAAGGAAGCCAAGCTATTGCAAATGGATCATACGTTGGAGCCGGTATGACTATAAATGTTCTGTTCTTTATATCTTTTTTCTGGTCCGCAGACTTTAAATGTTCTGTTCTTGACAACAATGCAGGTGTTTTCTTGATATTGGTTCTCAGGGCGATGCAAAGAGTGAAGAAACTTGAAAAGTTTGAGAAGATGATTTAGTAAACAGAATTTATCCACCCTGTGTATGATTCTTTTTGCCTAACATTCTTTTCTGCTCGAGTTTGAGGGCAAGGCGTCATTATGTCATTCTCGCACAAATGTGCTTCTTGTATGAAAAATGTAGGTAAGCATTTCCTAATTCATCCAAAGCTTGCATACAGTCGCTTGCTGTGTATGCCTCATACTGGTATTAAACCGATTTAGTGAAACGAGGTCATTTCACAGCTCTCTCTCTCTCTCTCTCTCTCTCTGTGGATTCTCGATGGTCAGCTTTATTAAGAGCCACGGTTTCCTATATTTCGCCAATGCAATAGTTACGTAGCTACTTTCGCTTATTTTACCCATGTTGTCAGAGAACATACCTAAGTCGTTTTCTTAAAGTTGTAAGCGACATGATCCATGAGCTTTCAAAGATTGCAACAACCAACAATGTCAACCGTCCATCAAGTGCACCTATCGGTCAATACTCAAAACGAGCACACTAAGCTCGATCATGCAAAGGTTCGGTGCCAACTTTATCCGAAGTGCACCCCAAGTATGACCAGACTTAGAAAATTAGTTCTATCAAAACATCGAATTCACAATGTGAACTTCACTAAAAATAACAACGTTGAGCCACTGTACCGAAGCAAATTGGATTCTGAATGTGTAGCTGTCCCCCAAAAAAAATAAAACAAAAAATTCCTAGTAAAGGTAATTGTCTAAAAGAGCTCTTTCCCTATTTGTCTTATGACCTTGTGGAGGCTGACTGCAATATACAAAATTTACTCAGCCTGATATTTCTGTACATCTGTTTCTTAGGTTTTGCTAATCCCTTGCAAGTGGAGAAAGCAACATGTAGCATGATACTAGATGAAGGCAGTATCCACGGCCAAGATCAGAAAGGCCCCATTGTTGATGCAAGTAAGGCTCGAATTTGGGCCAGTTCAGTAACCAAATTACCTATTGTGACCAAACAAAAGGTTTGACCTATTCACAAAATTCTAACACAACCCGATACGATAAGTGAGCAATCTGAATGATCATTCAATAAGGATCTGCCTTTCTAATGATTGGCTTGATATGTCTTAAGCCATGTGCCAACATCTAGCAGCATGCTCACGGGCTGCTGCTGCACAGAAATGAGGGATAAGCAGGCCAATAGCTTTTTACAGAAGAGAAGGGTGAAAAAACATCTTTAGATCCTATACTATGAAGCTAGCCAAAAAACTGCTCATGATGCACAGGCGTCGTAATATACCTTTGAACATTAAAAAAGGACATTAGAAAAACGACTAACGAGATCTTCCCCTTTTCCGCAACTTTGAGTTACTATTTTCCTTGATAGGCCTTTTAAGCCTGTCTGCTTTGCTCTTGTTGGCAAATTTGATCTCCTTTTGGTCCTCTTTATTATTATAATGGACTACGTTTGTCCCAATAGCATATATGACGACTTCAGTTGCAGGTGAAATCATTTTTCTCTCGATAGCTGCATGCTGTCCATAGCATGAATCTTGGACAACCATGGTCCGGAGATTCCCAATGACAGTTTCTTTGTCATGGCAGAAACTGTCATTTGATATCTGCCCCAAATACACAATTAAAAACACAATGACAATCAGTTGCAAGGCTCAAACATATATTTGAATTTCTTGGAAAAAAGAACAATTGACTAGATCAGATTTCATCCAGATATTTCTAAAGAACAACAAATAATAATAATAAATAAATAAACAAGACATATACATTATATACATATGCATATATATATATATAGAGAGAGAGAGAGGGAGAGAAAGACATTGCAATTTTATCGCAAATTAGAAAAATTTTCATTATTACCAAAAACTGAAAAGAGATTTTCTTAGAGAACTATGAGAAATCCAGAGAATCCAATGTCATCGTAAATGGCTTGCTGCTATTCCTCACCTGGAAATCAACTGGCCATTCTATTCTGGCACATTGACACCCACAGCCATCACCAAAGTTGAGTTCCAGCACCATCATAAATGATCTTGTTTTAGCCGTCTCTCTGATGTAAAAAACTATTAGAAAAGGTCAGAAGCAACCAGAAATTTAGATACGAAATGCAGCATTTATTCGGGTTTCCTAATGGCTTTACGTATACCAATGCTGCATGGCACAGGCGCCACCTTTTGCAGGTGAACGGGAGTACCTTCTTAAGAAAAAGGGTTGACTCTGTAGACTAGCAGCCTTTAGGCATGGCTTCTCAGGAAACAAAACCTACAAATTTCAAATTAGTGCATTAAAAGAACAAATATGCAAAAGGTAGAAAGAGTAAAACGAATGTTTTCTTGAGAATTTTACTTCCACTGATTTGAGGAATGGCAAAGGTGCTCTTTGTCCATGTACACTGCATATCCTGAGGGTCCACCTTACATGGTTCTTTTCTGTAGAAAAATTTGTCCCAAATGTGACAATACACAGAAACAATTAAATTTACAAAAAAGTTTTGCTTGATTAAATTTACAAAAAAGTTTTGCTTGTCTTGTGTGAATGCGATAAAATTAACAGGATAGGAACAGCAAAATCACACTAGCCGTTTCTATCTAATGGATTCTTTCCATATATAAATATGCCAACTTGCACGTGTACTCTGTGGAGTATTCGAGTTTAAAAGTTGGCCTGACATTGTAGGGCTCAGGAAGCCATGCTCATAAGTCAGAGTTGAATTATTGGCAACTTCACATTTGCAGTTCCTTACCGCCACGGCCAATCAAAATAACTTTAGAACACCATCCTTTTTCATGCAAGTGCATCATACTCAGCCTCTGATTCAGAACAGTAAAAACTGATGCAAGAAACAGGCCTAAGAAAGTATTTAGAAATAGAAAGTTGCCTATAGTCATCCTACGAACAACAATAAGTTAAAGACCTCACTAGGTTTGTATCTGTTTCATATCATACGTTATGTATTTTTCCCCCTCTAGATGCAAAATTGAAGTTATGAATACGTAAAGCTAGTTAACAATGAGACAAGGCAGAGCAAAAGATGATATGAAAAGAAAAATAAGAAAAACCATACATTAGAGAAGCAGTAACTTACTCGCAAGGTTTTGAGAAAGACTGATTTGTACAAGATCAACATGGACATATGGAGGGATGCGAAGATTAAGCAAATGCATAACACCTGCCATAACCTGCTATGGCTTATGTTAGTATTGTGTTCGAAAAGAAACAGCATCAATCCAGATCTGCGATATGGGGAAATTTTGTTCAGTCTGCTATTTTCTAGCAAGGGTCATAACCTTCTACAGCCACAAAACCATACAAGATGCGCCCAGTACCAGGAGAAAAAATAATAATAATCTTTAAGCTATTCCTGAATTCAAATACAAATACCTTATCTATTTCCCCATGGATCACCAAACCTGCTTTCTTGTCCTTTGGAGTCGGCTGCAAAAACACAGTTAGATGTTTAAACCAAATTCCCTATGTCATATGCCATAAACCAAAATAGAAAATCTAATGCCTAGCCCCACTCCAGTATGAGAACTATTGTCCATTAAAGGGCTACCAGATTTGTTGGCATGCTGATTGGTTTGTGGTTGGGTCCTTTCACAAATTTTACAATACCAAGAATGGTTCCAATTCCATTTTGCTGTGTTTTGTAATCATTTTCCTTCCCACTACTTTTGCTGGGTGGTGAGGGAAAGCAAAATAACATTGTCAGCACTTGAACCCTGATATCAAAATTCAAAGCATGTATTTTGATATTTGAAAATACCATGTCACAAAGCTCAAGATAACCATATTCCTCTTCGCTACAAAAAAGGAGTTGAACAAGCAACAAGTTCAACAGGCTTATATACGATTCGAGTTTCTCTAGGCTACTTATGGAACCTACCAGTAAAATACAAATTTTATTATGACAAAAGTTTAAAATACATCGAGTTTGATAGTTGGCATGATCAGTACTTGTCATAACATTGTACGGTAAATCAATAGACAAACAATTGTCCAGTGAATCAACATTGAACCAGTATATCCAGTGCGCATAACCATATATGAGAAAAGCCTCCAAATTTTCAAAATCAAAAACTCAGGTATCTTCTAAGAAATACATGTAGGACAGATCAGGAGTTCACATTAAATTCAAAACATCCAAGAGATCATCAGAGCATCTTCCAACTAAAATGTTGTGCATTTCCACCAACATTTATAAAGTCAATGGGCTGCATCATCAAAAAATGAGCTCTGCCTGCATTCCCAAGCAAGAATACAGCAGCACTACCACTTTCACCACAGGGCATAACCTTTCTGCCAGTCACAGCTTACCAAGCACCGCTACTTCAATCTTTATGGGTTAGTAGTTGTCAAAATAGTATTCCTTTAGTTGACATCAAATATGCCAGCACAAAAGAAGCTTACCTGAAGGTTGATGATAACAAGGTTTCCCCCACCACGGATGCATTTTAAAGGCAAGTTGCATGCTGGTGTAACCTGCAAACTGCATTGATTGGACCCACATTATACTTCCACAAAGAAAAGAAAAGGGAACGTGCACCTTCCATGCATTCAGTTCAATTAACATTAAAGACAACATGCTTGTCCATTGACAAACCCATAATGACAAATTGAAAAAGAGAAATAAACAACAACAGCCCATGTAACCAAACCTTTCACTAGGCACAATCTTCCTTCCAAAAGGCCCACCCCAATGAGCTACACATTAACATCCAGCAGACCCCCACTATACATAACCAATACATCAAACATCTAAGTCTTTTGGATAAACATATGGTGCTATGCATCCTCACGTCAGCCAGCAAATGGAGAATTTGGAAATTAGATCTAGTGCATATTCTGTTTTTCTGTTGCAAAACTAAGTCACTTTTTTTTGTGCTTTCATGATAATGACATGACCCCAGAAATCCAAAAACCAGATAGTGAACATTTGCAGTATGTGAAATTTTTTGTTATTGCACCCATCCTTGATGGGTCCCACAGGCACTAAACTACTTGGTCCACAGTCAGATGAATGTCTAGATGCTAGGAAAGGGCAGTGATCAACTACATTGTTGACCACAAAGAGAACAAAGAAAAGTCAAGCTACACATCTTATATTGCCTTCTACTTTGTAAAGGAGCTATGCATCTTAGAAGATGAAATATGGCCCCCTTTATCTGTCACAGAAACAACACAATTCTTTTGGTTACCTCGTTCCCAAACATAATGTAACATCAGCCAATTTGGAGTGCTTTTCTGCAAGATTCATCTCCTTTACAGGCAGTGCATCCTGGACAAGAAAAGAAAGAAGAGATATATGGATAAGAACTTCAAAGAAGACATGCATACACTCTTGAATCACATCAAAAGATTATTTCACTTTAGATAAAGAAAGATTTAATAAGAACCAGGTTCATATCTCATCCATGACTACGTGTTTCCTCTAACTAAATGCTATCATTATTTCTAGAACATAAAAATCAGCTGCAGTCTGCCTATGCAGAAATTCCACAAAAATAGATGTAAAAAAGGCTTCTGTCAATTTTATGTTCATTCTTGTTTAAAAGTTTGATTGGAAACTTCGGACAGTATCATTTGTCTTCATAAGATAAAAGTTGCATGTCAATGGAATTGCAGTAGCTAGTCACTCAGCCTCTAGGGTTCTAACACCAGTGCCATGCATGAGGTGGACGAAACCCTGGTGTTTAAGAAACAATCGGAAAAGAAATCTGGTGGTTGAATCACTGTCAACAAAGAAATAATGGAAATTTTGTGGGTATCGTATTATTTTCTCGGTTTTTGAGAACCACCGTACATAGGAGACAAATCCATGAAGAAAAAAATGAACCACCATGTCAACTGTGTTACAATGCTGAATCAACCATCAGAACTCTTCAGAAGGTAACTGAACTACCTCCCAATCAAGAACTGTGTCCTTAAGTTTTGCTCCACAATCTTGACTAGAACAACGTCGAGATGTCTTCTTCATCCCAATAGTTTCCACTTCAAAATCTCGAATATATCTATTCAAGTGCAGCAAGTGTTTAAAATACTTAAAAACACAGTTAGACGTAGGAATTAAAAAACAATCTCCGCAGATTGAATCAAGAGCATTGTTACAGTATCACAAAAAATTCATCCACATTGTATAAATTCGTGTTTAAAGTCATACTCTGTTCCGCAAGAAGGGCAAAGCTCTCGAAAGGAATTCCCATGCAATTCAGCTAATTTCTCCCTTGGAATTCCAGATCGAAGGTGGAGGCTATCGATATTCTGCACGACAAAGTTGAAAGTGGATGAAGTAATAGGATGCACTTCTAAGTTCTATGATAACATTTAGCTAAGATAGCTCTTTGAGCAAGAAAGAGAGCTGATATGAATTATCAAAATCTCACAGCCAGAATGTTTTGCAAGGTATGGCCATGCTGTGCTCTTCTTAAAAAATCAGATGACCACCAATATTTTTCCATCTAGCTTGGAAGATGAGAGAAAGGGCTAGAAAAAGTATTCTTCCTCGAATTCACTTGCTTGAAATTTCTATTATCAGGATTATCTACTGAACATAAGGCACTTGGATTCTTTGCAGCATTCTTCCAACATTTAAGGACACCTAGAACTTGGACTATCGGCTGACTAGATGACTCTGAAAAGGTACCACTTCCAGTATAAAAATACTTCAGTTGGAGGGAGGGGTAAAATCCCTTATAGATCCCGTAGAAGACTACTGTTTAGCAACAGAAATGAAAACAACTTGGTCCACCCTCCACAGGCAACATCAGCCGCATTCCAAGCTGCTCCAAAGACAGCCCAACTCGATGACTGGACCCAATTTAGGGCTACAAGAAGTATATGGTCTGCATTGTCAAAACATGATACCTCAAGAAAGATGGAAAACTTATTTTTATAGTTTACTAAATGATACCCCACAGGAACATTTAACATTAGATGTTAGTTTAAATAGAGAAGAAAATAGAAATATCAGTTATTTCCAAAAAATTCGAATATCTGAAGTAAATGAAGCTCTAAGGAAATGAAAACAGAAAAAGTCTTAGGCCCAGATAATATACCAATTGAGGCATGGAAGTGCATGGGAGATGTAGGTGCAACATAGTTAACAAAATTTTTTAATAAGATTATAAAAACAAAGTTAATGTCAAGTGAATGGAGAAAAAGTATTATAGTTCCAATCTATAAAAATAAGGAAGATATTCAAAATTGTGCAAATTATCATGGAATAAAATTAATGAGTCATACTATGAAATTATGGGAAAGAGTAATTGAACATGGACTAAGACGGGAAACTAATGTATCTGAAAAGCAATTTAGTTTTATGTCAGGAAGACCAACCACTGAAGTTATTTTCTTACGTAGACAACTATTTGAAAAGTATAGGGAGAAGGAAAAGAACTTATACATGATTTTTATTGATTTAGAAAAAGCATATAATCGAGTACCAAGAAAGTTAATATGGCGAGTGATGAAAAAGAAAGGAATTAATAACAAATACATTGATATTATTACAGATATGTACAAGGGGGCTATTACGAATGTGAGGACCATTAGTGGAGATACTAATATTTTTTCAGTTAAAATAGGTTTACATCAAGGCTCAACCTTGAGTCCTTACTTTTTTACCTTCGTAATAGATGAAATTACTAGACATCTCCAAGAAGAAGTATCTCGATGTATGTTATTTGCAGATGACATTGTTCTAATAGATGAAACCAAAAAATGACTAAATTTAAAATAGAATAGGTGGGTAGATGCTTTAAAATCTAATGGTTTTAGAATTAGTCGCACAAAAACTGAATATATGAAATGCAATTTTAATAATAGTGAAAACCCAGATGAGGAACCAATTAAGATTTTAGATCAAGTAGTAACAAGAACTATCACTTCCGGTACCTAGGATCAATAGTTCGAGAGAACGGAGAAATTGAGAAAGATATAATACATAGAATTCAAGTATGATGGAAGAAATGGAGAAGTGCATCAGGAATTTTATGTGACCGTCAAGTTCTAATCAAACTAAAAGGAAAATTTTATAAGACTGCGATTAGACCTGCTATGCTTTATAGGGTAGAATGTTGGGCAATTAAAGAACAACATGTACAAAAAATGAGCATAGCGGAAATGAGAATGTTAAGGTAGATGAGTGGTAAAACAATAAAAGATAAAATTATAAACGAAATAATTCGAGAAAACTTAAAAGTGAGACTAATTTGTGATAAAATGAGAGAAAATAGATTAAGATAGTTTGGTCATGTTAAAAGGAGACTTGAAGTAGCATTGGTTAGGAGAACGGAGTCTATCCAAGTA
Source organism: Annona cherimola (assembly GCA_030490835.1). Taxonomy (NCBI): domain Eukaryota; kingdom Viridiplantae; phylum Streptophyta; class Magnoliopsida; order Magnoliales; family Annonaceae; genus Annona; species Annona cherimola. The sequence continues at coordinate 15,012,246 of CM059977.1, read as the reverse complement.
AAAGGTGGTAGGAGAATGAGAGAAATACCAAACAAAACATGGATGGACGTAATTAAACAAGATTTTAAAATATTATAAATTACAGAAAATTTAATTTTAAATCGCCAAGAATGGTGCAACAGAATCCATGCAACCGACCCCACCTAGATGGGAAATGGCTTATGATGATGATGATGATGATGCGGTTCTGCACCGGACCAATTAGTCAAATCATCACGGGCGAGCTCTAGTTGCAGTATCACAGCTAGGCAGGACGAGACATCTTTGTAGCCTTTCAGGATAATCATAGTGGTTAAATATTGAACATAAGGCAATAAAATCCAAAACAACCATGCATACCTGCATACACACTAGTTCACAAGCAAACCAACACGCACTTTCCTCAAATAGTCATATGTAACAAATGAAAAGCATAAAAAACTGACACCTGTCAACCTCTACCAATATAATGAAGTGCCATTACCTGACTGATGATAAACTTCAATATACCAGCCTTCTCTAGCTCTACCAAAGCCATATGGGTCAAACTTGGCGTAGCTCGATGAAATGGTACTGCTGCTTTAGGCACTCCTTTGCCTTCACACTACAAACCGGTGAAACACTGAGAAAACTATACTTCTTCTCAGAGAAAATGTTGTATTGGTGCTTTTTATTTGATCCACCTGATGCAAATAACTACCAGCAGAATTCACATATGTAGCACTGTACAAGTTACAGAATGTGGTTCCCATGATATGAAAATTCTTTATGTGATTATTATAAAATTAAAATTTACAGCATTTAGCACTAAGTTTCCAGTGGCCTGTATTATAAATACAGCACTAAGGGTCTGTTTGGCCCTGCTTTTTGCAAGCGTAAGCGGTGAAACCCTCTGCTTTTTCATGGATGTTTAGCCAGGCCAATTTGTTACACTTAAATTTTTTTATGTAAAAGGCAAAAAAAGTGCCGCATGGATAAGCTCCAAATTGAAGCTTATTCCTTAACGCACAGCTGCTTGTTAAGTTTACCACCAGGCCAAACAGGTCCTAACTGATACTGCAAAGAAGCTGATTTAAACCAATTTCATATTTTTCTTGCCAATTCAGTCCAGGAATATCAAATCATAAAGTCATTAATTCTGATGATCATCACAATCACAGGAAGCCGGGAAGGTACAGAATGATTCAAATACACTAACTTGGATAGACCGTTCATATCATTGAAATAGCAGGTTTTCATTAATTTTGATGATCATCACAATCAGAGGAAGCCAGGAAGGTACAGAATTATTCAAATACCCTGACCTAGATAGACCGTTCATATCATTGAAATAGCAGGTTCTTACCATGAAACCTGAAACTTAAACAATAATAGAGGCAATTCCAGTAATTTATGATTCCAATCATCACATAAACTCAGATTCTCAGCATTGGTAGTGTTTGGGGTGTAGAAGGTAATTGCAAGGCATGCGTTTGAAACCGTCAATAGATTGTTGCATGGAAAACCAATTTCCATCATCCAAACCAGGGGATCAGAAAAAATTCTCTTCATGTGAATTACCTGTAGAGTCCATACTCCCTTAGGACCACGAAAATCAGGTATGCCGCAAGAAGTTGATATCCCCGCACCTGTAAACACCACTAGATGCTTGCTCTGAAAAAAATGTTTGTCATCAAATAATGTATTAAGAAATCACACACAGATATATCAGAGTCATCAACAAAATATCCTCTGCATGAAGTCTTGAAAGTTGCAACCTTACGAATCATCAAAGCAAGCTCTTCAATCTGGAATGTTTGCAAAGGCACTTTGTATCAGTGAAACAAGCAAAAAACTGCAAAATAGGAAATGTTTTTTACATGGTGCTACTTCTAGAGCCCTAGTTCTCTTAAGATTTTGGCATGGAAGAAACTGCAGTTGCCGAATTGAAATTGGCTTCTATTCACCTCCATGGAATGATATTCAAACGGGCCTTTCAGTCCAATATGTTGCTCTGCAGTCCATCCCACGTTTAAATCATTGGGCAGCACACCATCGCCATATCATGGCATACCCAAAATCCAGGTCATGAAATCGCTAGGGCTAAGATATCCTTCTTCTACCCAAAAGTTATAAGGAACAAAGCCCAATCGCCATTCAATTGCATGCAAGTACCACAAGCATCTTCCAATCACGGCGTAAGACATCATAAATAGCAAGGTCGACGTTATCTCACAGCAATATCCTCTCAATATCGATAAGAAATAGATAACCAATGTTGTTTCAGTTTCTTATATCAACAAACAAAATTTAAACATCTCCAACGATTAATAAACCAGCAGAGAACTTTATCAAAAAAATAAATAAATCAACCAGCAGAGAAAATCAACTATCGTTGGTTTTTCCCTCGGTTCAACCAGTACACCACTAGCATTCACAGCATACCACTCAAAAAAAAACCATGGTGGAGTTTGGCATTGGACCAACAGGGACATTGATGGATGAAGGACCTATTCAGAGACAATGATCACAAGCACGTTTTCATGGGTTTTATTTTTCATTTAAATGGTTGCACACAAAAGCTCAAAGGAGAAAGCAATGAATGTCCATAGTAGAGAGGAAGGCATGCCTTTTGCTGCAGAAGGGGTGGTGGGTCAAAAATCTCAGGCGTCCCAACGGAGCCCACGTCATCTCTGTACGACAGTTTTTCTGCATAGACCATAGACATTCTCCCTCTCTCTCTCTCTCTCTCTCTCTCTCTTCTGAGCTATGCTCTCGCTGCTGCCTTGCTATTCTCTTCTGAGCTCTCTGTGCTCTCGAGTCGTGGGTCCTTCAAGAGTCTAACGAGCGCAAAGACCCGTCAGCAGCGCTAGCAATGGCCGTGGTATGTTACATGTATAATCCCCCGCCGCACACCCCCACGCACGCGCACGCCCTCTCTCTTAATCTTATTG